>OY744521.1:16111800-16246800 GCA_963556195.1 Sepiola atlantica | reverse complement strand
ATATTTTCTGCAAGTAAATAATTCAAAGTTTAGTATTTGTTCAGATGGATGCTACAACCCTTAATTGGTAACTGAAGTCGGTACCAGTCTAAGTGTTTGGTAAACGTCCGTAAAAACTAAAAAGAATGAAAGTTTACAACTTGTTCAATAAAGCAAAAAGCAAATATAAGGTTATGAGTAAATGTGGTATTGTGGTGACTGATCATTTTAGTTAAAAGTAGAATAGACCGAATTTACAGAAAGCTGCTGTATTTAGGGTAAAGAACACCGACAGATTAAGCAGGTAAACCTTACCAAGTGTTACACTGTTCTATCTAACATATTGAACAGTACTGATTTAGTATATATCCATTAGTAAATTACACAATGCTATCTCTATGATATTGTGCACTGTTAGATTCACCATAAGACATACTAAGAGTCACACTATATTATAACACATACTTGCTCTATCTAGAGTATTAAGTACATCCGAATGCAGCATTTACTATGTTTTGAGTGTCCTACTGCATTATTGCACACATCTGTTGCATCTATGAACTGGTCAGTGTTTTCTACAAAATATAACATTTAGAAAGTGTCCTAGTGCAGTAATAATTTATTGCTCCTGAGTTTGTTTCAGATTATAAACCTAGGCATGAACAACAAAAAAATAGTCAAAAAATGTGCTTAACATATTTATGAAAAATGATTAGTTTATTGCTCAATATATTGAAACACATTTATTTTAAGTTTGTTCACCACTTTCAAGCAAGAATATAATGAAAAAAAAACAAAAACAATTTTATATTTCAATGGGTGATTTTTATTTTAATGTGTCTTTTGAGAATGTGTAATTGTGTCTAAAGATAAAAACACAAATTTAAAAAAGGAACTGCAGCACTTAATGATATCAATCACAGAAACACATTGTTCAACTGTGATGTGTTAGTAATAACACGTTTTTTTAACCGTCCTCATTTTGATTATTTGTAATAAGATTTTTGCTATAGTCTTCATTTTATATAAAAGAATATAAAAATAAATTTCAAGCTACATTGTCATCATCGAAATCTCCAGTTTGATTGTGTGGTTAATAAAACTAAGTAAGCAAATTCACTTAAATGAAAGATGTAATTGGGAAAAACAACTAAATTGTCTGAAATGGATAATGAGATTAGAAAATATATTATTCAATTGAATGAGTTCAGTAATCAAAATGATGTGGCTAAAAATGTACATCATTAATAATCACTTTTTAAAACTCAAAATATGAAAGTACTAAAATGTTTGTGTTAAGTTCTTATTAGTGACTTGCTATCATCAAGAATCCACCCCAAAGAATGTTCTTTCTTTTATGATTTTGAGGAATAGGTAATTAAACACATGAGAGCTATGACGTAGTTATTATTGCAAGAACAGAGTCCTTCGTTTGTGATGATCAGTGATCTTTTTTTTTTTTTACTAATCATACATCAAACTAAAGTCATGTATTAAAAAGAAATTGTTCATAACGATTACACACACACAAAAAAAAATAACTGAAGCAGTGAGTCCTGTGTTTATAAGAATAAATGGTGTCTATTAATCCATGCATAAGGTAATGAGTAGTCTGAATTTCTCTTAATTCAAATTGTGGTAAAGCCGGACTCTGATAATCAAATCTGAAGGAAAGAAAGCATCAAATATATAGAACATAAAGGCATCTATTTAAAAAGTGTTCTGAATTGTGAATAGAAAAGGATAAAATGCAGTTTGTTTAAAAATAGATAGTTTTGTAGTAAAAGATATAAAAATACAAAGAACAAATGCTGTACTCTATTGAAAAAGGCTGCTTCAATTGAGATTTTCTGGTACTGGGGGGTCTCAGGCTGTTAAGCAATTCCAAACTGAAACAGAACTAATATATTGTTTAGTAGTAAAATAGCTTGGCCTTTTGGCTAAGATCAAAGTGTGGTATCTGTTTCGATGGGTGCTGCACTTCATGGATCGGTGTTGTCTTGACCTTCGGGGCTTGGTTTCCGCCGGTCTGTGGGTCTGATCTGTCCTGAGCAGTTCTAGGAGGTCCACCCTCCCAGGCTTTACCTCCCCTCTTTGGGGAGGAGTAAATGAATATTGGAATTTTTATTGTGTTCTACACAGTTCAGTTGTCAATTTTGTTTTGTTTTTCTGTTGATTTTATATTCTTACCGATTAAGACTTTAGGTCATTTTCGGAGTTAAAATGAATTTAGAATTCTGAAAACTATTGAGGCGTTTGAAATTGGTGACTTACTGAAAAAGAACATGGTGACAATGAATATTGGAATTTTTATTGTGTTCTACACAGTTCAGTTGTCAATTTTGTTTTGTTTATTCGTTGATTTTAGATTTTTACCGATTTAGACTTTAGGTCATGTTAGGAGTTAAAATGAATTTAGAATTCTGAAAACTGTTAGAGAGTTTGAAATTGGTGACTTACTGAAATAGAACATGGTGGCAATGAATATTGGAATTTTTATTGTGTTCTACACGTTTCAGTTGTCAATTTTGTTTTGTTTATCTGTTGATTTTAGATTCTTACCGATTTAGACTTTAGGTCATTTTCGGGGTGAAAATGAATTTAGAATTCTGAAAACTCTTGGAGTTTGAGATTGGTGACTTACTGAAAAAGAACATGATGACAATGAATATTGGAATTTTTATTGTGTTCTACACATTTCAGTTGTCAATTTTGTTTTGTTTATTCGTTCATTTTAGATTCTTACCGATTTAGACTTTCGGTCATTTTCGGAGTGAAAATGAATTTAGAATTCTGAAAACTCTTGGAGTTTGAGATTGGTGACTTACTGAAAAAGAACATGATGACAATGAATATTGGAATTTTTATTGTGTTCTACACATTTCAGTTGTCAATTTTGTTTTGTTTATTCGTTGATTTTAGATTCTTACCGATTTAGACTTTAGGTCATTTTCGGAGTTAAAATGAATTTAGAATTCTGAAAACTCTTGGGGAGTTTGAAATTGGTGACTTACTGAAAAAGAAAATGGTGGCAATGAATATTGGAATTTTTATTGTGTTCTACACGTTTCAGTTGTCAATTTTGTTTTGTCTATTCGTTGATTTTAGATTCTTACTGATTTAGACTTTAGGTCATTTTGGAAGTTAAAATTAATTTAGAATTCTGAAAACTCTTGGGGAGTTTGAAGTTGGTTACTTACTGAAAAAGAACATGGTGGCAATGAATATTTAAAAACCTTTAATAATTTGGTTCGTATACTCTTGAGGAGTTGTAAATGTGGCTGTTTTTACAGCGCAATACTCGGTTGTGTGTTTTTGATTTGGTGGAATTAGACTTGAGGTCTATTTAGGTTTGTAAATGAATTCAGAATTCTTCAAACTCTTGGAGTTTGACATTGATAATTTGCTGAAAAAGAATTTTAAAAGTAATAAAAAATAAAACAGAAATAAGAATATGTGAAACAAAAAAACCTTGTAAATGTGTGATTGTCGGTGATAAAAAATGAAATTTTGATAATTTGGTTTGTATACTCTTGAGGAGTTGTAAATGTGGCTGTTTTTGACAGCAGAATACTCGGTTGTTTGTTTTTGATTCTTGCGGAATAAGACATTAGGTCAATTTGGGAGTCCAAATTTATTTTTAATTCTGAACTCTTGGGGAGTTTGAAATTTGTAATTTGTCGAAACAGAATCATGAAAGTAAAAAAAAAAAAACGGAAATAAGAATATTTGAAACAAAAAACCTTGTAAAATGTGTGATTGTCGGTGATAAAAATGACATTTTTATAATTTTTTGTATACTCTTGAGGAGTTGTAAATGTGGCTGTTTTTGACAGCGGAATACTCGGTTTTTAGTTTCTTGATTTGGTCGAATAGACTTCAAGTCAATTTGGGAATCAAAATTTATTTTGAATTCTGAACTCTTGATGACGATTTCCTGGGCATTGTTCTTTTTTATTAAAAGTTGAATTCAAAAAAGTAAAAGCAAATAAAACAAAGCAAGTTAATTGAAAGAATTGTAAGTAAATGTTAAATTAAATAATAACTTGTAAAATATTCAAAATATGAGATTATTATACTATAAAAAGAAAAGAAAGAACCTGTAGGTGTAAATGACTCAACTGAGTCGATAAACTGTACCATAAAAACAATGTAAATTACTGAAACAAATAAAAGTAGATGTTAATAATAAGTAAAGATCGAATCTGAATACGTATTTCTTTGTTATTCACTTGTATCAACGATCACCGAGGTTTTCAACTGCAGTAGAAAAAAACGAAAAAGTTAATTAAACAGAATTTTTTTTTTCTCGCAAAAAATGTGTCAAATAATATGATAATTATATATTTCAGTATCCCTTGTTTTTAAAATGGTAAATATCCATCATAAATAAATAGATATTGTAATGTCAACTGTAATAGAAATTTGCAACTATGTATTCGCACAAATTAGGTGCAGTTGTATTTGCTAGTTTATGGGGTCTTGGAAAATTAGGTACTGGAAAATTAAGCATGTGAAAATCGTGGACTTTATGCAAGGTAGGAAAATTAGAGACCTATGGAATAAATATCAATCAAAAATGCATTTCACCATCCTTCTTCATGCAAATTTTGGTGGGGGGCACCTCCATTTCATTTTTACTTTATCATTAAAATGTCTTTCTTTTTTATCTGAATCAGTAAATGAGAAATCCTTCTAGAAGGAGGCAATTTTTACTTTTGTTGCAATCCAGAATACCACCGTTTCAGGCGCTAGATTTTCCCTACATTGAAACCGACATAGTTTATTTTTTTTAAATTTTAACTCGTGGGGAGGCAAGTAAAATCGGGCAAATTGTTCCCCTATTTTTTTATTTGCAATTTTCGGTGTTCTTTTTTATTAATCAGAAGCTAAACTGCAGAAGAAACCTGAAATGGATTCGGTTTCATTTAAGTATAAGCATGCGAAAATAAATGTAAACATTTATTAAAGTATTGAAATGTTTGTTTCAAATGTCTGATGTAAGGTGATTTTTTTACGATACGTTTAATAAACAGAAATGCTGGCGAAGCATAATTATTTCTTCGTGCAACTTCATGTAATGTAAACGGTATTTTATATTAATACAAATATTAGTGAAAACCATGATGAAGCATAATTATTTCTTAGTGTAACTTCAGGAAATGGAAACGTTATTTTATTTCATATTAATAAAAATACTAGTGAAAACTATGGCGAAGCATAATTATTTGTTCGTCTATTATTTCGTCATTTAACTTTACTAATTGAAAAGTTATTTTATATGAATAAGAAATATTTAGCCAACCGGTAAATGTAAGACTGGAAGACGATAATAGAATCTTAATACTTTTAAAGAAAAATACATAAGAATTATAAATAAATATATTTTAATTTGTTGTGTTCTTTTTTTTTGGGGGGGGAATGAACAATTGTCAGTCAAATGTGTACATGTAAATGTTTTTATTTAAATGTGAAAATACCGTTTTATTTGGGGTTGGCTTACGAAGAGAAATGTAAATATTTACTTGCCTCCCCACGAGCGCAGAAGTTATATAGTGTTTTTGTTTTTTTTACGATACGTTTAATAAACAACAAAATTAAGTTATAGAAATATTTGTAAATAAAATTATCGATCTTAATTTTTGATTATGGATGGTGAGGCCAAATGCCTGATGTACGGTTATTTTTTAAAACGTATATATTTTGATTATTTATTAAAATATATTGCGTTTCACGTTGGGAAACTAAACAAAAATGTTTTTGTGTCAGTATTTGCTTGCCTCCCCACGAAGACAGAATGCATAATAAAGTCATATAGTGTTGTTTTTTTAACGATACGTTTAATAAACAAATAATATTAGCGAATTTTTTTGTTTAAATAAAAATTAAGTTGTTTATAATTGTTGATTACAGAAACAAATAAAAAAAAGTTCGTAAACTTACGTTTGTCATAATTGCCGCGTTCAAAATCGTCTTGTTGAGGAAGTGATATATATTTCACGCATGCGCAAATCGTTTTTGTACTCTGTCTTGATTTTGTAACACATCCCCCCTCAACGTTTCGAGCCATTTCTATACGAAAATATGAACGTTTTCCCCCAATGCTCAGAGATAACACGTCTGGGGGCTGGCTGGTTTGAATAATGTCATCTGCGTGAGTGTCTGTTGGTCTGTTTCGGAGGAGAAGACCAACATACATACATACATACATACATACATACATCCATACAGACAGGTGACGTTTATATAATAGATAATATATATATTATATATATATATATATATATATATATATATATATATATTTAATGTCATATTAAGGGTTCTTAGGGGTATTGAACACCATAAGGTTTTCAACACCCCTAAGAACCCTTGGCCATGATAATATTCCACATTGGGTAAGTTTTCTGAACTTTTTGTGTGATTTTGCTTTTTCTATTGTTTTGTTATTAATTTGCATACAGCCTGAATAGACTCTTCACTGTCATATATTGCATCAATAGCAAGCAAATTTCGCGCCTGGATAACTTTTTCATTTTCATCTTGGACTACCAGTCAGCATCTGGATTGTTTTTAATCGACTTCTTTGACATTTTTCTTGAAATTGTTTTAAACTTTATGACTTGGATAAACTGTATAAGTTTAACAAAAAAGTGTGTTTTTGGTCGATATATTTTATGTTTTATATGCATCTTTATGTATTTTTTTAATATATTTTAATATATTTGAAAAATATATTGGATGTATTTAGTTAGATTTTTTTAAATATTAAGTCAATTCCCTTGACGTTATATATTCAAGTTATACCTTAACACTTTCGTCGTTTTTAATTATCGATCGTGTTATTGATTCCCAATTCCGATACAATTATAGATCCTGTCGTTAATTCCTTATTCCGATACAATTATCGATTATGTTACTTATTCCTGATACCGATACAATTATAGATCCTTTTCTTAATACTCGATTCTAATACAATTACCGATCATGTTCTTAATTGCCCAAACTGATACAATTATAGATCCTGTTCTTGATTCCCGATAACTATACAATTGTAGATACTGTTCTTAATTCCTGATTCTAATACTATTATAGATCCTGCTCTTAATTCCCAATTCCGATATAATTATAATTTAATAATACAATTATCGATCCTGTTCTTGATTCCCGATTCCGATACAATTATTGATCTTGTTTTAATTCCCGATGCATATACAATTACCGATCCTGTGTATAATTTCCGACTCCGATACAATTATAGATCCTAATCTTATTTCCCAATCCCGATACAATTATATATCCTGTATTTAATTACTTGTTCAGATACAATTATAGATTCTGTTGTTGATTCCCGATTCCGATACAATTATCGATCATGTTCTTAATTCTCGATGCCAATACATTTATCGATATTGTTCTTTGTTCCTGATTCTGATACAATTATAGATCCTTTTCTTTATACTCGATTCCAATAAAATTACCGAACCTGTTCTGATGCACGTATTGATCCTGTTCTTAATTCCCGATTCTGACACAATTATCGAGTAACAGAGTAATAATTAACAAACAAAAGGAGGTAGTTCAAATAAGTTTTATTGAACGTGGGATGATGATGTGTGTAATGTATGTGTGTCGATAGAAAACAGTTCTTGAAAAGAGTATGTGAAGAAATGAGTCCGGCGTGAGAAAGTCCTTGAAAACCGTATACAAAGAAAATGTGTTGAGAACTATTATTGTTGTTAAACACGTGTTGACGGAGCGCTGGTGTCTTAGCGTCGTTCAGCGAGGCCAATTGAGTAGAGAAGAGAGTGATTTTTTTGTTTACACCGGTATTTATAATCAGAAGGGCAGATAACTTTGGTATCGCTTTTCAGCGCCACCTGTCAGTGAAAAAGCGACACCTAACGGCCAACCGGTGCAGTTATGTTTGAAAGGAGGAAATAACTGCTACATTATGCAAATAACAAGACGATGTGGCAACAGAATAGTTAACAACCCTTTTCTCCATGTTAAGAATGGGGTTTTAAATAATAATGTTACTATTAAGAAAATAATTCCTCATATGGGGAGGTCGGGGTCCTTTGTAAACTATTCTGTGCCTTCTATCGATCAAAGAATCTTCATGTTTTTGTACCAATTATAAAGATTTGGTTGGTTATTTGATTAATTTGTTTTAATGTAAAACATACAGATAATAATAATTATAGTTATAATAATACTAATAATAATGACAAATCTGTAGATTACCACACTCAGAAAACTCCCCCTTCCCCTAAATGAGATTCCACTTTTCTTAGGTTATTACGTGTGAAAACCTTGAACAATTTGGTGGAAAGAAAAACAAATATTTTTGAAAAATCTGTTTCGTATATACATTTAACGTAAAATGATAAGCATTTTCGGGTTATTCTAACTTGTTAGGGATCTTCACTAAATTATGTACCACTAACCTTAAGTCTGATTGGCAAAGTTGTTAAACCATGCGTAATCGCTTAGAAAAAGAAACTCCCAACAAAAATAATCACACAGAATTTAGCTCCCAGAGCAAAATAAAACTATTTGGTTAAGTGCTTTAAAACGCTACACTATCTCGGAAATATGATTTAATTTTAGATTAACTTTATGTGTGAAGCTTATCCTCCCATTCTAAATTCTTAAATGATTATTGTTTCTTTTGATTAGGGTGTTCACAAAAAACAAATAGGATCGCATTCCTTAGAGTAGACTTAGCGGTTACTGGGGAAAAACCTACCAGAGCACCAAAACAATTCAAACAATAATTTTTTTTTTAATTAAAAAAAAGTTTTATATTTAACTTTTAATAATTAATAAATATGTATTAGTAATTTTTTTAACTTGATAAATATGTTTTTATTTCATTTTTGAAAATATTTCTAGTACTTTGTAAATACTTCATTCTTATAAAAGTATCTGTGCTTGGTTTCTTTTGTTTTTTCATCAATTACGCATTTTTGTTTGTTGTGAAAGAACACAAGGTATTACTAGAACCCTGCATCCTATGATAATTCACTCAAAAACAAAAATGGTATTTTCCTTCGTTTAGGTGATTACACGTAGACAGCCTGAAACACGTAGTCCTAAAATAAAATTAAACAACCGAAAGTCAGTTTCACATATACATTTAACGTAAAATGATCACCCGTTTCGAGCCAGACGGCGCTTGGAGCACACGTAACCAAATTTGTTTGTTTTATATATGGTCATGTTATTGTTACCGATAAAACTTTTGTATACAATATGTCATTGTTAAAAGCCATAAAAAAATACGCCCCTTCCTACTACTACCCCTAAGTCCGGGTGTTAATACGAAAAAAATAAAGTGTGTACGTGTGATTTTATAACTTTGCAAGCCTACAGTTAGCACAACATGCCGCGTGTCAAGAAAAGTAGGTTTCCTCCAAATATGGTGTTTTGTGGATGTGTTAGAATTGTAGATCACGTCATTCAGGCCTACATCTTCGGAAAAGGGATTCAAACTCAATGACTACATTCACAGATTGCAGACTGAGAAATATCTTTCTCTTTCTCTCTCTTTCTTTCAATACATATATATATATATATATATATATATATATACATATATATATATATATATATATATATATATATATATATATATATATATATATATATATATATATAGGTATAGCCGCACTGAACACCTGTGATACAGCGAACCAGTTTGTATGTGAAGGACTATATAAAAAAGCTCCCTTTCTTAGGTACAGCTTATTTGTAAGGATATCGCCAACTGCAATTAGCTTTAAGGCATAGCTCATTGAGTAAAAGTAATTCGAGCTCCCGACACTTGACAATGTTTCCATTGAGATATCACTTACATTTAGTCAGTGTCGTATGGTAGCGCAGGGGTAGAGGGGCTGACTGTGTAGTTTTAATCCCGACTTGGTGTACTAACTGGTCTAGCCGAACTGAAGAGATGTGAACAGCGAAACAGTATGTATGTAGATAACAATATATATATATATATATATATATATATATATATATATATATATATATATATATTAGGTTATAGACATATAGAACAGCAGAATAGACCTCGAGACAATGGACCAGACCTAGAGGAAGGCCAACAACCCGGTGGAGAGACGACCTCGATAGTCAGCTATGTCCTACTTGGCCACGCCTAGCCAAGGATACAACAAGGTGGAAATAAACCAGGGAAGGGTTCTCTAACCAGGAGTGAAATAAAGATACTATGATAATGATGATGATACTTTAAGTTATTTGATCTTCTAGCGATAACATCCCTCTATTTGCTCGACTTTTTGCTAACCATTTTTCTCGTCGGGAATTTCATTCTAAAACTGATCACTCTATTGACTCTCACCATCACTCAGAAGATGGTTGCTAGGGTTTGTTTTGATTTTGCCGCCATTAAAGCTCTCGTTTCGTATTCAATTCCTATTTCAATTATTCAAGGTGGAAGTAATGCTTAGGTGATGGCATTTAGCATGGAAATTAAGGGTGTCTTTTGGCAAGGAGAATTGTGTGTGACACTTCATAATCATACATATAACATTTATCATTCATTTCTTCTTGACCATTCAGGTAACAAATTCAGATGTGTCACTAATTCCGGAGTGCGATCCTTGGTTGAGTCGACATATATTTACTTTCTTCATGAAAGGCTTGCTGCTACATAGTGTCTATCAAGTGGAGCCACGCACGCTTCTTATGTCTCAAACTATTAACAAATGTTGTCACACACATTCAACAGCTAATCGAGAAAATATTTTTTCTCAAAGTTTACCACAGGTTTTATGTTTTTAGTAAGCGAACCATCACCTACAACCGATTAAACTACGTTCTTGTTTTACTTGGCTTTAACAATTTACGTTACTAGTTAGCTAGTTTATTAGTTAGCTGGATAACCACTTTGATCCCCTTAATTAAAAGTCAAAATTGTTCTTTGATTTGCTAATAAATACGCCTTAAGTAAACATGTAAGCAACATTAGCAGCCGTAGGCATATATTTGAATAAAATACTGACTGGAACCTAGTATCACTTTCCCTTTTTTATTCCCCCAATGTCATGGGCTATGCTTTTAACACCCTATTTTGATCTTGATATTAGTTGAAGGCAACCATGATCAAACAATCTGAGCATCAATAGCGGCAACTATTTCTCAAAAAATGTACACGGGAAAAGGTACATTATAGCGTAGCAAGACATTTAAATCCCAAAGGCAGACAACTATTCCAGCGTAAGTAACCTTTTTCCTCCTTGAACTAAGCTACTTTCGTCTTGCTGAAAAATTAAAGTAGACGTTCCTGCCCGCGGAGAGACTGAGTATTTACTTTCAGAGGATACTTGAACAAATCCAAGTTAAGACATGAACCTCCCCGTCTCTAGAGTCAATTGTCAGATGAAACTTATAAATCATGTAGGCGAAAATCCATGCAAAACAGCAGCCAGTAAAGTATTTAAAAAACGCCAATCTCTATATGGAGTGAGTTAGGGTGAAACTTGATTTGTATAACAACGAAGAGTCAAATATAAAAAAAAACAGTGATGCATATAAAAGGTGGGACGAAGAGGGAAGGTGGGGAGAATCAAGCATGCGCCTCTAAAGAAAGAAACACTTTCACCCACTAACAATAAATACTTCTCGCTAAACATCAATTGTCGTTTTTCTTTCTTTATTTATTTTTCAAAATAGAAAATAAATAAATATAAGACGAATAGTATAAGTTATTTGTTATTGTTTTCTGTCTCAAATGCATTTACAGTTTATTGGTCTCCCGATTTATAAAATCGGGGGACTTATGTTTTGAGGCATGTTCGTCCGTCCGTCCGTCTGTCTGTCCGTCCGTCCGGATTTTTCTCCGCAACCATCCATGTAATTTCTCTGAAATTGTACACGAAGTTGTAACTTTGGTCAGGTTAGAAAGTGATATTCTCCGATTTAAAAAAAAATCTGGTTACCCGCCCCCCAGGTGTTAAAAGGCCACGAAATGCCAAAATATGATATTTTTGTTCCATAACTTTTCATCCATCCATTCAATTTCTCTGAAACTTGGCCAAAATGTTGAGGCTATTGTTCCTAATAGAAAATAAATATTGCTGACCTTGGAAACAATCTGGTTCGCGCCCCCAGGGGGTCAAAAGCCCCCAAAATGGGAGAAAATGACCCTTTTCTCCCATAACGTTTGATCCATCCATTAAATATTTCTGAAACTTGGCCAACATTTAGAGGCAATTGTTGTGAATATGAAATGAGCATCATTGACCTCAGAGAAATGCTGGTTCGCGCCCCCAGGGGGTTAAAGGGGGGTAAAAAATGCCCCAAATTGCCCAAATGTATTGCATTTTACACTCGTCACATCGAGTCACATACAGAGGGGGGGGCACGCACGCGCGGCTTGTTATTCTACATCTTTACTATGTTATTTCTTTTTATTTACCTTCCCTCAAAAGTAGAGTTATACACAATGTCGATTCTTAATATCGAGAAAAATGAGTGTCCCCTTAATAGGCGCATTCCAGATTGGGACAAAAATAACTATTCCCGCAGTCTAGAAGAATCTTTTCCATTCGTCCATTCGAACAATGATTCATTAATTTTTAAAATAAGTATAATTATTACAAATCAGTCAAATCTGAACAATGCCATCTTTTCTTCAATATTACAATTTAAATCATATATTCATGGAAACATACATTACTGACTTTATTTCGAAACAAACAAGTCATTAAACATACCTCATTAAAAATGTGTTCAATTCGCATTGTCGGATTTTTTCTTTGTTTTTATTTACATAATTTTATTATAATTGAAATACTTAAAATCCGCAAAAAGTGTTTTTTCGTTACGCGAACACATCCCCCACCCCCGCCTTTTTCTTGATTTCATTTATTTTAATTTAAATTTAATTTATTTAGAAATGAACGAATTATTTACAGCACGTAAACTATATGATTTTTCTTTTATTATCTCAATTTTAAAAATGCCCGAATTTGGTTAAATATTATACACACAAAACAGCGACAAGATGCCGTCTATCTATTACAACAATGAATCAACATTCGATGTTCACGGCATTACCAAGTAGTATTTTACTTTCTGTCATTACAAAAAATAATATATAAGTTGGAACATCAAATGGTGAGGTGTCACTATTATAGAATTGAACGCCTTACTTCAAGCAAATAGGTCACACACAACATGAAAACATAAGCTTGAAACGTAATAACAAAACCAAACAAAGATGTAAGAGTTATGAATGTACAATCATTTTAAAAATAATCATTAAATAATAATCATCTGTCTTCAATATGGCGTTCGTTTTACATCTCAGGTCTGGAATTTAAGTCAGTCATAGAAGTTTAAAAATAAGGTGTCTTCCGCAACGAGAAAGCAATTTATTTCCACAGGGCAAAGTGAGGATCACAGCATTGATTGTGTAAGGATAGAAAGAGAGGATCACAGCATTGATGGTGTAAGGATAGAAAGAGAGGATTACAGCATTGATGGTGTAAGGATAGAAAGAGAGGATCACAGCATTGATGGTGTAATGATAGAAAGAGAGGATCACAGCATTGATGGTGTAAGGATAGAAAGAGAGGATCACAGCATTGATGGTGTAAGGATAGAAAGAGAGGATCACAGCATTGATGGTGTAAGGATAGAAAGAGAGGATCACAGCATTGATAGTGTAAGGATAGAAAGAGAGGATCACAGCATTGATGGTGTAAGGATAGAAAGATAGGATCACAGCATTGATGGTGTAAGGATAGAAAGATAGGATCACAGCATTGATGGTGTAAGGATAGAAAGATAGGATCACAGCATTGATGGTGTAAGGATAGAAAGAGAAGATCACAGCATTGATGGTGTAAGGATAGAAAGAGAGGATCACAGCATTGATGGTGTAAGGATAGAAAGAGAGGATCACAGCATTGATGGTGTAAGGATAGAAAGAGAGGATCACAGCATTGATGGTGTAAGGATAGAAAGAGAGGATCACAGCATTGATGGTGTAAGGATAGAAGTTTAGTATTCGATGTATAAAATGTTACCTACTACTTGTTTCCCCATTTCAGCACACGCTACATATCGCTTTGTTGTTTTTAGTTTTTTGTTTACGCCATATCAACCCTTGTCGGGTTATTAAATACGAAATTCGGTAATTTTGGTGAAAGTGTAATGCTTCAGGTTCTTTATATCTTCAAATATCTATTACTGGTGCTTGTTTAGTTTTATTATTTTACGGCATATCAACACTTTTCGGGTTATTTGATGCAAAATCAAGTAATTTTGTGAAAATGCTTTTATTCTTCAAGTTATTTTACATTTTCAAATGTTTAGCTATCGTATTGATTGGTTGTTTTGTAGAAGAACATTGTTGTTTTGGTGTTTGGCTTTGCAGAACATGATTGAGTTTTTTTAAATACAAAGGAACATCAATGTTTGGTATATTTTATGTCAGTATTTTGAAACAACCTGATGTTGTAACCCAAGGCTACAAGTCAACAAAGAGAGAATCAGAAATATATCGTCCATTAATTCACCTCGGAGTGCTGCAATAGATGGTTGTGTCATCTTGATAGATGTTAACGAATGACTTGAAAATGTGATTTGGAAGATAATTGATGAATATCAAGGAAAGTGTTGGGGCCTGCATGGTGTGGTCAGGGTTATTCTAACTCAACCCTCGGTACTTTCCATAGACAACTCCAATGAACTTGGAAGGCGATTGTTGAGCCCTTTCATATGCTAACAGAATACTCCAAACAATATATTACTTTTCTCTAGCTATTTATCAAGCCGCTTGGGCTCACCATTATACGTAGGGACCCAAACTCTTCTTACCAAGTCCTTAATCTCTTCTGAACGTTTCTACATCCTTAACCGACTCTTTAATAACTGGCTTGCGTTGGCTTATCGTATAGAAAACCAAATCTTTCCTTTTTACAAATTTCCGCTCGCTCATAAGAAAATACATAATTCAAAATTAAATTTGACTATAACACACAGGTACAATCTATGACCGTGACACACTTTTTTCAACACCTGAGCACAATAACAAGGAAACCCAAACAGCCACTTTGACTCTTTTCCTCGGTGTTCTACACTTCGATTCTTCCCTTTTCCTCGAGCTTTTCACACCTTATTAACTCAGTCGACCAAAAGTTCTTTTGGTTTTACTCGGAAACGAAAGTTCGTTTCTTTTCGAGAAAATAACAGTTTCTCTTTTTATAAAAATCACCCGGACAAGACATGCAGCCACTTGATGTAATGAGCTGACAAAAACGAATAATGATTATCATAAAGACAGCTGATACCTATTTGCCTTAGTCTTGAAAAGATCAATGTTATCGTTAAGAGGTAAACAATCAGCAAGAAAAAGGGCTCAACAAGCCTACAGTTCTTGAAAAAATATATGGAATAGGAAGCTGTATTACAATGAGGTATCAAAATATAGAATTGGTGAAGACTACTAGACAAACGAGTCAAACGAGCTCGAACAAAGGAAGCAGGGAATAGGTCAGAAAATTCTGAAGAACACAAGCAATCATAGTGTTTATAGAAAAGACTGAGACTAGCAACATCACGTATGTTAGACAAAGGGTGCAGAGAAAAAAAGGTGGGGCTAATACAATGACAAATACGTGTCTGCCCATTATCAAGATCCCTCAAATGAGACAGAGATTCTCTAGACCGAATACTACGACAGTACTCCATACATTGTCTGATAGTAGATTTATAGAGATCGAAAATAGCTTCAGGTATGAGAAAGTGTTTTTAGCGTTAGAGAGAACCAACTTTACGAGAAATAGAAAGAGCAATGGATCTAATATATACACTCCAAGAAAGAGTTGATGGGGAATAAAGAGCAAGAACTTTCACAGTCAATTTCTCCTCAAGAAAAGAGCAACCAATGAGAATATCCGTAAGAAAATGGATACAACTACGATTGAAAGACACAAGCTGAGTCTTAACAGGATTAAATGAAACCAGCCATTTCGTACCCTAATCAACAACTGAACCAAGCCCAACTGCTAGATCAGCTGATCCGAGGGAGATGGGCGAGAAGTATTATCCGAATGGACAGTGGTATCACTGGAATAGATGTTTATAATCTGTAGAATAGTCACTAGAAGATCATTAATATAAAGGGGAAACAGTGTTAAGCCAATAATAGAGCCATGGGGAACACGAGCATTGATAGGAAAAGAGAATGAAGAGACACTCTCTAACGGTACTCAGAAGCTTCGATCAGAAAGAAAAATAAAACACAATAATGGCGAGTACCTTACAACCAATATCTGAAGTATACGTAGAACACCAGAATATCATACTCTTTAGAACGCCTTCGAAATGTCAAGCGCAATTTCTCTATCCTCTCCTCAAGTATACCTAAACTGACAGATCCGCTCAGTTTCTATAGTGAAAAGATTAGCAGTTTAACGAAAACAACAATAAAACATACCTAATATAACTAAAACGTCTTAGATTTTCAAGATAATAAACAAGCTTGCAGTTGACCAACCCTTCAGAAACTTTGCTAATAACAGAGATGAGATAAACAGAACGATACTTTGTTTGGTCAGCCCCATCAGCAACATTTTTAAAGATAGGCACAACAGAGGACTCAGTACAACAAGAAAGGAAACAGGACTGTGATAAGTAGGGATTGAACAATTTCGAGAGGATAGTAGAAAGTTCAGGAGTACAACATTTGAGAACAACAACAGGAATTGAATCAGGGCTGGAAGTCTTATATAGGTCAAGATCAGAAAGAAACTTAAAATCGATATTTCAAGTGATAAGAACAGAATCAAGTGTCTAGTCAGTTTTCAAAGAAAAATCAGGAAGAACAATTTTAGAGTCATCAACAGAAGAATTGTCAGTTAGAAGACGAGCAAATAGACCAGCATTTACCTTAGAAGATGACATGGCCTGAATACCATTAACAAGAAGAGGAATAGCAGATGTGCTAGTATTAATAACACTATTTTAGATTCTCGAAAAATCACGAAGAACCAACATTTTGAGAAGAGATAGAATCACGACTTTGTTGATAATAGTCAGACTTAGCTTTTGAGATTACTCTTTTGCAGGCATTGCTACCTGTTTTGGAGGATTGTCTAAACGCCCAGAATAGTCCCGACGATACTGATTTAACTAATAATTACGATAGGCAATGGCAAAACCACAAACAGAATGACAACCAGCGAGGAGGATGAGGTTTGTTTTAAAACTTACAATGAGGAATTAAAGTGTCAATTCAAACAAGAAGCCAGTCGGTAAAATCCTTAGCAGCAGCATCCGGATACATAACAAATATAGGCCCCCAATGGAACGTAACAAAACTGCACAGCCTTCCTCAAACAACCTTCCTGTAGTTGAACTTCTTCTGATTGAAGAGGCAATTAATAGAAGACGTTACCGACAAATCAATCTCCACCTCAACAACAACATAATCAGAAGAACCTAAATGGAGAAGAAGAGGAAATAAAACATGAGTCAGGAACCGAAGTGAGAACATATCAAATAAGGATGGTTGACAAATATCATTGTCAGGGGCGTGTGGGGAAGGTGACAATTTGAGACAAGTACTAAGACTGAAAAGTTAAGGAAGATTTTACCAGATCGATGTGTGCGGAGTGAAGGAGGCAGTCAGAATGGTGAGAATTAGAGTCGACAACAACAAAGATGGAGCTTGACGGATGAAGTAACAATGCATTATCAATGCTGTTAGATATAGCATGAACAACAGAGCAGTCATTGCCAGAAGGGGGACGACACAAGAATAACTAATAACATGTGGATTGCAGCAAAGTCAACCTAAAACAGATAAAAATAACTCATGAGATTCAAGACTGATGTCACGTGCAATGGAGAGATCATTGTAATGAAAAAGACCAATACAATGCAAATGCGTTGAAGAGTTTAAGCGTACAAAAGGTAAATAACCAGCTACATGTATATCGCTGTTATCAGTCTAAGTATCTTGATTAGTCTTAGACAGAGCAAGTCTGTAAGGAGATGCTTTCAAGAGAAAGGACTGAACATCAAGAAAGTTTTACCTGAAACCTCTGATGTTACTATAGGAAATAGTAATGTGTTTGTTGTGTGGATTTTTGGAAAGCATAATAAGAAAAATGGAAATCACTTCAAGACAAACGAAGCCTACAAGAGACCCCACTACCAGCATACCATCTCCTGGACTCTAAGGCTAGCTAAAATACAAGCCTTTCAAGAGCTCAATAGAGACAGAATGACTTACAAGACTGGCTAGCAAAAATGCTACCCTTGAACTGATAACGTTGTTAACCATGAACCGGTGTTTTTATCGTGACAGTATCACTCTCCAACAAAGGCTAAAGGTGACCTTCCCCCCAAGAGGTTATAATCCAGCCTTGCATTTTAAGAGTTTCGGGGACAAATGTGGCCAGGTGCTACACCGTCTCCTTTTTTCTTTTTTTCTTTTTTAGTAGACCTTATAATATACTCGTTTATACATTAAAAATAATAAATACTAAACAAATAACGAATAACAACACCCCACTGAAGTTTCCCAGTAAATCTGATCGAAAGAAGTGTATTTCTATACCAATATTCATCACGTCCGTATACACCCGAATGCGATATCAAACTAGTAAGAATTTGAATTTAAAAATAAGATTCTGAAACACTTACTTTCAAAAATTATTTCTACAAGAAAATAATCTCACGAAATTATTCGATTTTATGGAAAGTATTTCTTGCTTTGCTTTGATTTCGTTTTCAAATTCTCCACGCGACCGTGCGACACTTTCAATTGAGATCATCCAAAGTATTTTTTGGATAGGCTTCGAGTCTGTTTATAAATCTTCCATGCGACGGTTTGAATTGTAATAATACGATGTAATAGAAAGTATTTCTTTCTGGGCGTTGATTACGTATTCAAATCCTCCACGCAACCGTTTTAATTTAAAATAATACGATGTTATATAAAGTATTTCTTGCTGGGCGTTGATTTCGTTTTCCAATCCGCCACGCGACCGTTTGAATTGAAATTATCCGATGTTATGGAAAGTATTTCTTTGCTTTGTGTTGATTTAATTTTCAAAATCTAAACGCGACTGATTGAATTGAAATTGCCGATGTTATATAAAGTATTTCTTACTGGGCGTTGATTTTGTTTTCAAATCCTCCACGCGACCGTTTGAATTGAAATAATCCGATATTATAGAAAGTATTTCTTGCTGTACGTTGATTTCGTGTTAAAATCCTCCACGCGACCGTTTGAATTTTAATCCGATGTTATAGAAAGTATTTTTTGCTGGGCGTTTATTTCGTTTTCAAATCCTCCACGCGACCGTTTGAATTGAAATATTCTAATGTTATAGAAAGTATTTCTTGCTGGGCGTTGATTTCGTTTTCAAATCCTCCACGCGTCCGTTTGAAATGAAATAATCCGATGTTACAGAAAGTATTTCTTGCTGGCCGTTGATTACGTTTTCAAATCCTTTACGTGACCGTTGGAATTGAAATCATCCGATGTTATGGAAAGTATTTCTTGCTGGGCGTTTATTACGTTTTCAAACCTATCCACGCGACCGTTAGAATTGAAATTATCCGATGTTATAAAAAGCATTTCTTGCTGGGCATTTATTTGGTTTTAAAAACCTCCACACGACCATTTTAATTAAAATTATCAATTCTTATGGAAAGTATTTCTTGCTTTGCTTTGATTTCGTTTTTAAATTCTCAACGCGAATGTTTTAATTGAAATAATCCGATGTTATAGAAAGTATTTTTTGCTGGGCGAAGATTACGTTTTTAAATCCTCAACGCGAATGTTTTAATTGAAATAATCTAATGTTATAGAAAGTATTTCCTGTTTGGCGGTGATTACGTTTTCAAATCGTCCACGCGACCGTTTTAATTGAAATAATCCGATGTTATAGAGAGTATTTCTGGCTGGGCTTAGATTTCGTTTTCAAATCCTCCACGCGCCCGTTCGAATTTAAATAATCCGATATCATAAAAATTATTTTTAATTGGGTTTGAATTTCGTTTTCAAATACTCCACGCGACCGTTTGAATTGAAATAATCCGATGTTATGGAATAATTTTTTGCTGGGCGTTTATTACGTTTTAAAACCCATCCACGCGATCGTTAGAATTGAAATTATCCGATGTAATAAAAAGCAGTTTTTGCGTGGCTTTAATTTCGTTTTCAAAACCTCCACACGACCGTTTGAATTGAGATTATCCGATGTTATGGAAAGTATTTCTTGCTTTGCTTTGATTTCGTTTTCAAATCCTCCACGCGACCGTTTTAATTGAAATAATCCGATGTTATAGAAAGTATTTTTTGCAGGGCGTAGATTACGTTTTCAAACCCTCTACGCGACCGTTTGAATTGAAATAATCTAATGTTATAGAAAGTATTTCTTGCTTTGCTTTGATTTCGTTTTCAAATCCTCCACGCGACCGTTTTAATTGAAATAATCCGATGTTATAGAAAGTATTTCTTGCTGGGCGTTGATTTCGTTTTCAAACTCTCTACGCGCCCGTTCGAATTTACATAATCCGATATTATAGAAATTATTTTTAATAGGGTTTGAATTTCGTTTTCAAAGACTCCACGCGACCGTTTGAATTGAAATAATCTAATGTTATAGAAAGTATTTCTTGCTTTGCTTTGATTTCGTTTTCAAATCCTCCACGCGACCGTTTGAATTGAAATAATCTAATGTTATAGAAAGTATTTCTTGCTGGCCGTTGATTTCGTTTTCAAATCCTCCACGCGAGCGATTGAATTGAAATAATCCAATGTTATAGAAAGTATTTCTTGCTGGGAGTTGATTACGTTTTCAAAATCTCCACGCGACCGTTTGAATTAAAATAATCCGATGTTATAGAAAGTACTTCTTGTTGGGCGTTGATTTCGTTTTCAAATCCTCCACGCGACCGATTGAATTGAAATAATCCAATGTTATAGAAAGTACTTCTTGTTGGGCGTTGATTTCGTTTTCAAATTCTCCACGCGACCGTTTGAATTTAAATAATCCGATGTTATAGAAAGTATTTCTTGCTGTGCGTTGATTTCGTTTTGAAATCCTCCACGCGCCCGTTAGCATTAAAATAATCCGATGTTATGGAAATTATTTTTTATTGGGCTTAAATGTCGTTTTCAAATACTCCACGCGACCGTTTGAATTGAAATTATCTAATGTTATAGAATGTATTTCTTGCTTGGCGTTTATTACGTTTTCAAATCCTCCACGCGACCGTTTTAATTTAAATAATCCGATGTTATAGAAAGTATTTCTTGCTGGGCGTTGATTTCGTTTCAAATCATCCACGCGCCTGTTTGAATTGAAATAATCCGATGTTATAGAAATTATTTTTAATTGGGCTTGAATTTCGTTTTCAAATACCCCAGGCGACCGTTTGAATTGAAATAATCCGATGTTATAGAAAGTATTTCTTGCTTGACGTTGATTTCGTTTTCAAATCCTCCACGCGACCGTTTGAATTGAAATAATCTAATGTTATAGAAAGTATTTCTTGCTGGGCGTTGATTTTGTTTTCAAATCCTCCGCGCAACCGTTTGAATTGAAATAATCCAATGTTATAGAAAGTATTTCTTGCTGGGCGTTTATTTCGTTTTCAAATACTCCACGCGCTCGTTAGAATTGAAATATTCCGATGTTATAGAAATGAGTTTTAATCGGGTTTGAATTTCGTTTTCAAATACTCCACGCGACCGTGTGAATTGAAATAATCTAATGTTATAGAAAGTATTTCTTGCTGGGCGTTGAATTCGTTTTCAAATCCGGCACGCGACCGTTTTAATTGAAATAATCCGAGGTTATATAAAGTATTTCGAGCTGGCGTTTATTTCATTTTTAAATCCGCCACGCGACCGTTTTGATTGAAATAAGCCTGTGTTATAGAAAATATTTCGTGCTGGGCGTTGATTTCGTGATCAAATCCTCCACGCGACCGTTAGAATTGAAATAAGACGATGTTATGGGAAGTATTTCTTACTGGGCATTGAGTTCGTTTTCAAATATCACAAAAATCAGAGCTTTTGCTTAGAACTAAATTAAACTAAATCAAATCCACATTACGCATCCTTACGTATATTCATGATCATTTGCTAATGAGTGCATGATTAGATCTGATATATAGGACCACATTAACATACACATGTGACATTTTTTGCTTACCGAAGGTTGTATAACCTATTATATATTCTTATTCGGCAACATCGTGAACCCAGTTTCTTTTAGTTTGCTAGGAAAAACATTCGGATACAGATGTTTATATCACAGTCACACATTCAGTATGTTTTCTGAAGGTAATATATTAATCAGTATTTATATCGAAAATAATTAAATTGTTGCAATTTCTTTTAAAAATTCACTCAAACGCCAAATTTATTTATTATAAGTCTATATATAATCAGTATTATATCAAAATAATTAAATTGTTGCAATTTCTTTTAAAAATTCACTCAAACGCCAAATTGATTTATCTTAAGTCTATATATTAATCAGTATTATATCAAAATAATTAAAATGTTGCCATTTGTATTAAAAATTCACTCAAACGCCAAATTTATTCATCTCAAGTCTATATATTAATTAGTATTTATATCGAAAATAATTAAATTGTTGCAATTTCTTTTAAAAATTCACCCAAACTCCAAATTCTTTTAAAGTTTATATAATAAGTAGTATTCATATTAAAAGTATAAACATCTTGATATCTCATTAAACAATCCACTCAAACACCAATATTTATTCATTTTTAGACTTTATTTAATAATCAGTATTTATATTCGAATTATAAAAATCTTGCTATTTCTTAAAACAATCTACCAACACTTTAATTTTTTTTTTCTGAAGTTTATATAATAATCAGTATTAATAGCAAATATTTAAAATAATGCAAGTTATTTTAAAATTCTAGCGGAACTCTAAAAAATGTATTTTGTTAAGTTTATATCATAATTATAATTTATATCGATAGTATAAAAATGCTGTTGTCTATATAAAGTACAGAAGTTTTCCGTACCAACGTTAACCATGATAAGAAAATAATCACATTAACCATATTACTTTTAGACCGCCATCACACACTCTCACAAAACCATACTTCATACAGATAGTAGCACAATTTTTGCTTCTATGTTTACCCTACTAAAACGCTCCCTTTAATCACCGGGAAGTAATATACAGGGTGTTTCAAAAGTCTTGGGAACATAACGATTTTTAATAACTCAAAAACTATTAGGAGTTGAAAAATGAAATTGGTACCGTTGGAAAGGTTAAAGTTTCAAGTTTTGTGGGGAATCTTCAAAGTTGCTCAATATGAGCACCATCCGTCACACGGCAGACATCTAGTCGATAGTCCATTTCCTGCCAAACGCGTTCCAGCATCTTGACGTCAATGGTTCCCACAACTGCCGTTACTAGAGCCTTTAGTTCGTGAATATCTCTTAGAAGGGGCGGCACATAGACTTGTTGCTTGACAAAGCCCCAAAGGAAAAAGTCACACGGGGTAAGATCTGGAGACCTAGGAGGCCAGGGCATGAGAACGTCATCACCTCGCCCAGATCTCCCAATCCATCTACCAGGCAGCCTTGTGTTAAGAAACTGCCTTACTCTAAGACTCCAGTGTGGTGGTGCACCATCTTGTTGAAAAATGAAGTCATCAGATTCTGCTTGTTCCAACTGAGCCATTAACCAGTCTTCCAGCATGTTGAGATAGGATTCACCAGTGATAGTTGCCTCTTCAAAGAAGAACGGTCCATAGACACCTTTCTTGGAAATTGCACAAAACACGTTCATATTTGGTGAATCTCGCTCGTGCTCAAGAAGTTCATGAGGATTCTCAGTACCCCATATGCGAGTGTTATGCTTGTTAACTTTGCCATTCAGATGGAAGGTCGCCTCATCGCTAAAAACAAGCCGGTCATCAAAGCCGTTATCTTCCAACTTCTCTTGCATTGCAATGCAAAAGTCACGGCGAAGTGGCTTATCAGTGTCCTTCAACTTTTGGACCAACTTGAGCTTGTAAGGTACCATTTGCAGTCGTTTCCTTAAGACACGCCAGACAGTTGCTGGAGCAAGCTGAAGTTCCCTGCTGGCTCTTCTCACTGATTTACGGGGGCTCCGCTGAAAGGCTGTCCGAACTTGCTCAAGTCTATTTAAGTCTATTCCGGGGTAGATACTAGTTTCACTGTAAATAATTAAATCTGCTAAAATAAAAATCTAACAATAATACTGAACATATTTGTTCTGTCGTGAACAAGTCAGGTATATTAATATTTCGTTAAATACTTCATGAAACTCTTACTTTTGAAAAGAATTTGTAAGTATTTAACCTGTTGAATAGAAAGTTGTTTTAAGCTTGAGAATTCTTAGCAAATCCTCATATTAAACGATTTCAAGTTTTGGAAGCTATTTTCGTCCATTAATCTTATGCTTAGAGATTGAAACAATATTGGCGTAACGAAATTAGTTATAGTTTTATTACAATTTAGTACAATTTATAATTAAGTGACCAAATAATACCGTAATGATTAAATGTAACTGTTAAAATCAATATATAATCATACTAAAGTAATGAATTATTTGTAAAAAAAATGCACAGTTAACTAAATGCGTGACAAAAGTGAAAGTAAATGAATCCCGGATGAAACGAGTTTTTAAATTATTCAACAAAAGTCCAAGCTTGAAAATTACATCCTCCTCCGTCCAGAATTATGAAATAAATCGAATAAAACTATATCCTTTCTAAAAGTATATACAATGTTAGCTGTATTAACGATCAAATTAGTTATCACTTTTAAGAGTATACTCTGATAAAAACCTTCATATCGTAAGCGAATTAACAAAGCACAGTAGGTTAAAAGCTACTAACTATAATTATTTAGTTTGATTACAGTGTGCAATTTTGGAATCCGTTTCTGAAAATTCAGATAACTTCAAGGTTTGTGAAATGTTACGAATAAGTATTAGATATCAAGTTTTTAATATTCTAAAAAATTCAGTTTCTATCTACCGAATCTAAGTACTTGAAAAGGTCTAGGGGGTAGACTATCGACAAAATCTCACATTTAAAAATACAAATATTTAAGAATTTCAGTTAATTGGATCCATAGTAATTACACATCAATGTCAACAACGTTCCCTGAATTTCAACTGCTGTCTAAGACTATTTAAGCCTTAAATGTTGGACATTTTTAAAGTTTAAATTATCTTACAGATTTTGATCAAAAATTGAATACGGTTTATAGATAAAAGGTCTAGTATTATTATATATTGATTTAAATCGTCATAAGTGTTCATAAAATCGGTACAGAACTTTCTCGTTCTAGTTATTATATAAATGTACTAATATATATTATAATTATATAACTATCACTTATATTATTTGTCCCCCGATTTATAAAATCGGGGGACTTATGTTTTGAGGCATGTCCGTCCGTCCGAATTTTTCTCCGCAATCATCCATTGGATTTCTCTGAGATTTTGCATGAAGTTGTAACTTTGGTCAGGTTAGAAAGTGACATTGTTCAATTTGGTTAGCCCCCCAGGGGGTCAAAAGCCCCGAAATGGCAAACAATGACATTTCATCCATCCATTCAATTTCTCTGAAACTTGGCCAAAATGTGGAGGCAATTGTTGCTAATAGAAAACAAGTATCGCTTACCTTAACAAATCTGGTTCGTGCCGCCAGGGGGTTAAAAGCCCCAACAATGGCAAAAATGAATATTTTCTCCCATAACGTTTGATCTATCCATTCAATTTTTATGAAACTTGGCCAAAATGCAGAGGCCATTCTTCTGGATATAAAATTAGCAACCTTGACCTTAAAAGATTCTGGTTCGCGCACCCAGGGGGCTAAAGGGGGGTTCAAAAATGCCTCAAATTACCCAAATTTATTGCATTTTACACTAGCCACATACAGAGGGGGACCACGCACGCGAGGCTTGTTATCATATAAATGTACTTATTCTTTTGTAAATGGATATTCGATGCCCGTCAAATCAATCAATTACAAGTGTATTATTTACTGTATACCTTACACAAATAATCGGGCAATCTTACTTTGAAAACTAGTTACGTTCTATAATAAATGTGATAAAATACTTTATCTCATTTGAAAATAATAGTGTTAGTTATGTTTGAAAAGTGATAAGACTATTCTTATATTTCATGAAAAATGTATTGGCGCCATAATTCATAAATCTTCTTTTTTTTCAGAAACATGCGGAAACATGCGGTTATATTTATATCTATATTGATATTAATATTGATCTATGTACTCAAATTTCATCAACGTAAGTATTATTGTATCATGTATTAGAGTGTGTCTTGTATTAGTTGCTTCGGGTATATTTGCTAATGACACGACGTTATATTCTCGATATGAGGAGAATTAAAACGCACATATATACAATGCAATAGCAACATGCAAAGAAGATGCAAAGAGGGTAGCCTCTCTATACCGTGTTAGAAAACTTTTTAAATCTGCCACTAGACTATATTTCTGCAAAGCCACCATTCGCTTATGGATGGTGTACTGTTGCCACATATGGGCTGGTGGATCAATCACTAGTCCTTCCTTCTTGGGCAGGGTCCGAAAATAATCTTTTTCTTTATAAGTCCCACACTGTCTATCAAGCAGCAGCTCCTGTCCCATCACCACAATGTTGTATTACTGTGCTTGTTTTTTTTCTAGTACTTTAATGGAATACGACGAATTTGCTTCAATTATTCCCCCTCCCAAAACGTAAATACTTTCCACCAACCCGACAAGCACCGAAATCCCACCCCTTCACTGTGGAGTTCATCAGATGTCAAATGGTTTTCTACGCTAATGACGTATTTCCCTATACCGCTTTTCTTTTTGATACCTTCATTGACTCCAGTTTCCCCGGCTGTACCAAGATTTGATGAGAAAGTCTCATAAGTTGTATTCGATTTTCATCCATGAGAATATCAAGAAGGAAATGGGCACACCTACGATTGACAGACAGTATCTGAGTCTGAACATGATTACACGAAACAAGCTATGTCGTACTCCAATCAACAACTGAACCTAGATAAACTGCTAGATCAACTGCATATGTCAACTAAGCTGAGGGAGATGGGCGAGGAGCATCATCCGAATGGACAGTGGCATCATCGGCATAAATGTTAATATTGTGAGCATTATTTTCTGAAATATCATATGTATAGAGGAAAACTCCGTGTTCAGCCTAGAATAACACCATCAGAAGCACTAGCATTGATAGGAAAAAAGAATAAAGAGACACTATCCAACGGTACTCACGAGCTTTGATCAGAAAGAAAAGACCCAATAATGACACGAACCTTAACACCAATATTATAAAAATGAAGTGTATGTAGAAGAGTAGAATACCATACTCTTTAGAACGCCTTCGAAATGTCAAGCGCAATTTCCCAACCCTCTCTTCAATTATCTATAAACCGACAGATCCGCCCAGTTTCTACAGGTGAAAGATTAGCAGTTGACCAAAAACCACAAACACCGAATATAACTAAAGAGTCCCAGACTTTCAGGATAATAAACAAGCTTGCAGTTGCCCAACCTGTCAAGAACTTTGCTAATAACAGAGATGAGATTAAAAGAACGATACTTTGTTTAGTCGGGCCCATCACCAGCATTTTAAAGATAGGTACAACAGTGGACTCCGTCCAACAAAAAGGGAAACAGGACTGAGATAAGTAGGGATTGAACAATTTCGAGAAGATAGAAGAAAGTTCAAGAGCACAACATTTGAGAACAACCATAGGAATTTAATCAGGGCTGGAAGCCTTAGACTGGTCAAGATCAGAAGGAATCTTAGTAACGATATTTCGAGTGATAAGTTCAAAATCAAGAGCCTGATCAATTTTAAGAGAAAAATCAGGAAGGACAATGATATAGTACTCACTAGAAGAATAGGAAAAAGACGAGCAAATAGACCAGCTTTTAACTTAGATAATGACATAACTTGAAGATCATTAATAAGAAGATGAATAGCAGACTTGCCACAATAAACGACACTATTGTAGATTCTCAAAAAATCACGAGAGCCAACATTAAGTAAAAGAGAATGACAAATCACCATCCAAATTTACGCACAGGCTTCGATCAGGAAATAAAAGACCTAATAATGTCGAGAACTTATTAACAATACCATAACCCTTAAGTTAAGCCTGATCAATTTTAAGAGAAAAATCAAGAAGGACAATGGTATAGTACTCACTAGAAGAATAGGAAAAAGACGAGCAAATAGACCAACTTTTAACTTAGATAATGACATAACTTGAAGATCATTAATAAGAAGAAGAATAGCAGACTTGCCACTATAAACGACACTATTGTAGATTCTCAAATAATCACGAGAGCCAACATTAAGTAAAAGAGAATGTCAAATCGCCATCCAAAGTTACGCACAGGCTTCGATCAGGAAATAAAAGACTCAATAATGTCGAGAACTTATCAACAATACCATAACCCTTAAGTTTCTGTATAAGATTTAAATACCATACTCTGTTGAAAGCTTTCGAAATGCTAAAAGCAATGGTCATACTCTCTTCCCAATTATCCATTCACCGACAGATCCGCTCAGTTACAACAGTTAAAATATCATCAGTTCAACGAAAACCACGAAAGCCATACTGAACATCACTAAAGAGGCCTAGACTTTCCATAAAATAAAAAAAATGCTTGACGTTAACCAACTTTTCAAAAACTTTGCGTATAACAGAGAAGAGACTATCCAGATGATACTTAGTTGAGTCAGAGGGATCACCATTAATTTTTAAAGATAAAGACAACAGAGTACTCATTCAAACAAGAAGGGAAACACGACTGAGACAAACAGGAAGTAAACCATTTCGAGCAGATAAAACAAAGTTCAGGAGCACAACGTTTGAGAACAACAGCAGGAAGTGAATGGACACCGGATGTCTTGGACTGCTCAAGATCAGAAAGAACCATATTAACAGTATTTAGGGTTAGAATGGCAGATTCAGGAGACTGATCAGTTTTGCAAGGGAAATCAGGACAAACAGAGTCATCAATAGTAGACTTACTGAATATGCGCTGCTTTAGATCGTCGATAGTCGCTGACGAAAAAGACGATGCTCGCTTAGAAATAAAAGAAGCCTTTGTCATGGTTTACAAGTTATTAACGGGAAATTATAATAGAATAATCATTAAAGTTCAACAGGACAAAACATATGTGGAGCGTAGCAGCGACTGGACATAAAAGTTTCCATTTTAGACTTAATTTGGAAAAATAAATAAAGTTAATTCCGTAGCTGATACGAATTGCTTGTGTACACTAATTACATGATTTGAAATGTGTTTGCTTTAATTGAACGCTTTGACACACTCTATTCACATGTGTTCAAAACGTGTTAATTTAACTTTAGAATTTAAATGAGAAAATAATGAATCATGAAATAACTGATTTGATATTCTATTCAAACTTGCCTTTTAAACCTTTTTCTAAAAAGTGTAAGAATACATGTATATTCTTCATTCCATACGTCAGTGTAAGAGTGAATGAACTTCCAATGGTTAGGAGATGCTACTTAGTACGCTTTTGTAAGAAACACAATGATAGCGGCCATCTTAGATTTTTGTTTATAACCAACGGATCATTCCAAGGATATATAACATTGATACTTAATATAGTTCGTAGACACACATCCTTCCCTCACACACACGAATACCTTTTTCTAGTGATATTAAGCTACATATACAATGAATGTTCAACTAAATAAATAGTAATTCGAATTTTAGAATTTTCATGAGAAATACTGGCTCATGAAATAACTGGCTTTATATTTTGTTGAAACCCTAACCCTAACCTTAACCTTAACCTTAACCCTACCACTTACCCTTCACCTAACCCTACCCCTAACCCTAACCCTAACTCTATCTATAACCCAGTTCGGTTTTATATGTTCTTCTTGTAATTTATTTTTGAAACCCATGTTCTAGGAATTGTAAATATACAGTTTTAAACATTTCATTTCGCATGTTAGTAAGTTTGTTAAAATTAAATTTGAATTGTTTTGTTTTATTTTTCAGGCTCCACCGGAAATCCATATTTTAACTATAGAAAAAAGACTCTGGAGAATGCCAATGTAACGTTTTATCCCCAACCGAAACGATCAAATGTCGGCAACCATTATTATAAAACAATTCAGAAAAATACTCATAATTACACACGACTTATCAATCAACCTAATCTCTGTTTCGAGCACAAAAAAGTATTCCTTTTAATCGCTATAAGAACTATTTACTCACATTTTGAACGGAGGGAGATTCTGAGAGAACAGTATAACCACACATTGTACATCAACTATGGACAAAGCATTATAATCAAATCTATTTTTTTGTTTGCAAAAACAAATAATTCAACCACAGAAAGGCTCATCAGAGAAGAAAGTCGAACATACAATGACATTATCCAAGAGGATTTTGTTGAGTCTTATGTCAATGTGAGTCTAAAAGCTATAATGGCATGGAAATGGGCGCTAGAGTTTTGTCCAAATGCGAACTATGTTATGGTAGAAAATGACGAGGCTTATGTTGATCTAGAAAAGCTGGTGATATTTCTTTTAAAAGACTTATCTATGGGTAGGACAGACGATCATTTTGCAGTTTGCTATGCACTAGGCAATAGAGGGAATAAAGCGAATCTACGAAAGTTCTCATACTTACCTAAGAATGAAGTATATCAAGGAAAATTAACTCCTCTACACTGCCATGGTGTTGTTTATGCTGCTCATATGGATGTGATAAATAAATTATACAAAGCCTCTTTAAAGAATAGACCCTTTATGCCAACCGATATTTGGATTGGTGTCATGGCAGAAAAGCTGAGACTTGTCGTTCCAAAACTCAACTACTTGTATGTATTTCCCAAACCAAAAACTATTTTTGATGATGTAAACTATCAAATTAATGAGGCTATGATTCTCGTAACGGATTGGTCTAATAATAAAGGTAAAGAGGTGAGTTTTATGCGAAATATACATTCCAAACTTAAGAAATATTGGATAATAATTGACCATAAGCGAAATAATATCACTTCGCTTGAAACATTAGTGGATATCTACCTAAAAAGCAGTATATATGCAATAATCTTTTTAAGTATTACAATTACAATGTTGTTGCATAAGCGTATATTTAAGTGTTTATATGATTTCCTCTTTTTGCGTTTTTGTTATTTATTATGAAGTCAGTATTCATTAAAAACATCTTGCTTAGTGTAAAACATACGCATTGGCATCAAACAATAACTGTCTTTCCATGGAGTCAGTATAACGAATACCGACGTAAACTATATAAATATAAGCAGAATATACTTGATATACAGCGATTAAATACAACTATAAGAATAACACTATTTTCACCCACATGGGCGATTCCAATTTCAAGCTATACTAATGAAACACAACCATGATAAAAAGTAATTTATTTATTATTGCATCGGATTTATCGAATCCGCCATTAATTCTCAATCTGAAAAAGATGAACTTTTGTTTAAAAGCCATGTCATAATTTAAACATTTCTGCGGATGATTACATATACAGGGTGGGCAAAAATAAGGGTCCTATTTTTAAAAATTCATAACTTTTTTATTTATTGATTTTTAAAAAAAATTTTTTAGAATAAGTCAAGGACCCCTTCCGAAGCAAGCATGAGCCGTATTAGCCCTAAGGAACGTACCCTCATTTAGAAAACATTATTTTTGCTTAAAAAACTCAAAACAGTGTAAAAAACAATACTTTAGTTTTTGTAAGTTTTAAGAAGTGTTTTTCGGCTAAAATTTGTTTTGTTTATTTCAAAAAATCTCAGAAGGGTCAGTCTACACACACATAAAGTTTGGTGAGTTTAACTTTTATTTTGTGGAAGTTATTCAAATTCAAGTTATTCAAATTTAAGGATAGGACTCTTATTTTGGCCCACCCTGTATATATATATATATATATATATATATATATATATATATATATATATATATATATTCAAGTGAAATAAAGTCAGACTAAAAAAATGTAAAGATACAATATTTATTAAAACATCAGAAGTTCAAAGCAAAGAGTTTCATATTCGTAATCCATGGATTTTGAAATCCATATATTAAGGATAGGAAACTTTTTTGCTTTGAACTTCTAATGTTTTAATAAATATTGTATATTTACTATTTGTATTCTTATCTTTAATCTCTTGAATAGATTGCTCTATCCAATATATATTATCACTATAGATTATTATTAAACGATACATCGATTACCTTTAATTTAATATTATATTATTTATATACTATATATATATATATATATATATATATATATATATATATACAGTCTCGGAAGTTTCTCAACAATTAATATTATATAAGGAAAAAAAAGAAAAACACATTTCAGTCCTAAGTCGTTCAGTAGAAAATAACTCATGTAAGTCAATTTATTTTTTGTAGTTACTATATTTGGTTACTTCAAAGAATTTACACTAGTCTAAACATTATTTAAGGGATCATCAGTTGTTTACCATAGAAAAACTGTTTCGGGAATTTGAAAACTAAACAGTATTTTATTTCATGGCTTCCCAGCAGAGTTGATCAGACCCCACTTCCCTTAAAAGACAAAACACATAAACGTTCCGTATATTAGACTTAAGTTTTGTGCCAGATTAGATATATATATATATATATATATATATATATATATATATATATATATATATATATATATATATATATATATATATATACATGGTTGTTTTGTTCTATCCACCCTTTACGGGGTATGTAATGCTTAATCCGGTCATTTTATTAAAAGATTTCACGGTTCAAGTTCTTGATGTCTTCAAAAATTTATTCCTCATGTTTGGTTTGGTTGTTTTGTTTTACGGCATATCCACCATTTATGGGTTATTTAATGCCAAATCCGGTCATTTTGATTAAAAAAGTTGTTATGCTTTAAGTTCGTTATGTCTTCAAATATTTAATCTATCGTGTTTGGTTTGGTTGCTTTGTTTTATGGTCTATCCACGTTTATAGGTGATTTAATGCCAAATCCGCTCATTTTGATTAACAAGTTTTTATGCTTTAAGTTCGTTATGTCTCCAAATATTTTTTCTATCGTGTTTGGTTTGGTTGTTTTTGTTTTACGGCATATCCACTATTTATAGGTTATTTGATGCCAAATCCGGTCATTTTGAATTAAAAAGTGTTTATGCTGTAGCTTCGTTATGTCTTCAAATATTTATTCATCGTGTTTGGTTTGGTCGCTTTGTTTTACGGTCTATCCACCCTTTATAGGTGATTTAATGCCAAATCCGGTCATTTTGATTAAAAAGTGTTTATGCTTCAAGTTCGTTATGTCTTCAAATATGTATTCATGGTGATTGTTTTTTTTGTTTTGTAGAGGAAAATTGTTGTTTCTCTTTTTGGCTTTGCAGAACATGATCGAGTTTTGCAAAGAGAAAAGAAAAACACAATAGCATTAATGTTTGGTCAATTTTTAGTCAGGAAACCAGCATATTCAGAGAGCATGATCTGGTAGAACAAACGATATATATATATATATATATATATATATATATATATATATATATATATATATATATATATATATATATATAGTCATTGAAGTTTCTCAACCATTAACACTATATTTTTAAAAAACTTATAGTCCCAGGTCTTTCAGTGGAAAATCACTCATGTAAGTCAATTTATTTTTTACAGTTATTATATTAGTTTGTTTCTAACACTATTTTAAGGGATCATCAGTTGTTTACCATGAAAAACTGTTTCGGGAATGTATATATATATATTTAGAAGAATACACAATTAATGACATAATTATTATTCTGTGAACATTTTCCATAAATACGATATCAACAAAATAGTTTGTGTACATATGTATCAGAAATCATTATTAAGAAATTTCGCCGTCAGCGCTTAATAACAGAAAAGCACTCAATATCTTTTCGTCAGAGGTTCAGCTAGACGGTTGTAATTTTTCAAAGCTATATGAAATCAACATATTTCTATTCATATTCAGAAATAGTATTAACTTCATTCATATTTCTCCTCATTTTTATATGTCAAGATTTTTTAAAAAGTGTTTTAAGACAAAAGTTAATCTTTCTTAAAAAATATACAAACACAGTGGATTAGCAATCCCAGCAACTATAAAACTTCATTTTCCACATGTTTCATCGTGTGATATGTTTAAACAATTAGAGTATTATTACCTCTCGAAAATAAATAATCATTGAAACAGGAAGACATCATCAGTCAACATGAAGAAAGAATACGGGGTAGTTATCACTAAGATGTGTTCAATGACTACAGCAAAAACACTATATACAATGACAAGCAATATGAATTTCGTCCTGCAAGATCAACAGTTTACGATCTGACTGCAATATTAAATAGGATCAGTAAATCTACGAACGAGGACTCCATCTTTGGAGCAATATCTCTTGAAATATCAAAGCCCGGTGATAAGGTTCTGTATAAAGGTCTACTTCAAAATCTATGGAATATCGAAAAATGTCCTTTCAAACATCAAATTTCTCTCTGATAGTTTTTTTAAAGTAGTCGTTGATGGGAAGCAGTTGCAGAATTATGCATACTTCTTTTCACAGTCCATTGATCTACAACGATATTTAAAATTGAAGACCTGATATGTTTTAACGTAACGCACTTCCACCACTCCCTGATCGTAAGTAATGATGTCGGTAAATTCACATAATCACACAACCCCGAACATGTAACACCCTAGCGTCTCAGAACTCAATAATTGGGACTGCAATATATACAGTGTGTAGTTGCGAATTGATGAAACTGGACGATGTGTTATTTAATTAAATTGCAATGCAATATATGTATTCTTACACTTGAAAGATCTTTTCAATAAAAATACATTTCTATCTGTTTCTGGGTGTCAAATTTATGTAGTTAATACGTTATGCACCATTTACATAGTCATCTACATAGTCATCTAGATAGTCATCTACAGACAGACTGTATCGCTGTACCAAAACTCTTCAGTTTTTGTAGGTGATTCAGATGAATTTGTAACACGGTCGGGTTTCACAGTCCGAGTGGCTATCCACTGCGGTATCGGCATAAGCGAAAAATAAAAATGTTACACGTTTATATAAACAATATTAGCAGTCAGAAAAGACGCTTTCATCCACATATATATATATATGTATGTGTGTATATATATATATATATATATATATATATATATATATATATATATATACAAATAAATTATTTATTTAAAAACTTTACATTAAAGTTGGATTATTCGGAATATTTTTCTCATCTTGTGCTGATACCCGAGTTTCGACAGAAAGATTCCTGAGTTCGAAAAGGTTCTCATGAATAAGGTGTGTGGTTACATCGGCTGCCACGTTGTTAGATTAATACTCAACATTAAAACAGTAGTTTGAATAATGAAAAGTACACACACTATAAATCCTCATCCAGAAAATTCAGAAACATGATATACATTACAGTCTCTGCAGATGAATAACGATTGAGCACTTTATTTATTTATTTATTTTTAACATATTAGGAAATATACACCCACTATATATATATATATATATATATATATATATATATATATATATATATATATATATATATATATATATACAGTCCTAGGTAAGTATTACGATCAATAAAATGACGGATATGATTTGATTCCTATTCGAAACATTTCATGATACTTGAATGGACTAGCGTTATTAATTAATGTTATTTTCAATTCCTGAAATTGTTTTCAATTTTTTTCAAAAGTTAATATATATATATTTATATATGTAAATAATTTTAAACAGAGATACGCTAATTGTATTTTTAAAACCCTTGTTTTCTGTGATATTTTTACGTTTTAATAAATTTAAATAACAAAATCTTTGAAAATGTAAGTCAATTGTGAATAAATGTTATCACTCATGCTTATTTCTATGTGTATTTGTTTTTGTTTTCATTAGTTTAAATGTATTTTGGACTTGTTATATCCTTCCTTACTGCCATACTTTGTATCAACGTGAATGCTCGTTGGTTGTTTGTTAAATATGTTATAAATATTGCGGTATTTCTTTATGCTATATTTGTCCTGCTACACTTTAATAATAAATTGATACTTTATCCAGTCATTATTATGACAATATCGCATATTAAATGTAAAGGAAATACATCAGCTGCCATTGCTAAAGGAGCTGTTCTAAAACAAACATTTATGGTGTAAATATGTACTGTATGTTGTATTAATGTACAGTAAATCAATAGATCAAAGGCAGAAAAAGTTACTATTTTAAAACTTTGTAGTAACAACACATTGAGACGTTTGGACTAGTTTATTTCAGATTCATTTCTGTTTTAGTGATATATATATATATATATATATATATATATATATATATATATATATATATATATCTTTGATTTAACAAGTAGTTTCGGTTTCTAAACTAAACATTATATAAACTAAGAATAGTCATAGAAAAAGTACCAGATATGTCTCCCATTGCTGGCCTGCCGTTTATAGCATGCATTAATGCCCCTCACTAATCACTCTTCACAATAGTTTGGTTTGATTTCAGAAAATATTTGATTAGTAGTTTCGGTTTCCAAACTTAACATTACATAAACTAAGAATAATCATAGAAGAAGTACCAGATATTTCTCCCATTGCTGGCCTGCCGTTTATAGCATGCATTAATGCACCTCACTAATCACTGTTCACAATAGTTTGGTTTGATTTCAGAAAATATTTGATGTATAGTTTCGATTTGTATACTTAAGATTACATACACTTACAATTTTTTTAAGATGTGTAGGAGCCATATTTTGGTATGGCAATTATGTATATAACAGAGCATAGCCATTAGATAATTACTAAATTAGTGTCTATCACAGTGGAAGTCAACAAGACAAATTATGCTTACGTTGTGGAGATCAACAAATAAGAGCTATCAGTATTTAGCATGGTGGTATATTCGGATAATAAATTATTATTCGTTGTAACTGTTATTTTCGGTGATATTTTCGCGTTTAAATAAATAGAAGACACACTATTAATAAATGTTAGTAAATTATAAATAAATGTTATCGTTCATTTTTTTATTTCTCTTTGTTTGATTTGTTTTGTTTACATTAGTGCAACTGTATTTTGAATTGTAATATATATTTCTTATTGTAGTACTTTGTATCGACGTGAACTTTCGTTTTTTGTTTGATAAATGTGTTATAAATATTGCGCGATTTGTTTATAATTCATTCGGCGTTCATACAGTTTGATAATGAATTGATTATGTTTTCCAGTTGTTAATATTGTAATATAATGTATTGACTGAAAGAGAAAATATATCACGTGACATTGCCAATGGAATTGTTAGACAAAAAATTACAATTTAAATATGTTGTTATTAATGTATACTTAATCAATAGATCAAAGGCAGAGAAAGATATAAACACATTATAAAATTATAAAGAAATATAACATTGAAAGTGTGGGCACATGTTTTGACTAGTTTAAACCTGGTTGATTTAAATGTTAGTTAAGTGTATACATTATTAACAATTGTTCGGTGCATTGCATATTTCACAAATGATTTAGATTTGGAGTCTAATCGAGTTTCGATTTCCAAATTTAAAACCCATAATACCATGTAATTTTGTTGAATAATTAAGTATGTATTATTTACATGTGTCAACTTATTTTGTGGAAACTATTCTCATGCCTTCAGCATAAAATGAATGCTTGTAATACATCAGAAAAAACCACCCGTTTTAATGTCGGTAAGTAAATAAATTGCATATAAAGATGTATGCTTATGTAGTATTGTATGACCACCCGACAAGAACAGATAACCCAAATGGTATATTAGCAAACAGATCTAGTCGAGACTAGATATCTTTCGAGTAAGATAACTCCTAAATTAGCGTCTGATATTGCGTTTACTTATTGTAATATTCACCTGGTATTACTGTTATTTGTTGCTCTTTTTTATTGCTTTCGTTACTTTTGCTTTTCAAGCGGATTTTATTCTGGAAAAAAGCTGTTGAGTTTCGGCTTTGGCTGATGGCAACCTTGTACCTCAAATATGGTTGTTCTCGTGGATCAGACCGAAAAGGTGATTTAGACTACTACTCAGTTAGGAAATCCTCGTTTGACAGTAATCGACGGGATTAACTTAATCGATGAACCAAGTAAATGTGAAAATCCTGTAACTGAAAGAATGAGATTGGACTTACAGTCACAAAATAGATTCATCCACCGAGAATTGGAAGAGCAAAATGATATAATATCTAGAATAAACTATTTGCTTCTGATGGAGATTGCATGGTGCTATTCCAATTGTGAATCAATGACTACAACAATACGCATAAACCATATGGGACGACATCAGTTTCAGTAGTTGGGGCCTCACCTCATTTGTGTTTTTTTTCTGGTGAAATATGGCGAGACTGCTTCTATATTGTTTTACAATCTATGTGCAAGTCTGAACGTTTCAATAAATGGTGGTTTATTACTTGGAGGTTAGGGACAAAAGGGTTCCGTTTATTGCCGCGGGAAGAAAAACTTTTTGTTTAATCCACGGTAAGGTAGACCACCTGCTTTTAACCTACACTCTAAAAATAGAACCAGTTAAGCCACCCAGCTCAAAGACTAAACTAGTGAAGAACCTTGGTCCAAATTGAACGTTGGGTCAGGAGATCAGTTTCAGTGTACAAGGCATGTATAAGTGTTCACATTAGTTTCAGGTGCAAAGTATGGTCATAAGGTTGTGTGTCTGGTTAAATATTGCGATAATAATTCTGGTCTTCTTTTATACTCTGTGTGGAAGTCTGTTCGGAAAAACAGGTGGGTGTAAAACTTCTCTATTACTTGGAAGTCTGTTTGGAAACACATGCGTTTGTAAAACTTCTCTATTACTTGGAGGTGAGAGACAAAATGTTTCCGTTGTTTGTTGCGAGTAGAATTCGTTTTTATTTAATCCGCTGCATGATAAACTACCCGCTGTTAACCTACACTCCAAAGATCTCAACTAACCCAGCCTAAATACTAAACTGGGGGTGAAGCCTGGCCCAGGATTGGATAGCTTATTGAAACTTGGGTCAAAGAGCCAAGAAAACTTCAACCGAAAATATATGTTGTGAAAACATTTAAAAGTCCCCGAAATCCGCACATTTTATAAAAGTTATTGGAGGGATCTATCCACTCTTTACATAATTAAATAAATATGAATTGTATAAACTATCTTTTAAATTCTATTACAATCTTAACTCGTTTATTTTATAAACTAAATATGAATCACATAAAAACAAACAATTTTCGCAAATAAATAAAAGCATAAAAAATAAAGTATAACTTACAAAAGTACTGTCATGTTAGCTATTTTACGGCTGATTTTATACATGCTCTTAATTCACACCGCTTACGTGGTAAGATAATTCATTTACAAACACAGTTTTAGAGATGATCTGCTGAAACATTTAAGACAAATATATGTTGTGATCGTATGAGTAATTTGTATGTAAGTTTATTTAAACGTGTAAACAAAACTTTATGAAAATCGTAGGCTACACATCTTGAATTTTTGGGATTGGAGTAAAATATAGTATCTGCTATGATACAACACTTCATATGTTTTGACTCTTGGTTAGGTGAAGGAAAAGTTTTTCTATAAACAAATATTTGTCCCAATACAGAGTTCATTTAATAATATACAAAACATTGTTTACTAGAATGTATTGTTCCGGCATTAAATGATATTGATATTCTGTTAAATAGACAGAAAATTACTTTTTCTTAGAATTATTATCTTTTAAAAACTCACTTCATTAGAACATTATATTTCAGGGACGTTGTGAAAATTGGCTAAACAATCCACTTGGTAAATTCAAAATTTAAATTTCCGGACGCCCCTGGACGTTTTACAGGACCACAACACTCGTGACCAGAACCATTAAGAGACTTTATTTTAGAAACATGATAAGGATAAACGTGGAAAAACAAATGGTAAAGTTACCCGATAATCTGAAAAGTTCGAAAAACAAGCTTATTTCTCCAAAGAAAAAAATGAAACCATTTTATTTCTCTCAAAGAACGATGAAAGACAGTGATTTCATTATTTCTGATTTTAATTTTTAACAAGAAAGGAATGCATTATTTTAATCTATCAAAATAAGAAAGTACCACCGCCGACACTATGAATCTTATTCTTACCGTTTACTAAAGTGCTAACCGTAAACACTTCTTTTACATAAAATCTTACTAATAAGTGTAAGTTTTATACTATATTCGCTGTGTTAGCATTAATATTACGTTAGCAGCGTGATATAAAAGAACAAAACTATAAACAGTTATTCTACCAAAAAACTAATACACTTGAAGATTCCAAATAAACTATGGAAACGCAACATACCACATGCAACACCAACAACACCGAAGAAAGATTTCTACTAGAATAACAGCCAAAAAACCAAAGGAGGACTACCGACACAAAATTTTAAAAAATCGAACAAATACTACAATGTCGAATAGGGGTCAACATACAGAGAACGAAAATGCTTTTAACAAAAAGCTGTTCGGAGTACAATTGACAATTTCACTTATGTCTTCAGACGAGAATAAAACCATCGCTTCATATTTCAGAAAATAGTATGTTGTATACAAAATAGATTGTAAAAAATGGGCAGACTTCAAAAAAATGTCGCCTGCTGCTTCGAGAATTAGGGACCACCGAACATACCAAATCCGTGGAATATATTATACCCCTAAGAACAAGCTACTTCACTTTTTAAAGCTGGTTTACATTTAACAGAATTATTTAGCCCTAAAACCTCCATTCTCCATAAAAGGTCGAAGTGCATGAACTTTACCCGAAAAGACAGCGAATACTACTCGACTCACGCGTTAATCGCTAATAAATTCTGTTACGATTTCAAACTATCTGAACGTATCGCGGATAACTTTAAATGCATAGTAATTGTGCAAGGTCTTGTATCAGGAATAGACGCAGAAATCAGGCGTAGATTCCTCAATAAGTATAAAGTGATCCAGAAAATAGCCGAACATTTTTAGGACATTGAAGAGTCGAAATTGCTCACATTAGAAAGATACGTCAGAAATCACATGTTAACTCTCCTTCAAAAACATGTCGAACCAAAAAAGAGATTATTTTTACGCTCCTACAAATACAAGACACACCCCAAAAAGAAAATCATGAGAAATACCGTCTAACCCATATTTCTGTTATGGATCCATTTATTGGGTTATAGATTGGGCATACCGTTTTAAAACCTGTCTAACTTGTAATAAAGTAAAACACAAAGGTTTATATATATACGAATAACATAAATAAAAGTGGGTCCAATCAACAAACACACACGTACAAAATGCCTAAAAATATAAGAAAGTACGTATAGGTAAAAATCCTGAATAAAAATGTAATTTTACAAGTAGACTATTGTTTGGACGTGTCGATAATGAACATGCATACATGGAAAATGTTGGATAAACCAACTATTCTAACAACTAACAAAATAGCCAAAATAGTGACTAATGGAGAAATAAAATTCTACTGTGAAATAATTATCAAAAGTACTTCAAAAAATTGAATATGTTCCTATTAAAAAAACACTAACAATTCATTTGCACAGATTGGATTCGACAATGTAATCTATTGGATTTACTAACCGACAATTTTGCCAGATAATATAAGATGTGACGCCCGAGTCAGAAAAACTAAAGAATTAAAAAAAATCTTTCCAGAATTAAATGAAATGTCAAAACCATTGAACTGAAAGAGCAAACTCAACCTACATTTTAAAAGAAAGTTATGAACAAATAAACTAAGAAGTTGGCATATTAGTAAGTACCAGCATTTTATCTAAAGTAGAGTATCGCCAATGGGCATGTAAAACAAAATCCAGAGAAATCCGCGTGTGTGCTTATTTTTGAACATGACTAAATGCAGCACTCAAGGACTTTCAAGCCCAGAAAGAGTGTTTACAAAATTTAATAAAGGCAAATTTGTATTCGGGTCTACTTTTGTGCATTGGATACATCGGCTTATGACAGCCTCTCTCTCTATATATATATTTATTTTGGCAATCTTAGTTCTGAGTAGGGCGTTTTTTTTCATTATCCACATATGTGTCTAATGCGCCAGATTAAAGATCCGTTTCTGTAAGTTGTGGGGTATGAATATTCTGGCTCCGCTCATGAGTATGTCTCGTGTTTTTGTCAGTGTATTTCTCACGTGTTTACATCGGTTTTGTTAGCTTCATCTTCTAGTCAATTTGCTGTATTGCATTTTCACTGCTATAACGGATAAGCCCTCTATTATCTCTGATTTAGGTAATTGTTTTTTTTAATACAGTTAGCTACAACAGTGTTGATCAATCTTTCGGCTATCTCTTCTTTAGGTGAGCCTACCCTTTTGATACTTGATATGTTGCCGAGAGAGTATACCCAGCGGGTTGACTTTACCGTTTATATGTTTTACTGTGTAATCGTATTGGTGTAGACATAAAACGCATCGTAAAATTCGCGCCAAGGAGTTACCTTTAGGGTTGAAGATAATTGTTAACGTATTATGGTCGGTAATTATGAGATAGTTCTTTCCATAAAGATGATAATCGGAATCATACGATTGCTAGGACTTCTTTTTCTACTTGACAGTTCGACTGCGGTTGGACTCCTAGATGCAGAGCTAATGGGAATGTGTATGCCTTGTTTGCTTTGGCAAATTATTGCTAATTGTCCCAACGGACTGCCATCCACTAGGACTGGTGTTTGTACTTTTGGATCAAAGTTCATAAACGCTTTCATGCATTTATTGAAAAAACTCTCGTATCGCTTATCTGCTTTTTTTTTTTCAATCTGATTATATAATTTTCACTTGTCGATTCTTTTCAAGTAGAAATAACGGAGTTACAGTATTTACACAGCAGTTATCCTGACGTCAATGCATGTTCCTTTCAATAGTAGAACACTTTACGACGGCTGCCTTTAAGTAAGATGAATATCTCGCTGATTTACCGGATTGTTGATAACGGCTGTGTGATCTAAGACGTCGGTATTTCAGTTTGAATAATCACTCGTGTTCCGGGGTTCGAGCTCGGAGACCAGTATGAATAAACTGACGATTCTTAAAATGAGTAAACGTATAGTATTTAGCTAACAACAATTATTATTAATTATTTGTCTCCCCCCAAAAATCTAGGCTGGGCTTTGTAGTGATAAGTTTTTAACATAGCTGTCATTGTAGCTTAAATGTATGTTCCTTGCAATTGTTAAACAGTCCTGATGACAGCTACCTTAAATAGAGTTTTTATCTCGCTGATTAATCTAAAGCGTCGGAAGTTGAGTTAAAAACATTACTCGTGTTCTAGGCTGTCGAATCCTGCGACCGGTACACTGACGATCCCCGGAAAGATGAAACGTATGATGTAGATAAAATTAAACTTATATATATATATATATATATATATATATATATATATATATATATATATATTGTACAGAAAGTTATTGCAGCATCAGTACCATCACGTTCAAGCTCAGAAGGACTTAACAATCCGGCCCTCTTCGTTTGGGTACGTTATTAGCTTTTTGAATGTATATTTGTTTAAGATTTTTGTTAGGAAGAGGAATGTGAGACTGCAAAGTTTAATGAAGTTAGAAAAAGAGGGGGGTAATATGTAACAGTTAAGATTTAAAATTGTTTTTTTAAATATCCCTATACAAGTCTCGTGATTCAATGTTTAAGAGGAACGTATATTAGGCCGTTAAATGTTTTGAAGCAGTAAACTGACGTCGCTTCGAAAGTGCCAAGGAGAGAACGTGTGTGTTAGGATTACACTTTCTAAAGAATAAAAAGATACAAAAAATACATCAAGTTTAAATTCTAAGCCTGGATTAAAAGACTTTAAATCGATCAAAAAGTGATTTAAATTAAGATTTAACCCCAGTCAGGTCTTGCGATCGTACTAAGGGGAGTAACTGTACAAGGTTTTTAATAATTCTGCATTCTTAATATAACATTTTTAACTAAGGTGTAATAAATATGTAGATTTATGGAAGGAATGATATTGGTATACTGATTTAGTCTGATCTAGAGATAAGCACAAGGATTATGTCGGCAAGATTGAAACTGTTATGAAGATTGTAAAACACTGCCGATTTATTATCGTGAAATGAGGGTGTTGCCTTCTTAATAACTTGAGGATTATAATTGGAAAAAAATTCATAATTACGTGGTATAACTTACTGGTTTAAAGCTTTGACGTAGAGATGGACCAATTACAATATCAATATTTGTATTCCTACTTGTTATAGTCTTGTGAGGGGTGATAGTAGGGAGGATTTTCCGGGGTGGAAGTCGGTATTTCGTGGGTCAATTATAGGATTATGTAATGGGCAGGGGGTATTATTATTGGTAGACCTTCATGTGTATAGGTCCAGTTTATAAGTAGAGGCTGCGTCTTAGAACTATCTTTTAAAAAATTCGTCTCTGACATTCAAGCAGATTGTATTAAGGTAAATAATGGCCCATAACCTATAATATTTGTCTGCATCCCACAGATGACATCTATTTATGGCTGCGAAAAATATGGTATTTTCTCTATTACTTTCCATTTGAAAGTAAATGGTGTCTCTTGATCTTTAAGTTAAGATATCCGGGTCGAGACTGCCATGTGCACCTAGTTTTTGTATTTAAAGATATCTTTGTCTGCGTACAATCTTTGCTTGAAGCTACCCCGTGTCATGTCTATGTATCTTTCGTCTCTGCCGCTAGGCTGGCTTGTGACAGTTTACTGCATATACAAGGGAATCAATTTAGCAATTCCCATCTAGAAAGGATTTTCCTTACGGATGGGGTAGTGGAATAGCTAACCTTGATTGTACTTCGGTTAAAGAGTGTGTGTACGTTGTGTGTAGGGGTGAAGTGCTTGTCGTGTTAGTTGAGGAAAAGGTGGCCTACTCTCGTCTTGGCGTTGATGGAGAAAGGCGAGGAAAACCAGATCACCGACCTCCTCCTATTGCGGCCTCCCTGTGACTGGTCTCTGTGGGGATGTATGATATCTCCTCTCTGAACCCGCGTTTCCGGAGCGCTTCATTGTGATAGAGTGGTGCATGAATGAAGATATGTTTCATTTTACTTCAGTCGAAGTTCTGAGAAATCATTCTCGGGGCTAACACTTGATGCCTATATGAGAAACATAGATATTCGAATATTACATTAACATTTTTCTTTACTTGTCTAACGTTACAGAAGCGAAGAACATTAGTTTTTTTCTCCCTAATATACAATTTAACTATGTTATAGTATATCTTACTTGTGATCTCTTTGTCTTACCGGATTCCAGGACAAGAATTAATCTAGTCAGGTGAAGTCTCCAGCTACATTTTCTTAATTGAGGTAACATCATTAGGAGAAGGTGCACTATTTCTAGCATAAGCCAGTGTATAGCCATACAGAAAAATATATTATGCTAAATTACAACTGCATATAGAATATAAACATTTCACACGCACACGTACACATATATATTTACCTACAAAGGAGTTTGAATTGCCTCACTAGAAACCATCATCGAGTGTCTTTTGTCTCATTGTGCTAGGGTTTGTCAGGACAACCTGACATGAGGATAGTTTTCCTTACAAGTAAACCCTGACTAAATACTTTTAATAACATAGTATGCGAAGCACATATCCTAAGGTTTCAGACATTGCCTTGGATATGTCCACATTCGTTTTTCCCACATGTCTTGTAGACAGTGTTGTGTAATCAGCAAACGTATCCATCTTGGACGCAATTTCATCAAGGAAGTCGTTTATTAATATCAGGAATTATAAAGGTATAAAGGATAAACCCCCTGGGGCATACCCGAATTAATATTATGTTGTTTCGATGTACGACCATCAGAGACAACCTGCATTTATTTCTTGACTAACAAAAATCTGATTATATTCCAGTAATACCGCATTGTGTAATTGTCATGCTGAACCCTTATGCCAGACTGTGTCAAAGACTCTTAATATTTCAAGGATCACTATCCCAGTTCCCCCTCCACTTTGTCCAGTGCGTTGTATATCTTTCTGAAGATGATAGTAAGGCTATCCGCCGTATAACAGGCTTGCCTGAATTCATACTATCCGTCAGAAAGAAGTTTAGCATTTACGAGGTTGTAGACTAGCACCTGATTTATTCATGACCCATATACTTTAGAAAACAGAGAGGAAAGAGACTTGTGGGCAATAATTGAGCGTTGCAGTTTTTTACCAGAATAGTTTAATACTGGTAATATAGAGATAAATATACAGCTATCAGGAAATTAAAATCCGTCAAGGGACTTGTGGATTGTTGAGAAAACAGTGGCTAGCTCAGCAGAGCATTTATTTTTTAGTATAACATGGATTGGAGCAGGTTCACAAGAACATATTAATTGGTTATTGTAAAATCATCGAGTGCGGCTAGTGTCCGCAAAGGAAACTTTTGGAGGGAGTGTTTTGTGATATCTAAGGTGGAGTTGGAGAAAAACAGTCCGGCAAGCAATTCAGACTTCGCGGTTGCCGTACAAGCGACATTATATTTGTTGGATAGTGAGAAGAATTGTTGATTGCTTATTATTCACAACACTAATATAAATTAGTTGTGATTTCTACCAACATGACAATGGGATCAGCATTACACAAGTAGGCTATAAGCATTTGTCACACTAGCCTCGGAATAGATCAAGATGTAATGGTTGCTGATCCTCACGATCTTGAAGGCAGGTCGGTAAAGTGACCGTCTGTGAAAACGTATCAGATATAGAGAAACTATACGTATTGTAACCAGCTGCGTCTATATAGCTCGGTTAAACTGTGGTGGACATTGGTTAAACAAAAGGTTATTTTATTTTTGAAAAGAACAAAGACTTTTTTCATGCGTACCAGAATTAGTTGTTAATGTTGCCGTAAAACCCGTATGCGCAACTTGTACCATAGGCGTGTGAAAAGAATAATTATTAACGGGGCAGCGAACATTCATAAAACTGTTGTGTTACATATACTCTACTTTCATTTATTGCAGTCCTATGTTAGACATTATTAAAAGCTGTTTTCCTACCATCCACATGATTAATACGATATATAAATATCAACGTATATATATTATACTTCCCTACAATGATACGACATTCTAAGTACTATGTTTGACAATTCTATACAGCTATGGTAAAGCTGAAACACCGATACAGACACAACGTAAATTAGATTACAAATCTGGAGAAAAGGAGTCAGATTTTCTCTAAATGCTCATAGAGATATAAAACATATTTGAGTGGTTGAATAAACGCAGTAAGAGCGGAAGAGAGTCATACATAGATAGCTTAAGTAGAAATATGTGACCTACCCAGGTAATTAACGATTACGACTAATTAGAACAATTAAAACTTTTTTGTTAAAATATAACTCAAGTCTTGAACTAAGCTATATATATTTAGCATGTATTTTGTATTATTGAAATATAAAGGAACACGAAATTGAAGGAAAGAAACGTTGATTAAGAACATTTTGTATCAGTATATATTGATCGCCTATACCGTAAATTTAGTATGCTACACATGTGAGCGCCGGTTGCAATAGGCGGTACATATTTCTGAACAAGTATACCATACCAAGGTAGAGGATTTCTGAAACAGTTTCTACTATTCAATTCTCACTTAAAAGATGTAATAAGATCAGGTAAGCATATTGGTAGTTCAAAACTGAACCCCTCAACGATGGATTGATCTAAGTTCCTTAAAATCTCACCATAAAAGAAATTGGTAACATCTAAATAGTACACATCCATTGGTCAATGTTGTGACTTGCAAGTCGTCTTAAATTTATGATATATCGTAGTTGTCGTAAACCAACATGGGTTGCACCACATTGTGTATATCATCAGATCTACAAACAGGGCGTATCCGGCCTAGTTGTAAATACACCTGTATGTATATTTCTAATTGTAGATATGCTGGAGTAATAGAAGTAGCGGGGTGTAGTGTTTAGAGACACTGACTCTGGCCTCGACCTTTCAGGTTCGAGTTCAATCGGGTACACAGCATCACTTCACTAATACTGTTCGGAAAAGTATGGATTTATATAGCTTTCTTTTTTTTAATACTAACTAGTAGGGCAGATTGATTCTCAAGACTTGGTCTGACAACTAGTTTTTGAAAAGGAAAAATTAGAAATAACACGAATCGTGGTGTGCCCCCCTCGCCCCCCCCCTAGCTACGCCAGTGTCTCCCCCCAACATCTAAGCTGGACTTTGTAGTGATTAGTATTTACATTGCTGTCATTGTAGCTTAAATGTATGTTCCTTTCAATTGTTAAACAGTCTTGATGAAACCTTCCTTTAATAGATTTAATCTCTCGCTGATTAATCTAAAGCGTCGGAATTTGAGTTAAAAACATTACTCGTGTTCTAGGGTGTCGAATCCTGCGACCGGTACACTGACGATTCCCGAAAAGATAAAACGTATACGTATGATGTAGATAAAACAAAATTATATATATATATATATATACTGTGAAGAAAATTAGTGCAGCATCAGTACCATCGGTTTCAAGCTCAGAAGGACTTAACAATCCGGCCCTCTTCATTTGGGTACGTTATTAGCTTTTGGAACTGATATTTGGTTAACAATTTTGTTAGGAATAGAAATGTGAGACTGCAAAGTTTAATGAAGTTAGAAAAAGAGGGGGGGGTAATATGTAACAGTTAAGATTTAAAATTGTTTTTTCTTAAATATCCGTTAAATGTTTTGAAGCGTTAAACTAGCGTTGCTTAGAAAGTGCTTAAGAGAGAACGTGTGTGTAAGGATTACACTTTCTAAAGAATAAAAAGATACAAAAAATACATCAAGTTTAAATACTAAGCCTGGATTAAAAGACTTGAAATCGATCCAAAAGTGATTTAAATTAAGATTTAACCCCAGTCAGGTCCAGCGATCGTACTAAGAAGGGTAACTGTACAAGGTTCTTAATAATTCTTCATTCTGAATATAAGATTTTTAACTAAGGTGTACTAAATATGTATATTTATGGAAGTAATAATATTGGTATACTGAGTAAGTCTGATCTAGAGATAAACACAAGGATTATGTCGACAAGATTTAAACTGATATGAAGATTACAAAACCCTGCTGATTTATTATCGTGAAATGAGGGTGTTGCCTTCTTAATAACTGGAAAATTATTATTAGAAAATATTATTATTTCATATTTACGTGGTATAACTTACGGTTTTAAGCTTTGACGGAGAGAGGGACCAATTACAATATTAATATTTTTATTCCTACTTTTTTATAGTCTTGTGAGGGGTGATAGTATGGAGGAAGGATTTTCCGGGGTGGAAGTCGGTATTTTGTGGGTCAATTATAGGATTATGTAATGGGCAGGTGGTATTATTATTGGTAGACCTTTATGTGTATAGGTCCAGTTTATACGTTGTGTCTGCCTCCTAGATATCTTTTAAAAATGTCGCCCCTGTCATTCAAGCAGATTGTATTAAGGTAAATAATGGGCCATAACATATAATATTTGTCTGCATCCTACATATAGCATCTATTTATGGCTGGAGAAACATATGCTATTTTATCTATTACTTTCCATTTGATGGTAAATGGTGTCTCTTGATCTTTAAGTTACGATATCCGGGTCGGGAGTGCCATGCGCGCCTTGTTTTTGTATATAAAGGTATTCTTGTGTGCGTACAATCTTTGCTTGAAGCTTCCCCGTGTCATGCCTTTGTATCTTTCGTCTCTGCCGCTAGACTGGCTCGTGACAGTTTACTGCATATACAAGGGAATCAATTTAGCAATTCCCATCTAGGGGGCAATTGTTTTTGTCTTGGCATGTGTTTTCTATTGCTTTGGACTCTGCAGAAATTATTTTCCTTACGGATGGGGTGGTGGAATAGCTAACCTTGATTGTACTTCGGTTAAACAGTGTGTGTACGTTGTGTGTAGGGGTGAAGTTCTTGTCGTGTGAGTTGAGGAAAAGGTGGCCTACTCGTCTTGGTGTTGATGCAGAAAGGCGAGGAAAACCAGATCACCGACCTACCCTTTTTGCGGCTTCCCTGTGACTGGTCTCGGTAGGGGATGTACGATATCTCTTCTCTGAACCCGCGTTTCCGGAGCGCTTCATTGTGATAGAGTGCTGCCTGTATGAAGTTCTGAGAAATCATTCTCGGGGCTAACACTTGATGCCTATATGAGAAACATAGATATTCGAATATTACATTAACATTTTTCTTTACTTGTCTAACGTTAAAGAAGCGACGAACATTAGTTTTCTTCTCCTTAATAAACAAGTGAACTATGTTATAGAATATATTACTTGTGATCTTTTGGTCTTACCGGATTCCAGGACAAGAATAAATCTATCAAAGTTGAGTCTCCAGCTACATTTTCTTAATTGAGGTAACATCATTAGGAGAAGGTGCACTATTTCTAGCATAAGCCAGTGTATAGCCATACAGAAAAATATATTATGCTAAATTACAACTGCATATAGAATATAAACATATATTTACCTACAAAGGAGTTTGAATTGCCTCACTAGAAACCATCATGAGTGTATTCTGTCTCCTTGAACTAGGGTTTGTCAGGACAACCTGACATGAATATAGTTTTCCTTACAAGTAAACCCTGACCACATAATTAAAATAACATAGTATGCGAAGCACATATCCTAAGGTGTCAGACATTGCTTTGGATATGTCTACATTCGTTTTTCCCACATGTCTTGTAGACAGTGTTGTGTAATCAGCAAACTTATCAATCTTGGAGGCAATTTCATCAAGGAAGTCGTTTATTAATATCAGGAATTATAAAGGTATAAAAGATAACCCCCCCTGGGGCATACCCGAATTAATTGTATGTTGTTTCGATGTACGACCATCAGAGACAACCTGAATTTTTTTGTTGACTAACAAAGATCTGATTATATTCCAGTAATACCGGATTGTATAATTTTCATGCTCAACTCTTATGCCAGACTGTGTCAAAGGCTCTAAATATTTCAAGGATCAATATCCTAGTTCCCTCTCCACTTGGTCCAGTGCGTTGTATATCCTTCTGAAGATGATAGTAAGGCTATCCGCGGTAGAACAGGCTTGCCTCAATCCATACTATCCGTCAGAAAGAAGTGTACCCTTTACGAGGTTGTAGACTAGGGCTTGATTGATTCATATCACACATATTTGAGCAAAGAGAGGAAAGAGACTAGTGGGCAATAATTAAGCGGGGCAGTTTTTTTACACGTTGTAGTCATAATAGACACATTGCTATTGTTTTGTTGACATAATAGACATAATAGACACATTGTTATTGGTTTGTAGGCATAATAGGCACATTGCCATTGTTTTGTAGGCATAAAATGCACATTGATATTGTTTTGTAAGCAGGATAGACACACTGCTATTGTTTTGTAGATATAATAGACCCATTGCTATTGTTTTGAAAGCATAGTAGACATATTGTTATTGTTTTGAAAGCATAATAGACACATTGCTATTTTTTTGAAAGCATAATAGACACATTGATATTGTTTTTAAAGCATAATGGAAACATTGCTATTGCTTTGAAGGCATAATAGACACGTTGTAATTGTTTAGTAGGCATACTAGACACATTGGTATTGATTTGGAACCAATACACATATTGCTATTGTTTTGTAGGTATAATAAACACATTGGTATTGTTGTGTAGGTATTATAGACCCATTGCAATTTTTTGTAGATATAATATACACATTGCTATTGTTGTGAAAGCATAATATACATATTGCTATTTTTTTGAAAGCATAATATACATATTGCAATTGTTTTGAAAGCATAATATACACTTTGCTATTGTTTTGTAGGCATAATAGACACATTGCAATTGTTTTTAGACACAATGCATCATTCTTACTGTTTTGTAGGTATAATAGACACCTTGCTATTGTTTTGTAGGTATGATAGACACATTGCTATTGTTTTATAGACATACTACCCACATTGTTATTGCTTTGTAGGCATAATAGACGCATCGCTATTATTTTGTGGGAATAATAGACCCATTGCTGTCATAGTAGTAGTTCAGGACCATTCGGAAAGACAGCCGACAGTATACATGATTCTATTTCCTCATTTAGAAAAAATCCTAGGTACTTTAACATGACAATCGAGACGAGATTGTTGTGATGGTGTGATAGTAATCAACACTATTCCTGACAAAATGGACTAGTTCATATACTATGTATAGAGAGACATACCACTAGTCTCGAAACGGTTTCTCGGAAACATTGTTGAACAAAGACGTAAATACCAAGTCTCTACGCGACTCCTGTTACATAGAGACGTCTGACTAAATATATGATATCTTTCAACCAAACGTCACTATGTAACATAATTTACATCATCATCATGATCATCATCTTATAATTATTATTATTTTGGCTATTATTATTATCATCATTTTATCGTTGTTGTTTTTTTGTTGTTGTTATTTTCGCTGTTATTGTCGTAATCATCATCATCATCATCATCATCATCATGATCATCATCATCATCATCATCATCATCATCATCATCATAATAATCATGATCATGATCATCATCATAATCATCATCATCATTGCAGTCGGATTCTCCCGAATGGAATGTGAATTTGTTAATAACATCAATTCTTTCTAATGTTGGATTGGTCGGAGAGGAGTTTTAATTTGTGCTACAAGATTTTAGGCCTTACATTCCTTGTAGTAAATAATTAACCTATTTGTTATCATTTTAAATTGGAAATATGTATTGGTACACAATATTTGTATGACTTTTGTATCTAAAGTTTAGTTGCATTTGATTGCAATAGTATAGTTTAATTGAGTTTGAGTTATAATGTTGTATATTATTATATTCTGATTTTTTTACAACAACGATATAGGTAGGGAATTTTAGGATGGGTTTTTTTTTATTTCAAGAAAAGAATTGAGACGTTCTCTTTATGCATAACATACTTTGAATATAAAAGAACAATGCCGATGTAAAAATTGCTTTTTCTCGGCTGAAACACCAGTTTATGTAGGTTGTGAAATCAAAGCATAAAATGGTGAATTATTAACACAGCTGTGGATTTTCATAAAGCTGTTAAATGAAGTATAAACTATTTGAAATTATTGCAGGCATACGTAAAAACTTACTGGATGTTTTTTTCTACTCCATGCCATTGACTCATACAACATATATGCATCTATATATTATACTTCCTCAAAGGAATACAACATTTTAACTTTCGACAACTTTATATTGATATTTTCACGGTGAAACATCGATATCCGTAAGATCAGCAAAGTTAAGCGACATCGAGCCTGGCCAGTACTAAATGGGTGAATATCTATGAACACTAGGTGATTTATGCAACAGAAGACTTCTAGAAAATCAAATAATTCTAGAAATCAATCGAATACAACACGTATACGATTTCGTCATAAAATGATCCAACGAAGGTTAACATATCGTAAGAATCAACAAGAATATATATCAACAACAACATTATTAGTCTTAACCATAATTATATTTAATGCTCAACTTTAATGAATCATCTTTTTTTTGGGGGGGGGTTAAGAGACATTTTGTTGTGGGGGGTGTCGAAATTTTCTTTTTTTTATTTTAGCTAAAAATATTTTTTGAGAGGGGAAGGGTAAACAAAAAGTAAGGCGGGGGCGGTATAAACAAAAGTGAGTCCGAAACAAAGAAAATCAATGTCTCATCACTCAAGAAATATTACTGGGGCGCCATCGGTTTACGGGTGAGCGTTCATTTTTGACGCGGTAATCTAGAAAAATTAGACGACCGTAGGAGGTCTATTTTGGCTCGTAAAGTTAATGATCCATTGATTACAAAATACGGCTACACATGATAATAATATCTTTGATAGTGTGATGCTGATCTTCTGTATTTTGTGAATATATGGATTCTTCCAGACATTATGTATGAATACGATTACGACGCAGGCTAGGGAAGTGGCTGTATATGTTGATTGGAAAATACCAGTCGAGGTTCTGTTGTCGACATTCAGTAAGGCAGAAACTGAGCCATTGCTGTGGCCTTTTATCTGTGGTATTTACCTGTGAATGTCCACCATTCCATGCCTTGCTAACTGCTTGAGTCTCACCAACCGGTGAATGTCTACAAGGCTGTCATGGAAACATCTTACAGAGTGCCCCTTGATTGTTTCCCCCTTTAGGAATTGTGCCACATTTTTGCTGTGGGAATTATGTAATTACCTAGTCTTTCTGTAACATACTATTTGGTATTTCCGTAGATACATACTCTTGTAAATATATCACCGTGTTGGCCTTCAAGGTCACAACATATGCGAGAAGAACTAAGGCTTATTCAGACATGAAATAACCTGGGCTTATCTTGCACACAACACTGACAAAAAAACTAGGACTCATTTCGGATAAAACATAACCATTACTACAAATGTAATGTTCGACTTCCGAAAAAAAAATTAAGTGGTATGCTCAGAAAATGTGTTAATTGCAACAATACCTCAAAAAGTTAAAACCATACCGAATTTACAACATAAAAGGCGCGCAAAATCTGCGAAAAATTAAAACACTTAAACGTCAGAAAATGGGATTGAAATTTAAATAAATTATTTATGAGTAGCACGAAAAGATTATAAATTAAGTTTTTTAAATTTAAATCGTTCGAACACGAAAAATAAAGAAAAAAAACAACAAAGATCTGTCGATTTTTTTTTTTATTGTTGCATCAGGAACACGAAAATACGTTTGAACGAACGTATATTTATTTTATCTTGCTAAGAGGTTAAGAATTTTTCTACCTATAAGAAAAGCAACGACCGCATATAAAACATATATACACGGAAAAGGAAGTAGCCTATTTTGAGTGACGAAACATTGAGGTATTTCAAAGCGCTATATTGTATTTCTTTAGGCACCAGCAGGAGCATTTTCACAAAATGCTATTCGGAACACAATTGATAATTTTGTTTACGACCCTGAAAACGAAATTACGTTTATCTCGTATTGAAGACTATACAGGAGCCTTTATAATACCGTCTGTTCAAATTGGACTCATTTAAAAAGAATATTTGGTACGATTGGACGTACCCAATTCATTAATTATACATTGCCACAAAAATAGCGACTTTACATTTGTTTAAGCGAAATAATTTTTTACTAAATTGTTTCACTCTAAAACGTCTGCTTTTCTCAGAAATTAGAAATCTATGAACCTTACAAGGTAGAAGACGAGAGCCTACACAACATTCGCTTGCATTTTTAACGAGCAATGAGATTAAGTGGTCGGAGTTGAGCGCTAACAATTGTTAATGTCTAATCTTTGCACAAGGCTAAGTATCGAATACAGATTCAGAACTCAGAAGAATTATTCACAAACTAAATATATGAACCTTGTTTAACACTTTAATATATCGTTTTTTAGCCAATATTCAAGAGTGCCGAATGTCACAGAGAAAAATGTGTAATAAAAGGAACGTGAATTCACTAAATTTGATAAACATAATAAATATAAATTGCCTCATAAACTGTGTTTCAATAACAGGCAATTGCATTGGTACAAATATTTTCTATATAAAATGAAGAAGTGTTATAATTGTGATCGCATGGGACACAAATATACACATGGTGGAGTTAAATATAAAATGTTAAAAAGCTTTATTGAAATTGCTAGAAGAATTGAAGTTAAAAATATTAGAACGTGTGTGCTAGTAAGAATATAAAATTGCAACTTGACTCCGGCTCCGATTTGTCGATTATAAATCTTCAAACGTGGAGAAAATAAATAAACCAACTTTGATTAGAACTAAACAACAAGTAGCCACAAGCGTCACTATAGAACAAATAATATTTGAGGGCGAGCTAATAGCTGAAGTAAGGTTAAAAGGAAACACTTCAACATTTTAAATGTGTGTGATGAACAACTCAAACAAACTTTTTCGGCACTGATTCGATGGCGAAGTTCCAATTATAGAATATGTCCATAAACTCTTTTTGTCAATAATATGGAAACCTAAATTTAAGATTCGGGAAGATAAAAAAAGACTTAAACAAAGATTTTCCTATGTTTGTTCAGATGAACAATTAATATGTAAGAAAATATCTGCCAAGTCTGAATTAAAATCAAATATTAAACCAGTTTTCTTTTAAAAAGTTCCATGCGTGTCATTAAATCTAATTGACGAGAAATTAAAAAGACTCGAAAAAATGTGTGTATTATCGAAAGTAGAATACAGCAAGGGGGTATTACCTACGTGAAAATAAATTGAAAATATACGTGTGGAGATTTCTCTAGATAACTGAACCATGCCTTAAAGGATTACCTATATCTTCTGCCTAGTCCAGATTAGATATTCGCAAAATTCAACGAGGGAAACATAATTCCGAAGTAATGCGTATCATAAAACACCTGTGCACGAGGCGTGATTTAAGCTATTTTATATCAATACCTATACGGATTCGAAAAAATTATCATTCGGTGTTAAGGTTGCACCAACAATTTTGCAACAAGTATATCCGACATTGCCTAAAAGAACTGGACTTTGCGACCACCTACCTAGATGACATTCTAGTGATCAGTAAAATAACATAGCAATACAACTCGCATGTATACAAAGTATATATATATATATAAAACTAGGACTATAGATTTAAATTGAAGAAGAGAGAATGCGATTTCTTCGTGGAAATAGTAAAATATATTTCTCAAATTATAGACAAAGATGGAAAAAGACAAGACTAAGAGTGAGCGAGTACGATAAAAATAAGCTTGGTTTAGCAAATTATTAAAATGTGTTTATTTGAAATATGCACAATTGGCGATCGCCTTTTACATAGTTCGATGACAGAATTACGGAGGCATTTTAAAAAAAGAAGGACTATTTACATATCATAATTATTTTTGACGTACTTCAATCCAGAGCTCGAAAACCTTGTAGCTATTGATGCTGTTAAGTACGATATTGAGGTTTGCATGTTACACCAAATGGAAGATGGATCTCTAAAACCTACAGCTAACGTGTGTCATACATTACACCCTACAGAAAAGAGTAACTTGCAAATCGAAAACGAAGCATTTGGTATTATTTTTGCAGTCACCAAATGTTATCGTTTCGTTCATGGAAGGTATTTTATGTTGCAACCCGACCACAAACTACTTTTAACAATTGATGGGTCAGAAAATGGTTTACGGACGCATGCTGCAAACAGACTATATAGATGTGAAATAATCTTTCACAATTATCAGCTCCCATTGTCAAAAATAACCTATTCTAATGGAGTATCTAGACTTATCTCAAACTATGCTGAATCCATTAGAGACACAGTTGTTGCCTTCCTACAAACTGAGATAAAGTTTTAAAAAATGCACCCTGTAACGCCGTATCGAGCTTCTGTTAACACTCAAAGAAATAAAAGAAAAGGCGTTAGACAATGATTATTTTTAAAAGAAAAGAGAAATACTCACAAATCTCGAAAGTGTATTCGATCTCTTATGTATTTATGTGCGGCGATCATGTGGTTATTACTACAGTATTAAAGAAAATAATACTAACAGAACTTCATGTCGGTCATCCGGGCATTTCGAGAATGAAAAGTCTCATGAGAAGTCATGTGCATTGGACAAACATATATAGACATTGGAAATGCGGTGAACATATGAATAGGTTGTGCCTTGGCATGAAATTAAACCTACTATAAAGTTCAGACCCTGTTAAACACTGGTATAGGATTCACATAGATTTTGCTGGCCAAATAGATTGTTTCTATTACCTAATAGTGGTATATAGTTTCTCAAAATGGCCGGAAATATGAAAATGTGAGAAACCAACTACGGAAATAACCATTAGTTTTTACATGAATTGTTCGCATGTTCTAAGGTTGTGAATTAAAAATATTCTGTTTGCAGTGGAGCATATCACTCTCGCGCCGTACGATGCGAGAAGCAATGGTCAGGAGGAACGTTTAGTGAATAACTTCAAAAGAATGCTTAAGAAAGCGAGTGGTACATATACTTTAAATGCAATTCAAGAATGTGTGCAGGTATATAGGATGACCCTTAATGACAATGCACATTTTTCACTGCCACCAGCAGAAGCAATGTTTGCGAAGAAGATTAAACCTATCTTTGATAGACTATTGCCAGCTCATAAGAAACAGGGACGTAAAAAAGGTCACGATGGGACGCTTTAAAGTAGGAGAAATAGTTTTCTTTCTGGCGTTTAAAAATAATAAATTCTATTGGGAAACCGAGATGAACGGATTAGAAACATGATTTAAATGGTAAATTGGAATAAATTGACCCACAAATGAGATGATGGACGTGAGTGACATGGCGAATGTTTCGATTATCTTGCTCTTAATGTTAGCGATCGTTGTTTGACTGGTTACGATCGTGTACCCGACCGTCTACAAGGTAACACAGTACACGTGTTTGTGATGCCAGTAGACAGAATCTCAAATGTGCGCTTCTATGTTGCGTGAGTCTGGCCCATCTGTGGTCGGTGTTAGGGTTAGTGTTTTACAAATATAAAACCTTTTAGTGCTTCGTCTGCTTCATCACTTTCTTCTCTTTTACTTAAAATATGCATTAAGCAGGCATGAAATAAGCTGTTTTAACTGACTATGCAATGTTGTTGCTAGTGTTTATATTGACGGTGGAAAATGTTTCGATTTCATTTTTCTCAAGGCCTATTTTCGACATAAACAAATAATTTCGGCAAACGCTGTTACATGTACATTTAGTCACTCTACTCCTGAGTTAAATAACGATTTTTTTGATTCTAGAAACTAATTTCTAATCTTTTATATTTTTTTTAATATATTTTATGAAAAATGTAGTTAAATAAAATCTAGCAAAATTTCTTGAGTCTGTATAAGAACCATTCAAATAAAGGAGGAAGGCGGTCCTGATCGAAACATGTGGAATTTGATGCACACTTCTGAGCAAAAGGTTTGACTTCATCAGATGCTAAGAAAATAACCTCAAGACCATTAGTTATAGTTGAGACAGCGGCCACATATCTGATCAGCACCATGTTTATTATTCGCAAAAACTCGTGGGGACCATGTCTCTGTTAACAACCGTAGACTTAACGGATGGAGAATATGACTCTATCGCGTTATCTATAACCTTTTTGCGCTGGGTGTTTGCGTCCTAAATGCGGCTTGAATTTCAGAACATCTATTTCGTTGAAAGTCATTAAAATAGTGGTGTATGTGTGCAATAGCAGCTGCAATTTCGGATTGTACCATAACTCGTTGTTTTGTTTCTTTTGGAATTTCTTAGAGGGTATGAAGCACCCTATGCTAATGGTTAACCAATCAGTATAGTCGGATGCGAGAGAGGACACACTTTTTTCAAACATTGCATGCAGGGGTATTTTATATACACCAACTAAAGAAGTTCCAGTCAGCCATCAAGTATCGATACACTGTACGATGGGGAGATACGTCAGGTGACATGTTGCACTTTATTTTGAGACAGCTGAGTGTTCAGGAGATCCCATCCAGAACGGCGGATGAGCACAGTTTTGGTCAAGTTGTAAGATAAAACAATCAAGAAGACTTGCAAATTTACCGTCAGCAGCGGATACGCGAGTGGGTTTGTCAACAACTTATGTTATATCATAAGCATGACATAAATCGTTACAACACCTCTCTTCATTATCGGTCTTGTTTGATTGAACAAGCCATTCAACATTGTGAACGTTGAAACCTCCACAGACGTAAATGTTGGCAGAGAGCTGAGCAGAGAGTATATGGTCAATTATCACAGATATATTATTAATGATAGTAACTCCCTCATTTTGAGGACGATAGAGGGCTAATATAAATGCAATGCTGTTAATACGTTCTACTCGGAATCATATAAAGGCCAATTTGGGGGTTTCTTCTGAGATGTACTTGCCACATGGAAAGTCATCGTTAATGTATAGGCACATCTTCTATGTTCATGATTATCTTGAGAGTCAGGTGTGGATGTCATTTTCGAGTAAACCTTTAATTGTTAAAACATCTACAGTAAACGACGGGGTATGCCAGTTTCGCACAGGAACAACAAGTCGAGTTTAATTTAAACGTCTTTAAGGTTGGAACGTAGACGCTTGATATTGGAAAAGGAGACTTTGTAGTAAGGATATACGTTGGAACTTGAGGTTCAGGATTTAGGTTTATGTGTAGAATAGAAGATTGGTGGAAGAGGTCAGCAGGGTGGTTTAGAGCGGGGCAGAGATAGAGACAGCATGAGTAAAGTAGGGGAACATTTTTTAAAGACCATTGAAGATAGAACAGCAGTAGTAGTTCCCATTAATATTGCATCGAGAGGTCCTACAGGAAACTACTGCATGATCCACAGTTCCATTCATCAAATAGTAATAACGCAGCCGTAGTATTTTGCACTTGCTTATAGGAAAGCTTTCTTAGGAGTAATTCCAAGTTTCGGCTTCTAGGAAGATAACGTCAGCAAAAATAAAACGTTTACTTTAAGCACTCGTATTAGTGAAATGGCAACAAAAATAGAAAGAGCAATGATGGAAAAGAATTACTCGACCCATCTCTAGTTACAGCTCACATAAAACTGCCGACCTAGTAAAGAGCGTTTTCGTCCACCTTTGTGAGAAACATCGTTCATGGTAAATAACGACTGAGGAACAAAGTAGGGAAAGCGAGAGATACGAAGCTGCCGAGAGTGCATCCACAACGCGCTCTCTACTCTCCATTAAACATAAAGATACTAGCACAAATATACAATTAGGTATTGTACTTCGTATAAGATGTGTTAACTCTTTTTAAAGAGAAGTATAGAGATAGGTCCCCCTCGCACAGGCTGATTTAGGAGGAAAATGCAGAATGGAGTGATGGTTTCGTTTACACATTAACTTCTTTTTCTCTTTTTTATACTCCATTCTATTGTAGGATTAGAGACCTGAAAATGACTTCAAGTTACATATATAATATATCTAAAGAATTAGTAGAAAACACCGGTTTTTAGAATTAAGCAGCGCTTCTCATATCTGAAAAATTCATATTTTAAAACTGGCTACACAAAGGGCGTAGCCATTATGAGAAAATAATCAACCAAACAAAATGAACATTTAAGAGAGTAATGTAAGAAATACGAAATGATACAAGACTGTTAAGATTGTGAAAAAGGAGAAATACAGACAGAGAGAGAGAGAGAAAGAGAGAGAGAAAGAGAAAGAGTGAGAGAGAAAGACAGAGAGAGAAAGAGAGATGTAGAGAGATAGAGTGAGGTAAGAAAGAGAGAGAGAGAGAGAGGGATAAATCAAAATCTACTTATCAAGCTTTAGGGCGTTTGTAAGGAGGGAATTCTGCGTGTAAACTTCGACGTTGACCATAGGGTTAGGGTCAGAGAAAGGTTTAAGCTAAAAAATTACGGGGGATAATTAACTCGCTTATACATCAACTTTTACTTAATTCTATTTTCATACTAGAGAATGTTGCTTCCTTGTGCTTGTTTTACAAATACTCTAATGGATTGATCTCCTCGACGAAAATACATTAGACCAACTCGACTATCAACTAAATCCCATCCATTCACTTTGGAGGCCCCCAGATGCCGGAGAGCCTTATACTACAATAGCTTCTTTCCTCGTGTTGCCGGAATCTGTCACTCCATCCCTGCCTCCTGTTTCCTCGACAGTATTGACATGCAGAAGTTTTACACTAATATAAACAGACATATCGTTGCAGCTCCCAACTAAGGATTACACCTAAACCCTACACTCTAATTCTAAGTAGCCCCTTATGCCTACAGTGACGACCTCCCTTGTTCGGGGTGAACTATGTTAAAAAACAAAAATGTCTATATGCACTAGTAATTTAAAAGTGAAAGCTGGTGGTCGTAAAGTGGATAAGGACACGGATCTACAACGTGGGAGTTCCAAGTTTGAATCCAGTTGAGTTCACAGTACACCTTTCATTTAGGGATTTTGGCAACCTTCACATGGTACCCGATGTCTCTCTAGAAAGAATCCTAACTAGATATATATCGGAGAAACCAATGCCAACACTAGAACTATTTAATTCACACAAAATGAATCACGGAATTTAGCAGTCTTTATATTATAATATTTGGGCAAACTGTGAGTTTTGTGGCATAACTTTTCGGGGATGGGGCTATTATATTTTAGGAAACAATTGAGAACATTATTTTATGCATAACATATTTGCGAATAAAAAAAGTACATATAAAATAAATTGGTTTTCATTAACCTGGCTTTTCTAACCTGCCATTCCCTTTTGCGTAGGTTGTGCCATCAAAGCATGAAAATGTTAATTATTTAGGCTGCTGGGAATATTCATGAAGCTGTTCAGTTACGTATACACTATTTCCATTTATTGCACGCATACGTAAGAATTTAGTGAATGTTGTTTTTTGGTTTATGTCTAATACTATATATATATATATATATATATATATATATATATGTATGTGTGTGTGTGTGTGTGTGTGTGTGTGTGTGTGTGTGTGTGTGTGTGTGTGTGTGTGTGTGTTTATAGGTACACACTTTTAAAATTGATTTTAATAATAATGGCGAGGTAGCCATAATAACCAATGACGGAGAGGCCTATAATACTAAAGCGAGAAATAAATAATTCCTTCTTTACTTTAGTAAAGCGGTTAAAATATTTAAAAAATTGAATGGAGGAGAAATAAAAATGGTGGTGAAATCGAGACGTATTTCGAGTCGACACATTTTCAAGATCTCGCGTCGACTAAAATGTTTGAAAAGCGAATTAAAATCATGAATTATCGAATGAGTGGAAGAAAAAAATGTTTTTAAATAAATTATGTACCCATCAGTCTAAAACTGTGGGTATATTCTTTTTGCTTGCACAGAGACGGTTTACGTAGGTTGATGGTGACCGCTTCGAGAATCTTAAGGTGATTCTTCGAGACAGTAAATGCTTCATCCGTATATCCCTCAGTGCATATATATATATATATATATATATATATATATATATATATATATATATATATATATATATACATATATATAGAGATAGATAGATAGATAGATAGATAGATAGATAGATAGATAGATATAGATATAAAGAGAGAGAGAAAGAGTGTGAGAGAGAAACATAAAAAAAAAACATAAAAAAGAGAAATATGAATATGTAAGAATGACAAATCTATTTCATCTTCAGTTATGCAATGCAAGGTGTATTAAATAAAAGCATGTGCATTTTTCTTTCCTTAAGCCAGGATTGTCAAAGAATGGTATTTTATCATCAGAAGAATTCCAAAGATAGATAGGTTGGCCTGGAATAGGTAAAAATCATAATTTGAAAAATTTGAATAATTTGAAAAAGTTATGAAAAGTAGATGTGAGTGTGTTAGACGGTTGTCAAACTACAAAAAAGACGTCCGATTGATACGTAACTAACTCTGTGTTATAAATTTATTTAAAGAACATATCGGCCTGAGCCTCTGAAATCAGACCATGTTCTCTTGCCAAGGGGGTGTTACATATATAGATTTCGAGCTTATGCGTATGCTTGTCACAGTTTTTACCGTCTTGGTTGATATCCTGTCATGAAAAAAGATTAGAGTATATTGAAGAATTCAGATTGGTTTCGTTTAGTGCTATGATATCTTGGACGTTTACAAGGAGGAAGGATGTTAGTTTTACTCGGATATTTGTAAACACAAGCCTGAAAAGGATTGGATTAGTTCTTTTTAGGGGTCGTCTGGTTTTATCATATTACTTTTCATTCGTATACACATTTCTTATGTTTTTAGATAAAGTGGGTTGGGCAAAGTCGGGGTTTATTAAGTGTCAGTAAGCTGACATGAGTAAGCCGAGACTTTATATATGTGGTGTACCATCAGGAAAGCTCATCGGAGATAAGTGCAGGGCCCTTTTCCATGTGTTACATAATATTACAGTTATCCCGATATAATAAACTGTTGATGAAGCAACTGCTCTTAGTGCTACCAAAGATGTAGGACGCTTGTACTACCAGTCTGTAACAGCAAGCTGCCAAACATATATCCTCTACTTGTGAGACCAGGAGCTGACCAGACTGAAATTAAGTAATGAGAAAGTGTTCCCAAATTTCCCAGATAGAAATGAGAAAGGATGGTGGGATGGCGTTCATTGTTATCATCAGAAAAAAAGCTAATCAATGTGTGTCTGAAGTGTCTCTATGGATGAACTTCTGCGCGTGGCTGATAGACAAAAAATGCAAAGTCCTGCGGTAAACAGTGCTTATCTATTCCTTATCAATTGTAGGGTTTCACACCGGATATTCTTGTTCGACCTTTCAGTTGGTACAACTAACACCTTACATTATCCTGTATCTCTACAAAGCCATCATCCGCCCATGCATGGAGTATTGTTGCCACATCTGTGTATCGTCTACTAGTCTCTCCCTCCTTGACAAGATCCAAAAAAGAGTCGCCAACCTAATAGGTCCCTCACTGTCAACCAACTGCAGTCCCTATCCCATCGCTGCAATGTAGCATCCTTTTGCTTGTTTTACAAATACTTCAATGGATTATGCTCCGATGAATTGGCTGCTCTGGTTCCCCTTCGACGTAAGTACACTAGACCAACTCGACAATCGACTAAACCCTATCCATTCATTGTGGAGGTGCCCAGATGTCGGAGAGCTTTCTACTCAAATAGCTTCTTTCCTCGTGCTACTGGCCTCTGAAACTCCCTCCCTGCCCCCTGTTTCCCCGACGGTACTGACATGCAGAAATTTAAAACTAATGTAAACAGACATCTCGCTGCGCAGATCCCAATTTAGGTTGACTCCCCCAACCTTATCCCTTTTTGTTTCTTCTCAGTAACCCCTTACATCTACAGTGACAGCCTGCCTTGTCTAGGGTCAACTATGTTAAAAAAAGGATGTTTATAGATCAATCAGAGAGAAAAATTTGGTAGTTTGGTAGTTTTGTTTTACGGCATATCAACCCTTTTTGGGTTATTTAATGCCGAATCTGGTCTTGTTTTCTTCTCTTTTTTTGTTTCTTTCCCCTTTTAATATCTGTTTCTATTTAACCCATAGTTGGGACCCTAACAGGTACTACCACTCCGGGTCAGGGTGGACCTGGAAGCAATGGTAATTAAGAGGAGGCTCCACATTCCCCAAAGTCCGTAAGCCGGATCTCACCATCGGATGTAGTTTAAGGTCATATCCAGGACCGGGAGTAGGGTAGGAAAAATAAAAATAAAAAAGGGGAGGGAGAAAGGGAGAGGGGCTGTTGTTTTTGTTTTTGGTTTTGTAGAACATAATTAAGTTTTACAAACAACAAAAAAAAACAAAAAAAAAACGTCAATGTAGGTGAATTTCGTCTCAGGGGGCCACAGGGCAGCCTGATCTGGTATCACCAGGGAGAGAAAGGATTTGTGAGTTGAACATAACTTTATGATATTCAAGAGTAACCACTCTTGTTAAGTAACCCTTTGTGTTATATTCTATTAAAAGCGTTTGATATCCCGAGACTTTTCTCCCCCTTGTAATATGCGATATTACAGTACAGACAGATAATACATTTAGCTTGAAGTATGAACTCCATATTGTTTGTCACTACGTAACGTGCTTTTGCTTAGTTGACTGAAGACTTCTTAATTCATCACATATTAAACAACTTACACATGACGCACAGGAGACTGATCGGCGTCTGTACTGATCATTTGTTTGTCTATCAAGATTCGCAAGCCACTAACAGATAAGGGTTACAGAGAGCGCCAGTTGGAAGATGATCGCAATTACTAGATAACCGAAACCAATGGGGTTGAATCAGAAGATTACTTAATAGGAATTGTTTATTCAAAAGACCAACTCCTCAAGTATTTATTTAAAGACGACCCTGCTGTAATCAGGTGGGAAGCAGTTTCGTGGTATCGTGTTTTATAGATGAAATGTTCTAAGAATGCAACTTTGTTTATGGAAGTTTCGTTTCGTTTGTCGTAAAGAGAGAGAGAGAAAAGTGATTTGCTGGAGTTGTAGATAGACGTGTTCTGACTGTAATTGTTTTACAGGTGGCGACCAGGATTGGTGTTGAGTCAAACACTTATAATGATCATGACGATACAGTAGAGAGAGGCTAGCAACATATATTCTATATGAAACAGGCTGTAGGGGCGAAAAGAAATCATTCCCACCCGAAGTCAATTTCGCACAGGAAAGAGTGTTACTAGCGGTATCTCCCAAAGCGTGACAACAGTACCGCATCTTAGAATGTATTTGTCTTCTGATATGCTTTTTAATATGGGTATTCTTAACAATGAAAAGCTAATTTACAGAATGAATAAATGTGTGTAGAAACATATTCTTGATATTAAATGTATAGGTACATACATATATGGTATTACTGGAATAATAATAGGAAACCGTGTCGATGTTGTGTATTCAAAATGAGTTGAATAAGAAGATACTGGATATAATTAACTCAAGGGAAATCAATTTTTGAGAGCTGAACAAGACAGCAGACATTGCGTACACACACAGCTTTATATCTTTTTAGGTGGAGTTGTATAACAATATTGAATAATAAAATACGTCTTTTTTTAATGGACGGAGCCAATCTCCCAACGCAACCGAAAAAAAAAGTATGTGCTGTGCATTGTAGTGACGGCGCGGAAGGAACAGTCGTCACACGCAGGCGCGAACCCCTGCCTATTAAATTAGTTGAAGCGATATCTGCATCACGATGGGGTTGCATTATGCAAATTAGGTGCGGTTAGTGGCGAAGAAGCGTAAATAAAAAAATGGTTTTTTGATCGACGGTGTAATTTTGTGGTGAACATCGCGTTGATCAGATGCGTGTCAATAGAAAGTAAAGGAAAGAAAAGAAAAGAACAGTATTTTCAAGGAACGAATAAACTATTCAGCGTCAGTTGATCACACTCGGCGGTTCTTTGTTTCGATAGAGACGCGTTCATGCATGAAAGCCTGAAAGGGAAATGTGTATTGGGTCTAGGCAAACTGATGAAAAGAAAGTTGAGAATGAAAACAGAACAAACTGGTGAGCAGCAGGAATAACGGTTTATTGTTTAAAAATTGTTCCGGATTTTTTCGTTTTTGTGCGTTGTTAAATTTAAAGCACTTTCGACGGGATAATAGTAGATGAGATAAATTGAAAGTTTATACCAGAGTTTAGTGGTCTGAATTCATTATTGAATGGTTTGAAAAACCGCAGCCTGTGTGTCTGGTATGCTCTATGAATAAGATACAATGAATAACCTCTATGCCTTTGACAGTTGGCGACGTTGTGGTGTATAAACAATTGAGTAACGAAAAAAAGAGGGATAATACCTCCATAAAGGAAGGTGTATTTACAACGTTCGCTCTGGCCTCTTATGCGGCGTATGCACAGTTTGTGAAACGCCGCATGACCTCGGATGAACCAGTAGATTATTCTTTGAGGGAGCTGCAGAAGCTTTATCTACTATCAGCGTATGACAGATCGAGGCCTTTAAGCAGCCTTTGTCCATGGGTTACCCAACCATGCCCGACAGGCTCAATGAGTTTTCTCTTCGAATAGAGGATATGGTAATTTCTCTGTGCTTCTGGTTCAAGCGAGGGCTATATTAAAAGATGAGCAAACTAGACCTGCAATAATTACGGCAGTCGTGGGTCCCATGAAACCCAGAACAGCCAGCCAAAGAATACCAGGATAAGGTGTTTCGAATGCGATCCAATTAAGTGCTTAGCTTAGGATTGTGTCGCTCGGCGCAACAGAGGAAGAGCTCGAGAGCCCCAACTGCGAAGAAGTAGTGCACGTTGTTACTGGTGTGAAGGACAACGCCATGCTTCTATTGACTGTCCGGGAAAAGGTTTAGGGAACGCCAGCAATGCACTGGCGTCAGTCCTAGACAAGATGTTTACTCGGCGCTTCCAACTGTGAGCGGAAAAGAGTGCATTGCACTAGTAGATTTTGAATGCTCCTGTACCATAGTTAGGTAAATAATGTGCCTGACGTGGCGAAAGCAGACAGCAAGACGGTTACTGTGGCGGAAGAACGCAGACATATAGAGCTGAGTATGTTAGCATTTGACTAGGGAGTGTATATGCGGTTTAATAGAAGTCTTGGTAATTGGGGGGAGGCACTTATGTTTGATCTCTTGATAGGGATTGACGTGATAAATGTTTCAGGCGGAGTACCCATCTTGAAGTCATAGGGGGCCCAACGTCTTGTAAAATTACCCACTTTTCGCTCCTGACGTTCAACCGATACATTTGCAAGTGTACCTCCATTTTCCTTATATCTAGTATATGTTGTTCTACATGTTTCTCTCCGTTGTCTTCAATAAACTGTTTATCTGTAAATAACATTATCTTCATATCAAACTGAAAAATACAAGTATTGCTCTTTCCCTCGGAAAGTGTTTGTTATCTACGATACAATTTATTGCGTTCGATCAGTCTAGAAAGATAATGGATACCCCTTGTAAAGGTTCCTGCGCGTGTAAATTGTGAAGCAAAGGGTGTGCAATCAAACTACACCTCTCTCGGGTGGGCACTGCTTGATTCCAGTGGCAGAGAGAAGTTCAGGACGACTGTAAACAATGCCGACATAAGTAGAGAGCACACACAGCACCTGGTATTCCTCAAATGGTCATCCATTTTTGTACTGACCAGTCTCAATGTTGCTTAACTTCGCTTATCGAACGGGGTCGGATGTGTCAACGTGATTACGCCGTGTATACGCAAAACCGTATACAACTACACGTAAGATAACACCCATGTCGACGGCAGAATACTCCCTAGCACATGCGTCGCGAACATGTTGTTGGAATCGGGTCGTGTTCCGACTATAAGCGAGTTCATAAAATCAAGCAATTGTTGCATGAAAAAACAGAGTAATAATTAACAAACAAAAGGAGGTAGTTCAAATAAGGTTTATTGAATGTGTGTGTATGTGGGATGATGACGTCTGTGGTGTATGTATGTGTGTCGCTAGAAAACAGTTCTTGAAAAGAGTATGTGAAGAAATGAGTCCGGCGTGGGAAAATCCTTGAAAACCGTGTACAAAGAAAATGAGTTGAGAACTCTTACCTTTGTTGAACACGTGTTGACGGAGTGCTGGTGTCTTAGCGTCGTTCAGCGAGGCCAATTGAATAGAGAAGAGGCTTTTTCCGGTGTCTCATGGTTATATATCCCCTATGGGCAGATAGCTCCTGGTCGCTTTCAGCGACACCTACCGGCCGGTTAGTGCAGTTATGTTTTGAAAGGAGGGGATAACTGCTACAATGTAAACATTAGAATATGCACTATTCGTACCTTTTTATTTCTATAAAATATGAATTACTCATTTCTCGCCTTCAACCGATACATTTGCAAGTATTAGTAGTTTTCAAAATCTGTTGAGTACATTCAGATTTACTTAAAGAGATAGAGCGAAAATATGGGGTCGTTTCGCTTTTTGTTTAACTCTCTAGGAATGTTTAATAAAAGTACTTATTCACCAATGACGAGCAGAAACGGCGGAAAATCGGGACTCCATACCCCGTTTAAATGTATTATTTACAAATACGTATGTAGTCCTTTATTTTCAACGCTCGTATGTGTGTCATGTATGCAGTGTCGCGAAGAATGAACAGAAATAAAACAAGTTAATGTTCGGTAAATTTAAGCATAACGTCGGGAATAAAACCATGAGGTTCTTAAAAGAATTCTACATTTGAGTACACATGTTGCATACCCCTCTCCTGCTTGGACTGCGGCAGTACGCGTTCGTATACTCGTCGTGTAGAGGGTTGGGCGTGTCGTCTAGTGGATGAATTCTTTCTTCTAGAATGACGCCGTCTGTTGTCTGCAATAAAAACCATGTGGTGCACTCCGAAGACAAACTCTTCTTTTGAATTTAATTAATTTATTACAAGCGTGATTATTTCAACTGGGGCTACGTCGAGAGAGAGAGAGAGAGAGAGAGAGAGAGAGAGAGAGAGAGTGAGAGAGCAATCACTACTTGATCGTAGTTAGTTATTAATGTTTTCTTAACTATTCATAGAGAGGGGTAAGGATTTCTCGCGCCTGCATTGGCCTAGGGGAAATATCCCTTATCTTTACATTGTGAATCGCCCGTCCTCTCGGTTCGCTTTCCGAACTAAACTCTTAAACTCGCTTCTCATGTTTCCCACGCAAGGGTCTGTGACATCACAGCCTCTCCATGTGCAGACTGACCTTTTATCTGGGATCTCGTCACACAGTAACCTTGTCACGTCTGCAAGCCCTGACTGTGCGAACAAGCCCTGTTCTGCACAAACAAATCAACGATTCCCAACAGATAAGTCCATTCCCATAGGGCCATTATCCAACACACATTAATGTTTTAGGTACATTCCCTAGTCATTCGTCCTGTAAACGGACAGCCACACATACGTTTCTTTTTATAATAGTGACGATATAGATAGATCTGAATAAATATTGAGAAATAAACAGTTTCAGAGAACGAAAGAAGCAGACGGACGGACTAACGAACAGACAAGCAGAAAGGGGTAACGCACTCAATATGTGAAAAAAATGTTCACTTAATTGTATTTCATTTGAACAAAAAGGAAATAGTTTTCTTTGATTTCTTAAAATATTATTTTCTTAATCGTAGATAATAAATTCTCAACTGACCATCTAAGACATTTGTTTTGTCTTTATTTAAATAGTGTTCTTTTGTAAAATTTTCACGAAAAATATTCCCCACCCTTATTAATCTCTGTCTCACTACAAGAAGGTTTCATAAGTCTTTTGATTCAGACTTACTAAAAGAAATGTACCGAAAATATGAGGTAGTTTCATTCTTAGTTCAACTCTTATGGAATGTTATGAATGTTCAATTCAAAAGGCTTATTCAACGATTTAAATATAGAAAGCGCAGAAACGAATGTGCGCTTTCATTTCCAACGCTCGGATATGTGTCATTCATAATGAATGAAACGAAAGAAAACAAGTTGGTGAATTGGGCGCTTCAGTAAAACAGCAATAAATATAAAATGAGTTAAACTAAAAATAACATTGATGAACTCACCAATAAATGGCATAATACATACTTAATGTTGTTTTCGTTGTGACACGTTCAGATTGGTCGGGTGTAGTCGACTTCTTCCTTGGCCTGTGCCACATCTCGAACCATTGTGTCCCATTCTTCGACTATGTATTCTACTAATATTCATTGTTCTGTGAGATTTCGAAAGATTTTAGCATTCGAAAATGATGCAAATGTTTCATGCGTTGATCATTATTGAAATGTATTCATTACAATTATTTCAATTTGCCACCACGGTTTTAGAATGTTACACTTACATTTTTCACGAGAAAAACAAACTCGATCTGTCATTTTTTTGTTATACATAATCGCACATAAATATACGAGATTATGTACAGAGTGAAATTGCGGAAACTTCTAACTATCATATTTATGTGTTGGTGTTGGCACACGATAATCTGCTATTTTATTTCGATGTGCTCTCGACAATGTTAGAGAAATAGGTTCCTATACGCGAAAGTTGTTTGCCTATGTGTACGTCATTGGGTACAAACTCTCTCTCTCTCTCTCTACCTTTCGGCCCTATCTTTCTAGCTATCTCCTTCTCTACCCCTCCTCTTTTTCTCTCTCAAATTAGCGGGGCATTCAAAGCTAATGAGCGTTGTACGAACAGAGCTTTCAACACATTTACGTATGTCTCCTGATAGAAGACGCTACGAAAGAAACAACGGACTGTATTTTATTTTTACAACATATATATATATATATATATATATATATATAGAGAGAGAGAGAGAGAGAGAGAGAGATGTATATATATATATATATATATATATATATATACATATATATATATATATATATATATATATATATATATATATATATATATATATATATATATATAGATATTCCATGATAAATGCCAGTATACTGAAAGCATATGCCCTTAATAGGGTTAAGATGAATATTCATATACGCTAAATGCAAGGAAGTTCCCAGATTTTTACACGTTTATTGTCATTAAGGGTATGACTACATATCAACCAAACCATTTCATTATCACATCGCTACAGTATAAATCCTTATGCATGAGTGGATGAAGTGTGTGAGGTGCGCTGAAGAAAAATTCCTACCAGTAATATACTATGCCCTGTTGTGCTCGCATACCCTTAATGACAATAAAAGTGTAAACAATTGGGAATTTCATTGCTTTTGTACATTAGTGTATATGAATTTTCATCTTAACCCTATTAAGAGAATATGATTTCAGTATACGGGCATTTATCATGGAATGTCACTACTTTTGTAAAGGCTATACCTCAATACAATGGTCGTTTTTAAGTTTTTTTTTAATTTTCTGGAAAACTAGGGTATATGGTAAACTGAAATTAAAATGCCATCAACTCTCTGCCAAAAATCAGCTGAATCCATCAAATAGTTCATGAGATACAGGGAGGCACATACGTACGTACGTACATACGAGTAACACAAAATCATGCCTGAACTCTCTGGATCTCTGGGTTGCCTTGACTCATGATGCTTAAATTCTTCACACTTATGGAACCTATCCAAAAAAATGTTGTGCAAAGTTTTTAACTAATTTTGTTGATTGGTTTTTAGTTATGATTGATCAAAGAAATGAGATTTCTAGCAGTGACCGTTTTTTTAAGTCTATTAGGGATAGAGCGCTCTCGCGCCTCCCTTGATATATATATATATATGTATATGTATATATATATATATATATATATATTAATATATATATATGTATAAATATATATATATTATATTTATTATACACATATATATATGTATATATTATATATATATATATATATATATATATATATATATATATATATATATATATATATATATATATGCGTACCGAAGGATATATATTATATATATATGTGTGAAGTAGCGTACTGAAACAGTGTGTCTGAAGCAATGTGTCATCAGATCAGTTTTTTTGTTCGTGGAGGACAAAAATAAATCAAATATTTAATTTGATGTTGATTGAAAAAACAATGAAAACAATGAATTTGAAAAACAAACAAGATGTTTTTTTTAATTAGCTGATAAACAGATTATTGAGTTATTATATTGCAATTTTTGTAGAAGCAAAGTAACTTATTATTTAGTCAAAGTCAATCAGCTACACAGTTTTATGTTCAATTCATAAGAGCGTCACATTCGAAAAGCGATCTTGCGACATGCTCTATCGTAAATAATTCTTTATAAGCTTTAGTTTCGAGAAGTGTTTCCCTGCGGTGGCAACAGAAACTGTAATAGTTCAAAACAGCCACAGAGCAATACTAATATTTGGCACTGTTTATTGCACTTGCCACTGAGTTATATCAGCCGTTCAATCGCTGATGATGTGGCCATTACTACTAGGCTTATACCACTTTCCTCTTTGGAAGCTGCCGCTAAAACGTCCCGAAGACGAGGAACTTCTGAAGGCAATATAGGGGAATCAAACCCCCCTAGCATATTCTTTGCCGACACTACTACATTTTTTATTGCAACTCGTAATAAGTGTCTTCTAGGGGTGTAGATGACGATAAACCAGTCTGGTTTTGCTTCAGGTTCAGTAATATGACATTCGTATAGACTTCTTTGAACCTCTGCCCAAGCTTTGATCAATATCATCTTCAGTTTCCCATGTAGCTTTCTCTTTCTTCTAATCCGCTTTTCAACTGGAATTTCCATTTCTTCGCACTTGGTGTTGCTTAGATTAATTGACTCAGCCACAAGAGCGGTCTTGCCTCGGTGAAATATATTTTGCAGCTTCCCTGTGAGTTACGAAGACATCCAAACCATTATCCGATGCTTTATGATCAGATTAATTTATCGGAGTATTTTCTCCACAAATGCAAATGCGACACGAAGCAGAATATTACAGTTAGAAATAAATATCAAGAATAACTGAATCTTGTTAAAGAATTCTCAAATATACACATGTTAAAAATGATCACATAACATTTTTTGACATGATCAGCATATCAAGAGTAGAAATTACAATTTCCAGATTATTCTCTGAATCTTAGGATTCCATATTTAGATTCGAGATCTCGAAGTCGAGATTTCAAGAGTTGGCAACTATTGATCGATTATAAGGCCTACTTGCTTTATAAGTTAATTGATGGAATATATATATTCGATATCGGAATTTCAAACGCAAGTAGTTCGAGGAAATAAGTTTCTGGCACGTGAAGACCTCTGCAGTGAAAGGGGGTGTGTTTTGATGATTGTAGGGTTTTTTTTCAGGGTATTTACATTGAAGGGACAGAAGTGCAGCAAGTTCGGCTGAATCAAGTTCTTCAGAGCACCCTCCATTGGAATACTTCTAAAACAACATTGCGGCGATGGAACCAGGTTTAAAGTTTTGTAGACAGTGTGGGGTCTATTAGATTAGAGGCTTTTTGGGGGCACTCTATAAGAGGGAGAGACTAGTGTTTGGTGCACAAGCGCAGATGCTGCAACTATACTCCTTGCATGTGCAAATAATGGCTTTATATGAATATAAGATATTGACAAGTGAAAGAATGGTTTCTAGCTGGTAAAGGTAGCTCACTTTCTTCGCATTAGGCTTAACAGTGGTTTCTATGAATCTGTTCCAGTTCACGTTACCAGTGAATGTTAGGTCGCATAGTTTAATGTTGGATTCTCGTGCAGACTGCTATTAACCATATCAAGTTGTCTCGTTATAGGTTGTAATTAAGAATTTCTTTGAATCATATTCTCTTTGTATTTGTTCTAATTCATGTTACCTGTGAATATTAGGCTGATAATATTAAATATGTATCATTAAATAGTTGTATATATATATATATATATATATAAATATATATAATTATATATATATAAAAATAAATATATATACATATATATATATATAATTAAATATATATATATATATATATAATATACTATTATTTCATGTATCCACATAACATTTTATGATGGGATGTAATTTTTTATGTATCAATTTTCTAGTATTTTCTTCAACAGTGCTCGATACGTAAGTGGAGCTAGGTAGTAAGCTATGAAAATATATTTCTGGCAATTAAGCTCCACAGAGCCTCCCGCGTTTATTCCCCGGGGAGAATCTTAGACATTTTAGTCTGACGACCCCCCCCCCCGCGGGGATGAAATGCGGTAGTCTCTGTGTAGCTTAATTACCATAAATATATTTTCATAACTTACTATATATATATATATATAGTTGCATTCCAATGACCATAATAACACTCAATCCACAATAATAACAGTCATCTGTTTTTTTTTTAAATTGCTTTAATTTCATATATCGTCGAACAACCACAACCATAACTTGCATCTGTTTTTTCAATTTCTTTATTTGTAGTTATCTTTTTCCTACAGACACAATGTTGTTTATATATTCATATTTTATTTTTTATGTATATTTTTTTTATAAATTTAATACTTTTTCTACATCTTATAACTAAGTCAAGATCAGCAGTAAAAAAATCACAATATTATTGCAACTCAAACTATTTTTTACTTTTAAATTAAAAAAACAAACATTTGTTTCTTGTCTTAGTGTAAAATCAAAATATATAAATATATTTTAATTAAAAAATCTGAACACATGTAAGAATTGTTTTAATTGAAAATAGTAATTATCTACATATGCTAAAACATGAATAATGGAAAAAGCATTTGTAGTCGAGGTCTCGAAACGGCAATCTATCAACAACTTATTAAGCATCGGCTTACAAATAACGGCTTGATTCGGCGTGCTACGGATGCAGATAAATGTAAAAACAGTGAAACCGGAAATGAAATCGATTATTCTGAAAATCCCGCCATTGATTTTATTTTGGACCATTTTAAGCTGTGCTGATGTAGCGGTCATAAACTCTCTCTCTTTCCTGCTTCTGTTCACTGAACGTGCCAGCAACTACCATCTTCGCCTGAAGAGAGTTGCTGACAGACCTCCGGCAGCTCTAAGACCATCTTGATTCCCTCTTCCTCTCTCGGACACTGTCCGACTTTTTTTTCTATCTTTACCAAACGGTATAGGTAACGTTTGTGAACAACCCCTTTTCATCCAAATACTTTTTTTTTTGCGAATCAGTTCTCATGTATTCATTTTAATAAAACTTATTTGAAAATAAGAGCAGCAATTTTATTAAATCAACTTTATATATTTTGTTGATTACATGAATAATTAGAAAATCATTTTTTAATCGAGTCTCGAAACGACAATCCAAGACCAATTAAATAATACCATTTACTATTGATAGACACTGAAGAAATGCAAAATCTTATTTAAAAATTAAATATCCCAATTTTAAGCAGAACTAATTTCCGTATAACATTGTAATAGTAATGTGAAAAAACATAATGTATTTTATAAAACCTGGATATTCTCACTTCTTAAGATTTTTGTTTAATTCTTCCATTAAACTTTCGGAATTTCTTAAAAAGTGGTCAGTGAGTTTCGACTGCGGAATAATAAGATGTAGTTTGTTCTTTAAATGAAGGAAGTAATTTTAGCGACATAATAAAATCTATAAGTTTTTTTTTTTTTAATAAAATAAACTCTTTAACATTCATTTATTAATTAATAAATACTGAAAAATCCATTAAGATCGGACAGCTCTTATTGTTGTTAGGTATTTTCAATCAGGGTATTCATTTTTTTTTTTTAAATTACTTTTACTTTTATTGCATGTCCTAGATATTCAACAGACCTTCGGTCAAAGCGTAGTATCTGTTCACTTCGGTCTCGGAAGGCCACATCCCAAATATTTCTTCCTCCTTTTTTATTTTCCTACCCGTCAAGAGTGCCTTCTTTTTCGATGAACTAAATGCCCACTATATACTTACATAGAGTGTCTAACTTAAGCCTGTTAGAGGCCGGTTAGCAAGTGACTTTCAAGGGAAATAATTTTGATTGGGAGTTATGTCCCTTTAACTATTAACAACATGCAAACTTGTCTCCCTTAGATCTTTTTTTTAAAAACATTTATTTTAGGTGGTAACTATTTATTTATATGACTTTTCTTCATATTTGTTCTAATACATGTATTATTTACCTCCTCTTCAGGAGGTTAGACAGAAGGCCAGTTTTATCTTACTCCTACAAGGTAAGATGTAACCCAAGGTCGGGTCGGGAAAGTGGGGCTTGAAAAGCCAGCGCCCGAGCAGGTGAGCACTCTGGCCATTAAAAATTGCCTGGGCAGCCCCGTCGGCATAGTAGGTGCGCCTCAGGCAGTAAGCAATACACTTGCTACTCCACAAAGAGGGGAGGTAAGCCTGGGAGGGTGGACCTCGTAGAACTGCACAGGACAGATCAGACCCATAGACCGGCGGAAATCAAAGTCTTTTTGTTCATTTGTTTTTTCATCTGAAGATAATTCGATGAAGAATCGAAAATATTAGTGATACATATGGAACACAGATAATGTTTTTCTCTTTGACACAAAAAAAAATCATTAGAAGTATTGAAAATCACTCTTTCTCTTTCTCGCTCTCATATATATATATATATATATATATATATATATATATATATATATATATATATATATATATATATATATATATATATATATATAAAAGTTAATCCAACAAAAGATATAAGAGGCAACACATATCTTTTAAATAGTGAACATCCGGATAAAAACTGAAGCTCAATATACTGGATAGAGCATTAATAGCATAATATAAAATGAAAGAATAAAATAAGGTGCGAATCAAATTTTATTAGAATTCAAAATTCAGGCAAAGTATCTTAAAGTCCTTAACTCATGAGTTTTCAAAGATAATTCTTCTCATTTGAAGACAATTACAGCAGTGACATCACTGCAGATAATAAAATTACACTTTAAAAATATATTAAAAAATATATATAAATACATAAAAGTATATAACACATCAAATATATAAGCCCAAAACATACTTTTTTGTTAAAGCTATACACTCAATCCAAGTCAAAAATTTGATTCGCACCTGATTTTATATTATACTATATATATATATATATATATATATATATATATATATATCTTAATTAATACCTACAGACATCGATGTTTAATGCTAACGTAATCTTCAGTGAAGGAAGCTTATTCTCAACGGTCGGCGGGCGCGAACCCTGATCACAAATCGCCACTGATTTGCAGTCAAGAGTCTTAACCCCTCAGCCATAGGGAATTAGAGAGGAAGTTAACTTTGTAAATAGCGAATCGGCCGCTTAATTTACACGAGCAGTTTAAAGTGATCAACAAACGTATTTGGATCGTGCATGCAGCTATTAGTACTGATTGTTATTAAAGTCACTCAGACTGCCCAATCCAGGTTATTTCTATCCTGTGATAAAGGAAAATATGAAGACTAAGTAGCCTGAGTAATTTTTAAGTAATATTTTACCAATATACAGGATAGAAATCCAAAGAATTTCAACAGGTCTTATATAATTGTGCTCAATAGTAAATATAGTTATTTATATTAATATTTTTACCTATACAAATTTGTTAAACAACTGCTACACTGGCGTGTCAATGTTATCGATCTTTAGTTATTAGAAACGAAGATCTCATCAGAGGGAAAACTTATTTTTCACTTAGATGTTCATATTGAACACCTAAATTATCCAGTGTGCGGATAAATTCTTGAAACAAATTATGCATAAGAGGATGTCTTCATGAAGCCATAGATAAATCTATCAATTTCCCCAAAAGTAGGCACTCTGGACGAGTATAAAAATAAACTGGTCAGTGCTGTCTGAATTTCCTAGAGCAGGTCCCTCAGGCGACACAAGATAACACTCCCACCTTCTTATGGAAGAGATAACGCTTGGGAGGTTCATCCCCGTGAGACCGAATTTTACAGCCACTACGCTTTGATTCTAAACCGAAGAACTGGTAGGTTGTCGAAAGTTTTCAGTCAGGGTTGTGTCCCTTGGACCGTGCAAAATTAGTGATGGGTTTTAGTCATCAATTCGGACGTTTTTTGGAGATTGGAGAGGCGATGCTTCTGTAGAATCCAATTGATTTTGACTGAATCAGAAAGGAAGAAAATGCAAACAGGATCATAATAATAATCTATCTGTAAGGGGAACTATCTAATACAAATACACACAGCGGATTAATACGAAAATCATTAGGCAATGTGTGTTGAGATTTAAAAACCAATCAAACGGCGTAATGCCACAGAACGTAAGTATAGTTAATTCTACTTACAGTTTTCACATTCTCAAGTAAATAGTTACTGTGATTATTTATAAAAAAAGATTAATAAATCCAGATGTTTATTGGGGTGAGCGATCACATCACGCATTGTCTATTATGTACAAAGAAAATAGCTTGACGGATAGAGTCCTCAACAAACGTAAAAATATATATGTATATATAAATAACAGGAGAAAAAAATCATATGTATAACACATATGGCGGGCAATGTCGCCTTGTTTATATAAACATCAATTCTTGTTATAAAGGTTTGGGATAGATTCAACCAAAATAATTCTGACGAGTAGCTGTGTCCCTTTTTATTTTTTAAAAATAGGTAAGTCACTTTATTAACCTGCCTTGCAGAGTGGAAAAGTAAGAAAAAAGGTCAGTTTAGCGCCAAGAATAAATGATTCCAAACAGAGAATCACTTGGATTTAAGAATCCCCTGGTCATTTACGTTACATTCCTTTACGAGATTTTTTTTTACCAGACTCTTATGTCAACAAAGATAAACATTAGGTCAGTTTTGAATTGGATTCCATTTCGCCCTAACCCTCAAAGTGGACACTCTGTAAGAGTATAAAAATAGCCTGGTCGACCATTCTGGCATTACCTGATGAGAATCTTAGGCTAAATGCGATCACCTCTCTTCTTATCTTACTGAGGAGGTATTGCTTAAGAGAATAGGTTTCTCAAAATGAGTGAAACAGATACCACACTTTGATTCTAGCCTCAATATAAGGTAATCTAAACTTTTACAAAGTAATTATAAGTTATTGGCTCCCTTGTACTGTTGAAAACAGTTTTTTGTCAAATTATGCATTTCAGCCATTCTGATAGTTTTTTTATATAGTAATAACTCAAAACTAACCAAGGCCAAAAGCCACTCGACGATAAAGCTTAATGAGATTGTCTGTTGAATGATTAACAGTGATATGAGAGGATTTCAAACAATGAATGGGATGGATCAAATGTGATTACTTAAGTGATCAGTTCGACAATTCCATGGATATATTAAGGATAGTAAAAAGTAGACCTTGGGTTTACAATCGGCCCCCTGGTAACTCTTACCTCACTTATTTTGCTATTTAGTCATCACACTCCATAAGCGATGTTTCTGACAAAGGAGTAGCATTACTGTTTTCTAGGTAATAATCTATCCATAAAACACTTACGAAAGTTTAGAACAATTTACGTAAATAAATTTCTGGTCTATTACATACAGCTGTTTTTTAGTGTGCATCCTTTGTAAGAAGGGTATCATGGGTAAACATTTGGCAGATACCACTGACAATCAAATCTTTACTAGTTCTATAGTAGTGGTTTCGGCTCTCACTTCTGCTCCATCTGCATCTTAAAATAACCTGTTGAAAGATTCACCATTTTTCCAACATTATTTTCAAATAAGTCGATATATACTTAGCTCCGCACTGCTGGATAAAAAATGAACCGAAGCAAAAAAGCACGCGCTTACTGTAATGCTCTGATGAGAATTACGAAGAACGGAAGTGGTAATATTAAAGAAGGATTTATAGAATGTAGAATTAGTATTAATACATATGAATGGCAACGTGTTCACGAGAGCTATAGAAAGCAGTGGTGTAACTTCAACAGCAAAAAAAGCAGATACAATCATGAAATGTGTCGAGATATAACATTTTATTGTAAGTTGCAATCTAGAACATCAACTTTTGATTTTAAGAATGACTGTCTTCTTTCTGGTATATGAAGCATTTACCAAAAAAGTGAAAGGTCAGGGGTGTTATCTTGTAAATAATTCACATTTGATAACACTATAGACAAAATATGTCCATTTCGGAATGATGAGACGACTGTTACAACGTTAGGAAGATTATCTTCTGCAAATGATTTACATACTAAGGATGCAGTCTATCACTAACATTACAGTACCAACGTTAGGGCAGACAACTATATCCCTAATAGATTTCAGATAAAATACGATGTCTGTCTAAAACGTATCCGACCTTAGACCATACAAATATTTAAAATACGTGAGGTGGGTGGCCCCATAACCCCCTTCAATGTAGGTCTCTTTTGCTTGCTCACACTTAGCCCACCGATCTACTGCTGGTAACACCTCTGGAAGTCTTTTTTTGGAATGGTGGTTATCTCCGCCGTCGCGTTAGATTCAGCAGGTGTTTGGAGAAGATTCGATGTGTAACACAAATTAAGGAGTGATTTCAACCGATTAAAAAATGGTTGCATATAAACGGAAAATAACCAGCCTTCTGACAGGCCCGAAACTGCTCGGAATGCAGCTGTTGTTGAGAAGGTGCGATTAAAATGCGGAACTGAAAAAGTGTATTTTATCTTTAGAAAAATCTCTTACACATTATGATTTACCATAGAAATAGATTTTATGTAGGTTAATATTTGCTGTCAGCTTAAAGAAGCATTCAATATACATCATTTCATTTCCTAATTTTTAGATATAAATTTCTAAAGGTGCCTTGATGCGATCAGTAGCGTACATGATGTTCACTGAAAGATATAGTGTGCTTACTGATGAGAAACGTCACATTAGCATATGTTGGCATGGCGTGATTTTTATCAACTTGTACTATGTAAAAATAGAGACATTTACGACATGCATTGTGTAAAAAAACTTGCGTTGCAATTAGTTTTACCTTTTGCGAAAATTGAAGCTGATTTTACTAGACAAGATGGGGAGTTCTTTGAAATAAACTTTCTTCGTGGAAATTCCGTTTGGTTTCTGTACACATACGAAAAAAAATGAATTATTTAGCAGTGGTGGTAAAAAGACGATTAAAAAGACGATTAAAGCTCAGTCGAGCATCTTCCATGAAAATGAAAATAGAGTATTTATTAACTCCTCTTCAGGAGTTAGGCACAAGGCCAGTTTTTATCTTACTCCCACAAGTAAGATGTGACCGGGAAAGAGGAGTTTGAAAAGCCAGCGCCCGAGAGTTGAGCACTCTGGCCATTAAAAATTGCCTGGGCAGCCCCGTCGGCATTCCCCGGTAGGGGCGCCTCAGGCAGTAAACAATAAACTTACTCCTCCCCAAAGAGGGGAGACGAAGCCTGGGAGAGTAGACCTCCTAGAACTGCACAGGACAGACCCATAGACCGGCGTAAATCAAGCCCCGAAGGCCAAGAGAATTTTATTGATTCTTATTATAATACTAAATGAGCGACACTCTCCGTAAAAAAATGATAGGGGGAAATATGCTTCCCCAGTGTTCACATTAATCTTCATTTCATGTAAATAGCGTCTCAATCTGTGAAGTGAAAGAGTAGTAGCTGTTTTTATAGATACTGCACCCCTTAGACCGGTACCACCTTGGCTTTCGGGCCTTCATTCTGCTGATCTTCGGGTGTTGTCCTGTGCAGTTCAAGGACGTCCACCCTCCCAGGCTTTGCCTTACCGCCCTTTGAGAAGGGGTTAGTTTATTGTTAATTGCTTGAGGGGCTACCGGAAGAATGCCGACGGGGCTGCCCAGGCAATTGTTGTGTTCATCCTCTAGGGCGCTAGCTTTTCAACCCCACTTACCGACCTTTTGTCACATCTTACCGCTATGGGAAGTAGCTAAAAAAAGAGAGAGAGATAGGAATAAAGACTAGAAAATTTTAAAACAAGAAAATAAAAAAAGAAAGTAGCTTAAAGGTGGGTTTTTTTTGACTTGCTATTTGCTTTCTCAATTTTAAAAATACTTCCTGCTACACCATCTTGAATGTATTTTGCATTTTTACAAATTTCAAACAATGCTAGTATTTTACCCTGTTAAACCATTCGTTTTTTCTTTTTTTTTTTATTTATGTATCTTTATCTTTTATTTATCTAATTTTTCTTTATTTTTTTTTTCTTTCCTCTTTTCCTTCTTAACTTTGGTCCCAAACTATATTCTAGCGATTAATCTTTAAATAACTCGTGGCTCTATATAGGCTGCAAATCTTCGAATCCCCCCGTTTTTAAAAGCTCCCTCGACCGCTCCTTATTACTCGATATGACTTCGTTGAGAAGGTCATTTCCAAAGCAGCCGTCTTCATCTAATCCCATTTACATTGCATTCAATCCGTCAAAGTTAAGTTTCCCTGCTTCACCATCTTGAATGTATTTGGCATTTTTACTAATTTCAAACAATGCTACCAAACACGCTAGTATTTTACCCTGTTAATTTTTTTATATATATATATACCGTATTAGGATCTGCATATTCAGTCCCCACTGAAGTTTTGGAATCTCATTCTTGCCTAAACGTTTGCCTTTGTTATTCCTCTTATTTATACTTACTTACGAGAGGGAAACCTATCTTTAACTTTCTGTTCATTTTTTAGTATACAATGAACTTATTCTATCTACATATATATATATATATATATATATATATATATATATATATATATATATATATTTATATATATATATACACAATATTGGATTTTTTAAACCTGCGGGGGATAGGAAATACCCGACTAGTAAACGGGTGCAGGATATTTTCACCCTTTCTCAGAGTGTTAGATCCGTAAGACCTTGTAAGGCTATCCATCTAAGAGAGGAAATCTCTGACAAAAAACTTTGCTACCAGCTACTTACGCCGTGGCAGTAAACCGTTAGGGAGGGAGGCATCCTTAGTCCTGATCGACAACCTTCCTAGAGTTGGAATCTCGAACAAAATATCCGGTTTGCAAACCTACAATTGCTTAAGGAGTAGATAGGTTCTGCCTATCTCCGGCCCTTGCACTCCTTCCTTGTCTAATAGTCAGGCGCAGAGGTAACAGCGCTGGGACTCTTGTAAACACTTAGTGCCTAGCCTTGTTTCCTTACTAGGTCAATGAACGCCGTTCTCTTTCTCTCTATTTGGGCAACTTGGGGAAAATGTTTTCGTCACTAAGTCTTAAATGGCCAGTCTGGGTATCTCTTTTTCCGACAAGTTGAGGGTACAGGTAGGACAGCTTGTCTGGCTGCTGTTTCCGACTGACAGGAAGAAGCCCAAACTCTTGGGTAGCTCCAAGAACGGCTGCTTCATCGTCAGTTGCATAATACCGTGGGCAGTAGTATGTGCCATATCGCGCATGGAAAGGGACCCTGAAATTATCTCCGGTAGGCTTTACCTTGGCCACAACCTCCATGGACCAGGTCATGACAAATAAACTGGTTGTGTGAGCTTATTGACACCAAACAAGCGCCAACCTTGGCCAACCCACTCTATCATCAAACATGTCATTACAAAAAAAAATAAAAGCAAACCTAAACCAGACACCAAACAAAAAACACTTTCGCCTCCACCCTTGAGGCTCGCATTCACAAATATCCGGGGACTTAGAACCAATATCAACGACGTAGAATCCTTTCTCCTGAAAAAACTCCCCGGATATCCTAGCTCTAAGTGAAACTAACCTTCACTCCTCAAGCTCCTCTCACCACTTTGACATGGCTGACTACCTCCCACTCTACCGTAAAGACTCTGACAAACATATGCACGGGCTAGGAGTTTATGTTTGGAACAACCTCTCCCTGACTAAAGAACATAGGTTAGAATCAGATGACTACGACTGCATGTGCTTTAGATTGACTTTACATCACAGCGTCGGTTACTTATATTTCTTATACCGCTCCACGGCGACCCAAGACTGTACTCTGCTAAACTCTGTCTCTGTAAGCATAGATAGAGCACTCTTAACTGACTCGAATGCTCAGATACATGTATTTGGGGATTTTAATGCCCACCACCGTGACTGGTTAGGATTCTCCAACCTTACTGACGCAGCCGGCAACTCTACGTATAATTTCACCTTAGCTCCCTCCCTCTCTCAGACTGTCGATTTTCCGACGCACATCCCCGATCGAGTAGACCAACAAGCCTAACTTTTAGACCTTTTCTTGACCTCAATGCCCAAGGCTTGTGTGACGAAAGCTCATAGCCCACTCGGGAATGCTGATCACATTGTGCTAATGATAAATATTACCCTAAGAAGTCGTCCAAAACTGATGAACCGTTGCTCAAAACAACAAGCTACTACGAGCGGGCTGATTTTGAGTCAATCAGAAATCACATCAGTGACGCCCCATGGAGGGAAACCTTCTCACCCCATGCCAACCAGTGTGCAAACGAATTTACTGAATGGGTCAAAGCATGGATTGAAGCCTATATCCCGATGCGAAAATTCTTTAGCAAGCCTCATTCCCCTCAATGGTTCACCTCGGAATGTGCAGATGCCATTTCTGAGAGGCAACAAGCATTCCGTAAATTCGGCCGCCATAAGTCAGCTACTAATAGAAATAAGTTTATAGAGTCAAGAAATAATTGCAAGGCCGTGATAGGTGAAGCGAAGAGAAGGTATAATGAGTTAACTAAAAAACGCATCCAGTCACAGAAATTAGGTACTCGGGATTTCTGGAAAATCTACAATAGCGCAGTGAATAATGGTCAATCAACGATTACCCCACTATCAAACCACAATGATGTCGCTTGCACGGCCACTAATAAGGCTGAACTACTTGCCCAGCGCTTCGCTTCTAACTCTACTTTAGACTCAGATAACCACCCCCTCCCCAGATTCCCTTTGCTGACCGAAGCCACACTTGATAACCTGGTCATCACCCCATCCCAGGTCAGAGACATCATAAAAAACCTTGACTCCTCTAAAACGTGTGGCCTGATCTTATACCTACAATAGTAATAAAGAAATGCTCTGCTGAACTGGCCCCTGTCCTCTCCTAACTCTACAATAAGTGTTTAGCTGAATCTTGCTTCCCCGATAGCTGGAAAAGTGCCTTTGTGGTACCAATCTACAAGAATTCTGGGAATAGAACCGATCCTCAGAACTATCGACCAATCAGTCTGCTGCTGATCTTTGCTAAAATCTTTGAATCCCTAATCAATCTAGCGATCGTACGGCACTTAGTTAATGCTAAACATCTTTCCGACCGCCAGTAGGGATTTAGACAATCACGATCTACTGCAGACATCCTAACGGTCATCTCTGAATTCATGTATCATACACTCGACAAGGCAGGAGAAACTAGGGTAGTAGCGCTTGATATATCCAAAGCCTTTGACAAGGTATGGCATAAAGGGCTTCTCCTGAAAATACGCTCGTACGGTATTACTGGGCAATTACTTAATATAATTAGATCCTTCCTAGACAAAAGAACAATCCAGGTAGTCCTCGATGGCCGCTCACCTATGCAACATGACATAACTGCTGGTGTACCCCAGGGGTCTATCCTTGGACACTTGTTGTTCCTGATATATATAAACGATTTCCCTGATGGCATAGAGTCTGGGATTGGTTTAATTTCTGATGACACCACCCTTTACTCTCGCCATGTTGGCAAAACCGACGCAATCATATCCGAGGCATTGGCTGAATCTTTAGAAAATTACCTCCAGACTGTAGTGGATTGGGGTCATAAATGGTTGGTAACTTTTAATGCCGCGAAGACAAAGCTCCTTTTCTTCAATAACTACAAGGAACCTTTGCAACCACCGATTGTCATGGCAAATAACACCTTACCTGAGAGTCCATCATTCAAACTCCTCGGCCTAACCTTCACAGGTAACATGAATTGGTACAAATACATTGAAGACATTGCCAAGGCTGCCGCAAAAAAGGTTGGCTCCCTCTACCGTGCTAGTAAACTGCTCACACCTCACATTATCCTGTATCTCTACAAAGCCACCATCCGCCCATGCATGGAGTATTGTTGTCACATCTGGGCTGGTGCATCATCTACTAGTCGCTCCCTCCTTGACAAGGTCCAAAAAAGAATCGCCAACCTAATAGGTCCCTTACTGTCAACCGAGCTCCAGCCTGTGTCTCATCGCCGCAATGTAGCATCCTTATGTTTGTTTTACAAATACTTCAATGGATTACGCTCCGAGTAATTGGCTACTCTGGTGCCCCCTCGACGAAAATTCACTAGACTAACTCGACAATGAACTAAATCTCATTCATTCACTGTGGAGGTCCCCAGATGTCGGAGAGCTATCTACTCAAATAGCTTCTTTCTTCGTACTCCTGGCCTCTGGAACTCCCTCCCTGCCCCCTGTTTCCTCTACAGTACAGACATGCAGAAATTTAAAACTAATGTAAACAGACATCTCGCTGCGCAGATCCCGATCTAGGTTGAACGCCCTCTACCTTCCCCCCTTTTCTTTTTCTCAGTAGCTCCTTACGTCTACAGTGGCGGCCTGCCTTGTTTGGGGTGAACTATTTTAAAAAGAAAAGAAAAAAGAAGACATTACCAGTCTATGGGGTGCATTATCCATCGGAATAGATACTACACTTTGATCTTAGCCAAAAGGCCAAGAGAGAAAAACAAGCAATGTCTATTATGTGACAAAGGAATTGCAGAAGAGAAAAGATAACCCCTCACTGGATTGCCAAGTGAATTTAAAACTATTTCAAGGCAAGTATGCGTGCTCTGTGCGGTAACTCCCAAGATGTGGCAACAGTACGTCATTGAAGGACGTATCTGAGTCATATATACTTATACGATGCATTAGGAAGAAGCTACTTTCTGAAGCGATAGAATCATCCAACAATTTATGTAGCGCCCTTAACAAACTATTTAATGTAAGTCTTCTATTTCAGGTTTATAGTGACGGTCAGTCCTATGAGTTTATCGTAGCATGCAGCTTCATCAAAGAGAACGCCATTCATTACAACTGAGGCAAAAAAGGAATTGAACGTTGGTGGTAGAAAAAGAAAACCTTTATTTTAGAGGTGTTCAAAGTAACAAGCCACTATATCCCCACTATACCATGAATTCTAGGTCATAAGAGAGGAAGAATGTGATCACCAGTGTTCTTCAAAGTGCTGTCCTAGAACATTGTGTCGCCTGCATAGATGAACACAAATTATCTCAGCATATTATTTGGAATAGTATTGATGAAGTCCAGGAAGACGGTTTGTCGTGTGAATCCTGGCTTGGATAAGATATAGACGACGATTCTTTGGAATGTGTCACAACCTGATTATTAATAAAGTCATAAGTGGCGAATAAGAAAAATCAATAAACGGGCATGTTATGAAGGATTGGGATGTGTCACAATTTAGCAAATTGTTAATTGTGAGAGGGAAAACGTAGTATAAGCCCAATATATATATATACATATATATATAAACAGTAAATAAATAGAAACAATATTTTGAATAAATAGTTTCTATCTACTAATTAAGATTTTTTCTTAATGTACGGGAGTTTCTGCGAGATTGACATTCAACTCGTCGTGTGTTTGTTTCGAAGGGTAAGAAATCAGCCATTGAAATAAGGCTCTTTGAACTCGGACGAACATTTGTGTTGACTTTTCTTTGTGAGAAGTTGGATTTAGAATTCCCATACTATCATTGGATTGGAATGGTAACTTGTGAGGTGTATCTTGAATGATTTAGTTCTTTTGTTTTTTGTGTGGGGGGGGATTTATTTATATTGTGCCGGCCGAGGTGAAAGTGTATTATCGCACATTGTTCCGGTTTTTTTGGTTTTCTTGAATGTATTTGGGACCGATTATTTGCTTGTTTGCTTGGTGGAAGAAATAATGCACGAGCTACTTTTCTAAGACTTTTCTAGGACTTTCTTTTATTTATCGTTGTTCTTCCTTGTTTTTTAATTTTGACTTTTATTTTTATTTGTTTCCTATTGCAACGCCACATTGTGTATTGTCGGCAGTTGAAACCTGTATTCCAGACATTTAATTTCCCTGATAATGTGCCATCCAAGTAACTGCTTGGTAGTGAAACACGTGTAGGAAAACACATTTAATTTGAATAAATAGTATTTGTAAGAAAAAATATCTTTAATGGTGATCATTGGTGTCCTGAAAGGAATGCTTTGGTAAGCCTTCATAAAATCACATATATTTATATATATACATATATATATATATATATGAATGGACGCATGTGTTAAATATTTTTTGAGTGGATAAATTGTTCATTTGAAAAAGTTCCAAGTTCTCATGTTTGTATAATGTTGCAGTGCGTAAGAAACACGGGTGTTAGAAGTGTGTTTGTGTGTCTATATGTTTTTTTGAATATGTGTGTAAGTAATGGGCAGTGTGGCACTATGGGTATTTTTATGCCTTTGTTTTGTCAATTTGTGAATATATATTTGCTTCATGTTAGTACGTCTACAGGGTGTTGCAGCACCCCCTTTCACTGTCTAATATGTTGCAGCAAGATCTGACACTTAACTTAAAGAAAATGAAATATGCAATAAAGATAATAGTTGTATGTGCCGAACAATAATACATTATTTTTCAACGTAATCACCGCCGGCGGAGACGACTATCTCAAGGCGGGCGCGAAACGTGTCACATTCTTTCGCCTCCACAATGTCAATCTTCAGAGAATCGGCCGTCCAAGGCTTCACCACACTTTTTTCGTTTACTTTTTGTCATGCTACCGTAAGTTATGTTGTGAGTATGGGGGTGTGAGTTCAGGAGCGTTGTATGTACGCAGTCTTTATTCGTGTGTAAATGTTGCCTTTTGTTATGCATGAATATGTGACTGTGTGTAAGTGCAGTAGACGTTTGCTTATCTGTCCGGGATTTAAGTAATCATTATGCCTACTCAGGCCTCGAAGGGCAAGAGGGGAGCGGAATGTTGTGCCACATTCTGTTTTGTTTCGCGCTTAGTCAAACTCTGGGTTGTTGGTTTTCTGTATTATTAGGAGTCTACATTACCACCGGGCTCGCTTAATTTGTCATTTCGAATAAGCACAGATAATTTTTATTGGTAGAAAATGTTGAGTTCACTCATTTCTGTGAAATCGTACTTTATTTAAGAGATCGCAAGAAGTTATGAGAGAAGCTAAACGAACAGAAATAGAAAGAGAATAGTTCATACAAGTAAGTGACATTTTATGTTCAACCGGCTTTTCATCTAAATCCCATCAAATGTTGAGCCCAGAGAATGAAAACATGATACTTCTGTAGAATACAAGGAATTATTTTTGTATTACGAAGGATTAGTGACCCTTTTTTTTACCTTGTCGAAGAGGGAGAGACTAGTTGATTGTTCACCAGCCCAGATGTGACAACAATACTCCATGTGTGGGAGGATGATGGCTTTGTAGAGATAGGATACTGTCAGGTGTGAGAAGTTTTCTAGCACGGTAGAGGAGGCCCACCTTCTCTGCAGCAGTCTTGGCAATGTCTCGTATGCATTAGTTCCAGTTCATGTTACCTGTAAATGTTAGGCCAAGTAGTTTAAACATTTGACTCTCAGGTAGGGTGTTATTTGGCATGCCAATCGGTGGTTGAAAAGGTTTCTTGTAGTAATTTAATGAAATGAGCTTTTTTTTTAGCACCATAGAATGTTACCATCCATTTTTGACTCTATTTAACTACATAGTGGAGGTCACGTTAATAATTTTCACGAGAACAGGTTTAAATGTTAAGAATAAATTAATAACAACAAGACAAAAGGAATATGGAATTCAAAACCCAAATTATCATTTTCAAATAGATGTTTGTGGTCACATGCAACACCAAAGTTGAGGAAATAGTTAGGGACGAGAGATGACAGTGTTGATTTTCATCTAATGTAATTTTTGTGGCGTCACAGACAAAATGGATAAGTATTTTCTAAGCAAAAATTAAAAGAATGAAAAATTAACAAAACAAGAAATGCAGAGACAAATTCTGCTCTTCTTCTTCTTCTTCTTATTCTTCTTCTTCTTCATCTTGCGGTTCGGTCGTTTTACAGGGAAGACAAACGGGTCGGTACAGGATTAGTCTCAATAGATCACAATGTAGTTGTTGCTCTACTAAGTACGAACACCCTGAGACTGAAGTCAACTTCTCTATGAGCGTGTGCGTGCATGTGCCATTTGCGCTATCAAGAAGGCCGACACGCAACCTGCCTCCGTTTTCAAAAGGTGAGTATATAAACAACTGAAGTAGTGGTATTTCAGGTTCAACATTGCTGAACGACGCCAGTACAACAATGACTGGAGGACAGATGTAGTTAGGATATAAAAATGTGCAGCTGAAAAGAAAAGACAGACTCATATCTGTAGCTACGACAGCAGAACGTGCGATGACAAATCGCTCCGTACAAGCCAGACCACTGACAGGATCTCCCTTGCTCGTAATCCCATTGAAGACCATTTCCACAATGCAGCTGACGCTGACAAAGGCACACCTTCTGCCTGACAGATTCAGACTAGTATCAAGCTCAACAGGACATTTATTCTCCACCGATCGCTCCAAGCCCGTTCCCTTGATTGTGGGTTCACGACAGAGTAGGTAGGGAGAGTGGACTCTCGTTGATCATGCACATTACTAATTAGATTAAGAGGCATTTGGCTAGTTTAGAGGCACTTTTTTGTGGTTGCAGGTTATGAAGCTGGATCGCTCACTTAACGAGTAGGCACACGTGTCGAGAAACCACGACTTTGTAAATTGTTTTATATCTCCTCATGCAGAGAGCAGCCCACCCGCACTTCTTCCCAGCATCGCTGCCCTGCCTACTCACACCACTGACAGACCAGAGCTTTGCTACTATCCAACCACTTGAGACCACCTTTCATCCGTGTACATGTGAAGAGAGGCACAGCACAGTTTTGTCCATTTTCGTTGCCCGAGCCGGTAGATGTCTGTAGGTGAGGCGAAGTGCAACATATCCGATGCGGTGCACTCTGACCCATACACATAACTTGAGCATCCTTGTCGGCATCAGGTAGGGATGTGCCAGGCGATTATCAATAAACCCACCTGTTCTTAAAGAAAGAAGGTAAAGCCTGGGATGATGCACTTCCTAGAACTTAACAGGACCATCCTTCACCCCGACGGAGAAGGACCAACTGATGTCTCAGCTGATCAAAATCCGTCGGACTGATTGTCGAAGATGTATCTTCGACTCGCGTCATTATGGTGAAAGTGTCTTGTTTAAGAGAAGATTATAGACTATCACAATCCCACTCCCCGAAATGTATTGGCCTTGTGCCTAATTTATTATATAAATCTTATAGCGAATAAATATATCGACTCTGTGCAATTTTGGCTTGGAGCAAAGTGTAGTATCTCTTCTAATACTGTATTTCATCTGTTCTGTCCTCGGTTAGTGAAAACGAAATCCTTCTAGACTGAGGCAATGTAATTGTGTCACAATCCAAACTGCACCTTTTGGGGGAGCTGGATTTCAACTATATTAAACACAGATGTTGTGTCTAACTCTGCTCTCGTGGGTAGGCCAGTAAATAAGGCTTCTGCGACATAATACTGGTGACCCTAGTCTATGAAAACTTATCTTAGCTTAGAGGTACCCCCCCCCTTAGCAAGTACTGTCCTTCTCCTCGGTGAAACAAAATGTCTGTACGACCACGTAATCATTTACCGTCCCTCACGCGTTGTCATCACTGCCACCACAGATTGTGTTCGCTTGTTTTAATAATCGTTCCATTGTACGACAATCTGTACTTTCTCCTTCGGATCGCATCTGCCGCTGTTGTTTTTTTGTTTTCTTTACATACGTCCTTTAATATATGTATTTTGTTTGCCACGCTTGTTTAGATTTTTTCTTCTCAATATTAACAAGATTGTGTAACTGTTTCTCATGCGTCTCCGTGTGTATGTTTCTCGCGTCTACGTGACGTACACTTCATTCTATATGTGTTATTACTATTAATCAATTAGCGTCGACTATTTATTGAAGACAGAAATGCAATGGCGTTAAGTAAAACAATTAAAAAAAACTATATATATATATATATATACATATATATATATATATAAATGGTGCTATATACCTAGATCTATTTATCTATCTATCTATCTATCAATCAATCTATCTATCTATCAATCTCTCTCCCTCTCTCTCTCTCTCTCTCTCTCTCTCTCTCTCTCTCTCTATATATATATATATATATATATATATATATATATATATATATATATTAATTAAAGTTCACCAACCGATTGAGAATGGTCGTATTATAGACGACTGAAATATTTCGGAGAACTATACAAAATCAGTGTTGGAGTTTATTTGTGCTAGTTGTTGAATTGCTTATCCTTTATTCCATTTTTATTTTTACATTCTATCCGAAACATTGTTTCTTTTTCCTCATATATATATATATATATATATATATATATATATATATATATATATATATATATATATATAATTCAATGAGTGTGGTGGTGTGTGTGGTTGTTATGTTTGTGTATTTCCTAAAGAAGAAATTTTAGAGTATCTACATAAAATCTCAAAGTGTATCCTTATGTAAAATCATTGGAGACCATGGAAGTGTCCTCGAATTTCTAAGTGAATTCATAAGACAGCTACGAGTACAGGTACTACCTAAAGATTCAAATATATCCTTTCTTTGTATTTGAATCCTACGTAGGAAATTTTATCAGGAAAACAATGGAAGTGGTAGCAAATCTCCAAGTGCCCTCTCATCCTTATAGCGTTATAGATATCATTTTTATGTGTCAATTTTCAGTATTTACTTCTACAGGGCTCGATACGTAAGTAGAGCTATGTAGTAAGTTATGAAAATATATTTATGGCAATTAAGCTACACAGAGAACTCCAAAATGATCTGATTGGTCAACTAGCTAGCCGTGTATATAAAAACACCCGGCAAAAATAACTCCATGCATTTTAGCCTGAAGATCTCCTCCGGGGATGAAACGGGGTAGCTTCTGTGTAGCTTAATTGCTATAAATATATTTTTAGAACTTACTATATATAGATATATATATATATATATATATATATATATATATATATATATATATATATATATATTTATATATATATATTGTGTGTATTTAGGCAGCATTTCTCTTGTATGCAAACATTGTTAAATATAAAATAATTTAATTATGTTTTTTTTTATTTTGTTAATTTTTCTAATACTTCTGTATTTATTAAAATCAAAACAATTAATAAATTTATCATTAATATCACGAACGTTTTAAGTTCTTCGTCAAATCAGACAGGATGAGTCGACGAAGAATGGGAAACGTTCGTGACATCTATGGGGCATTCATATTTTTATTTTATTTTCATACATAAAAGAACATTAGAAAGATTTAAATTAACAAAATATATATAATTAAACAGACGAATTCTCTTATTTTTAACAATGTTTGCATATATATATATATATATATATATATATATATATATATATATATATAAAGGATACCACCTCTTTTTCTGTGTGCGAAAACATACTAGGGAGTGTTCTATTTGCATGTGAACAAAATGCAATATTCCGCTTCTCTTACCTTCCCCTTAAAATGAGCTAATGCATGTTTCTAACATGTTACACAATGCAATTAATAGTACTTTCGGTCCAATCTGGGTCCATCTTCAGGGGGAATGAGGCTAATCAGTATATTATATATTAGAAGCCCTATATATAATAACAAAAAAAATAATTAATAGAATTAACTATTATATATAATACTATTCTAAAATGTGTATAGCTCCAATATAATTTCGTACTTAGTACATCATTCCCGCAAAACACCTTCTATAAATACTACACATGGTCTAGACTGATTAGCCTCATTCCCCCTGAAGATGGGCCCAGATAGGTCCGAAAGTACTTGGAAGACAGATGCAAATTATGGCAAATTCAGCAGTCAATTCCCATCCGAAACTAAGATCCTAATTCGGCTTATTGAAAGAATCTACCAAAGGATATCTAGACAGGAGATGTCTATTATATTCAACAATACTTGCTTGAAAGAGAAAATGATGCCTAGATACACACACACACACACACACACACACCCCACACACACATATATATATATATATATATATTACCTGGCACACGCTAGGAAGTAAGTGTAGTATCTGTTCCGATGGATACTGCACCTTATAGACGGATGTCGTCTTGTCCTTCGGGACTTGATTCCACCGGTCTGTGGGTTTGTCCTGTGCAGTTCTAGGAAGTCCACCCTACCAGGCTTCACCTCCCCTCTTTGGGAAGGAGTAAATTTATTGCTTACTGCTTGAGGCGCCCCTACCGGGGAATGCCGACGGGGCTGCCCAGGCAATTTTTAAATGGCCAGAGTGCTCACCTCTCGAGCGCTGGCTTTTAACCCCACTTACTCGACCCAAGCTGTGGTCACATCTTACTTGTGGGAGTAAGATAAAACTGGCCTTGTGCCTAACTCCTGCAGAGGAGTAAATAAATATATATATATATATATATAACTATGACGCATACATAGTCTACGACTTTTCTTTATCGGTCTGTAATTTTGTATGTGTATATTAAACATATCCCCTTTTAACTTTTAGCCGCTACAAAAGGGTTGCATGGTATATACATTTCTCTTGAGGGGTCAGGTATGAATTTATTTTCGTAACCCTAGTTGAAATTTGCATATTCCTTAAGAATGAAACAATAACGTCGATTTTAACGTTAAACCTGAACTAAACTTAACGACTTAACAAAATGGATTTCCAATACCTGAACGACATTTGTTCTGCCATATCTTTACAGAAAGTGTGTGCGACCCATTTTTCATGACGTCTACATTAGCAAAACTACTGGCACTAACTGAATCTATAACTAATTTTTAACTGTTTTAACAGCACGGTAAATCTTATCAACCAAGTCTACTTTTAATACAAATTGTAACGTATCATAACTTCATCCCCCGTCAACCATCCAGCATAAACAATTGCACCTATAGACCTATTTCGGCACTTCACTTCCAAAGTATATTGCCGCCAAGGAATATACAACATGCACTCACACATTAATATACGTTTATTTCGCCTACAGTTGACGGAAATCAAAGAATTGTGGATTACTTCTTTTCTTTTTTACATCTAGAAAAGTAGGGTTTACATCATAACCGAACAGTTTGCAGTCTGGTTCGAGCATTTTCTTTACTTTCTCGAGAGTTGTTAACGACAATGACTGGTAGGCCTCAACCATGGCCTTCCGTTTATTCTCGTGTAAAGTGACATCCGTAGCCTTTGATAATTTGTGAACAGTGAGAAGCATATCACTGAACTGATTGCTGTTAACAGTTTCCCAATAACTCTGAGAATATGGGAATTTTATATGTAGACTTAAAATTCCTTTAATCTGTAATTTCCGCCATTGTCGAAGTGCTGCTTTGTAAGAATCGAAACACTTGTCAAAAAGTTGGAGTGTTGTCTTCCTTTTAAATAAAATATAGCGAGCGTCTTCTAATTCATCCTGAAGGGTGGCCTCTTTGGACTTCTGCAATACGTGCGTGTAATTCGAGAGACCAATGAGATGCATCATGTTTCGGATATCGTGTTCAAAGGTTTCTAATTTACCAACAAAGTCATATTTAATTTGGCATGGTTTACAATGCCGATACATCGGGAGGAAATGTCCGTCAACATGATCCCCCTGGCGTGTAAGCTGGATTATAAACATCACAAACTCCTCAAAGGTGACGTCATTCGCACATCTACGTTGCGGGGTAGCATGCCCGATAGTTTTAAGAATGACTTGGTTATAAATTCTCCAGGAGTTGCAGCGCGAAAATATCTTGTCTACGTAACCGGAGAACAATCGTGAGTAAGGGTCACGAACAAAAATGATGTTCTTGTAATTTCGTAGAATGTGTCGTATGTCTGCGTCTGCTAATCCCTGAAAGCTTTCCAATTTGACGTGGTGTGCTTGGTTCAGACTCAATTCAAACGGATCCTTCAGATGGTGATTTGCATCCCGAAAGAAATAGAGAAACCGTTTGAAGAATGAACAGCCAACCTTTTCCATGAGACAAATAGAAAATTTGAAAGGGTTGTTGTAATTAGTGTGCTTGCGGAAGTTGTTTTTGTAGAGGTATTTGTTAAGCTTTTCGTAGACACCAAGATTCCTTGAGGGTCTGTTACATTCGTGGGCGAGATTAGCAACCGGAAATGACGTCACAAAAGATTCATGCTTAGCTTTATCGTTGATCTGCAAAAAAAAAAAAACAATGATAGTGAGTGTTAGAGTTATGTTCACATTTATTACAATTCTCGACGCAAAAACATATATCCTATTTAGATCGGTTAATCAATTCAAACAAATGTGAATGATTTCAGTTATTCACATGTTACCGACTGTTATCTTTATCTTGATTGTTCTTACGTTCGTTATGACAGACGTATTCTCCGGCTTTCCTCAGGTTCTGTTTTATTGGTCATAATTACGGGTTACATACATTGTAGATATTTAACCTCTGTCATTTGACATACATACTCTTCATCCATAACATATAGGCATACCTTACCTTTGAACATATCTTAACCAACGCTTTTATCCACTTGGCCATGTGCCCCGTACAATCATCGAAACTCTGTGAAAGTAATAATAACAAGAATAATGACAGCAATCCGAAACATGTAAATGTAGTTATAAATGCTTGATATCAGAAATATCGATTAATGTGAATACATTCTGATCACTACACGTGATATCTTCTACAACATCATTTCCCCGACGCCTGCTTTAACAAACGCCTATTTTGATATACATGATTCTAGTTTTAGTGAATTTAGGAAGCATCCTGTTCCGATTAGTACATTTATCACATTGGTAAAATGATTTACTAAAAAAGGATGTGATATCGTTTTTGAAATCGACACAGGTGTGCAGATATTGCTTTTTGTTGCAATTATCTCATTCGACAAATCATATGTGACGTGTAAAAACATCCAAGAAAACCATTCAACTGCCTATAAAAATAGAGATTACATTTTGATACATCTTACATTTTGATTCACCTTGGTTCTCATCATGGGTAGAGATAAACATTCTAAATCTAAATCGTAGATGACGTCATCCATTAATAACGCCATTATTTTAGCAGTCATATTTTTGTGACGTCATCAAGTGTTTACACTGAAAAACAAGATAATGAACAAACAAACAAACAAACAAACAGATAAACAATATCCACAGAGTTTTAGTAGTATGGCAGATTCCCAGAAGTTGAGATAAATAATCCCTTATTCTCTATATTTTTTTGAGTTGGTGGTTAAGAGCGTAATTTTGTGACGTAATCCAAAGTATCTTTAATGGATGACGTCATAATTTTGCGATGCGAGCTATTGTGACCAGTTAGCCGCACCTATTTTAATCGATTATGTCACCATTTAGCGACGCCATCACGTTTTGACATTTCATTTGATGACGTAATCTAGTATGCACGGGAGCAAACAGGAGAACAAGCAAGCAAAGTTCACAAGCTCTATATAGTAATATATACATATAGAGATTGCTATTTACTGAACTGATACATATTAAACCAAGGGATAAATAAATTGTGCTTTGTAGATTGGGTTTAGGAACTTTTTGTTTATGAACTAGATATTTTGAAAAGATAAGGAGACATGTTTTTCTTTGCAGTAGAGGAATGAATGACCTTCGGCTAAGAGACAAAGATTCATACTGAAATGAATTAGTTCGAATAAGTACAAAGATACTTCGTTCAATCCCGTGTAGAAGATGGCATTTGCCGTTTGAGCTCGGCTCCTATGTACTACTACAAAAATAATTATGGAATGGTATATGAAAGTATCATTGATTCTTATGTCTTGCAATAAAACAAGAATATAGCTTTGTTTGGTACTTTCAAATTCCGGCAATTAGGGTAATTTCAAAATAGTATCCCTTCTGTCTACGGTGGCTACCTTCACAGGTATTACCAACTCTTTTAAGAGGGGGTGAATTTTCTGTCGCTCGAGACTTCCTTAATCGTGAGAGCTTACCGACGGTACTTGTCAGGTTATTATTTCTGCCAGACTAGAGTGCCCCTTAATTTTAACTGTTGCTTAAAGCCACCCCTGTTTGTAAATTTGTCTTTGTGGACGGTATGTGTACCGCGATCAGTCTCTATAAAACATGCACAGTGGTGCACGAAGACACATACATACAAACCTGCACTCACGTATATATACACACGCACACGTGAGAACACAACACTTACGTATAAATATAAACTGGCACACACGCAAACGCACGCGCTCTCATACACATATGTTCTCACGGCTACAAACAAACAAGCGTGAACACACGCTTGCGCATAAGCGTGCCTCACGACACATATACACATGCAAGCATACACTTACGCAAGCTCAGACACACATACACACGCTTATAAAACATGTGTTTCCATACACATATCGACACCAATTCGCGTACACACATATATTACATTATACGATGGCTAATTTGTTAACGCCGCAACCTAAGCACCTGGGTGTGCCGTGTTCGAATCCAGTTTGATTTCCACATAAACACTTTAATTCAAACCCGCACCTGACCTTGTGTCTAATCTCCTGAAGGAGAGGTAAAAAAAATAAATTACCGCGCACTAAATTACATGTACTCACATTTAGAAATACATACACACACATTTATGTAAAACTAACAAACGCGTATTCAAAACAATTTTGTTTTAAATCTTTTATTTTTTAAATGAAACTTTTTAAATTGTGTAAGAAGAAGCTTAGAAAAATATATTGCCTAGTAAAGTTCAGCTGTATATGTTTTCGACTGGACAATAGATGAAAGTATAATGTCGGATGTCTTGGATAAGCGTTTATGCGACGTAAATGATTATCAGCTTAAAGATGAGGAAAACAATGGGAGCACCAGCATTCATTAATAGTATGATCTTATTACTTAAATTGAATTTGAAGGCTACAAAGTTGTAATCAACTGGGGAGCAGTCCCGTTGTTATACGTTCTACATACAGAAGTTTCTTGCAAATAAGGCTGTCGATGAAGATACTGCCTGGCGCAAGGCACACGGGGGAAGAAAGGAACATTTTTTCGCAAAACGAGTTCTTGCTGCGAATGTCTTACAAGAAAGAACACACCTTTAGAGCTCAGTTGAGAATCGTTCATTGTAATAACGATAGAGAAGAGAAAGATCAACAATGTATCTTCTGTGAGAAAGGGATTGTAGAGAAGGGAAAGTATCACTCCTCACCAGATGTCGATGTCGATTGTGTACTCTGCCATGGCAGCAAATAGTGCCATGTGAAGCTACTCCCCAGATATCACAGAAGTATTCCATTATTAAACGTATAAGGGTGCACCTGATTCGCACATTGATGACATAATGGTCGACGTGACAAAGGTATCGACAGAGAAATTTTGGAACATGTTAAGGAATTTGGTCTGACAGCAAAGCCGCCAGAATCCCAAGACAGAAAAGCAGCACTGGGCCATAAGCTTGTGAAAGGAAATATAAGTTAGCTGATGTTCAGAAAAGGGGCACGAAATTTCGAAGATAGCAGGAGAAATGAGCAGACCGCAGTTGTTCTCTCTCTGCTGCAATTTGTTGAAGCACTATCCAGTTGTTGCATTGTTGCGACTGGTGTGTAGTTATGCGAAAAGAAGGGCAAGTAAAATAGACTGGAAGGACAGAGTACATGCTGTTCTAAAATATATCAACTATACAAAAGATGCTGGGTGAATTATTGTAAATCAAAGATTAGGAATACTTGGAGAGGTAATATCAAATTATGAACTGCGAATAAAGGCAGTGCTTGTGCCTTCAGAGTTACACAAACATGTGCGCCAACCCTTATAAACAAACAGTTGCATGCCATGAACCGAGAAACTAGAAGAGGTGCATGCCATGAGCCACATAGGAGTGGATAGAAAATTATATTTTGTGTGGAGAGTTTAACCACTTATAAAACGGGAGAAAGTTCAGAAAGTTGTCAAGAATTGCGTTCAATGTCAATCAATCGATCTAGCCCAAATATACATAATCCTGGTGAAGGTAGAATAGCGAGAAATTATACAAAATTAGCTATTGATATAACACACTACCGTGAAGCGTATATTTGTTAATGATTTATTGTGGAGCTGTGAGACAAGCAATATGGAATATGTATTAAGTCACATGCGGAGTCGGCAGCTGTGGTTACATAGGGATTGGACGTGATGCTTGAACGGGGTGCAGTAATGGATGTGATAATGGACAATGTCACCGTTTTATGCTCAGAACTACTCCAGATCATGCTAAAAAATGGAAGATAAAATATTACACAAAAGTTTATAGCTAAGAGGGAAATGGTATAATGGGGCGATATGATCGGATAGTGAAAGCAATAGTCGAGGGTGGAGGAATATCCCATGAAGTAGCCACATTCTGGTACAACATGGCACCAAAGTTAGACAGAGAGAAGACAGTGCCGCATAGATTACCCACGAGATACACCACCAGAAATTGATAAGCCAAAGACACACAGAATCCAAATAGGCGAAGAGGTTTGACTGAAGTCACCGAATGCATGATGTACACCACAATGAGTAAGAGGAGTAATTACTTGAGTGCAATCCCCTAATAACTTGAGCGTCAATGGAATGCCGCGGTATATTTTAGATTTAAGGTACTTGGTTCATTTAAACGATGGAGATGTAAGCGCCGAACATGAGGGAAATGAAAGTGAGGCGGCGGCAAACAAGACAGCAGGGAGAACGTTGTGGTCCTATTTGGGTAGGATACTATGCGATATGAAAGTATCCTTTATGATCACGGGAGCGTGTGGTGTACCATATGAATCAGGGTTATATGTTTCCTACTGTAATAGTGGAGAAGAGAATGAAGGGTTACCAGCTTTGAAGCGCGGGGACTGTTTCGAATGTTGGACGCCCGTTTTCCAATAAAAAAAGAACTTGTCTTCGTAGTTAGATTTTTTATGGGTAGCATTCATTTGAGAACTACTACTTTAAGAAGAAAGAATTTAGAAAGACAGAGAGTTGAATCTTTTACAACTGGGAGAGAAAATTGGAATTGAGATTTGTTTCGATGTTTGTTGCAGTGTTGTTTAAGATGGGTTCCTTTAATTTCATTACAGGATTACATTACCTATTTAACATGTGTCGATTTGTCGCCTTTTAAACATATCAAGCATGTATGCAATTCTTTTTACACTTTTTATTTAATCCGCAATTATTGAAACGTTTTTTGGATGTTTTCGATTTTTTTCGATCATGCTAATGTTAATATTTAATACATTAGTTTCCTGTATCAGACTTATACGTAATTACTCAGTTATCCGAAGTGAAGATCCCCCGAACTATAATTGTTGCATCAGTACGGATCATAGTTCAACAGTTACACTATATTTTTAACTGCTCCTTCTCTTTCTTTTGCACACACACACAAACAAATACAAACGCACACACACAAACAAATACAAACGCACACACACACACAAATACAAACGCACACCCACTCTTCCTCCCTTCCTTGCACTCTCCCTCTTTGTCAATCTATATTTGTAATCTTTTATTTACATTACGTATTGACAAATTGGACGCGTTCAAACAAAGAGAGATATGTAAACATTCTGAATAGTAAGAATTAGTGGTGCGAATCCTTTGTTTATTTTCATAAAAATCCATGTATTGTCGAACTTTGCAGGGAATAAATGCATACGCCACGACCACCTTTCTGACACATGGGCAATGTCACGATCTTATCAACTGTACGCCTTATATTAAAATATTGTTTACAATATTCTAAATATTGACTCAATATACACTTGAAGGCCGTTGTTTTTATTACTAAATTTATTAAATAATATCGTGTTGTATTCGAACATTTTGAGAATTCATTACGAAATTATATATATATATATATATATATATATATATATATATATATATATATATATATATATATATATATATATCGGAAATGAAAAAGGAAAAAACACAGAGATATTTTTTTATATATTCATAAACGTTTCGTCTTTATTTGTAAGACTTCCTCAGGATGATAATCTTAAGAAAAATGTCATGCAAGTACATCGAAATATTAGGTTGGCATGATGGGTTGATGAGAGAATGTAGTAGCCGTTGCTGCTGAGACCGCTGGACCAAGGTCCGGGCTGAGAGAATTCAGTGCCACTGACTTCTCCCAGGCCCAAGGAAAAATATTAAGTAATAGAGAGTGAGAATGTGCGTGTAAAAAGATATGGGGTCTGCCCAGTTTGTAAATGTCCGTTGATAAGGTGTGCAGTTAATGGAGATTGAAAGATGGAAAAGAAGGGTTTCCGTGAAGGCAGCATTGTAAAAATTCAAGAATGTAGTAAATCCAATAGAAAGATGTTTAGTTCATTCTCTCTTTCCATTACTTAATATTTTTTAATTTTGGCTTTTCCACTGTCAACTTGCCCATCTATGTATAATTCCTCTGATGATAAGATTTTAATCTTTGAAAAGCCTTGGCCGCAGGAAAGAAACATTAACATATTTTTACCGAGTAAAATTTACATTGAACAATCGAAGTTAAAATAAATTTGTCATTCGTACATGTTTATCCCTCTTCTTTTATCTATCTTAATAATTGCTCTATCTCGTATATTGAGATTAAACAATTTCACTATAGGTTCTATTTACTAAAAGTATACTTTTAGTTTCATATATATATATATATATATATATATATATATATATATATTTAGATTTTTTCACTTATAAAATAGATCATGTAGTGAAGACCGGGGTTGTTCCAATAAAAACAAGCTCGATGATACTCGATTACAGCGTACAGAGCATTTATATGTGATTTTATGAAGGCTTACCAAAGCATTCCTTTCAGGACACCAATGATCACCATTAAATATATTTTTCTTACAAATTTTATTTATTCTTACAAATTTTATTTATTCAAATTAAATTTAATTTGAATAAACAACATTTGTAAGAAAAAATATCTTTAATGGTGATCATTGGTGTCTTGAAAGGAATGCTTTGGTAAGCCTTCATAAAATCACACACACACACACACACACACATATATATATATATTCTGTAAAATAGCAAATACTCACTTTGAAAGGAACAACACAGGTAAGGAGAAACTATATTTTAAAACTTTAGAAAAACAAACTTGGAGGCAAAACTAAATCAAATATTTGTACACTTTTTAAATTAAAAAATAATTATTAAATAAAGAGGTGGTGTCTGATTAACACTGCTGGGATGCCATGATAAAGAAATACTGTTTTGTATTTAAAATCCCGAAACAGTTTTCATGGTAAACAACTGACAATCCCTTATATAAAAAATATATATATAAAATATATTTATATTAGGGTAAATTATTGGAAGTTAACTTAAATAGTGATTGCAGTAGATTGATTTACTTACTAGACTAAAATCTTAAAAAAAAAAATTTTTTTTTTTTTTTTTTTTTTAGTTTTGAAGGTTAAAAAAACTTCCAAGACTATATATATATATATATATATATATATATATATATATATATATATATATATATATATATATATATATATATAATTATTTCCACGATTAGACTACGTCTCAGCCCACAACCCATGAATGCCACAAACAGGAAGTCCTAGACTTGAGTTTCTCCTTTCTTTGTACTCATCAGTAGTAAGTATTCGGACTCAGGATTGGAAACCTGAGTCACTTGCATGCGAGACGTGTGCTCTGCCACTGAGCTACCTCGCCACATACAAAAAAAGTATATTAACTTACACAGATTAAACAAGTAGAATGGTTCTCGAGTGTAGTATATTGATAGTATTATCATCTATATATTAATACGATAGCGTGTGTGTTCGTGTGTCACGCTTCCGGCAAAAGCTCTGCGCATGCGTGCCGCACCTAAATGTTTAAAAACATTCAACAAGCCTGCGTTTAGGAATATCTAAGATTTTTATTCTATATTTCGAGGGGAAGGAGAAGAAATAATACATTTTTTTATCACCTGGTTAAAAACTACTTTTTTGTGTTACTTAAAACTTAAAACTTAAAACTATTTTTTGTTTTCATGTTGGCGTTTTTAATGGCATTGTCTATTTAATTACGATGACTGCTTAAAAAGTAGGGTATCGGCCAGTATAATTTTGTTGTTTTTTTTTTTGAACGGATGGCATATCAACCGTTTTTAGTAGATATGCGCAGTGTCCATCGTACACGAGTTACTATTTTTAACAATTATTACACTCTTATCCAGAAGGGTGGGGGTGGCTCATAATAAAGCAAGCGTAACTTACTAACAAATAGAGGGTACTTTGTTACATTAGGACCCGTATTGAAAACATCATTTCATGTAATTTACACAGGTTCCGCTAGTTATAATTAGTTTATTATTATTATTATTATTATTATTATTATTATTATTATTATTATTATTATTATTATTATTATTATTATTATTATTATTATTATAATAATAAAGCATATATGAATATATACTTATTATGCAAGTTACCATATCACATTGTAGTCTTAAGTGTTGTTTTATTATTATTGACTTTATTATAATTATTTACTTATATATATATGTATATATGTATATATATATATATATATATATATATATATATATATATATATGCACTCTCGAGTAACTTTAATAACAAGCAGTGCAAATAGCTATATGCACGATCCGAACGCCGTTTCGTAGATCACTCTATACTTCTTTGTATCTAGCCGCCGATTCGCTATTTAAAATTCCTCTATATTTACTAACTAATTGGCCATGGCCGATGGATAAGACCGCGACTACGAATCAGTGGCGATTTGTGATCGGGGTTCGCGCCCACCGACCGTTGAGAATTAGTTCCTACACTGAAGATTGCGTTAGCATGAAACACCGATGTCTGTAGGTATTAAAATAATTAATATTTATTTATAAATATTATTGTATATATATATATGTATATATATATATATATACATATATATATATATATATATATATATATATATATATATATATATATTAGTTAAATGCAAACTGAATTGTTTTTTTTAATATTTGGTTATTGGGGAAGTGGTCATTTAATCAGTACCACTGGAGAGCCATAAATTTTAAAACTGTTTTGTGTTTAAATTTCCGAAAACGGTACATGGTAAAAAGCTGATAATCCCTGTTTGATATTTCATAATTCAAGATAAAGTCCTATGTGTTTTTAATTAGTTTATTTTCACTATTATATAAGTTTTTTGTATTTGAAGGTGCTATTTTTGCGATATTTGGTATTCAATTAGTATCTCTTATAATTTTAACTGCATTCACCTATGTTTAACATGACTGAAAGCTTCTTTATATATATATATATATATATATATATATATATATATATATATATATATATATATATATACTCGAGTAGGGGTAACACAATCTGACAATCTGATAAATTTCTTCCACCGGTATAACGAAGGTGTTTACGAATGGCGATAGAGACGGCCTCTAAAATTTTCTAATTTTGTGTAGAATCCGCTCAGTATTGATGTACTCGCCACTAAATATTATGTAACACAAGGTCGGAAACTCGCTAAAGCCCACGCACCAGCTAAAGAGCAAAGTTAAGCTACACAAATAGCCAGGCAAACTCGTCGGCAATCCTCGGGTAGGTGCGTCTCAGGCAGTTATCGATAAGCTTACTACTTCCCAAAAGGCACAGCTTAGGAGGGTTGACCTTCTAGGAATACAAAAGACATACACCACCGTCCCAAAGATAAAGAACGACAAATGAATCATTTTGGGTTCCGCTTTATTTATTTGTTGCCCCACCCAGCAAGATGTGGCACAAGACTTGAATTCGAGGAGAAAAATGCCCTCGCTCCAACAGAAAAGCAAAGTTTGCTTTCATAATAGCCTGAGCAGCCCCGTTTCTATTCCCCGGAAGAGGCGCTTCAGGAAACTTGTAACACACCAATCTCTTCCCATAAAAGGAAGGCAAGGCTTGAGAAGGTGGATTTTCTTAGGACAACCCAGGATATAATATCTGAATCCGACAGATAAAGGCCATCGAAATGCCCATCTTTGTCGGATTTATTGTTGAGAACATATTTTCGACTGTTATTTAGGCAGTACAATTACTAGCTGACTTTCGCCGACTGAATCCCTATTTTCGAATCTGCTCTATGAGAGATCTCAAACCACTCAATTTTATAGTTTTAGGCAGAGCACTGGTTTACAACCATGTGCTGTCCAAACGCAGAGTTTAATATTGATTGGGAAGGGTGGCACAAGTTTCCTGCCTTTCCTTGTCGGATTTTAAATGAAACATGCTGATTTATATAGCTCTGCAAATGAAAGGAAGTCGCAACTATAACCAGCATTACACTGTAAATTAAACTGGTAAACAACGTTACTATATTTAATATAGGACAAACACTATTTCCAGAATGAAGGAAAAGCAGGTCTTGTGCCAAACACTAAATGTAAAGAAACAGAGCAGAAACAATGGAAAATGCTTCTCACTATCTGCATTTCTGATTATTTCCATTTACTTATAGCAACGTAAAATAAGTGGAGCTTTTAGAAGGGATAAATATTTTAGGGGATTTAAAATAAAAAAATCTTATTATTAATACACTCACTAATAAGGTCTTCAAGATGACAATTATTAATGAATATCTCTCTGATCCTATCAAGTTAAGACTCCAATTTGTTTGGATAACAGATCATAAGGCGTCGATGTAACAAGGTATAAATTACGGCTACCCTTTTAGATACTGGTACCAAAAATAGCAATTAACACACAAGCCAGTAAACGTCGGTTTCCTGTATATGCTAGTTAGAAAGATGATCTTTGAACGTATAACGAGGGCGCCCAAGATAATATATTTAATATACTTTGTTATTGTACCAAATGTTTAGCGACAAAAACCGAGCTGAGACTTATCTGTAAATGCAAGTCGGTAGCTTGGTATCAATTTCCTGTCCGGTGCATGCCGGACGTTACACACATTTTCATATTTTCTTATTTTTCTTCGCAGATGAAGACAAGAATATTTAGAATGAACATAATGTGCACACAAAAACACGTAGAAACCGAAATATTAAAATAAAACTCAATATGTTATTCATGACTCGACATTGTTCACATCTTTGAACATGGCCTTACATCATTTTCTAAGGATTCAATCAATATTCATTTGAAATCAATTTTTACTGATCAAAATTTTAATTACTTAATTCATTAAATATTGGGTGTGGTATTTTCATATTTTAACTATCTTTCATGCTGCTTGGGAAACTCAATGAAATGAAACTGCTACTTGCAGTGGGAGAAATTATATCCAGATCAATCTTATATAAACGAATCTAGCTGTTTATGTATAGTTTTACGATAGTGAAGACCGAAAGCACTCAATTTATTTTACGGAATAATATTGACTCAATGTTTATTAGAAACTACACTTTCCTGTACCAAAGTGCCCTACCTAAAGCGAAGCGTATATATATATATATATATATATATATATATATATATATATATATAGAGAGAGAGAGAGAGAGAGAGAGAGAGGGAGAAAGAGAAAGAAAAAGAAAGAAAGAGGTAGAGAGAGAAAGTAAAAGATTAGAATAAAGATTGTAACCATAGAAAATATATTACGTCCTTAGGAGTTCAAAACAGGGTTGTTTCAAATAAAAGTAAAATATATGTTTCCTTCCTTAAGCCACGGCTTTTCAAAGAATAGAAACTCATCATCAAAGAGAATTTTTACTATACTTTCAACCTCTTCTCTTTGTATTGGACATCTTCTACACTTTTTACACTTGTATTTATCTTATATTATATTTAGATCTTTTCAACTTATAACTTTTAGTTGTTCGCTTACGAACTTATATTTTCATATACCTTTCATGATAAGAGTTATATTCTGAAAAGCCATGGCTTAAGGAAAGAAAAAGTAAATCTCTTTTATTTGAACACAGTTTGTTTTGAACAATTGTGGACGTCATAGATTTTTTAGTTTTACAATCTTTATTCTCATCTTGTACTTGTCTATAATTGCTCTATCTCGTATATCGAGCATCAATTCTTTAATGATAGGCTCTAATTTCAAGTTATACATTATATCGTTATCTTTCTGTTCTGTAATCTCTCTCTCTCTCTCTCTCTCTCTCTCTCTATATATATATATATATATATATATATATATATATATATATATATATATATGGTTATCAACAAACACGTGTTTCGTTGTCGCGACAATTTATCAGTGTGGCTAGAACCAGCGTAATCTGAAACTCAAGTGACTGTTTTCCGCGAGAGAATACATTTTTACACATTTAAAATGCATAATATAGCATTATGGAAAACATAAAACCGTCAAATTATAGGTGTAAATATTCATTTAATATTTCAGATACTGCTATAATTTTGAAAACAATATTGAATAAGACCACTTTTATAAAAGACTGTACATATCCAACTTCATACAAAAACCGATTTCAAATGTTTCTGTGATAACATTACCGTGCACTGACACGTTTTTCGTCTTCGCGTCGAATTCTACGTTTGTAACCAACAGGAGAATTGATCTTTTCTGTTAATATTTAGTGTTCACTAAACGCGCGTTTTTTTGTCATATTCTTCTTACCGCGAAGTAGATATTCTTTTTTCAATTAACACGTATTTTTGTCAAAACGTAAGTGTGTAAAAAATATGCACATTAAAACATCCACATAAGAGTTCAGAGCTGATCTGTGTGTTATTTAGTCTGAAAATCCATTTTGATTCTTATTGTCTATATACCTATTTACGTAAATTTAGTGTCTAATCATATGCATGTAATGTCATCTACTCTATTTTCTGACGAAAAGTCTTAGCTATTTGAGGGTAGGTGACTTTCGTCTGATGTTGAGTTTGTGGATATCAAATCTGAGTCTCAAAACTAATATTGTTTCGCTTTGTATCGGCTATGTAGTTATTTTGTACAACGCACATATAACATTGAATCAATCACAGTTAAGCTGTGGCGGTTCTATTTGTCTGTTAGTCTTTCGCTGTAAAGGAGGAATTAAAATGTTGCCATATTAAATATCTAGCTTTATTTTAGGTGGATTTGTTGTGCGGGGTTGTGCAAGTGTTTTTGAATGCAAGTTGACACATTTGATCTCTCTCTTTTTTGTAATAATAGATGTATCTTTCGTAAACATTAAATTGATTATGAAGGTTCATTAGACAATTTCGAGCGGTTCGTTCACATGTTGACCATAGTTTTAAACTATAGGTAATGTGGTCATTTATCACTTTATTTTTACATTTAAAGAGATGTTTTCTGTCTATATTGTCTCTCCAGGTTGTTATAACCGATTTAATTACTTTTATAGAGTAGTATCTCTGGTAAAGTATTCTGTTGTTAATTTATTGAAACTGCAGATAGAATCCATTGCATGCGGATCATAGCAGTATATATTATAGATTGGTTTTAGATTAAGAACTTGGCTTCAATAGTAGTTTATGAATGTGTGGTTATCTGTAGGTTAGTTTATATGTAGGCAGATACTATGTTATTTTAAGATCAGATTATTATATCCATGAACGAAATTTTATCATGCGATTGTACTGATTTGCATATTTTCAAAAGTTTGGTTTTCTAGTCTACGTGTCCATATGAACAAAAATATCATCTTGATATTTACAGTATTGCATTGCTCTTCGGGGATAGTATTTAATTAATTCTCTTTTAAATATGAACATGAACATATTTCATAGCTGGACACCATTTTAATGTGCATGCTGTACTACTGGTTTTTGAATAAAATAAGATATATTGCACATAGTGTGTTTGTAAAATAGAAGGCATGAATTCGGGACTATGTTCTATATGTGGAAAAATAGTCTCTTTGTTCAGTAGTTGCTTTTGTAATAGCACGTATTACCAATATAATTTCCTTCGTAGTTCATTTCTCATTTTCTTTGTGTGCTATTTATTTCTCATTTATTTACGTGTATATGATCTGCCGTGCCGTGTTTTCTGAAATAAGAAGTCCCTGAGGATAATGACGCTCATATCTTTCTGCTGGGCTCGACAGCTTTCATATTTGTTTGGTCTCATTTCTTCATGGTATACTTATTCGATGTGGCAACAGCAGGCCCATATTTATTTTTCCAGTGACTCCGTCACAGAAATAGTGTTGATCAATACGTCATGTAGAAATAAGAGTGCATTATTACACACGTTGTACGTGTTAGATGTTTACAATAAAGAATGACGATCAGTAGTTTTCAATGGCCTATTGTTAGTCAAGCAGTACTGTGTTGCAGCTCGGATTTCCGAATTAGTACAATTCAGCGGGAATCATAATATATTCCCGTACTTACCAGTCGCCCATGATCTCTAACTCTTAAGCCCCCCAATAGTAAGCAGAACCCCCTAATCGTTGCACTTTACTTCTATTAAATACTTCTAATAGTCTTGAAATGAAACACTATAAAATAGTTTGTAATTTGTCTCTCAAATCCTGTATACCATGTTATTTTAAGTATAACCTTACACATTTGTTTAGAATCCCCTTTAACCGGTTGTTTTCGATAAATATCTCATGTAACTCTCCTTTTTTCAGATAACTCTATAACACATACAATAACGGAACACGCAAAATGACGGCCTTGTTTTCCGGAAAGATATACCCGAACTCTTTGTCGCTAACATCCTAAAAGCTATGACATGACCATTTAGTTTGCTAAACTTAGATATTGGGGACGTTTAACTCGATTTTTAATAAAACAATATTTTCATTTGTTTTTCGAAAAGTCTACATAAAACCAGAAAGCTGATTTTTCGAATAATACATCTATCTAATTTGTCTATTAAATAGATTTGAACGTACATAAATGAGTGTTTAATCCGTTCGTTATTTCCCTATAAAAACTTAAAACGATTTTCCAAGTTGTGTGAGTCCGAAAATAATATTATTATAATATGTTGCTAGTTCCTTAATGATCGGAGGTAATTAAGAGTGAAAAGGGTATCGGTAAAGTTGTATTGCTTCCCAACAATTTAAATTTACTTAAACTCTATTTCGATTAAAAAACAATACCATTAGTTATAGAAAATGAATACAGTTATGCCAAATGCTGATAAAACAAGATGCCCAAGAATAACACAATTGTTTACTATTGTTTTTTTTGCGCTGATAACGACCGTTAGGGTTCTCTGGAGTTTAACCAAAATTCCGAGACTCGGCACATTCCAGTGCTGGCCTTAATGCTGCTCTTCATCTCCGGTCTGTCCACCAACCTTGACATTTAACAACAAGGCCGCGTTACTATTTTCTGATCGGTGTGAGAGGCAGATTATCGGACTTCTAACAGTTCCAGTTTATTCTGATTCATGTACCTCTTATTCTATATTTTACATTTCCATGTAAACTTAACCGTGACTGGTCGGCGTTGTCTGCTTATATATATATATATATATATATATATATATATATATATATATATATATATATATATTTACTTTTACTCGCTTTAAGTAAGGCACATTTCCAATTTATACATCATTTCTTTCCAACTGCTAGCATGTGTTGCCTATTTCCGTGACTGCACTAACATGCATACATTTTGATGTGAAAATAAATTTCGCTGTTCAACTCTCTACTTAACATTCTCCTATGTGTAAGGCCCATAATTCACAGTAGTCCCTACTGTGAATTATGGACCTTACACCTTACACATAGGAGTATGTTAAGTAGAGAGTTGAACAGCGAACTTTAATTTCACATTTACATTTCTGCATGTTAGTACAGTCACGGAAACAGGCAACACATGCTAGCAATTCTAAGAAATAAGGTATAACAGTAAAATGCTTTCCGAGAATTCGATTATCTTTACAGTGAAGGAGTGGAATTTTGCTGCTTGTTGAGTTGGTCAACCAGCGATTGCCATGGCTAATAGCACCCCACCTTAGAGTTCATCAATCAACACCATTGGCCTAACATTCACAGGCAACATGACTTGGAACCAATACAGAAATACATTGGCAAGGCTGCTGCAAAAGGTGGGCTCTTTACCGAGCTAGAAAACTTATCCTACCTGCCAGTATCTTATATCTCTTCGAAGCCACCATTTTCCGATGCATGGAGTATTGTTGCCACATCTCGGCTGGGATATCAACATATAGTCTCTCCCTATCAGACACGGTCTAAAAAGAGTCTCCAATCTAATAAGTTCCGCACCGTTAATTAATGTTTAGTCCCTATCCCATCGGCGCAATTTTGAATCCCTGTGCTTGTTTTACAAATACTACAATAACATTTGCTCCAACGAATTTGCTGCTATAGTGCCTCATAGACGTAAATACACCCGACCAACCAACAATCAATTCAATATCATTCATTCACTGTAGAGGTCCCCATATGCCGGGGGACTTTCTATTCAACTTCTTACCACAAACTGCTAGCCTTTGGGATTCTCTTCCCTGCTCACAGTTTTCCCGACTGTACCGACATGCAGAAATTTAAATGTAATGTGAACAGGTATCGCGCTGCACAACTGCTCAATTAGGATACCCTCTATAAATCTAGCCCCTAATCCACAGTAGGCCCTTACATCTCAGTGGCAATATATCTTGTTTGGGGTGAATTAAAGTTCTAAAAAAGCATTCGATACTTTTTGCTCTTGTACTCCTTTTGTTATTTCTACATTTCTTTCTCTGCGGCTTTTCATTTTCACTTTTCAGTGAATGTATCAATTACACTTGCCATGTTCGAGTCCAGCCGCTTCCGTGGCAGCCATTCCGCCAGTAAGTCTTGCGCTAAACCTATATAGCATCCATTTATCGACACACTGAATCAGGCCCTCTATTACAACATACTGCAGCATCACGTGATCCCATAGTGAACGCAGCTTGCGGCTCAGGGGTTTGTACGCATGCAGAATAATGACCTAAACTATACTAGCGAAAACTGCAAGACGCACCTTCAAAACAAACAAAAACTCGCCATTTAGCTGATGTCTTGGCTAGCACAATCAGCGGAGTTTTATCTGATTGAATTGCTGCAACATGAACATGATTGAAAAGTAAGAGCTACAAGTACGACTTATCTCTGACAACTCTTGTAGGAAAGCTAGGCAGATGTATCTTTCCACAGTCTTTGGTGGAAAGAATTTCACAAATCTGATTGTGAAGCAGCGACGTAGTCATTTTGATGAGTTTTAATGTTTATGTTATTTGGTTTAATTTGTTTTTGATTGGTGCTTAAGACACTTTGCATTTAATATCATAAATGAAACCATTGCGCTGCTTTATTTTCTTTATAAACATGGTATTTTTAGGATGAAAAATAATAATATTTGAAGGTGGTCAAACACATAATTAATATAATCGTTATTTTTTTAACGATCAACATTCATTTTATTTTCCGTTCATGACTCGACGTTACGTTTAGTCTGTGACTCGACTTTATTTTTCGTTCGTGACACAGTTTTGTTTTGATCATGACTCGATTTTATTTTCGATTAGAGACTCGGCTATATTTTCAGTTCTTGACTCGAATTTATTTTCTGTTCTTGATTCGACTTTATTTTCTCTTCGCGACTCAATTTAATTTATTTGTTCGTAACTCGACTTTATGTTCGGTTACTGAGTCGACTTTATCTTCTGTTTGTGACTCGACTTGATCTTCGGTTCGTAATTCGGCGTTCGTTTTGGTTCATGACTCGACTTTATTTGCTGCTCGTGATTCGATTTGTTTTCGTAATTCAACTTTATTTTCTTTTTGTGAATTTTAGTAAATTCTTATAACCAACACTATGTATGTTGGCGAATGTCTACGCCGATTACCCTAAACGCTTACAAGTTTAACACGTATTTTTCAAATTTTACGGATATTATTCATTTTTCATGAATTTTAATAATTATTATCACGTTTAATTACTTAAGAAATTTTGAGTCATGTGTTTCCAAGAAACGTATACGTAAAACTCACACGAGAGTTAATATCTGAAGATTATTTATTGAACGCATTCAGATGTCTATATTGATTAGACAATATTTTCAGCACATTTTGTAAATGTACAATTCAAATTAAATGTTATTTTTTATTTTGTTACATAAGTTTAAGGTAAACAGATCGCAACTCAAAATTTCGAAAAAAAGAACATATACAAAACATTTTTTTAATTAAAATTGAATTTTGAAATATTAATCACGTTCTAAAAAGTCTTATTAGAATATGTACAAGGGATAACGGACATTCTGTCCTCTAAAAATTGAAGAACAAGGTGTTAAATAAAACTTCTGAAAAATGTATTTTTTACACTTTGGTTTTTGTGTGCAAACTACTGTTTTAAGTTACTTGCCCATGTTAAAGAATTCTTTGGGTAACACAATTAGCGCTTACCAATTTCGAAGATATATTGATGGACAAATAAAGGAAACTTTACTTAATTTTGAAAATTATTGTTTATTTTCTAAGTCATTATATCTTCACGGGTCCTTTTGAGTTGATAAATGATATGCGTGTAAAAGTGTGTGAATATTGTTATTTACTAACTTTTGGCATCAGTTACACTGAATACAGTGCTGAGTTACTTTTTTATCATATATATTTAACATAGGAAATGTGTCGAGTTCGTTTCAAGTGTTTCGCGATTGTATTTTATTTTATTTGTAAGGTGATAGTATATTTTTCGTTTCCTGCATATCTTACGTTCATATTTAAAATGAACTTGCATTAATGCTTCATTTAAATTAGATTATGTCAACATAATTTTAACTCTAACTGCATTTCTACCCATAGAAGATCTATATCTACACACATGCACACACACACACACACACACATATATATATATATATATATATATATATATATATATATATATAAAGTTTAGTAAACGTTCTTGGAAGCTAACTAATACAGTGATTACAAGAGATTAATTGACTCACTAGCAAATGAATTTTCTAATGAAGTACTTGGGAATAAACGTATTTTTTTTTAATTCAGACACCAAACCACCGCCTTTCCTCATAAGACATGAGCTAATTTCTCCATTTGTTCACTGTGTCAGCAAAAAAAAACACATATACACACCATGAGTAAAAATGTTTTGACCTATGTTTTTTTCTCATTCAATTTTACCCCGCCGTTTTTTCTACTGATCGCAACACATATTAACAACGTCGTCATTATTATCGAAAAAAAAAGTAGAGAATTATGCTTGTATTTCCGCTTTCGTTTCTTAACCTATCTTCTTTTTTCACGTGAATTTCTTAAATATTCTAAGTGTATCCAAAGAGAAACATCCTCACAATTAATTTAGCAAATTTATTCCCCTTTTTATGATATTTTATTTCTTCACGTAATGTTTTAATATAATTGTTTGTTTACAATTCACATCATTAAAATTATTTTCCTATTATCGTGTTTATTTCTGGTTTAAATATATCTAAACCCATATATGAATTTTATTTATAATACTATTTTATTGTGCCTACTGTCTTAATTTTCTTGCCAATAATCAGCCTTATTTCATTTGTATAAATCTTATGTTGTTTTTATTTCCGCTTTGTAAATACATTCTTCTATATTTAATAGACGATCATAAGGTGTTAACTCATTACCAGCTTGTTAATGTGCTCATTATGCTAACATCTAGTTATTTTTTTAAATTTTAAAATTTATTACACAATCATTAATTTCGGTATTTGAAGGAAACTTATTTAAACAGATTAATTATACTGCTTATATGTCTATATATTTTTATTTACACTTAAATGTAACTTAATTTATATTAGTTTTTCATAAACAGTATTGTTCAATATATTTATGAAATGTATTGAAATCTATTTGTTAGATTTAATCCAGGATTTCTAATGTTATATTAATTAATTGCTTATAGTTATGTATTTAATGAGTTCTTATAAATATATACTAATGTTTAATACATTCTTTAATATGTTTAATACCTTTTATGGTTTACTTTCCTGTACACGCAATGCGGATTATTAGCCTATTATCCTTATTATAATTAGTTACTTACATATTCCTTATTACTATGATATTATATTACTAAACTTTTACATTGCACTTTCAAACAATTCGCTTTCTGACTTATTAGCTACTAACTAATGTTTAGTTATATCTAAACATTTCTCATATATGTATTGTATTTTTCTAATTGTATATTTAAGGTTTATATCATGTTATCTTCTGTTTACTTCATATAATTCTTCAGTTTTTCTATTCTTCTCGGGCCACATTTGTAATATTTATATGCGCACTTGTATAAACAAACTACAAAAAGTGTCAATCCTTGTATTGCATCAAATTTGACGAGACATAAGCTACATTGTCTTAGTGTATTATAGGCATAGTTCTCCACCCTAGATAATACTGACATTTCCATGGTGTATTCAATGTGTATATCCTTCAGATTTTTATATATTTTGTTAGGGGGTGGGCATTCCTCAATTCCCTCTTTGCTAGCTAGTGTTATACAAGTTATATGGTTATGATAACTAATTGTAAATGGTTAGTCTATAGCTTCTATATAGATAGATGATTTATTCCTCTCAATAATGTTATATTTATGAGCTAATTCCAATGCCCTACATTCCCGTTGAACGGACAGTTTATAGTATTCATACAGTTTTATTTATCTCGCCTTCTTTAATTCTAAGAATATATATTACATAAGAGTGTTTGGTTTATTAAATTTACAGTTGGTTGAAGGGATTAGGTTCGAAGCACACACAATCCATACTAAAATATAACCACATCGTCTGTGCTTATTAGGTGCATAATTAAGAACGTCCGATTTACTTAATAACTTAAATATATTGGTAATAATGTGAGTATATGAGTGTTATCTATGCTAAACCGAATCAATCAAATATGCATTCAGATTATTCAAAAATCGATTTTAGTGGTCAATGTCATAACATATTCGATAGTTCGTCATAGAATATTGCATTGCAATGATCTTTTTATCATTATGTTTTGAATCTGAGACATTGATATTTTTTCTGATTTAAACTATTTTGTATGGAGTTACTGTACATAAATCATATCATTTCCCACTTTCTGAAATATAAGTAAAGTTACGCGGATACGAATATTTATATTTAGCAACAAAAAAGTCATTTTGTGACAGTTTAAAAGTTGGACCGTACTAGCATTTAAGATGGCATATGCAACTTTGATTTTTACTAGCCAATTTGGTGTTGTTGTACCATAAGCAACTCATAATTTAATTCAATAATATAAAAAAGAGTGTTTTTTTATTACAACGAAACTTATTTCTTTTCCTGTATGAGTTTTTTAATTTACAAACAAATAAATATTAAAAGTTAAAATGCACTCAGTGACCCAGAAAACACTGGGTATGTTCACCTCGCATATATATATATATATATATATATATATATATATATATATATATATATATATATAATGAAATATTTCTTACTGACCCAGGCAACGCTGGGTAGGTACACCTCGCATGACAAATATTATATATATATATATATATATATATATATATATAATGAAATATTTCTTATTTATACACCCATCTTTGCTACACACATACATTTTTGTCTCACCTCCCAAAATATAGGATATCAACGAAAAAAATATTTGCTGATATCCTTGTCTGATAAAACTCAAATATGTTCTAGGTGAAACACGACTGCATTTTTGTAGTAAAATATATCTATATAAATAAATATTATTTCAATGTACGGCGCTCTTTTTTATTGAAAATTATTGAATTAATATCGTAAGGTTAATGAGATGACTTCCCGGTTAATTCTGACAGTTAATTCTTAAGACAGATATATAATATAATTCGATAAGTATAATGCTGTCTCTTGTCTCGCAAAAATGGGCAGAATGTTTAATGACGTATGTAAGTGCATCCTATTATATTTCAAATACATCTATACATTAATTATATCTTCTATTGATTCCTATGGTTTCAGGAAAACACTGGAAGCTTAACACGTACCAAGCGTGACCGTATTTCAGCTGACGGCTAGGAAATGTTTATTATGAAAACCACTTTGAAACGTTGGTTGCATAATACATTCAAATTGTAAAATTAAATGCGGTCACGCTTGATATTCTTGAACCTATAGGGCTGGATTTTCAATGTTTCCGAGAAACCGCAGCTATCGATGGACGATCGAACTAATGTATACTGGTATTTGAAAAATATATATATGGATATATGAATTATATAACAACTTTATTTTGCATCGCTTAATAAAAAAATCACCTTAGAATTACCTATGCAAATTAATTTGAATTCACAAATAACACTCTATAACTTATCAATTCCATGAAGTAGAGCTATTATGTAATCAAACGGATTTACAAGATGTTTCAAGTTTCTATCAGGAAGAAAGAATCGTACAACAATTATTACACGTGTTTCACAATTATTACACGTGTTTTGACACAAGCTCTTAAACAGACGACCATGCTCCAATATAAACCCTTTATTACAATGTTTAAATCTTTTTAAATAAAATAAAAACTGCAAACCGAATGGATAGAGTGATTTCATTTTCGGGGCTAAACGCTCCTTATACACCAAGATTATTCAGAGATAAATTAATTCATTTCGGTATTCTGGGAGAGAATTTAGACATTTGAACATACAATTTTTTTTCAAAATTTTAAAGGTTTTATTTACTCCTTCCCAGGAGTTAGGCACAAGGCCAGTTTTATCTTACTCCCACAAGTAAGATGCGACCCAAGATCTGGTCGAGAAAGCGGGGTTTGAAAAGCCAGCGCTCGAGAGGTGAGCACTCTGGCCTAACAAAAATTGCCTGGGCAGCCCCGTCGGCATTCCCCGGTAGGGGCGCCTCAGACAGTAAGCAATAAACTTACTCCTCCCCAAAGACAGGAGGCAAAGCCTGGGAGGGTGGACCTCCTAGAACTGCACAGGACAGATACTACACTTTGATCTTATCCAAATTTTAAAGGTAACGTTAACCAGTAATATAAACAGTTTAATACTGCCAGCATTACTAAGTTATCAACAATTGTTGAAACAGAATAATTGAAACATGTCACAACGGTAAAATTAATCCACGAGGAAAAGATCATTCATTAGGAGATCAAATATAACAAAAACAAAAACGTTAAAAATATGTGAGTGAAGTTTACCTATGCGAATGTCTTAAATTTAGAAACCAAACATCTATCTAGAAAGGGAGACAATTCTGTTGAAACTGGACAAATTGCTACAGGGTTTTTTCTTTATGTTCAGAGTAAATTACTCTGATATTAGTAGGATTTCAATTAGTAATATTAGAATAATTGTAATCTTAGCAGGTATTTTATTGAAAGTGGTACTATAAATTACATAGTAAACATAGTTTATTTGACGTTAATTTAAATTAATTATTTAATTATTATATCTCTACAAAACCACCATCCGCACATGCCTGGAATATTGTTGCCAAATATGGGCTGCAGCATCATCCACTAGTCTCTACCTTTTAGACAAGGTCCAACAAAGAGTCGGCAACTTAATAGGCCCCTCACTGCCCACCAAGGTCCATCCCCTGTCCCCTCGCCGCAATATCGCATATTTGTGCTTGTTTAACAAGTACGTCAATGGATTGGGCTCCGATATACTTGCTGTTCTAGTGCCCCCTAGACGTAAATACACTCGACCAACCTGATAATCAGCTAAATCCCATCCATTCACTGTTGAGGTCCCCAGATGCCGGAATACCTTATACTCCAATAGTTTCTTTCCTCGTGGTGTCGGCCTCTGGAATTCCTTCCATGCTCCCTATCTCCTCGACTCTACCGACGTGCAGGAATTTAAAACAAATTAAAAGAGAATTCTCGCTGCACAGCTCCCAACTCAGGATGACCATCAACACTTACACCCTAACTCTCAGTAGCCTTTTACGTCTACAGTGGCGGCCTGCATTGTTTGGGGTGAACTATGGTTAAAATAAAAGAATTGGTTTATAAATTTACATAAAATGGGGTTATGAAGAATTTTTAAGTATCAAATATAATGAGATCGATTGCTTAAAGTATCAACATATTATCGCTATGGCATTGTTCAATAACATTTTTAATAAGAGTATTGGTTTTATTTTTTTAAAATCTTGTGCTGGCTATATTTACGGTTATCGTTAGCGTAAAACTAAATTAATGAATTACACCTGAGTTGAGTTTATTTTCTTTTTTTGTTTTCTAATCTTTATATTTCTTTATACATCTTTAGTCAACGTTAGAATCTTTACCAGAAATAATTTATTCAATTGTGCCATATCCATGCTTTATAAAAAAAACAACTTTTACCTACGAAAACAAAATCGCTTCATGCATTTAGAGTGCAGTTTTAAAATCGTTACAAACTTAGAAAAACTTGATAAGTGTTTATACTGGTCCATGTTCATATGTTTAAGAGCATCGAACTACGTGTAATAAGTGTTGTGCAATCTCTTATTTGTAAAACTTGATTTGAAAATTATATATATATATATATATATATATATATATATATATATAATATATATGATTATTTTTATTTACACAGATATGTACAAAATCTATGACACTGCCATGTCGATTTTATCGATCAACAGCTGTTATAAACTGAAATCTTATCAGATAGAGTTAACATCTGATCTTAACTTTAGATCATATATAAAAGCTCTATTTAATATTGAGCACTTTTTATAAGACCGGTTGAAATTCTTTGGATTACTATCTCGTGGATGTTTAACATTTTAACGTGGATGTTTAACATTCCTAGATTATTATAGATGCTAAACACCTGATGATCCCCGTTTAATAAATAATTAAAAAGAGGGTTTCAAGTATTTAACAGTGAAACAAAAACAGGGGACCTTAACTTAAACGTTAAGGTCCCCTGTTTTTGTTTCACTGTTAAATACTTGAAACCCTCTTTTTAATTATTTATTAATTTTCCAACGAATGCTAAAACTGCGATATCTTGGATTTAGTTAGTTTCTCTGGGAATTTAAACTGGATTTTTTCTTTTTTTTCTTTAGGTTAAAATAGCTGAAAGTTTCTTATATATATATATATATATATATATATATATATATATATATATATATATATTATACGTGTGTGTGGACATAGTTTTCATAGTTATCATCACTTATCATGTCTATATTAAATACGCTAATATTATGATATATCAATGCAAAGAAATGTAATTGCTATTAAAGATGTACGTCTTCATGTAACAGAAATACACATTTGGTGATTAAGGGTTTCCCGTGTATAAAATGCTTACGTAATATTTTACTCAAACTCATTCGAAAAAGTTTTTATAATGAACTGACATTTTCTTTTGCCTCAATTTATCCATCTAATCCTATTTTTCGTTTTCATCTCCTAACACACTTTTACCTTTTACTAATATTCTTGTAAAACCTGTACGGACCGATCTGTACGTGTTTTGCTTTTTTTAAAATGTTCATCCATGTTGATAAGTGGATCATTTTTACAAGAGAATCAAATTATACCACATAAGGGGATTTGTTGAAAAAAGCTGGAAGATTTTCTTACAGTTCATCTTCCGTTTTCTGAATTGTAGGCATTGTATCTTATTGGTGGTTTATGGATGACTGTAACTTAAACCGCGCACATTTCCCAAAAGACATTATCGAATATTTAAAATCTATTTTAAAATCTTACACCTTGAGAATTACTGTATTGCTTTTATAACAACACTAGGTAACATATGAGTTTTCTTTCTCGTAAGAAATTATTTATATATATATATATATATATATATATACATATTAGATTACCGTAATGACATTACTGCAACTAATAAAAATTAAACTTTGAAAAATATATATTAAAAAATATTAATAAACATACATAAAGGTATATAATACATCAAATATATCGGCCCGAAACATACTTTTTAGTAAAACTATACAGTTCATCCAAGTCAACAAGTCTAAAATAGCTCCAGGCAATGGTCCTCTGAGGAGAAGATAACCTTTGAAAATTCATGAGTTAAGGAATTTAAAGAACTTTGATTGAACATTGAATTGTGATAAAATTTGATTCGCACCTTATTTAATTATTTCACTTCATCTATTGCTATATGTATATATATATATATATATATATATATATATAATATAATAATATAAAATGAAGTAATAAAATAAGGTGTCAATCAAATTTTATTAGAATTCAAAGTTCAAGCAAAGTATCCTTAAGTCCTTAGCTCATGAGTTTTCAAAGATAATTCTTCTCTTCAGAGGGCCATTACCGCAGTTATACTACTACAGGTAATAAAATTACGCGTTAAAAATATAAGATATTAGTTGACGCTTATATCTTTTGTTGGATTGCTTCATATATATATATATATATATATATATATATATATATATATATATATTTCTCTCTCTCTCACTCTCTCTCTCCCCTCTCTCTCTCTCTCACTCTCTCTCTCTCTCTCTCTCTCCTTCTATATATCTATATATATATATATATCATTGACCTCACCTCCGTTCTCTTTCATCTCATGCTATGCCCTTATTAAACGACTATTCAATCAAAAATCATTTTAATCACGTATTAGTATGCCCTGGCACTTCAATTCCCTTCGTAGATCTTGATTTTCGCTGATATTATTTATTTATCTATATTATCGATTTATCTTGACGAGACGATAGTCGAAAGAGCTTCAGAGAGTTTCCCGAAAATCATTTTCAAAAGCATGTATACATTTGTTTAAAATATTTGTATATATATATATATATATATATATATATAAATTTATTAATTTTAACACTACATTTTATGTAGTATCTCAATAGTGTACGACTAGAGTTCATAATGTAACATTATATAAAGCTTAGTTATTAAGAGGAACATTCCCTTTTTTATTCAAAAATACTTTATTGACAGACAATTGTTTCTGCCCCTTTCGAAAATATATTTTTATTATATAAAAAATATAACAAATATTCACGAGGAGAGTTTATCAGTGTATAATATCCAACAATCAGGCTCACAAATTCAAATACATCCGATATTTAGTTAATTTATACATATTTCATTCTAACTCAAATCCAAAGAGAAACCTCACTTAACTTTGTTTTGTTTTTTTATATATAATAGTTAATAGTATATTATGTTCCACAGATATATCTTTTAATCTTTTAAAAAAAGTGATCATTAAAATAATTATTGATAAAGGGAAGGCGTTGCTTTCGCTTGTTCCCTTCTACCTGGAATTACTCTAGAAGAATTCAGTTGTTTTTGTTTTAATCAAGAAAAATAAAAAGTGTCGTTATTTCCGTCAATTTAAAAATAATGATCGATATCGGAAGACGTCGCTTTGGCTCAAGAATTCGAACTGGAATCTCGCAAGAAGAAGTCTTGTGATTTTATGCAGCAACAAAAAACTATCGTTTTTTTTTCGTCCATTTTACAATTATATTCGATATCGGAAGGAGTTGTTTTCATTCGTGGACTTCTAACTAGAATCACTTAAGAACAATGCATCAACCAAAAGCGTCTTTTTGTCGTCAATTTAATTTATATATATATATATATATATATATATATATATATATATACATATATATATATATATATATATATATATATATATGTATATATATATATATATATATATATATATATATATATATATATATATATATATATATATATATATATATAGGTAAAATATAATTATATATTTGGTTATTATTATTACGGCCCTTTAAGTAAAATTAAAGTTGAGCACTGTTAGGAGCTATTTAAAATAAATATTCATTTAGATGTGAAGAATGACTAACAGTAAATGTGTCGAGCCATTTAGTATGGCTGAATGTTTTCGCTATGATGGCATAAATATAACCTTAATTCTCCATATCATGTGGTAATTGTTAATGGCCGTGAGAGGATGGCTCTGTGAACCAAGTTCGCACCTTATGACCGTCTGCAATTATCAATCCCTATACTGAAGATAGCAATACGCTCAGTAAGATATTAAATAATGTAGGTAAAATATAATTTTATATATATTAATAAATATTATATATATATATATATATATATATATATATATATATATATATATATATATATATATATATATATATATATATATATATATATATAAAACAAAAAATAAACCTCTCGGTGTCAGAAGAGATCTGATTTGCGAATGAACTCTTATTCGATCGTTTGGGGTATGAATATACTGACGATGTGATTAACACTGAATTAGAGTAGAGTGTAAAGATAAGTCCCTTTAATAATTAATTATTCTTATATATATATTCTAAAAAAAAATCGGATCTAAATCCATGTCTATAACCTATCGATACACTGATTAACCAGGGAGCTATAGGTTTTCGTAATGCACTCATTGATATATACCGAATTCTAACGGACAACCTTCATTCTGACCCCTGTGAAACGGATTATTCCAATTCCAAACTACTGCACAGCCAGGATAAACTATGCGTTATTAATTGAATATCAGCCTTTTAACAAAAGCATTTGGATTCCTAAACAATTTAAGTATTTTATTTTTTTCAAACATCCATTTCCAATATAACAGCTGTGTTCATTTTTGACGTGTCTTTCGACGACGTCTACCCTGACTCTACACTCTCATCTCAACATAAGACTATTTACCTTTTGTTTTTTATTTTGTTTGATTTTATGTAAAATTTTAATAGTTAAATGTTGTCGATAATATTTACAATTACATTATCGGGTTTTCTCTACTCTCTGATTAAAAGAGTTTATCTTTGAAAATCCATGGATTAAAGATTTTAAGTTCCTAGCTCTGGAGTTTTGATGTTCTAATAAATATTGTATCTTTACAATTTTGTATTGTCATCTTTCATCTCTAGAATTGATTGCTCTATTAAATATATTGAGCTTCATATTATCACGATAGATTATTATTAAACGATAATTCAATTATCTTTCCTTTAATCACACATTGAAATATATATATATATATATATATATATATATATATATATATATATATATGTATAAAAGTTAGGTATGTGTATTTATGTATATATCTATCTACGTACAATGTAATCTACTAAACTAATTTACAGATCATTATGAATTTTGGAAATACTTAAAAATACGGTAAGTAATATGGCACATTATTTGTTTGTAACATTTAGTATGCATGTATATAAACTTTTTTTAATTTACATATCATTACGAATTTAGGAATATGTATACTCATCAACCTAGTGAGTAATATGAGCACATAATTGTTTTTGTAAATTTTACCATTTAGAGGTGTTCTCCCACTCAAACTTGTCCCCGCCCTTAAAAAAAAACTTTAAAATAAGTTAGATAAAAGATAGTTGGAAAAGGACCTCGAGACTTCTGCGGTATAGCAACCAAGGGTGGGGGTGCTTCTGTGGTATAGGAACCTGAGGCTTCTGCGGTATGGTACCCAGGGGGTGCTTCTGCAGTATAGCACCCGGGGGGTGGTGCTTCTGCGGTATAGGACCACAAGGCTTCTGCGGTATAGCCACCTGAGACTTCTGCGGTATAGCACCTAGGGGGTGCTTCTGCGGTATAGGACCACAGGGTTTCTGTGGTATAGGAACTTGAGGGTTCTGCGGTATGGCACCTGTGGGGGGGGGCTTCTTCGGTATACGACCACGCAGCTTCTGCGGTATAGAAACCGGTGGGGGCGGTGCTTCTGCGGTATTGGAACGGGGGTGCTTCTGCAGTATAGGGTCACAAGGCATCTGCGGTATAAACACTGGGGGGATGCTTCTGTGGTATTGGACCGGGGGTGCTTCTGCGGTATAGGGCCACAAGGCTTCTACGATATAGCAACCGGGAGTGCTAATGCGGTATAGGATCATGAGGCTTCTGCGGTATAGTAACCGGGGGTGCTTCTGCTGTATAGGCCCACGAGGCTACTGTGGTATATATTGTTTTGAACTTGAAATATTGCTCAGGGTTGTGGGAGAGTTAAAAAAAAGTTGGGGGGGGGGGCTGGAGAGAGTAGGGTGTCAGGGAAAATTTATAGGGTCGCGCCATTTTTTTTTTTCTTAAAATATTTCTCAGGGTTGTGGGAGAGTGAAAAAGAAAATCGGGGAGGGGGGGACTGGAGAGATTAAGGGTCGGGGAAAATTTTAGGGGTCGGGCCAAATTTTTTTATTTTTTCATTTTCGAACTTGAAATATTTCTTAGGGTTTTGGTAGAGTGAAAAAAAGTTCGGTGTGGGGGGCTGGAGAGATTAGGGGGCTCAGGGAAATTTTTAGGGGTCAGGCCAACCCTTTTAGGGGGGTCGGGCCAAATTTATTTTTTTGTTGTTGTTAACTTAAAATATTTCTCAGGGTTGGGGGAGAGTAAAAAAGCAAATTCGGAGGGTGGGGTTAGAGAGATGGGGGAGGGGGAGAGGACATTTTTAGGGGTCGGGCCAATGAATTTTACATAACATATAAAAGTGTATTCTTATGTAGAATTCACAGAGTAAGATGATGAGTGTATTCCTTAATCTATAAACCCACCCCTTGCGTTGTCCGGCAAATTATACCTCAAGTACATAAAACAATTTACGGTTTTTAGTCAAATTTATTTGTTTGAGGATGGGTAAGGAAGATCGATAACTCACGTTTAAGAACACAATTAAGGTTTGTTTAAAAAAGGTTATAGAATATAGATAAGATTTAAAAGTGAATTTATATGTAAAATTCTCATAGTAAGGTGATGGGAGTATTTCGGAATCTATAACCTAACACCTTAGGGGTCTATGGGGCAGATTTCATCGGGGGGGGACTGTTTTCAGGTCTTTTTCATTATATTTTATAGTGATTTGAAAATCCTGAGTCATATTTTAATTTAATTATCTAATAATGTGAAATAACTTTTAATTTTATTCAACGTTTCTTAGCGCCAGGGACGCGCCTCTAAATTTTTAGTTTGTTGGTATTTTTTTTTAAATAAGCGACAAAAGCTAATCAAAGTATTGCTACTATTTTACGAAAGAAAATTATAGGAAATTAAAAGATGGCCGCCAGCGATTAAGTCATTGCATTCAAATTCGATCTTAAAGTCTTGAAAAAATAAAATATGATTTTATTTCGGGATCAAAAATACAATGTAAGAATAATTAATAACTTTCATCTTAAATGTGTGTTTGTTTACATAGCATATTTCTTTAAGAAAATCCACAGTTACGTAAAATACATATTTAGTAAAAATAATTTACGTAAATTACATTATTATAAGTTTTGAACACATTTAAACAAGATAAGAATCATATGGGAAAAAGGGAAATAGAGGTTTGAAGGAGGGAGGCAAATAATGAGGACCAGGGAAAGAAAGACGGCTAAAGAAAGAAGAGAGATTGAAGTTTTTATATAAAGATGTTACACCCACTCTTTAATTTCTACTACGTTGTTTTTTTTATCGCCCCTGGCAACACCGGGTAGCCCTGCTAGTTTATACATATTTATATATATATAAACTAGTAGAAGGATATATGATCTCATGTTTATCTTACATTAACATTGCTAAGTTCGAAGTTACAAATATTCCAATGACATCGTGAAATCAATGGGCGATGATTGTCTCTTGTTTAAAACTACATAAACTCTGCCATCCTTCCAAACTTCTCGCGTTTTTATTATTACCAAACATATTATTTCATTTCTTCACGTCTCTGTGTTAATTTAACTAATGGCTGCTCCCAAAACATGTTATTTTACTTTGAATTGTCGTTAAGTTTCTTAAAATTAATTTTATTTTTAAAATGTATTAGAACTTACAAACATGAACTTACTTGACTATTACTTCATGTTCTCAGAATGACGTCTACTTTGTTTCAGCCACTTCTGAAAAAGCAATGAAATCGCATACAACACGAACCAATTTCTCTTGTATTTGCGCGCATTAACATTAAATTGTTGCTTTTAATTCGATAATGGTTGCAAGTTTTATAGAGTAGATCTTGTCATTTAGATATCCCCATAAAACTGAAGGGGTGTTGAGTTTTGTGAACGTGGATGTACTTAATAGATTTCTTCATTCAATATATGTGTTTCATAAGATATAATCAAGAAAATGTAGTCGCGCTACTATCATTAATATGATATATAAAAAAAACGTAAAGGTATTTCATGTTCGAGGTGTTATTACTATTCACATACATTTAACAATAAGATCGTCCGATCAGCAAAGATGATGGTTAGTTTGATGTCGCTAAAGGGAAACAATGTCGACATTACCATTTTTTCCTTGGGGACTAACCAGATGTTCCTTCAAACATCGAAGAATGTCACTTTCTAACCTGACCAAAGTTACAACTTCATGCAAAATTTCAGAGAAATTCAATGGATGGTTACGGAGAAAAATCCGGACGGACGGACGGACGGACATGCCTCAAAACATAAGTCCCCCAATTTTATAAATCGGGGAACCAATTATGTCATCCCATCAATTAAAGCAGTTAGAATTCAAAATAAATACATTTCAAAGAATGGCATTGATTTGAGGAATATGTAGCTAAGAATTATTTCGTCGTTAATGAAACAGAGAATATTGTTTTAAAAAGAATAATATTTATTTCTCAGATTTTAAATAAATAAAGAAAATACATATTAGGTTTGTTTATTAAAACAATATTTAGCTGACAATGGAAATTATGTTTACGAAATAAAACAAGAGTTATTGACCCTGACTGCAATTTATTATTTTAAAAGTAATCGTTTTTTTAATAGTAAACAATACATATAGATAAGAAAAATAACCGTCTATTTTTCACGGGATCCCTTTAGTTTAAATTATTTCTACTAAAGTTAATGAGCATGACAGTGTTCTAAAATAATGATATTTTACTATTGAATGACTTTAGACTTATATGATTGTTCAAAATATGTTTACATTTTCTTGAGACATCGTGTATATAAGAGACACCTATAAACGAATGAGTTAATTAAGTATGACGTTCTCCCGTTCGTGGGTAAATGAAGTACTTAAAATTTCATACAGAATGCAAATTCCGGGTAAGATGTAAGCTGGAAAGAACACAAATAATCAATCGAATACGAAATGTGACATACTATTTATTTTTTCTTAAAATCTGCACAGCTGGTGATTTCCTCTGGTGTTTATTATTTTTGACAACGAGATGTTTCTTTTCCCGAAATATTAAATAAATGATTTTTATAATCATCCGGACATCACACAAACAGCTAGCACCACACTTGCTGTTATGCATGATTTTAAGAAAAAATAAATAGTAAGTCACATTTCGTATTCGATTTATTATTTTTGTTCCTTCCAGCTTACATCTTAACCGGAATCTGCATTGCCCACAGCCTTTTACAAACATACTACTACTATTCTCAGCAATGCTTCAAGCAAACTACCATTCTCTATTCATACAGAATATGTCTGATCGGAAAGGTTCGCCAACAACATATCGATTTTCTTTGCTCTTATCATTAGACAGATCATTCCTTTTAATTATTGGTAACCCTTTAATTGCAAAGTTGTAAATACTATTTACATTTGCTGTATACAAAACTGATTGTCTGAACAGAAGTAATTCTTTTTGCTATCTGTGGATTCTACTGATGTTTCCATGATTTAACCTAATGTATAATGCTACTGTTAACTTAAATTTCAGAAACATTGTAGCAGTATTTCTCTAATAAATGTTAGTGGAAATAAGGTCTTCTTGGAAGACAAAATACATTTTGCTATTTCTACCTGAAGGAAATGTGCTTATTGTAGGAAATTAAATTTAAATGGAAAAAATGATTTTGAAAATTAAGATTAATATTTAGTTTGAAAAAAGAAACCTAAATAATCTAATTATATATTCTATCTCGTAGATAGCAGCGTTATTTCTTATTTCTTATCAAATATATAAATATGAGAAATTATAGATTCTTATCAGTAAATTAATATTTTTGAATTTGACTTTCGAAGAAGAGTCAGCAACAAAAATTGGAATGAGCACAATTAACATAATTATCTCGATAATTAAGAATTTACTTTTTTTATTCTAACATCTCTCCTCTGATGAAAACTTGTTGAATGAATATCTTCGTAATGGACTATTATTTATTTAAAATGAGTCGTCGGCGTTGACTAAATATGATTCGTCTTTATACATCGTCGAAATTAAAGAAGCGAAATTCTCGCAGCGGTACACGGTTTTTATAATCAAAGAGTTCGCTGGGTCGTACAGGATAACCCCAGATTTCACTTTCAGGGCGCATTAATTCAGCCAGTTTTTCTAGGTCTGCTTTCGGGAGAGAATAATATGCTTCAAGAAACGAATATTTCTTTGAGTCGTGGAACTCTGGATCGGACAATGAGTCTACGTGGGCCGCTTTCAGGAGCGTGAGAAACTGTGGCATACTGATTATGTTCATATCCTGCTTACTCAGAGGTAAAGGGATCTTGGTGCTGATCAGCCCTTTTACCTGCAGTTTGCGCCACGTCCGGCGCGTGAAGTTATACCAATTAAAACATTTATTCCGTCGTAGGTTTTTATTGTTGCGATCGCCGAAGATAATGGTGGCTGCGTCAACGAACTCGTCGTCTATCGAAACAGCCTTCGCCTTTTTCACAATATCCAAATGTCCGAGCTTGAGCTTCTTGAAGAGATAAGTTGCATCCGAATAAAAATGTTCGAGTTTTCCAATAAAGTCGAAATTTGATGCACAGGGATTGCAAAGCTGATAGATCGGAAGGAAATGACCGTTAAAATCTTGGCGGTGAGATAGGCGATCGATGATATACTTGACAAACTCCGGAAACGTCGCATCGTTTCCACATATCCGATCGTTACGCGATATATTTTTTCTATAACTATGTATTATGCTACCGGAGAAAGAACTCCAGTAGTCGTATCGGGAGAATATTTTATCAACATAACCCGAGAAGAGACGCTTGTAAGGGTCGCGTACGAATAATATTTTGAAATAGTTCGCCATCATGTCCGAGACAGCGTCATCGGAAAGATCCTTAGTTCGATTTTGGGGTACGGTGTGAGCCGAGCCAAGAGTTAAAATGAAAGGGTTAGAGATGTTTTTATGCCCACTGAAGTAATAGAGGACACGTTTAAAAAACGAACATCCTGTCTTTTCTGTTAAACACATAATGAATTTGTAGCGGTTGTTGTATATCGAGTGGTCCTTGTGAGCATCTTCGTTTAAATAACCATTGTAGTGGGAGAAATTCTGCTCGCAGAGTTGATGCATGTTCTCAACGCGACGATTAATAGTGATCTCTGTCTTCTTCATCAATTCCTCCAGAGATGCCTTCGTTTCACCGGAATTAATCTGAAAAGAAGAAAAAAATAATTATCCGTTAATATTTGTTATAACAGAGCATGTAGTAAAGAATGGTAAACACATTCGCCCAATAATGAAGACGGGTTTTAAAGTAGTAATGTACCCTCTCGTTTCGAAAAAAAAACACCTCTTAGAAAACTTGTTAGGTTAGTTAACGTGTGATCTTTTCATGCACATTATTCGAGCCCTTTTAAGTAAAAGGCTTTACACACTCAATATTTAAAACGTGTTTAAAATTATTTCTTCTCTGTTACATGTTGCCCTCATCTTGCTTAAAGGTCACATGCCCAAAAAAGAAAAATGGCGTTACCTAGGAATATAGTGTTTGCATTTAATTAAAAATGACATCTAGTAATGCTGGTAAATAGTAGAGATTTTACATCATTCTTTGTGATATTTTTCAATGAAATATATTCAACTTAATGTTTGCAATATGTAATAGTTTGTATTATTCCGATAATTTAGACAACTATTTTATTTTACAAAGTTTCAAACAATTCTTATCATCTTCGCAATGTTTCGAACAATTTTCAGATTACTCTTTTAAATTCTAGAAATTCAGGACGAAATCGGGATTTCGAACCGAATCCTATTTTTAATACACAGGAGTAGACAACGAGAGCTATTGAGCCCCGTAGACTAAATAAAGTTTACAAGAGTCATCCGTTTACATCTGAAGTGTAATGTTATGCCTAATATTAAGATAGAGAAAACAGGTTTAAAATGGAATCTATTAATAATGGAGTTCATGTATCTGTCTGTCTGAAGCCAACACCATACTATTTAAGACTATTGAACTTATTATAGAATAGTATAGTATATATTATTTAAAGCTAATGTACTATCTTTAAATGCTAACTTCACAGGCATAGTATAGTGCAGTATCTGCTTGGTTGTCATGATACCGTCCTCTCAGACATAACCGCCTCCTTTTTGAGAGGTATGGGGGTAGTGTTGTATCTGTTCTGTTGTCATGATATCATATTTTGGCTAGTATTAATTAATATTGTGAGAGGCAAATGAAATTCCTGTCACATGATGTCCTCCGTTTGCGAATATTATTTTCTTCCAACATTTATTACAAATATATTTCGACGTGGAGAAGCTTTCTCCTGTGTTGGGCTTCACCTGAAACAACCGTGCACATATGCAAACAGGAATGTTTGTATAAATAAAAAGGTATACTTAAAAATGTATTGATATACATGTTATTCAGCATTATTATATGATGACATAAAGATACATCATCGTTCATCCTATCTTCATAAAAAAAATATATATATATATGGAGAAAAGGAAAATACAAATATGAAATGTACCTTTAAAGCATAACTTATCATTAAGAGTTTACGCTAAATATACGAGTAAGAGAAATTGTATAAGCAAGTACAATTTCCGTTTTTTTCCTTTTCAACTAATTACTTTAACTAGGTTAGTTCATATAAATGGAAGCTAATACCAGAATTTAGGCACCCATTCACAGCTGCCCCAATCTCAACCTCTGTACATTTATTTCACTATTAATGAGGCTACTAGTCCCCACCCCTAACTATGTTTAAATACATTTGTCAGACCTATCGGTCCCGGGGTTTTACCTACACTGATATTATATATCTCTTCTCTTTCATCTATTGAAATACACTTAACAATAAGTTGCTTTTGGCATTTTCATCTAGCTAGTTTACCCCCTCTCATCCCTTATTAATATCGACTTAATTGTAAACCATTCCACTTCTTCCCCAGGTCTATTACCGCTTCCACCATCCTTTTTCGTCACTACTTGTTTTTCCAAACGAACCTTTAATCACCACTTCTTTTTCCAACCCAAACCAAACCTCTTTACAAGTCTATTAATTATTGCCACTCTCCACCACACTCTATCTCTTATGTTGTTGTCGTCTGTATAGTCGACCGCTTGTGGTGTTTAAAAAACCATTCTTGACATCCCCCTTCCTCTTTTATTTTTCAAACACTTTTTAATTCAATGTTGATGTACTCGCTGCAGACTCCTTTTGATAGGATTTTTGTTTTTCATTTATCAACTTACTCTTGAGTGAATAACTAGAAAAACACTTTCTCTCATTAGCCTATGATAGACAAATGGCTTTCGTTACATCACTAGTTTAAGTCTTACATAACTGTAACCTACTCCAAATAGGTGGATTACTTTTTTTATTTACTGGGCGCCGCCTTTTCACAACTGTTAACAGATCTCTTCTCCCAATAGGATTTGTTTAATCTCCACATATGAAAACCGTATTTTGATACAATTCCGGCTTCTAATTCTATTCCTAAACAGGATCGGACTTTACTTTACTTCAAATCTGCTTCTATGAACCTTTTTGTGCCCCTCAATTGTGAATGTTTGCCTATATCCACTACTTTTTAATACTTCACTTTATATTATTGTTATTTGTATCCATTTTGAAGTATTGACATTATGCTAATTTTTCGTTTAGCAACTTATCTTTCTCCTCTCCTCTGACGATAACATATCATCTTTTAACAGCCATGGTTAAAAGAAGGCATGATAACATAATTCTATTTTCTAAACACCCTTGTTTTGGAAAATTGATCACTTAATATATGTCGTATTTTACAAAATTTGTATTCTCATCACTTACTCGTGTATATATATATAT
>OY744521.1:16039300-16109300 GCA_963556195.1 Sepiola atlantica | reverse complement strand
AATCTTATGTTTCTTATGATGTGTTGCAATATTTGATGGAGATAGGGGTCATGACCTTTTGTCTCAAGGCCTGATTGCTGACTGGTTGGCCTCTGTATTGGCTGAAGCATCATCTTCAGAGGCAGAAAGGTTTACGCCATTGCTACATCTGTCAGTATTTATTTTTGTTTTCATTCATATTTTTTTTATTATTCATTTCCTCATTGTCAACGGCTGCTAATTCTTTATTAGAAGCTGCCCTCTATTAATAGAGGGGGTGTCCCGTCCGCAATTCGGGAGACGTACTGGATAGTATTTTTTTAAATGTTTTGTAAGGGGTTACTTAAAGTAAAAAGTATCCTCATGCCAGAGTCTCTGAAAAGCCCCTGTACAGAGAGACTGAAGACACTCGGGGGTGGTGTCTAGTAGGCATTATATTTTCGCCAGTAGGCATTCACTGTGTATGTGTGTGTACGTAAGCATTTTCTCATATATAAAAACATCAATGTGTATTCATGTATATATATATATATATACTCAATTAAGGTAACACCATTTATATATTCTTATATATTTGTTCTTATATATATATATATATATATACACGTACACATGTATATATATACATATATATATATATACGTCCACATATATATATACATATATATATATACATATATATATATATATATATATGTTGTTACACTCATGTGATATTATAGAACTATTTTCAAGTTAATAAATAAATTTAAACACGGAACATTTAGACAGAACAACCCAATGTGCTGATAATGGAAACTGAATAAGTAAAATTATTTATTTAAAAAAAATTATGAAAAAATATATATTCATCTTTTCCAATGTATCTATATTGTTTACTATTATGAGTTATACACATTTTACATAAATATATTTATCTTTTTCAGTGTATCTCTATTGTTTACTATTATGAGTTGTACACATTTTACATAAATATATTTAGCTTTTTCAGTGTATCTATATTGTTTACTATTATGAGTTGTACACATTTTACATAAATATATTTATCTTTTTCAGTGTATCTCTATTGTTTACTATTATGAGTTGTACACATTTTACATAAATATATTTAGCTTTTTCAGTGTATCTCTATTGTTTACTATTATGAGTTGTACACATTTTACATAAATATATTTAGCTTTTTCAGTGTATCTCTATTGTTTACTATTATGAGTTGTACACATTTTACATAAATATATTTAGCTTTTTCAGTGTATCTCTATTGTTTACTATTATGAGTTGTACACATTTTACATAAATATATTTATCTTTTTCAGTGTATCTCTATTGTTTACTATTATGAGTTGTACACATTTTACATAAATATATTTAGCTTTTTCAGTGTATCTATATTGTTTACTATTATGAGTTATACACATTTTACATAAATATATTTATCTTTTTTCAGTGTATCTATATTGTCAACTATTATGAGTTCTATACATTTTAAATAAATATATTTATATTTTACAGTGTATCTATATTGTTGACTATTATCAGTTATACACATTTTACATGAATATATTTATCTTTTTCAATGTATCTATATTGTGAACTATTATGAGTTATACACATTTTACATAAATATATTTATCTTTTTCAATGTATATATATATATATATATATATATAAATATATATATATATATATATATATATATTGTTAACTATGAGGAGTTATACATATCGTACATGAATTTAAAAATAAATAAACAACAGACACTTAAATAATTTGAACACGCTAAAGTGCATAATGTTAATAACCAGTTATACACAGAAAACACACCAATATACACACATAAATACAATATAATACATATTTTTGTCTGATCGTGTATGTCTAGGAAAATAGTGGAAGTGTGCAGAAAAAGCGGAAAACCACCGAATAGATAGTGTATGATCCGGAACTTCCGGATCAATCATGCAGTTCAATAAAGTAGTGCGAAACGGAAGGTCTTTGAGGCTGTTAATTGATTGATCATATTCTGAATTATGCGAAAACAAACGTTTGATGATGTCATCGTATTTACTTTATTTTACATATCGTCGTGTTAAACATCTTTTTACTTTGCAATGTAATGTGTTTGATGACAAAGGATCGGCAGACAAGTATATTGTTTTCTTTCTGATGAAATATTTGAGGTTCGCAGCTAAACTTAATTAAAAACATATACAAATGTTCTAACATTTTACTTGAAAAATATAGCTGGTTCTGTAGAATTTCCAAATAAAATATGTAGTACTTTTTCTCCAAAGAAAGTACTTTTTTCGGAAGTTTCTGGTCAGACAAGAATCTATATGAAATAATTTCTAAAAAACAAAACAAATATAAGTGAATAACAAAGAAAGTCATAAACTCATTTTACATAATACAAACTAGCTCGAATATCGGTCACATGACAAGTTCATATTATTGAAGCATCCTTGAACCTTTAATAACTGGATCTCGGACATACTTAAAGACAAGAAATATATCGTCCAAGGCAAACTGACTACAGAAAACATCATGAGTAATGTGCATGTGTGAAATATAGGAAGCTAAGGCATATTGTCAATTACAAATAAGGCGAGAAGAACATTGAATAAGTCTTAAAACGTGGAGAAATCTAAAAGTCAGGTCATGGATAGAAAAGCGAAATGATTTGTTTTTGTTGGACGAAGTAAAAAGTATAGAACAGTAAGAACGATTAAGTGTAAGATTCCTTAAAGAGTTAGTGCATATGTTTCGAAACAGAGATTTACAGGGTTTACCTACTATAGAATTGAATACAGTACGGAAACAAAAATATAAATAGTAGGTAAACACATTAGTATAAAAATTGCAATATTACTAACAGTTAAATCAATAAGAACCATAATTATACAGTGATACATAGTCATAGTTAGGACATCTAACGAAAACGGATTTACCTCCCTTGAACTATTTCGGGAGTTAAGAGTTATCGCCCTTGAAATTGTCGGCTGCCCAAAGAGAAAGATAAACAAAGATCACGGCATCAGACACTTGATATATCAATCTCGTCCAACGCCAAATCAATTCATTAATTCATTCTGTGTTCAGTTATAATAAATCTGTTAAACTTTTCTCTTGATAGTTCATCCATTTATTTACAAGTTATTATTCATCATTTACCTAAATTACGAGGTTATAAAAGTCATACTACATACCTAGACAAGAGTAAGTTTAAGGTTGGAAGTTCGGCATTTACTACAGGTGATAAGAGTTGGTTTAATAACTATGGAACAAGAACATCTAATTAAAGACTTCAGTTCATAATCGCGTACTAGTTACTGTGTTCGGAATGAAAGTTTTAATGATTAACTAGAAGGTTACCAAGTTAGATAACATGTATTTGACCGACATATGTTGAATATTAAAATCAGGATGTGGACGGTAGTCCTAAATATTAATAAATACGTAATAAAACACATTCTACAATAGAATGGAACAAGTACGGGAAGCAATTCCGTTCAAGGTAATATTAGTGGCCGTCATACAAAACTTTATGATATATATTTTAAATAATTAATTTTATTATTTATTAATGAAAATTTATAATAAAATTATTATAAGAAAAACTGAAGGAAAAATATATAAACATAATAATAAGTTCTTTTCTACTCAGTGGTGAAAAGCGTTTTATTTGTGTAACACTTAGGTGTCCGCCTGTGTTGTAGTATAAACTTTAAAGCTAGATTTTCAACTTCTAATCTATATAATAATACGCTTACGCGTTTAATGTTCGTACGTACGTTAACAAGTTTCACACACATAACAAAATGTGATCGTCCGATCAGCAATGATGGTGATTGATGAAGCTGATATCACCAAGATAATAATTCCGAGTGTATCAATTTAAAAATAAATTGTCTCAAAATAAAATGATGTCATCCTGTCAGGAAAACAGTACAATTTTAAATGAATAGACTTTTTAAAAATTGATATTCCTTTAATTCATTGGAATAATATTTTGCTGACAATTACTTTTACGATATAACTACAGAGACTATTTATTGTTTAAAATGAATAAAATTGCTACAATGTAAAAATAAAAAAATAAAAAAGAGATATGTTCGTTTGATTTATTTAAAGAATATTTAGCTGAAAATGACAATTATTTTTATGGAAAGAAAACGATACACTTTTTCTTAGAGAGACATTTATTATTTCAAAATGGCTATTATTAATTGTACTTATTTAAAGTGTTCACACCGGTCATAATGAGAAATTACTCACTGAAACAAACCGGTTGTGTTTCCTGGAGGCTGGGTGACAACAAGTCTCCCCAAATTTCTAGTGCTCTCCACCTCTTTCAATACGCTTTGCAAACGACTTTGCGTTATCGCACCAGCATCTTACCATAGATTTCTCACTGGCAACGACCATTGGCCCTTACTTGAATTAGGGTGGCATAAAGCTTTCCTAAGGTCCCAGTACACACCGTACTCATCCAATAATGGTCTGGTTAGTGCTCTCTCTCTGTCTCCTCGGTCCTTCACGACTATTTTTGTGGTATCAGCCGAATATTTCTTGTTGTTTCAGTTTTCTTGGTTTCATGTGGTATTCCTTCCAACTGTTTGTGTTACTTCTGCTGCAGTTTTCATGTGGCTGGTTTATGTTTGTAGTTCATGCATCTAGTTTCCGCATTCGAGGATTTTCCTGAAGATTTCAGTTTGAATAGTTACCATAATGATGCTTTCCCCACGCATTTGGTTCTGTTCTGGTATCTTTTGGGGCTAGTTTGCTGCATTCACTTATTATGTGATGTATCCTTTCGTCTCTTTATCCGCATCATGCACATTTGCTGTTTTCCTGGGAGTATCTATTTTAGCTTTAATATAGTTAGTTTAAATTGCATTGTTTAGTGCAGCTGTTATTAGCGATTCCGTTTGTTTGTTCAAGTGCCATTTCTGTAGCCATGCCCATGTGTTTTCGTGATTTTTTCTCTTGACATTGTTATTAATCGTGCATGTAGCTTTTTCTCTTACGACTTTTCTTATCTTTTTTTTTGTTTCTTGTTTCGCTGTATTGTATTGTTCATTTTGACGGTGTATCTTGCTGTGGTGACCAGTCTTTCTGTCTTAGGAATTATGTATTTTCCCAAGTTTTTTTGTGTCTTCCACATAGTCTTCTATAGTTACCAGTCATATTCTCCCTTCGTACCTTTTCACATAAGGTCGGTGAATATAATCTTTCGGGTGCAGTGCATTCTGCATGTCTGTTAGCTTTTTTGTCTTCTGGTAAATATGCCTAAGATCTTCTTTTATCTAGGCTGTGAATTGTCCAGAGTATCTTATTAGTTATACAGCCCAGGTATCTATTCCTTTAACTAGATTTCTACTATATACTTTTTTTTACTAAGAGTTTCATTGTTCTACTCAGTTATTCTTTTTCAATCTTCTAATTCATTTCTATATATTTGATAATGTGTTCTTCCAGAACATTCAAATATTTGCAGGCACCAAGCGATCTCATCTCTTAGTTGGGCAGTTTCATGCTACTAGTGTCTCCAATGTGTCCATTTTCATCCTTAGTATTACACACTTTTCCATTCCGAATTCCATTTGTATTTTTTATGCTGAATATTCTGGTTGTATTTATCAGCTTTTCAAGTTCTTTTTTGCTTTTTTATACATGAGATGGTTTATTCTTTGTTCTGTGTCTGTAAGGTTTAATCCGGCATCACATTCCCTAAGTATGAAATTATGAGGCATCATGGTTATTATAAACAGTAGTGGTTATTAGAGTCTTCTTGGAAGATGCCTCTCTGTAGTCTTATCTCAGTCAGGTGTTGTCCTCCAGCTCTCAGTTCCAGTGTCAATGTTACCATTGCTTTCTTAATAAGATTAATAATTTTGCCGGATATTTTTGTACATTCTTAAGTATTCAATTATCCATGCTTGAGGGAGTCTGTCGTTGGCTTTCTTGTAGTCAATCCATGCCATAGCTATGTTCTTTTTATTGAATTTAACCTCCTCCAGCATCTTTTGATCGATGTATAATAGGTCGAGCATCCCTCTTTTTCCTTTCTGGTGTCCTTTTTGTCCTTCAACTAGTAGTCCACGAATGTTAAGGGAGTGGTAGATCTGTTCTCTCAGTTATGGCATTAGGATGTTCCACATATTATTATTATTATTATTATTATTATTATTATTATTATTATTATTATTATTATTATTATTATTATTATTATTATTATTATTATTATTATTATTATTTTGTGTACTAACTAGGAGTTCTCACACAGGTCATCATCAATAATTACTCACTCATAATCACCGGTTGTGTTCCCTGAACTCTGAGTTACAACACGCCTCGCATGATTTCAAGTAATCTCTACTTATTTTGATAACATTTGCAAATGGCTTTGCTGTATCGAAACAGCCACTTACCATTGATTTTTTGTTAGTAACGTACAAGGTCTTCTCTTAGATTTGGGTGACAATAAGCGATCCCAAGGCCCGAGTACGCTCCGCACACTTCATATGGAGGTCTGGTAAGTACTCTCACTTCACAGTCTTGCCATCTCCCTAAACCTTTCACGACTATTTTGTGTGGTATCAGCCGAGGCTGGTGGCATCATTTTAGGAGTATTTAGCTGAGGTGCAGTTCATGAAATTTATTGCAGTTTCTGTTCCTTAGGTTCATGTGGTGTTCTTCCTGTGGTTTTGTTTTCTTCCTTTTGTAACTTCCATGTGACTGGTTAGCGTTCGTAGCTGTTACTAGTTTATTATTATTATTATTATTATTATTATTATTATTATTATTATTATTATTATTATTATTATTATTATTATTATTATTATTATTATTATTATTATTATACAAGACCAAGCGTGATGGTTTTGACATACTTATTAAATGCTGCCATATCTGATGTATGTGTTAGTTAATTCTTAGAACAACTAGGTTCGCAAATGTGTGCAAAGCAAATAATATGCAGGGAGCTGATGTAATAACTCGATCCTTCATCTTGGGGGACACGATATCTTTAGCATAGTTTGAAATACATGTGTTTAAATGGTCAACCCTAACTCAGATAACCCAATAAAAGCAAAACAAACACATGCTCAACATAAACCCAACAATAACTGAGGTGTCAGTAATTAACTTCAAGTTTCGAGTGACAATTGACAAAAATCACCACAGTACAAAAATATTGTTATGAATATATTCTGAATAAATTACATATCTTATTTTCACATTCGAAACATACCTATGTTTTTTTTTAGAAAATAAAGCGTATTATTTGGATTATTTAGATAAATGTTCTCATGTTGGATCTACTTCTCACAATGTTTCGGCCGAAGTAACCTATTACATTCTACAGGTGCGCCTTGTCAAAATCAGGAATATGTATATAGAACTCGGAAAGCTTAACAGAATTTAAAGAACAAGGGTTAATTGCTCTATTTCCGTCATTCATAACAGAGTAAACATGTGAAGCAATTTGTAATTGAATTCTTAGTATCGCCCGTAGTGAGGAGTGAACCTTTACCTCTAGAGGACAGTGACTTAGAACTTATTACAACTTATAACTTTCATCAATTGTGCCACGGGTCATTGAGTTTCAAATTCCATACAGATTCATGCGTTCATAAAGACGCACCTGAATAACTTTGTAGGTGACATTGGTCGGCAGCATCCTAGATGAGAACAGTAGTCCAAATAATCCAAATAATCCAAATAATCCAAATTATCCAAATTATCCAAATTATCCTAATCATCCAAATTATCAAAATAATCCAAATTATCCATATAATCCAAATAATCCTAATAATCCAAATAATCCTAATAATCCAAATTATCCAATACTCCAAATAATCCAAATTATCCAAATAATCCAAATCATCCAAATACTCCAAATCATCCAAATAATCCAAATTATCCAAATAATCTAAATAATCCAAATAATCCAAATAATCCAAATAATCCAAATTATCCAAATAATCCAAATTATCCAAATAATCCAAATTATCCAAATAATCCAAATAATCAAAATTATCTAAATAATCAAAATTATCCAAATCATGGATCCTTATCTTAGAAATTCGGAAACCGAAAACAACGCGATTTATATTCTTAGAAACAAGGATAAATCTTTACAACACTGATTTTATATTAGAATAGAAAAAAAGTATTGGTCTGTCATATACAATGATACGTACAGTCTATGTATAAGTGCTCCCGTATATTTTAGGAAAAAGGCACGCAGAAAGTGATGAAGCGGTGTTAAGTCCTCATGCAGGTGCGTTGTTCAGTGAGAAGATACGGCAAAGCAGTACAGTGGTGCAATAGATGACCTATTATTGGTGTAGCGTGCGATTCTTTATTAGATGCAGGTTGCCCATTGGGCAAAGCTGAATATGATCGCAGCATAGTTAGAATAAGGATACTAACCCTGAGTGTCGTGTGAATCGTAATTGTTGTGCCTGTCGTTTTGGAACCTGTGTCTTGGTTGATGCGGATTTCAGAAAACATAATGATTCGTTAAAAATCGCTCTGATGTCTGCAGTCCAAGTTTTACAACTTTTACTATTTACATCTTTACATTAAGAATTTAAATTTAGACATTTTGAAGAAGTGGAAACTTCATAAAATAAAAAAAATACAAATTAATCTCACTGAAAATTTAAAATAAAAAAATGCATTTTTCATTGAGTGAACATAAAACAGATACCTCAAAAACACTCAAGTCAGAATAGAAAAATTTCATATCAAAAATAGATTTGTCATTATTTCAAAATATGTGATAATAAAAATATACTACAATTTTTTAATTATAGGTATGCTTATTGGCTTCAGGTTACACACATCAAGAGTAGAAATCAACATGATTGGTCGTTGTAGAACAAATGCTTTACAAAAATTTGAAAATTTTACAAATTCGGCTTCTAACAATTACATATGTTGAATAATTACTTAAGAAAGTTATCCGGTACATATTTAATGTCAGGAAAATAACATTTAACAAAAGAATCTACAGATAACAAATCTAAAAATCTAAAAAATACAAGGAATACTTAATAAAAAATAGATTGTTCTTTTATATTTAAACTTTTTTCTATGATAAAATTGTATCAAAATCTACATATTACAGTTAAAAAACTATGAATACTTAATAAAAAAAATAGATTGTTCTTTTTTATTTAAACTTTTTTCTATGATAAAATTGTATCAAAATCTACATATTACAGTTAAAAAACTATGAATACTTAATAAAAAAATAGATTGTTCATTTTATTTAAACTTTTTTCTATGATAAAATTGTATCAAAATCTACATATTACAGTTAAAAAACTATGAATACTTAATAAAAAAATAGATTGTTCTTTTTTATTTAAACTTTTTTCTATGATAAAATTGTATCAAAATCTACATATTACAGTTAAAAAACTATGAATACTTAATAAAAAAATAGATTGTTCTTTTTTATTTAAACTTTTTTCTATGATAAAATTGTATCAAAATCTACATATTACAGTTAAAAAACTATGAATACTTAATAAAAAAATAGATTGTTCTTTTTTATTTAAACTTTTTTCTATGATAAAATTGTATCAAAATCTACATATTACAGTTAAAAAACTATGAATACTTAATAAAAAAATAGATTGTTCTTTTTTATTTAAACTTTTTTCTATGATAAAATTGTATCAAAATCTACATATAACAGTTAAACAACTATGACTACTTAATAAAAAAATATATTTTTAGTGTTCTCTATTTAATTTAAACGTTTTTTTCTATAAAATTTAAAAAAAATCTGAATAAACAATTCTAAAAAAACAAGGAATACTGAATAGAGAAATAGATTTTTAAGTGTTTTCTTCATTTATTTAAACGTTTTTTCTTTTATAATAAAAAGATGACAGAATTAAAAGTATATTTTAAAATAAACTACACAAAACATTTTACAGTCCAAACTTAAAATGGCTAAATCCGTGAGAAATATCAAAATATTAAATTAATTATCATTTTAGACAATAAATTAATATAAGAATTCTACATCTATATAATAATACGCAAAGCAAATACATGTTTGTAGGTACGTTATCACATTTTAGCACATTAAAAATGAGATTGTCAGATGAACAAACATATTTGTTGATGATTAATCTGAACGCAAAACATTTCGACCATACTCATTTTAAAATGAATTGTTCCTAAATAAAACTATCTGAAATAGAAAGTAAACATACTTAAAAAATAATTGTAATTGTAAGGCTAAAATTAATTACCCTATAAATAATAATTGCATGAAGAATGATGTAGTTCATAATATTGGTGTTCCTACTACTACTACTACTACTACTACTACTACTACTACTAAAACTTTACTGCGTTAAATGTGATATTCTGTTTATTAACTTAAAGAATATGTAGCTTACAATTACATTGGTAAACATTTAAATAAATGAAAAGGAAAGCAGAAACATATATTTTTTTATTTAGTTAAAGAATATTTAGCTGACAATGAGAATTACTTTTCCACAAGAAGAAAGAACCTGACAGCCATTATTTACAAAAGAACATTACCATTAACAGTAAATTGATGTAAAGAGCAGCGTCGTGTTTGTTCGAGGACGGCTAGTCGATGTAGAATTTACTAAAATAAATTAAGTTATTGTCAAATTTTAAATGGTCTTCTGCTATTACCATATAAATAATAATTGCATGACAATGTAGTTTATAGGATTGGGGTTACTACTACTACTACTAATACTAGTACTAAAAATGTACTGTTTTAAATGTGATATTCTGTTTATTAACTTAAAGAATATGTAGCTTACAATTATTGTTACGATGAGAAGACAGAGTATATTTATTGTTTTAAAAATAAATTACATTGCTACCATTTAAATTAAATAAATTTAAAAAAAGAAAGCAGGGGCATATTCGTTTTATTTAGTTAAAGAACATTACCATTGACAGCAAATTGATGTAAAGAGCAACGTCGTGTTTCTACGAGGCCCGCTAGTCTATGTAAAATTTACTAAAATATATTAAGGCGTTGTCAAATGTTGAATAACCTTTTGCTAAAGAGAGCGATTTTGCACATCAGATGGGTGAGCGAAGTCACTATTTAACTGTTGTGGGGTGCAAATCACCCCTATTGAACAACTAATGGAAGCAACCATCTATAATAAATACCATGGTTGCAAAGACTCAAACAGAGGGCATTCCTATTCATGTTTTACCGCATGGTAGGAATCCGGTCATCTCCTACCACATTTAGTGGCGTTACTGTATTGCTATGAATAAATACATTGTATATCTTAACCTGTCACAATTTGTGGTTGTTATCTTTGTGACCCCTAGCACGGGTCTACAACACTGGCGACGAGAAATTTAGTAAAGAACATACGTGAGGATTTTGATGTTATACCAGTCACAAATACTGGCTACCAGGATTACTCAAGTAAGTTACGGGATGATTCGACACAATACTGAATAACGAAGATTCGGGCAAGGATTTACTTGAAAAAAAAAACGTCAAACAACAAAAGACGTCGTCAAAAAAGTCTTATCTTGCTGTTGGATAAAAAAGCCACAAAAAGCCTAAACTACGAGTTAAAACGAAAATCATAAATGGCGTGGATTTACGACAACTGAAAAAAAAAACGACTCAAAGTTTCAGTAATTACAAAAAAAAAAGAATTTGTTCGTTCTAAAAAGATTGTCTTCAAAAGGCATTAGCATTGAAAAACAAAATTAAAAAGTTACGTCGGATTTTTCCGATTAAAATAAATTTTTGACTGACTGACTGGCACGTTGAAAAAAAAACACTTTCGACAAGCAGGTACGGCATAACACTTTGTGTTAATGAGAAAATATGATATTCTGTTACGCACTTAAAGCGGAAATTATGGCCAATATTTAAATAATTCTATGAACTCGTTTTTTTTCACAAAAAAAACAAACTAATTCTTTGTAAAAGAAAAAAAAAGTGTACGTTCAACAAAGATTTGAACTAAATACTTACACGTTACGAAAAGAAAATTGAAGAAAAAAAAAAAAAAGGGCAAACTTTTTTCTGTATAAACACAAACGCTGAATTATTTTCTAGTGGAAAATTGGCACACAAGGAAAACATAATTTAAGGAAATACTCGTCAATATAACCAGATACAAAAATTGTAAAAGTTTTTTTTGTAAAGTTGGTACTATAGAAAAAGAATTGGTTTGTTTCTGAAAACGTTTTTTTTTGTCATAAAAAAGTAAATGGAGGATTTTTCAAAACAGATTTTGGAAATGATAAAACTTCAACAAAATAAACGATTAGAACTTGAAAAAAGGTTTCGAGAAGAACAATTGATAGTACAGAAACAAAATGACGAGAAGCAGTTAAGTTTAATGAAATACTTCGAGGAAAAACAGGGAAGAGAAAGAAAAGAAATGATGAAATACGCCGCGGAAGAAAAGAAAGAAATGAACGAACAAATATTGGAATTGAAAAAGTTACATTTAGAGCATCAAAACCAATCAGATAAATAAATGGATTTGTTAACGCAAGTTTTAATGAATAAAGACAACGGACAGGAAAACAGTACGGCTGTTTCGCAAAATGCGATCTGGTCAGCCATTGATACATTTCGCTATGCTCCTGAGGAAGACCTAACGTTTGAAACATACTTCAGAAGATTTGAAGACTTATTCCAGATTGATTGTGGCTCATGGACGGATCAAAAGAAGGTTCGTTTATTACTATGGAAGTTGGGTGCATCCGAACATAACAAATTCGTGGATTATATTTTGCCAAGAAAAACCAACGAATTGTCGTTTGACGAAGCAGTCAAACTGTTAATGGAGTTATACTGTCCAAAGACAAGCCTTTTCCATAAAAGATAGAAATGTATGAATATTACACATAAGGAAAATCAGGATTATACGACTTTTGCGTCTATAGTTAATAAAAACTGTGACGACTTCAAGTTGTCATCATTAACGGCAGATAATTTTAGATGCCTAATATTCACACAAGGTTTGATAGCCACAAAAGACGCCGATATAAGACGTCGTGCTCTAAATAAACTGGAATTAGAACCTGATTTAACGCTTCAGAAACTGGCTGAAGATTGTCAACGGTTCGTGGCAGTGAAACAAGATTCCCGAAACATAGAGGAAACAGGTATCGGTCACATTAAAAAGATACGCTCCAAAAATAAAAGACACTCACCCGCCAGCTATTACCAACCAAGAGGCAAAAAGAACCCTTCACAAAATTATCAGGATAGACAAAAGCCTAGGACCCCTTGTAGTAAATGTGGAGGACCTCATGGGTACAATGCATGTTGGTACCATAAGAAAATAACGTGTGACCTATGCAAATGAGCAGAGCACAAGGCCTCATATTGCAGAGCAAAAGTAGGAAAAAAGAACTACATCAAAACTGCAAAAAGGGACCCTTCACCAACAGAGAACATAAGGAAATATGTTACGGTGAGAATCGGAAATAGAGAAGTAAATCTGCAACTCGATTCAGGGTCGGATATATCGATTATAAATGTTCACACGTGGAAGAAATGAGGTAAGCCCACGATGATGAAGACGAATAAAATCGCAAGATCAGTAACTGGTGAAAAGATACATTTTGAAGGTGAATTAATTATTAATGTTTCACTAAAAAGAAAGACAAAAAAGTTAAAAGTATTCGTTCTTAGGAACACATCAAATTTATTTGGATCTGACTGGATCCAAGAATTTCAATTATGGGACTCGCCAATGAGTGATTTTTGTCAAAAAGTCGAAATTTTAACGGCCGAAGCCGTCAAACTAAAAAGAGATCTAAACATTTTTTTCCAAGTGTTTTTTCTAAAAAGCTTGGATGCTGCACGAAAATAAAAGCGAGATCCGAATTGCTGGATGAAGCAAAACCAATATTCAAAAAACCGCCGAATACTACAGTTCCTAAAAAGAGTTATTTACCTGGGGAAAAGGTATTTTTCCAGGTACATAAAAATAATAGTATGATGTGGGAACTAGGATAGGTCAAGCAGAGGATCGGGCGGATGGTTTACATAATCGAAGGTCTAAAATTCACTCACAAGAAGCGTTTGAACCAAATTCGGAAACGTGTCACTGATGACGACAGACAACCTCCTGTTGAACAAGAAGTAATGGACCATATATATGACACGTTCGACCTGGTAACACCACAAGCAGCCGAACAACGCCGATCTTCCAGAAAAAGAAAAAGGATCGATCCCATAGAGATCAATCCCAGGAAAAAGAGCTATACGATCATTCCAGGGGAATGAAAAGCTCGGGAGGGGGGTGTTGTGAGGTACAAATCACCCCTATTGAAGAGCTAATGGAAGCAACCATCTATAATAAATACCATGGTTGCAAAGACTCAAACAGAGGACATTCTTATTCATGTTTTACCGCATGGTAGGAATCCGGTCATCTCCTACCACATTTAGTGGCGTTACTGTATTGCTATGAATAAATACATTGTATATCTTAACCTGTCACAATTTGTGGTTGTTATCGTTGTGACCCCTAGCACGGGTCTACAACACTAACATCTATGAGTTGATGGATGTCCAATGAAATAATCACTTTAAATAAAGAATAAGTGGATGCGTATTTTCCTTTTCCATAAAAAACGTATCTCTATATAAAATTTAAATTAAATTTACACATATTTTTGATGTTAGCTCTTTATATCAAGTGACTACTTATCTGAAGCAATTTCTATAAAAAAATACAACGATATGTAATTCCTTCCGACGGCATGAATATGTGACACATGGTCGAAAGGTGGGGGAAGGTAAAGTCAGCGCCCCTAAAGGAGGAGCACTCTGGCCTATAAAAATTGCCTGGACAGCCCCGTCGGAATTCCCCAGCCAGAGGGCCTCAGGCAGTAAGCAATAAACTTATTCCACCCAAAAGAGGGGAGACAAGGCCCAGGAGGTGGGCCTTCTATGACTACACAGGACTCAACCCCTCATCCCGACAGAAAATAAGGCCACTGAAATTGCTAAGTACGTGCCGGAACAAAACCTCGACAGGTGTTACGCAGTCTGAAGACTGGGAACTTTGAAATACTCTCTATATAGTAGAGACGACTGATCTAAAGACACTTATTAGATAGTATAATTTGCACATCTATTTTAAGCATTTCATAATGAATTAATATTTGATGTTATTTATTTCTTAATTGATTCTACTATCTTATCTACATATGTGCAATAGTTACATCGATATTAATAGTAATTAATTATAATGATTTAATTGATCAGTATGGATAACTTAAGAAAAACATAACATCGCTTGCGAGAATTTTTACCGACTTGACAGAAGCGAGAAAGAAAAAAAAAGAAAGGGCGTAGCTAGCTTGCTACTGACTGCTTTTTATCTATATCGCTGGCTAAATCATGTGTTTACCCCTCTCACTTTTACAGTTAATAACACCGTATTATTTTTTTTAATTAACGTCCCATGTCGCTTCGATGCTGAGAACAGATACTACACTTTGATGTTTGCCAAAAACCCAAGTGACTATGATAAAATATCTTTTTATTCCTCGGCCCTTTTAAATTAATTAAAACAATTTATTTAATCTATTATTGTATAATCCTTTAATTGGATGACCAGTGTCATATCGGTTCTGTTGTCATAAGACCGCCAACCCAAGAATTTCGAGGACGTTGGGCAATCTTCCCAGGTATTAATCCGCCTTCAAATGAAGGTTCATGTTGTATCTATTCTCTTGTCATGAGACAATCCTCTCAGCTAGTAACTTCTCCTTTGTTTGTGAGTGGGTGGATGGGAGAGGTAGTGCAATATGTTCGGTTGTCATAAAACTATCTTCCCAGGTATTAACTTCTCTTTTGTTTAATAGTGGGGGAATGGCAGAGCTAGTGCAGTGTATTTTCTGTTGTTCCGTCTCCTATTATAGAGAAGATCCTCTCAGGTTATACATCCTCTATTTTGGAGGGTATACTGTAGTGTATGTACTGTCGTAATAGTACCATTATACCAGGAATAACATCCCCCTTTTAGAGGCAATGTATGTAGTTCGTTCATCATGACATCCTTTCAGACTAGCAAACATATGTGAGCGGAGCGAGCATATATTGACAAGCGTCAACAGCACTATCATCATAATCAGTGTGTGCTTATTTTACTATGAATCTAAAAAGTAGTAGTAATTGCAAAAGTAGTATCTTGGGTAGTGGGGTGGAAACATTTCAACCAACAGGAGCAGTAAAACCCCCATCCTTCCGCTAGATGTGGGAGACCCTTGGGTTAGGTCGAGTACCCAGTTAGCCCCCCGATCAGATTATTGGAAGTCATGGCAGGTAGGTGATGAATAGAGGGTGGAGCAGCCTAATGGATTTTTGAAACTGGTAAACCCTTCGTTTTGTGTTAGGCAAATGATACTGATGTTTGTACAATGACTATGACTTCCTGTCCTGTAAGAGCACTGTTTATATAGAAGGTAATTGCCACCACGTATAGGTACCCTCTGTGCAAAGAGCATCATGGTGAGAGAAAATATGCAAAAATATTGAGAGCCATGATCATCGATGTCTGCAAACAGACCTGATACCCGAGGAAGAAGTTTCTTGGCTGATATTTAAAGTTAAATGTATTTGTGCATTAATAAGTTTACGATGTGGTTAAAAAGTAATAAATTATTATTAACAATATTATTTTTGAGTAGTGCTGATATTGGTAGCATTTGCAGTATTAGTATCTTAGATAATATTTAAAGAGAAGTGTTTTTGCATTCCTATGTAAACAATGTTTTAGCAGAACTAAATAAATATCATATTGTCGTTGGAAGCAATAGTAATACAAATAAATATATCGTTTTAGCCAAGTGCACAAATCGATAGCTTATACTAAGAGCGATATGGATTCCAACATTACTCCAGGTTTTTTTATAAAACATAATATACTGAAAATAAATTACAGATATATTTTTGTCGCTAAATGTTCTCTACCGTAAATATTTTTCTATCTATTAAGGCAACTACTTTTTAAAATCAGAAAATGGGGAATTTAAAGAACCGCCAAAAGAAACTAAATTCAAGAAGTATCACTTATTTTTTATTATAATGTGTTGTGTATGATGACATCTGCTTTGCGTTCAATGGTGGAATTAAAAAATGAAATACAGGTTCGCACGAACCCGGAAGTGCTTCGAAATAATTATAACATTCCGAAATAAAGTCGCTATCAGATAAACATGTTGGTTTGGATGAACTCGAATGCAAATAAAACGTCCATTTATGAGAACATACTCGAATGAAAAGCACAAGTTTATGGTCAATATATTTAATTATCGACATTGTATACATTGTAGGGGAAATAAGCTATCGATGGCAAATAAACAATAATAATACTGACAAGTCTATCATATTTATATAACCCGTTATGTGTATTTAAATACAGTAACTTTAAACATTCTTCGTCCACCGGTAGCTAAAAATATGTGTCGTTAGAATGAACTTTCTAACAACACCTGCTTCCGTTTAGTGTCGCAAATATTTGTTCTGAACTAGATAGACGATAATGATACTCTTTCTGGTTTAAATCTGTGGAATAATCTACGCACATACGAATTTCTATACTCTTTTTCTCCACGTTTACTGTATTCAAGTCTATGTCGATTTTATCTACTAACAGAAAGATCGGTGATATATTCGGTGTCAACTCAAATATTGCAGTTTCTTGTTTGCAACTACCCAGCCCACTAAACAGAACTTGTGACTTCTTTTAATTCTTTCATTAACTTTTCTGCTGCAGCATCTACAGATGTTACATTCTAGCAGAAGGAATTTATAGGAAAACTCATCAGTTGAAATTTTTATATCCAATCTGTTCTGAGTGGATTACTTGAATTGTTCATCGCAACAAAAAAAATGAAACTTGAAGTTTTCCGTTTTATATCTACACGCTTTATATATCAATGTTGATGTAGTTATATATTCATGTCTACTTATATAGTGTATACGCATCTACATATGTTTGTGTGCATATCTTCCCAAGTTAAACTTCGAGTCTGCAGATTTTAATACAGACATCGATCTACGTACAGGTTACTCACATCTATTCGACAAAATAATTGATTTTACACATGATATCAGTCCGAAATAACAATAATATTAACGCATATTGAACAAAACCCATTAATTTAGTTTATATGCTGTCTATACCCCAAATTAACACACTTTCTATGAATAAGCTTCAAATATTCCAATACATCCTTATGTAAAATATTAATCTCTACTTGAAAAAAATCATTCATTATATTTAATCTCCATCCATAAACTAGATTACCCCTCTACTATCATGGCGGTGACTTTAAGATACATAGAAACATAGAAATATAGAAACGGAGATTAATTCTGGTAGAATGACATAAGTCGTCTATATCACCAGCTCCTTGTCTTCATCTTTGTATGCATCCGGTGACGAAAGCAGCCTAATATTTGAATTTGATTTCTTGGTCAATCCAGAACTTATCCAACCGCTTCTCAAATGTCTTTACAGTTTCGGCTTTAATTACACTGGGTGGCAATCTATTTCACAAATCAACACAGTGATGGCTGAATTAATATTTTCCAAGTTCAAACGTGCCCGTTCTTTGTAGACCATCTGGCCGAGACCACGGTTTCTCTCTCTTGTATTTTCCTTGTTAATAGTTGTTTTGCATTCAAGTTATATTTCCAGAGAGCAATTCATAGCACTCAATGATGTACCCGGGTATTCTTGGCAATTTCAGAGCTTTAAACTTTTCTTCGTAACTCATATCGGACAATCCTGGAACAAGCTAAGTAGCTCGTTTTTGTACATTTTCTATCATTTCAATGTGTTTCCTCTTATATGGATCATGTTTCCTGTATAAATTTATGATTATGTTAAAATATCTTTGTTTGATGTAGGTATATAAATAAGGTTATGCCAGACGTTTTTTTTTACAAATGTTTATTCTTTGAAATTTATTGTGACAGTTTCTAATGGAACTATACACTATTTATATACCATGTACATGTGTATAGCAATGTGTTTAATGTAATTTTATTTTATCTTACAGAAAATAATTAATTATCATTTACCTGGGTTAAGTATGATAGTATTCAATATAATTATGTAGCCGCAACGACTCGAAGAATATGCTAAGCTTATGGAGAAAATCTTGAAACAAATGTGAAGATTTCTTAGAAAATTCAGAAATAGAAATGTCGCCCTTAAAAAATGAAGAGGGTTGAGTTAGATGACAAGCTCCTTGTATTATGTAATGAAAACCAAGCACTGTCAATTAAATAACTTTCTCTCAAGCTGCTCTCGAACTATACAACTGTTATGTTCGGTAATTCATTAGATAGGGATTACTAATTTGCATTATTTGTACTATTCGGATTATTCTTCTCATCTTGGGGTTTCTTCTTATCACATTCCGGTCGATCTGACCGCCGATCTTCTTGTTGAACGCGAAAATGTCTATGTCAAACTCGGGAATCCGTACGGAAATTTGAATTGACCTCTTTATCTAATCTACAGAGGTAGCTTACTATCGTTCTGCCAGCCATGACCATGTAAAAGTCTTCAGTAATTTATAATTGTATTCTTAGTAGTGCCTGTACTAAGAATTGTTCGCTTAGAATTGGTTATTATTTAGCACTTTTATATGTTGCGCCGAGGGTCATTGTTAATCCCCATCATTAATAATTTAGAAAGTGTCATGAATTACCTGCAGATCTCAACTTATGATTTAAGTTTGTCATTTTTTATTTAATATATTTCATAACCAATCACTCATCATTACGATCGAATCAAACTCGATGATCAATGAGATTGATAGATTGACAGTTGAATGACGATGAGACATATGAGAGGATTGAAAGTCTTCTACTTAAAAGAACAGTTGGCCTAAAATATGAGCAATTATTCCCTCTTTTTCTTAAACATCGCCTTTAGAATGTAATTACTAATGGATATAATGTGCTGGAACCCAGATTTACGAAGTTGCGTAAGGTCCACTTTCTACGCGCTATCAGTATGCATGGTCGTTGGCTCCCATGTAGCTCAACTACCTTTTAGAAGCTCATGAGTTTAGTATTACTGTTAGTGTTCACCCACCCACCTGAGCTGACACGCCTGCCTGTTAGGTAAGCAAGTTTGTTCACCAACAGCCGCACAAGGGAAAACAATACCAGTTGACATAGAATTAGTAGCAGGTATGACAATTCATGAGGCAATTAAATGAAACGGATGAAAATCCTGACAGAACAGATGAGATTAGCTTCTTTCTGAAAATCAATTGCCTTTGGAATTCCTTTCCTACTCCCTGTTTCTCGGACTGTGCGAACACACACTTATTTAAATGTAATGTGAACAAATATCTTTTTGCACAACTCTTAATTAAGATGCCCCTATAAATATACATCCTAATATATATATATATATATGTATGTATATATATATATATATATATATATATATATATATATATATATATATATATATATATATGTATATATTACATATAACATAAAGCACAAGCTTTATGTTATTAAACATTAAGGCAGTTTGTTCTGGATGCTTTCAATTAGAAAAAAAAAACTTACAATATTCTTTGTGTCACGCCGAGATTCTTTCTGCTTTTACAGTCAGCGTCTCAGGAATATATTTATATTTCACTGGAAATCGGAGACGTCTGATTTTCCATAAACACATCACTGGAAGCTGGAAGCATTCCTATTTTCCTCAGCTTACATTCGGTATTTTTATCTGGCTACCCAGAAAGTTAATAAATAATTCTCATGGCGTCATCGGTCTGTAGGGTTCAATGTATTACCCTGTTTTTTATTGTCATTCATTATCCTATCAAATCTCTCCCGGTGTAGAGGGAGTAGATTCATTCGATAGTAAAACTAAAATCGCATTGAATGATGAATCAAAATAGATTTTGATTCTAACAGGATAAAATATTTTAGAAGACTAATATGGCAAAATAATTACCGATTCTCTACGGAAAATAATTAATTCCGAAATAATTAGTATAATGCTTTTTCTTTAGTCGTCGCGTTACGAGAGTTAAGAGAAACGATTTGTCCTATGCAGAGTTTCGAATACAATACGTGTCCAATCGTTGTCTTTGTGAACCTTCTTTTCTCAGATCAGTAGAATAGTTTACCGTTTCATGAAACTCAAACCTCAAGAGATAATGTAAATATCTTAATTGAGTATTGATTAACTCCTCTCCAGAAGTTAGGCACAAGGCCAGTTTTTATCTTACTCCCACAAGTTAGATGTGACCCAAGGTCGGGTCAGGAAAGTGGAATTTAATAATTGCCTGGGAAGCCCGTCGGCATTCCCCGGTAGGGGCGCCTCAGGCAGTAAGCAATAAACTTACTCCTCCCCAAAGAGGGGAGGCGAAGCCTAGGAGAGTGAACCTCCTAGAACTGCACAGGACAGACCCATAGACCGGCGTAAATCAAGCCCCGAAGGCCAAGACAATACCAGTCTATGGGGTGCAGTATCCATCAGAACAGATACTACATATTGATCTTAATTGAGTAGCTATATAGAATTATTTAACATATTAGTGAACCAAACATATAGCATGTTAAAACTATCAATATTACTATGTATAAACGAAATACCTAATCAATTTGATTTTTGCTTTCAGAATTAAACTGCGTACATATAATAGTAAGTATGATTTGTTATACTGGTATTCGTATAATCTGGACATGTATATCAATCGAAAGGCATCGAACTGAAAATAGAATATTTAATTTGAGTACAATCAGAACAGACATTATCCATATACACTTGATATTTCGCACGGTTTATAACGATAGTCTAGTTTTCGTTCTTCTGTAGTCTATAGCGTCTGGACTTGCATCGGATTTACAAGGATCTGTACTTCTAGAGGATGTATAGTCTGTAAGATCATTCAAGAATTTGAATACATCCTATACGAACATAACACAGAGCTAGGATTGTCTTTGCTAGCATTAAAATAACAGGTATAAAGCAAGCGACAGCTGCAATCTGAATAGACAATATGACACTTCAGGCTACTAAAAAAATGATTTGTACTGGCCAAGTAACATTTGTATTTTAAATGTAATGACCAACGAAACTTGTTCCGAGCCAAAAGCAATAACTTACATTGAGTTACAGGCAGATTTCGTGATTCGTTTTCTGATGTCTTCTTCTATAAACATGTAAAAACTTCCAGAAGCGCTAGAAGAACAATCTCAGCAAATATCCTGCAAATCTGATTAATATATGTTTAAATATGTCCTAACGTGACCCATGATCATGTTACGCTTAATTAAATAGAATACATGTTCTTTATAGTGTTTGTTTCTCTCACGGCATATGTTTTGTTTTTTTATTAAATACAGAGTTCAATCATTTTGGTAAATATTTTGTGTCTTATGTTTTAAATATTTTCAAATATGTATAGAATAATGTTCTTTATAGAAATGTATTTATTGATAAATACATTATTATTATTATTATTATTATTATTATTATTATTATTATTATTATTATTATTATTATTATTATTATTATTTGTGTGTTATGTTTTCTTTGTGCATCTCCCCTTTAACTATCTTCTAAATTCAACTGTAAAAAAACAACAATTACACTTTTAGTCGATATCCAGATCAAATTATGTTAAATATTTCATTTGTCAACTCCCAAAAGTGACCCCTCAATTTCTCCTTCCTACCACTTTCTCTGAATTTATCCAACTGCATCTTAAACTGATGCACGTTATTGCTTTTCTTAATCCGATTTGGAAACTTATTCAAAAAACATATTACTTTGTGAGCAAAAAAACTTAACTGGTTAACATATCTAGTTTTTGAAAATTGCCTTGACAATAACCTTCCAGATCTAGGAGAAATATATAAAAATGCCTACCGTAGTCAGAAATGTCATTCATTATCTTGAAAGTCTCAATCATATCATCTCACATTATTCTCTCCAGCAAAGTAATCAATCCCAATTTTTCCAATCTCTCTCAATAGATTGCAAAAGGATAATATTTATTTGATCGCACTTCGGATCATATTGTACTCGGGGATAATGGCAACTCTATACTCCTGAAAACTAAATATTTGGGACCTTATCATAGGATGTAGTATGATGACCGGTTTAGGCTAGAGAAATTGGGTAGTTTATATAGTAGAATATAGCATGAGATAATATTCTTTAAAATATAGATATGATTAGAAAATATTGAATTCACAGTGGATTGGTGGTTAGATAGTGCAGCGAACACGTTACTCAAGGTTGTTCTATGACTTCTCATCTCTGTTATTGATGTAAATCTGACAGTAAACTATATACGGTAATCTCTATTACGTTGAGATATTACTTTTGAATGTAAAAGTCTTAGGTCAATCTAGTTTTTTTTTAATTTTTATTCACATCAAATAAACTCGGTATGTTTGATGAATATTCACATAGAACATGCAGGTGTAATTATATCATTTTTTGCCGAAATGTAAATTACTTGGGGTTTATTTGTGGGGTATCTTGTATATTTTCACTGATGAAACTGTAAATAACACGTTTTTTTTAAATATTTACTGAAATTGGAAGTCGTGCTATGTTTATTTTTTTTATTTTACTTCGACAATTCACCTATGATTTTTAAGTTAAAATTCGTTTAATTTCTCGTGAGGGAAGATGTTAGTGATATTTGTGTTCTTCTTTATATTTATCTAAAATTATTGATCTACAGTGGGTTTCCAAAAGCAGCAAAATATTAAAAAATAATAATTTTTTTAGCAAAAAGAGACTAAAAACAAAAAAAGCAGAATTCTAAATTATCTCGTGTTTATAGAGCGATACTAGTTTCAGAAGCATGAGGAAATCATTTTATCCTTTTAAAGATTACATAATACATGAGTCTATAAATACCCTTCAAAGAATGTTGAATGACTTATCTGAATTATTTTTATAACCTGATAATTTAGGTTATAATCAATAATAACTTGTAAAGAAAATGGAAGAACTATCAACAGTAAAGTTTAACAGATTTATAAAAACTGAACAGAGAATGAAATAATGAGTTATGTTGCCGCTGTACGCGGGATGAAATATTAACAGTCTGAAGATCGTGGTCTGTTTACTTTCTCTCCAGCCAAGACTCCATTTCCAAGGGCGATAACTCTTAACTTCCAAATATTGTTCAAGGGGGATAAATCGTTTTCGTTAGCTGTCCTAACTATTATCTGAATTTAAAAGTCAATTAAAAGTATTTATCTGTTAGCGACCAACAGAAAACTATATTGCCATAACGATTTGTAATCAGATGAACATCACTTTCTATGTAAATAATAGGTTTTAAATTGACTACTAATTTTATAAAACTATCTATTAACAGACTCACTTTCCCTTTGTTGTATGTCCTAGCAAAAAATTATACCTTCAATAGAAATCTATACCAGAAGTGTTGACACGATTTTAATTATACAAATTCATCGAATCCCAAACCCTATTATTATATTACATTACATCTGCCATTTGTGATGTTTTCTGACTTTTTCTAAAAGTATTTCATGAATCCGCACCCTGGTTTCACAAACAATCCTATTTATTTACTTAGATTTTCTCTTACTTAACCATCATTTAAGTTGTTCATTACTTATTTTTTCTTACCAATCAAGCAAGATGCTTTTGATTTCGTGACTACATACCACCAATCAAATATACATATATAAATCAGTCTGCGTGGATGCCTCCTACAGAAAAAAAGTTCCAGAACCTACATTAATACTAATAGTATATTTATATGCAATATTTTCATAGAAAGATAATGGAAGTATTCACGAATCTGTAGGACCTCAACTAAGGGTGTTAGGGAAGACAGAACTGAACAATCCATATATGCCATATTTCTATAAAATTTAAACCATGTGTAAAAAATTCTCCGGGAAAACTGGTGGTTGTCATGCGTCCCAAAGTGCCCCCTTAAAGAAAGCTCTGCGTGCAGAACCTTCCTTCAGACTTCAAATATGTTTATGAAATTTTAATCATATGTATAAAGTTCTTCTAAGAATACAATAGGAGTTATCGCGAATATTTACGTTCTCGAAAATGTGCCAAATCTCTATGTGCCCCTCTAAGAGGTCTATGCTGCAATACTTTTGCTAAACTTCAAATACGTATATCCGGTTTTAACGAAATATCAACCATATGTATAAGACACTAATTCAGAGAGTTTTCCAGAATTTCAGTTTTTCCGACTATATAAGTGCGAAACAGGGGAGTGCACTAAAAAAGAACATAATGAAACTTACATTAATCCCAAGCAATGTTGAGTCATGTAATAAAATGGACAGCCTTTCTGCAGTTCAATCATATCTGGTACAAATTACCTTCCGTTAATAATGTAATTTTCTACCATGGCAGACATAAACGTCTAAGTGTCTTTTGTTTTATTGGACAACTTGATACGCAGTGCAAAAATGTTAAAACAAACTCTGACACACTCGTCCCTTGACATTAACCTGTTTGAGGGATATGAGTTCACTCTTTATCACAAGAACAGTCTGGGGATTGTTTTGATAGACATTATATTTCACACTCGCTACTGGTGAGAGGATCACTAAAGTGTTCCCGTATAACATTGAACGTCGATAAATTTAATATCAACATATTTTATGTTAACTTCTTCATGTTCTATGATACATCATTATGATAATAAATACTATAATTACAGTGTTGAATTAAATAAATATTTATATATGTAAATATATCAGAAGTAAAGGAATCTCCTATCCGAATGACTCCTTGAGTGTTACCAATATTTTTTACTATTTCGTTATTTTATCCAAAGGAATCATTTAAAATCATTTCTTAACTCAAAAAATAAATTTCAAGTTAGATTCTTCAATATTTTTTTACTATTTCGTTATTTGATCCGAAGTAATCATTTAAAATCATTTCTTTACACGAAAAAGAAATTCCAAGTTAAATTCTTCAATATTTTTTTACTATTTCGTTATTTTATCAAAAGTGATCATTTTAAATCATTTCTTTACTCAAAAAGGAAATTCCAAGTCAAATTCTTCAATATGTGTTTACTATTTCGTTATTTTATCCAAAGGAATCATTTAAAATCATTTCTTTACTCAAAAAGGAAATTTCAAGTTAGATTCTTCAATATTTTTTACTATTTCGTTATTTCATCCGAAGGAATCATTTAACATCATTTCTTTACCCAAAAAAGAAATTCTAAGTAAAATTCTTCAATATTTTTTACTATTTCGTTATTTCATCCGAAGTGATCATTTTAAATCATTTCTTTACTCGAAAAGGAAATTCCAAGTCAAATTCTTCAATATTTGTTTACTATTTCGTTATTTCATCCGAAGTGATCATTTTAAATCATTTCTTAACTCCAAAACTCCGTACAAACGCAGCTTTCCTTACGGAATCTCAACGTGACTAAAGTCGCACATGTGTACCGCAATTTGTTGGTTTGTAAATTTAATTTAAACGAAAAGACATGTTAAGTTTTTTTGTCTTCATTTTAAAATTTAATATATTTACATACAAATAATATTCTAAATTAGGAGTTTTAACTAAGAAATATGTTTACAATTTGTACTATTTCAATAATTTAATCTAAAAAAGAAGTTGACAAACACGAGCTTACATTTTGATTATTTAACCTCTTTTATTTTTTAAACTGTTTATCTCATCATCTTTTAAGTTAATATTTGCTACATAGAATCTGTGACATATTTATTAAACATTATCAATAATTATAAAACTAAATATCAAATGTACACATTATTTTCTTCAACATATCAATCACATGAAACAAACTGGAATATTGTTGTATAGATGACACGTAGTAGTAACGGATTTTGCAGTAATCTTGTGGGTTTTTTTCTAATATCTTTATTTTTTAATAATGACAGCACACTATCATTTAGGTTTTTACATTGCTTTCGAGATTTCTTTTGCAATATATATATATATATATATATATATATATATATATATATATATATATAAATTATTCCTGGTTTTTCTTCCACTACCAATCCTCCATGAGAAAGGAAGCAGCTGTTCAAAACACGACCGCTCTCGTTCGGGGTTCAGAAACAAGTGCCATATGATATACGCTTGTCAGCTACGGTTCACTGGCGATTTCCTGTGTGTGACACTACATACTGAACGCATAACTTTAATACAAATACAACTTCTAATAGAATTTTATGATTTCCTCTTACTCTAGCCTAATGTTCAAAATTCTTATTTGACAGTTGTTACCCAATCTTGCTAAAAAGATATGGCTTTAAAAATAATATTAAAGCACCTGAGAGAAATAGGTTTCATTCAGGCGCATAGCACTCAAATTTGTTGCAATTAAATATCAGTCCAAACTTATTTAAACAAGCACACATTAAAAAACAAAAATAATTATTTATTTACTTTATTGGTGTTTTAAAATGCAAAACCTACCCATTTCCAGTGTTTATTCGTCGTAAGTAATTCACATAAGAAAAATAAACATTTTACATTAATATTGTAAGTATCGACTTTAAACATTTTCCAAACATTTTTTAAATAATTGGTACATTAAAATGTTCCTTCTATGAAATCTATACGATGATCTTTCGTTTACAGTAACTTACAGTGTTAATACTTTTCACTGTTTACTTATTTTTATTAAAAGGCCTTTGACAATTTTCAGATCATATGCGTTATATAAAATATTCTTCACGGGCCAGGCTTGGTACATAACATTATTTTTTATTTTTCTTACTTACGTATCGATGTTCATGTGTGTACACAATATATCAGTGATATGTAGTGTGCTAGGCCTATCGTATTAAGGTGTCAGCGGAATAGCAGAATTTTCATATTTTCGAAAAAAAAGCAGACTTATATATTCGGTTCGATTATTCTTAAAACAGACTAATTTATTTTATTTTTACTTTTTATTTGCATTCATATTTTTTTGCATAACAAAATGTTGATCCGCGGACAACACCCCCACCAGTCACATTTTACGACTTTTTTTTTGTTTTTCGCAGGTTGACAGACAATGTAAACTCTGACTAAATATTCAAAATAACATAGTATTCGAAGCTCTCTACGGTTTGACTAGTCGCTAGTTTATACGAGGAATGGTTATCTTAAGTAACATCACTTAGTTGGATACTCCACCAGACTAGATCAATTCTTGTCTTGAAATCCGGTAAGACCAACATACCGAAAGAAAGATATACTATAACATAATTAACTTGTCAATTGGGGAGAGGAAAATGAATGTTCTTAATTGTCTTACTAGCTCAATGTTTGAGAGCTAAAGGATTACTTTATTGGAGGAGGCGAATACCTATGTATCTCATATAGAGATAAAGTGTTAACCCAGCATATGTGTGCATACGTTTGTACCACATGTCTGGTATAAAGCGTGGTGTGATCAGCAAATATACTAATATTGGAAACAATTACATCAGGAAGGTTATTTATGAACATCAGAACTAACAACTGTATAAGGGTCGACCCATTTGGCACACCCATATTAATATCATGTTGTTTGGGTGTACAGGCATCAAGGACAACCTGTAATTTCCTCTTGTATTATGTATTAGGTCAGTAATATGGTATGATTTAATTTTAATAAAAAGACCTTCATGCCAAACCTTGTCATAAGGTGTGTATATATCAGCGGTGATCGCCTTAGCTTCCCCTGACTTGTCCAGTTCGTGATATATGCGTTAAGAGATGATCGTTAGGATATCCACAGTAGTAATGACTTGTCTAAATCCATTATATCGGTCAGAAAGAAGTTTAGTATTTATAAGATAATGGAGTAGCGCTTTATTGATTAATAACTCAATAATTTTAGCGAGAAGTTCTTGAATACTAGTACCACAGAAGCAATTTACCAGCTATCAGAGAAGCAAGATTCGGCAAATCATTTGCTGTAGACTTTGGACAGCAGAGCATTTATTTATTAGTATAGCAGGGATGAGATCAGGCCCGTACACCTTGGAGGTGTCTAGCTTTTTCTGGTATCGCGAATATGTGAAGGTGTGACTATCAGGTAATCGAGTGTAGCTTCTGTCCAAAAAGGAAATTTGATATGGAGTGGTTTGTGGAGTTGGACGCGAACCGTTGCCATGCAAGTGATATCATGTTTGTTTTATAGTGGGAGAATTGTTGATTGCCCATTATTTACAACACTATTATAAATTGTCCAGCAATAACGAGTCCCTAGTTTCTGCTACTAAATAAGTTTTTCTTAGTTATTTTTGTATAATTTCCTTTGGCCGCGATTATTTCACTATTACAATGATTTGTAGCCTATTTGTATTTGACTTAGGACGGTTGGTTTTTCGTTGTGACAACTGTACATACTGCAGTGAAGCATTAAGAAGAGTTGGGCTTGCTATAGAACTTCCGCGTCGAGCCCTGTGCTTCAATGACTGCTTTGACCCATTCAGCCGCTTTATTTGCGCACTGTTTAGCAGAAATAGAAAATAGTGTTCTACATGCATCATCTTTGATGTGATCTCTGATGGATTCCCAATCAGCCTTTTTGAAGTATTTCGTCATTTTGCGCAACCGCTCTAGATCTTGTTTTGAAGAGTTAAAGGTGGCCAACCGCGCCGTGTAGTCAGTAATAGATCAAGAAGTTATAGTTGATGATCTTAAAAATTAGGGGAGTGAGCCGGGAAAGTAAGAGTATGTGAAAGGGAATGGGATATTGAGAAACTATATGGCTGGTACCAGCAGCGTCTGCACAACCTTAGACACCGAGCCAATTACTGTGGTCAACATCCAAATCACCAAATACATGTATTTGAGCGCTAGTATACAAGGAGACTTCTGTATCTTTACTGTCAGAGATATAGTCGAGTAGAGTAAATTCCTGGGTCGAAGAAGAACGGTAGAGCAAATATAAATAAATAACTATGTTTTGCAGATTCTAGATTATCCTCTTTTACCAAAGGAAAGTTGTCACGAATATAGATTCCAAGTCCGTGCATATGCCTGTCTGACTCCCTGTGGCAGAGTGGGGGTTATCCAGTTATCTCAAAGCGATTTGAGTTGATTGAGGAGTGTCGGTTCGTTTAAATAAATGACAGTTTAGAAATGATTCTATATCGTCTAAATTAGTACTAAGATCGCAGATATTTGTGAACGCAAGTCTCAAGGGAATTGGTTTTGTTTAGCTTGATGTCTGGTTTTATCTTACTTTTTGTTTGGGATGCCATTTTCTTTAATTGTTTCAGTTTCAGGTAGGAGTGTGTTCAGCAAAGTGTCTGTCTGTTTGATGCTATTATACACAACCCAATAGTCTATGAGTCGAGTCTTTATCCATAGGTTTGTGGCTTCGGAAAAGCACACCGGAGATAAGTGCACGGTCCCTTTCCATGTGCGACATGACACTACATTTATCCCGATATTATACGACTGATTATAGAGCAGCCGAACTTAGCGCTACCTAAGAGTTAGAGCTTGTGTACTGTCTGTCGAAAAGAGCAATTAAACAAGTTGTCAAACCAGTAACGTCAACCTTTCAGACAAGAGAGCCCCAGATTAGTCGTGTGAGAATAAGTGCCAAGCAAGCGTCCTTAACATGCAAATTTTGAGAGAAATGAAGATAGGGAGACGGTGTTCATTGTTTTAGACAGGAAAAAGGTCATGAACTGGGTGTCTCTTGTAAGTCCCTGTGATGATACCTTTGTGCTTCGCTTATAGACAAAGAAGGAGTGTGATAGCCTCGCAATAGGCAAACCCTATACACTCCTTCAGCAATTTTAGGTTTGAAAACACGATAATTTCTTTGAGTCTCCAGCTTTCGTACGATTGTTGACCAGGACTAACGGGGCTACCCTGACCCAGTTGTTCAGTTCCATGGCGTATGAAGTCAGTAAGACGAGTTTTACATCAGAGTTTTCTTTCTCTTAGATGAGTGATCTGACAACACCTACGGGTCAATCAAACCGAGAGGGGTCATCTGACGCCTGGGCACTGAACCAGGTATTTCTGCGCACCGTCTGGTTAGATAAGAATAATAAATTTCCACTTAGAATAAGTCTTACTCCCTTCCTCCCCACACAAAAATAAAATTGAAGATCCCATTCATAGTAGATAGAAAGGGAGATGAATTGAAAGTGTGGAAAGCTTTGTTTTATTTATTCATTTATTTTTAAAAAGTAACGTGTGTATGTATATATATATATATATATATATATATATATATATATATATATATATATATTATTTTTGATACACAGACATTTTTACTCTCACCAACGAAACAATACGAAAAATTAAAACTGCACTTAAAAACTATAGACTCTTGATGAACTCTCCATTCAAAACCATGAGATACACGTGATGTGATTAAGCATAGCTTAGACTATCTGATACATGTCCAACTACTAATACATAAACTGAATAAAAGTATATATAACATTCAAATTCCTAAATAAAACACTTATATAGATAGAAAAATGAATAATCAATTAAACCAGAGATTGTATCGCAAACACAAGAGACAAAAACAGATAAATAGATATTCCAAATGAACAAGATGCATGCTGATGACGATCACGATAGTTGAAAGCGCTCGAAACGGACCATATAATAATTAAGATTGCTTACTACACCAACTATCTCCGAGAATCAGAAGATCGTTCGAGGAGTAGAATAAATAATTAGACAAATACAAAAAGCGAAAAAATAGATTGTAATTAAAATTTCATTGGTAAAAATGTCAAGACATATATATATATATATATATATATATATATATATATATATTTCTTTCCTGCGCTGATGAGCGCAATAAGCTTAAAACGCTAGCGTATGTAGGTATTAATAATTAAATATTTATTTATAAATATTATGCTAAGCCCCTTTAAGAAATTAAAGTTGAGTACTCTCGGGGATGTTAAAAATAGACTGTCAAAAAGCTCTAATGCTAAGTTCCGAATACGTTCGTAGAACACTCTCGACTAGTCTTCTATCTGTGCCCGCTTCTAGGTACATATAGATCTTAATTTCCCTTAATTACGTGACAGTTTCTGTTGGCCTGCTTGCAGATTGTAGGCTGAATCTGTGAACCAGGTTCGCGCCTCCTGACCATCTGAAATTGTTTCTTTCCTGCACCGATGAGAGCAATAAGCTTATATATATAATTATAAATATTTATAATTTAATATTTATTTATAATATATATATATATATATATATATATATATATATATATATATATATATATATATATATATATATATATATATATATATATGAAAATATGAAAAAATAAAACCAAATATATTATTTGTGTATTCATCAACGTTTAGTCTTTATTTCGGGATTATTGGTCTGAGGAAATAACTCACAAGTACAAATATTTGAAACAGTAGTAGTACGAGGAATGAAGCTCAAATAGCATCTTATGAAAATATAAATTATGAGCTACAAATAGATGGTAGCAATGAGATACACTAAGTTAACAGTGGAAACATTGTAGGAGTCGGTGTTATTAAAACCATTAGGGAGAAAGAGGGAGTGGGTATGATTTGAGTCTATAAGGTCGCTTATGAAAATACAAATTATGGGCTCAAAAAAGAGAGTAGCGGTGGGAGTAAATAAGTTAACTGTGAAAAGTGTCGCGAAAAATGTTGTAGACGTCGGAGCTAAAAACTATTTAAACCATGAGGAAAGGGGGTTAAATCTGGCTTTATGTTTACTGAGGTCAGATAGGTGGTTATAGAAGCAAGAGTAAGGAAGGGTTGAATATCAAGGTTGCATGAGGAAATAGTGATAAGAAAAGATATAAGAAAGTAATGCATTAATATTTAATATATATATATATATATATATATATATATATATATATATATATATATATATATATAAACACATATACACTCACCCATATATATTGAAAATAAAAAAGGAAACAATAATATTGTTTATTTGAAGACGTTCCCAAGATAATTTATTTAAAAAATTAGTTTAAATGGTTTTAATAACACCAACAAATCCCATGTGTCTCTCACAGTCTGAAGAGTTAACTCAACTTTTCTCACTTCTACTAACTGATTTGGAACTAATAATTTATATTTTAAGTGGCGGAATTTGGAGCTTTACTTCATCTATTGCTACTGTTTCAAATATTTGTACTTGCGTGCTTTTTCTCAGACAAATCATCTTCAAAAAATCTTGAAATAAAGACAAAACATTGATAGAATACATAAATACTGTTTTTGGTTTTCTATTATTTCATTTTCCATTTCCCTGGAATATTATTACTATATATATAAACAACATTACTTTAAATTCAAGTGACCAAGCATGTTGCCGATCCATTTCGCACATGGGTAAACAATCAAAATGTATATTTCAATTTAGGATCTTTCATCTATGCTGCTCTTCAGAAATGCAAGGTTCGCTTTCAGAAAAATATATTGTAAAACAGCAAACAGAAAAAAATAATAAACAAGCAACTTACATTGAATTCAGTTCTTACGATGAAAACATGGACCTTTCCTTCCTATTCAGGAAGCCATCTTTATTTCTAATACAGCGCCATGAAAAATACGTATACTATTACCTTGATGAAATACCGTAACAGTAAAACAAAATTAAATGAATATGAATGATGGTAATATTGTTTATTTATATATGCTGTGTTGTTTCCCTTTGAATATTTTGAACTATTTATTGAAAGTATATCATTTACGCATATATATATATATATATATATATATATATATATATATATGAATGCGCAGCTTATAGAAGTTTGAATGCCTGTACGCTTCGCCGCCGTAAATGTGTTAAAATTATCATTGTTTATAAGCTGTTCAGAACGTTGGACTGGGTTGAAAAATACTTGTAGTCCAGGGTTTATTATCGTGTGACCGGTGGTGAATAGTCGTACTTCTATGCTGATGAGTCTTGATTGAAAAGAGACGAAACGTATACGTCCATAGATAAAAATAAACAATAGCAAATATTTATATATATATATATATATATATATATATATATATATATATATATATATGCATATATCTATAAATAAATTTATTTTTGATAAAAATATATATGAAACATTTATGAATAATATAAGATATAGTCTATAATTTTTCAGAATAGCGACATAGACGTGTACTTCATCTATTATGAAATACAACATTCTCTTCTTCTTCCGTTTGTTTTAACTATGAACAGCGCATCTTGTTAATTTATGATGCGCTCGTGTTTTTACGTGTTCAGCGTCTGGAAATGAAAATAAACTCTGAAGTTAAAAGATAATTCATCTTTTGTCGTATTGACATATCGTCTTCAAGATTAGTATCTTCTCATTACAATAAAGTACAAATTAGATTTTTCTTAGTCTGTACTAAATGTATATCTTCATATCTACATTGAATCTGAAATCGATCTGTCATCGTCGGTCAATATAGTCGTGGAAAAAGCACATCGAACGACTGATGTAGGAGTGATCTACAATCTATTCAGTTACATATTGTGTAGCAACGAATGATGTTGTCCAGTTGCCAGTCGGCCGAGTGGACGCTTTATGTCGATTTGCAGCGACTCAATCACTGTCCTTGTTCATCGGTCGCCTGTCCTTCGAGCGAGGAGCATGGCCCATATATTCTTTATCTTACCGTCACTCGCAGCTTATTATCGTTGACCACCTCAAACTGTTGGGTACCGGCCATGAAGTGTCCGATTACCTGCTATTCGGTAAGAACAGCCGGCCAGGTTTCTGACCATATATTGCTGAAGGTTTTTAAAGAGGCACGACGAATTAAAAATAAAATACATAAATGTCCTCTCTCCTGACGTGAAGCACTTTTGCCAGATAGCAATAAAAGCATTCCCCGAATAAAATATATATAATACTAAAGTACATAATAATAATAAAATTAAAGTAAACGTTTTGAAAATAACAATGATTTTTTTTTATTAGGGCCGCTAAAGTGAACTTACGTGAAATGAAAACGTTCTGTTCCGGGTGACATATAACGATGCACTTCGAGTTAAGGCCTGTATCCGTCCATCATCTGAAAAAAAAATACATTAAACATGTTTTAGTTATAGAACATTGTAAACAAGCATTTCTATCCAGATATATAACATTCCGTACTATAAATAACGTTTATATATTTTTTTGATATAATTATCTACGAGCAAGTAATTCGTCATTTACTATTTCATGTATCCACATACCATTTTATGAGGATATATATTTTTTTATGTATGAATTTTCAGTATTTACTTCAACAGTGCTCGACACGTAAGTAGAGCTCGGTAGTACGCTATGAGAATATATTTATGGCAATTAAGCTACACAGAGGCTCCCGCGTTTAATCCCCGGGGGAATCTTCAGCCTGAAGAGTCCCCCGGGTATGAAACGCGGGAGCCTCTGTGGAGCTTAATTGCGATAAATATATTTTCATAGCTTACTATATATATACACATATATATATATATATATATATATATATATATATATATATATATATATATATATATATTTCTAGATCAATTTCTAAAGATTTCTATCTGGATATATAACATTCCGTGCTAAAAATTATCTACGAGCAAGATATTCGTCATTTCTACGACTTATCAGCGTCGCTGAACCTAGCGAACTTCGAAACTGATATATATATATATATATATATATATATATATATATATATATATATATATGTATTGTTACAAATAACAGTATTCGTCTGTTTAATTATACTGTTGAATTTTTTTAAAATTTTTCTGATATATTTTTGAATTAAATTTTTTTCAAACTCAGTAAATGTTCCATAGGTTTAACAGGTTTCACGAACGTTTTCGATTCATTGTCGAATCGTCTTAAGCTTTCAAAAACAGATGATAAAAACGCTGGAAAAAAAAGAAAATTTTAAAATGAGAACGGAGAAACGCACAGAAGGTGTTTGCATTGTTCTAGGAAGTCGTTGACCATTTAAATTCAGCAATGCTGGATGGCATAACAAAACAAAATCGCATTAAGTTAAGCATTGAAAAATGTTACCACTGGTTTCATATATGATGCTATTTATTTTTAAAAGCATTACCCTATCCTGCCGCCGCACCATGCATCTTGTAAACTCTAGCTCAATTACAAACATCTACAATAACATTACTGCCCTCCCTCTGATTTAAGACACATTCTAGTTAATACCACTAACATGATACATTCCGAAACTAATTTTAAAAGATTAAAAGTACTGGAAGCTATCTACATAAAAACACAAAAATCTAACATTTTTGAATGACATTTTCTTGATGTATATAGAATTAAGAAGGGTACAGTGACGTCACACCATTTACATACAATGTATGCACTTGTTTGCTTGAAATATTGAGTAATTTTCCTCTCTCGACCCCTTTTGAAATTTTTATATTATAAAATGGACTAAAATATTGCACGTTTTAAATATTCTCAATGGCTTTCAATATTATAAGTAGTAATTCAAATAAAATGATGATTTACTGTTTTATTCAGAAGTTTTTCTTAAAATCTGATCAATATTTAATGATTTTATTCAGAACATTTTCTTAAAATCTTATTAATATTTAATGATTCTATTTAGAATCTTTTCTTAAAATCTGTTTATATTTAATGAGTTTATTCAAAAAAGTATGTGTTTAGAGGATTTGTTTAGATTAGACCTATTTACAATATCCAATATGTGTAGTCTTCAAAGCTATATGCACTTTGTTCATTGACATAAACTTTACAAAATTACCTCTTACCTGTATTTCTTACAGAGGATTATTGTGGAAACTGTTATTTCTACTAACAAAGAGCCCAAATAAATAGCAGCATAAATATAATAGAGATACGAGTTGTCAATGTGGTCAAGTGTAACAATTGTATCACTGCAGATATTAGACACAGACCCGCCGGTCACAATCAAATGCGATTAGCAGTCGAGTAACTTATCCACTTTCCTATAAAAAGATAACGCAACATGTACCTTTTCTTACTTTCTTTTACTTTCTTCGGTCACATAAATTTTTTACTTCATAGGTTATATATATATATATATATATATATATATATATATATATATATATATATATATATATATATATATATATGAGTGTCAAGTTATATCGAAAATATTTCATTTTTCCGTTAGTTCTAATATGTAGATGCGCCGTTAGCATTCTGAAGAGGCTAAGAAGTCGAATTAATTATGAATGCTGACAGTTACACTATGTATGTGCTTTTTCTTTATAGTGTCTCTCTCTTTCTCTCTCTCTTTCTCTCTCTCTTTCTCTCTCTCTCTCTCTCTCTATATATATGTATATATATATATATGTATATATATATATATATATATATATATATATATATGAGCATCAAGTTATAACAAAAAGAAATCTATAAACTGCTCGATCGCAGAAGATGAGAGCTAATAAAAATAATTAATTTGAACACTACATGTAACATATTTCAGAATCGTACCGCGGTTTAATACATATAGGTTGAATATTTTCATTGTTTTAAAAAGTCTTTACCCGAAGGGAACTGTCAGCGTACTGAAATGAGGTAAACACACACACAAGGATCGATAAACGCCATTTCTCATTGTGTGTTTTTTTTTTACCGCAATTCAGTAAGCCTCGGATTCCATTTGTATAAATACTTTTTTTTTCATTTTAAAAGTCTACACATCGGGATAAATCCGTGGTATGATTCTGAAATATGTAACATATAGTTGTCAGATAAATTATATATATATATATATATATATATATATATATATATATATATATATATATATATAAATTATACATTACAGATTTCAGAGATGTGCTACGCTTTCATTGATACGGGTAGGTCTTTATTGTTTAGAAACAACCGTTACAACACATATAAAATCAACAGATTCTAACTGAAAGAAGAAAGTGCGAAATATTGAACAAGCCACACAATAAGAAAAACGTTGTCGACATATTAAGCGATTTTAAATTTTATTATTTAAGAATATGTCAACGATTACTCTCAGTTGAGTGAGAGGGTGGCAAGGTCAGAGTGGATAGAGATTGCTGAGGATGAGGGGAGGGCAAGATGAGGGGAAGATATGAAGTGAGGACGATGTAAAGGGGAGAAGAGAGAAGGAGATTAGAGAGAGGGAGAGGGAATATAAAGAGTATTTTAAAAGAAATATGATAACCACTTTCTAACTCTACTAGTTATTGTCCATGCCACGGGGTAACGCTGCTAATTTATATATATATATATATATATATATATATATATATATATATATATATATATATATATATATATATATATATATATATATGGTTGGTACAAAAACAATGGCGTTTTCTCACATATGTTATATTTATATATGTTTTCTGAATTAATTCATTGATAAATATAGCGTTGTTATGAGTCAATTTAAAGCGCGTGTTTCGCACTATTGAATCGTGTTATTCTTTTTAATTTTTTTAAATCTCTGCATTTATTGCTTAGCAGGTTTTTCGACAGCATGGGCAAAATTGAAATCCGCATGATATTATTGTTACAGTTAAAACTAGGCCGAAATCTGCCGAGGCAGCTCGTGACATCAATGATGCGTTTGGCCCAGGAACCTCTAACAGACGTACGGCACAAAGGTTGTTCAAGAAATTTCGCAATGATACACGAGTGCCTCGCAGATGAAAACGGTCAAGGCCGGCCGACTGCGGTTAATAACGAAGATCTGAAAGTCTTAATTGGAGCCGATCCTCGCAAAACCACACGAGTAGTTGCTGATGAACTCGGGGTTGACCACTCAACAGTCGTTCGCCATTTGAAGAAAATAGGGAAGTAAAAAAAGCTGGATAAATGGGTGCCACACGAATTGAACGATAATCAAAGAAACTGCGCAAAAGAAACTGCCGATATCTCAAGCGAATTGTGACGTGTGATGAGAAGTGGATTTTCTATGACAATCGGCGACGTTCGACACAGTGGTTGGATGCCGGCGAAGCTCCAAAACACTTCCCGAAGCTGAAATTGCCCACACAAAAAAATTATGGTGACTGTTTTGTGATCTGTGACCGGTCTCATCCATCACAGCTACTAGACTCCGGGCGAAACGATTACGGCGGAGAAGTACTGCCAACAAATTGACAAAATGCACCAGAAGCTCCAACGTACGCCCGAGATTAGTCAATATGCAGGGACCAATTCTCCTCCATGACAACACTCGCCCGCGTGTTGCCCAACTAACTCTGCAGAAGCTGCACGAATTCGGCTACGAGACTGCCTCATCCGCCATATTCACAGGACCTCTCGCCCACGGATAATCACTTTTTCAAGAATCTCGACAACTTCCTGCGCAAGAAATGCTTCAAAAGCCGAGATGATGCTGAATCGACTTTCAATGACTTCATCGCTTCCAGAACTCCGTATTCTTATGATAATGGAATGAGTGAACTTGTTTACCGTTGGAAAAATGATTTTGATTAATAAAGTTTGGTATAAAAGAAGTTATGGTCTTTAAACGTCAAACACGCCATTGTTTTTGCACCCCCCAATATATATATATATATATATATATATATATATATATATATATATATATATATATATATATAGTCTCGGAAGTTTCTCAACAACTAAAACTATATTAAAAAAAAACAACAAAAAAAACTTATAGTCCTAAATCTTAAGTGGAAAATAACTCATGTACGCCAATTTATTTTTTACAGTTATTATATTAGTTTGTTTCTAACACTTTTTTAAGGGATCATCAGTTGTTTACCATGAACAATTGTTTCGGGAATTTACAAACCAGACAGTATTTAATTTCATGGCTTCCCAGCAGAGTTGATCAAAACCCACTTCCCTTAAAAGACAAAAACATAAACGTTCCTTTTACTAAATCTACGTTTTGTTCCATATAAATGTTTTGCTAACTTATATTAGTTATTTTTAAAAAAATGTTCTTTACCTGTGCTGTTCGTCTGTCTAATAAAATGTATCCGTTACTTACAAAAATGTTGCTGCCTTTTAAAGTGTTTGGACGAATCCATTACACTATTATTTAGGTGATTAATGTATTATTTTGAGTTTTATATTATAAATATAAAAATATCAACGCATCAAAAAATAACAAGTAAATAAATAAATAAATAAATATGTATATATATGTATATATATATATATATATATATATATATATATACATACATACATATATACCTTTAGTCCCTCCTTCTCTCCCCCTCCTCCTTTGTTGTCCATCTCCCCGTTGTCGTCAACCTCAAATAAATATTAATCTTCATTTTTCACTTACAGTGATTCTAATCTGCGTTCACAACTGTTGATTTTTTTTCTTGTTCTTAGTGTTTCAAATCGGCGTTTACAAGTTAACCGTTAATTTTTTCTCTTTTTCTTCTTTTTCTTCTTCTTGTTTGCCCACTCCCAGTGTTTAAAATCGGCGTTCATAACTGTCGATTTTTTTCTCTTTCCTCTTCTTCTTTTTCCTCTTCTTTTTTAACATTTCTTTCTTTCTTTCTTTCTACTGTATTTTTTATTGTTTTTCTTTTTCTCATTATAATTAGTAGATGTGTTATATATACGTTTATACATATTCTACATTATTTTCATGTATATATCCGATGATTTGTTCTATCAGTTTATTTTGATTAATTTAATAAAATTTAAAAGCATCAGGATGGCGAGTAATTGCCTTATTTAATTTCCAAATATTTTATTTTTATCGCCACCTCGGTTAATCATTCTTATTATTAGATCAGAAATTGGGAGCATTACATCTACTAATTTTAAGGTAACACGAGCAATCCTCAGAAATTCAGATATAATACTCCCGTAAAAGATATATACAGGGCTAGTACTATTTTTATATGGCATTCGCACGATACGAAAAGGGAATGCATTTTTTTTATCAAACAGTTTATAGATAAATATTTTATCTCTAATTTTTATATCTAAATCAAAAAAAGTAGCTTGTGTTCCCTTATGTTCATAGTAAAATTCACGATATATTAAATGTTAGTATTTGCAAACTCTTCGCTATCTTTAATGCAAAAAAGGTCGTCTATATATCGCCTACATCCATGATAACTATACGCTCTGGATATATCATTTTTTATTAATGATGACACACATACATATATATATATATATATATATATATATATATATATATATATATATATATATATATATATTCCAGTCTATGTAAATATAGATTTGCCCAAAATATATATATGGGTGTGTATATATATATATATATATATATATATATATATATATATATATATATATATATACATATATGTTTATATATATATATATGTATATATATACACATATATATATTTACATATATATATATATTTATATATATATATTTGCATATATCAGAAAATAATAAGAGAATATAATACGAGGGATTTGTTTAAAATAATTATTGTATTTCGCAGACAGCGCTTCGCCTGTATTAGATGACACTTTTTCCTTATTAAAAAACGAAATTTTCTAATCTCAAAAAGATGAATATTGAAATAAAATAGTTGATCTTTAATTATTCTTGAATAAAAAGTTCGTTATAAATCAAATTTTTAAACGTCAAATAAGATATTGTCAAATTTGCTCAGAAAACTTCTAATGTCGAAAGCCATCTAAAAAGAATTCTAGTATTTTTATACAATAATTCTTTTTTAGATGACTTTCAACATTAGATATGCAACTGTTATATTAGTGCAAAATAAAACTCATTATTTAAAATTCCTTACTTGTTTAATTTTCTAATTAATCCTTACTCGGATTTCTTTTTCTTAGAATAGGTTTTTAATCCTTTGTAGATAGCATCATATCGAAGATAACCACAATCATTTCGTCGTAAAAAATAAGTTGAATAAAATGTAAAATCTTTTATTGAAATAAAAAAGAAAGAAAAAAACAACAGCAATAGGAACCGGAAGTATATTGCTTAATTTCCATGTTTCTGATATAATAAACAGTAATGTAGAAATATATTTGTTTAACCAAATGCTAATAACAGATATTAAATTGAAATAATATATCCTGTATGCCTTCACGATGAAAAGTGTATATATTTTACAACAAAGTTTACTAATATTCACACTATTTACTCACTATTATTTACTAATATTCACAATTCATAATCACTAGTATTTTTAAATACACGAGTAAGAGATTGTCGTTTGTGGCGCTATGTATCCGGCTCAATCTATAAATAGCGAATATGTAGCCAAATATAATGTATAGATTAGTTTAGCAAATGTCTTTCTAGATTTTGTAAGAGTGTTATATCTTTATACTTTGCTATCTGTTATTAGCCGAGTAATGTCAATATTTACAGTTTGTTCTGATTTTCCCCGAACTATTAAGAAAAAGAAATAATTATGTACTAAACAAATAAGAGACATACGTATTGTGTTTGTAAGTATTATATTCTCTACCAAAAACAGGGGATTTAGTATGTAATGAAATAATATATTGAATGTAGTTGTTGTGTTCTTTGTTTATTAATTATGGACGGTTCTTGTTATAATCAATAATATCCTGTTAATTTCGTACAGAATATGAACATACGAGTCAAATATTTTTAGATAGACCTGAAACATGTTCTTTTTAAATTCATTGTTTTTTATGTAAATAAAGGAAATATTGTGAAACTGTCTATATCAAGAACTTATTAAGATACAGTGCACATCGTGGACGCGATTTATGGCATAATTGGATCGTTTTAGTCTCGGAATGACATTGCGGAAATCGGGATTGCCAATAAAGTATGCACTCAATATCTTGTTGGGCTTAGTTTCATAACAAGACATACAAATCATTAACACTCTTTTCAATTGATATGATTCAAGCTTTAAGGACATCCAAATGTATCATGCCTTTCTTGTCTGCTTAATAAGTTATGTAGATCGGTCACTTATATACTGAGACACCATTACTAAATACACTTTGATAAGCAGTATAGTTGCATTTCAAAGAAGCACGTCTATTTAAACCATTGATTTTCAAAACAGGTCGGTATTAATACTCACAGCCGTCTAACTAAACAGGCTTTTTGATGATCAGGGCATTTACCTTTTAAACAAACACGGAGATTTCAAATATTGATCTTGAATATAGGCCGGCAATTATACTCAAAACGTAATATTAAAAGCATCTATCACCACAATTTGATGTTGGCTCAGTTCAAATAATATAAACATACACATAGCCCTCCCTCTCTCTCTCCCGCTGTCTCATTTTTCTCTACATATTTCCTTCGCTTTTCTTCTTTCTATGTGTATATTAAACGTTTTGTTTGTTTTAAACATTCCTGGGGTTATCTAATAGGTTGCACTAAAAAGTAGATTCATATAGTTAGTATATGTTTTATTTATATATACATTTTGGTCACAAATGTGCAGACACCTTTCAAAGTATAAGGATAGAGAAAAATAGAAAGATGAATCGGGGTTTTTTCATTTCTTTATCGACATCAATAAAGATCCGGCCTCATGAAGCTTAGTTTAAATAAAACTGTTGCTACAACATGCATCAACACATGTAGCAAAAGTCCTTGTACATATACACACTTCCTCTCTCTCTCTCCCTTTCTCTCTCTCTCTTTCTCTCTCTCCCTTTCTCTCTCTCTCTCTCTCTCTCTTTATATATATATATATATATATATATATATATATATATATATATATGTTTATATTATAATAGAATGTTTATATTTAATTATCAATTTTTCTGATGCTCTTGTTTGTATTAAAATCAAACAAATTAATAAATGTTCCATTGATGTTAATACAAAAAAGACCATCAGAAAAGTGGAAAAAATAAAAAAGGCATAACTAAATGGACGAATTCTGTTATTTTGAACAGTGTTTGGATAAATCAGAAAATATATATATATATATATATATTTATATATGAACACATTTTTTGTTGTACAGAATTTTATCAAGGTTTTAATAGGATGAACGGAGTCGAGGTCGAAGAAAATATCACAATAAAAAAAAGAGAGGAAATGTGTAGTAATATATTTAATCGCCGGAATACATTCGATTAAAACTTTTAAAACAAATAAAAAAGATCGACTAAAATTAACAGACTAAATCCCAAAGTACCTTTCAACCGACACATTTTTAAGGGAAGCGTCAGCGAATATCGCTTGAAAACCGGGAAAAGAGTAACGTGGAAGAAAAACAAACAAAAGAAAAAAACAGGGAGAGGAAAAATCGCCATAATACACCGAAAAGGAATATATGGACATAATAGGAAAATTATTTATTTATATATATATATATATATATATATATATATATATATATATATATATATATATATGATACTATAAAAATAAACTTCTATAATTCGGTAGGAATTCGAATTAAAACGGAAGATATTACACAGACAAAGGGTTCATTATCTCTTATGATAGACGTTTACCACATAGATATGTTCTCGACATTTTACTGCAATTTCATGGGTCATAATATCATTTTTAAATATTTTTAAAAGTCCTAAATGTTTTAATAATTTTGAATGCAAATACAACTGATCAGGTTACATTAGTATTCAAACGTCTGGAAACGATTATGAATTAATTTATATTTTTCGATAATTAGATGAACTATGAAACAGCAATAACGTAGTAAGAGAACCCATATGGATATATATGTATATATATATATATATATATATATATATATATATATGCTATATTGAATGATTCGAGTATGCGCGAGTATAATGACACCTTTGAGATACATGTATCTCAAGTAGTAATCTATATCTTCGACTCGTATTTGTTAAAAATCTATATGTTGTAATGAAGCTTCCCAATTATCAACGTGTGTCTCTCTCGCACACATACACATAGGTAAACGTGTGTGTATTTTTATATATAACCGGTAAGACACGTATACGAGTGATAAATGATGAACACTCTTTGTCGAGAGAGAATTATTTCTAAAGTACAAAAATCAGATCAGTTGAATAAATATATTAGAAAAAATAAATAAAATAATAGTTAGAAAGAAAGCCATTAATATTGTAGGCATGCTATAAAGTTGTCATGACTACGATTTATGATTTCCCTGTGAATGGACAGCTGTTGAAAAACAGAGTTACTCATTGTCATTATCGTTAAGACTTTTCAAGCCGTGTTTGTTTGGCATTAGAAATAACTACGTTGACTCCAATGCCCAAGACATTCATCAACAGAATATGTCGTTTAAGTGCATGTGCACATACGTAGTCGTTGTTCAAGCTGGATGTTTGCCATACTTTGCTATGAATTAAAATGGTGAATTTCGTATAATACTCGTTTGGATGTGCTTATAATTCTCTAATAAATTGGGCAAATTTTCATATCGTTATATTTCTCTGTATTATTTGAATATTATACTATTATACTCTTTCTTGTTATATTGACTTGTAGTCTCTGACCTCCTATTAGTGGGTCAAAAGATGTATGATAACCCATCGTGAACATTAAGATACCTCCGATTGTTGTAAAATATTAACAATATGTATTTGACATAAATTAACGAATATTCCTCGAATTTCAGTTTGAAGTGTTTTAGGTGAGCATAATATGTCAACAACATCCTATTTAATAAATAAAATATTTCCGATTTGCATTAAATTTACTACGTATCTATTTGACACGAATGAAGCTAGATTTCATAAATTTCATTTTCTTCTTATGACCCTTGTAGAATAAGGATGTTAGCCATAAGGTTTAGTATAATTATATCTTGATTTTAATCATCGTAAGGGGACATACAAGTGATGCAAACTATTCTGTTTAGTGAGATTCCTTTGATCCGTCCGTGTGTGAAAGATAAAAGGAAAAGGCAAATTAAATACAGGAATAAATCCTCAACAAAACGAATAGTTTACCAGTTAATGTCGGATCGAAGGATGTCTTAGGAAAAAGTAAATATTTAAATGTATTGAATAACGGCAACTCATAGAAAAATAGAAGAACGCACAACAAATATTGTTGTCACGTGTTTAACTATTTGGGAAAACATAAAGAATTATGCAGCACGTGCGACAACGACGTTAAAATGGAGAAAAAAAGAAGAAAACGGAAAAAATAATAGTATATCTCGAAACTGATGATATATTTTGATAGGATCACAGTGTTGAATCTAATCGATCATTTAATCACATTATCTTAGATTGTATGCTCACAAACGTTTCGACCGATGTAAGCTCCGACCTTCGTCAGGTGGAACTTATCACACTCGGGATTCTTTATATCGAACTCAAGAATCTGTTCGGAATTTCGAACGGAATTCTTGATTTTATCGACGAGGTTAATTGGCTGGGAGTAGTCTTAAGTAAGTTGTAATTGTATTTAAAATAGGTCGAAGGTTACATTGACCTAAAAGTTGTGAGAATGGGGTCCAATATAAAAATAGTAATCTGAAATAATCCAAATAACAAAAACTCACCATTATTCCTTTTAAATTATATTCGGTGGTTTAAATACAGACACGAATTCGTTCATTATTGTAATTAAAATTTAAGTAATGCTTTTTGTATAATGGAATCGTCAGCCTTAGTGCCAAAAAGTCCAAGTAACATTGTTAAAATGTCAAATTACACCAACTACTGTTATTGAATTTCACTGAGAGGATCTAAGTACTAAACGTACTACGTACCCAGATGTAAAATGTTGAAATTTTGCGGCGCTTTTTCGTTACAATATATAATTTGTTTGACTGAAATTTTCTCCGAAATTAACATTTTTATGTTACCCGAATATAATTGGGAAAAGTGTCCAAATTTGTTTAAAAATTATTTCTAACTAAAAGTAAAAATAGATAAATCGGCTGGCTTTCTTTGCTAGTATATTTAATATTACATATAAAGTTATCTTGTGAGATTTTAAAAGTTAGGCCACAATATTATTTAATATGACATATCTAACCTTGGATCAGACTAGCAAATCTTCATATATTATTTATGTACCATGGTATTGGCATTATAATAACGCATTTCATTATAGTTTATTTTAAAACAAGTAGTTCCACTTGGACTACTTGTAATATAGACACAGGTATTAATTCTGATCGAAAAATCAAATTCATTATTTTTTTTTTAATTGAAGAATATAAAAACTCTCCTGGTTTACAACAGGCATACCATTTTTTTTCTGTAGTGAAAAGTTGCAAAACATAAAATTTAATACCTAAATGACTTCAATGCATCCCGGGCAATTAAGCGTAATTAGAATAGATTATTAACGCGGTTAACGCCAGGAGTGTTTTTTTAATAACCATTGATTATATAATATATAGCAATAACAAATAACCTTCCTTTCTCCTCCTCTGTACCAACAAAATAAATAAAACAAGCAAACGGAATTTTCATAAACAAAATTAATTTTCTTAAACATCTCATTCGTAGAACAAAATACCACGAGGCGGTATTTCAGCCGATTAAAATATGATCGTCTTCAAGTCTAATGTAAACAATTACTCGGATAATCATCCCTTGTAAGTAATCGTTTACCCATTCTAACACTTGTTTCAAATTTTCTCGTTGTGGCGATCATTGTTCAATTGATACACTATTACAAACTTATCCTTAGGTGACCCAAAGCGGTGACCTACCAGTAAAATAAACTCAAATAGTTGAAGCAGCTCCCCCAATTACCAATCTTAAGTATAAGTTTTCAGCAGATAAGAATACTATTTTGCTAATATTTAGAAATATAGAACGTAAGACTCAATACGACTATATCTATAGAATATGGGTACTGATATCGATCCTGACCCAGTTTTCGTGAGGTTCGACTCGGAAGCGTTCGGCTGTCCTAAGCAAACGCCCGAGTGTTGACGAGCCGAATAATACCAGACGACAATTTTGATACGGTGCTGCGTCCTGTGATTGTAAGTTATATTTTCTAGAAATTTTCTAAAAGAAACAAAAAAAAACAAGCAAAACGTAGCGAAGTTACTGTTGTCAAATAAATATTTGTAACCCTAACCCTTACCCTAAACCCTAACCCAAACCCTAACCCTAACCCTAACAACAACAAACAAAAAAAACAAGCAAAACATTATTATCATAGGAAGCAGCACCGTATCAAAATTGTCGTCTGGTACAAATCGGCTTGTCAAATCTCGGGCGTTTGCGTAGGGCAGTCGAACGCTTCTGAGTAATCGTTTACCCATTCTAACACTTGTTTCAAATTTTCTCGTTGTGGCGATCATTGTTCAATTGATACACTATTACAAACTTATCCTTAGGTGACCCAAAGCGGTGACCTACCAGTAAAATAAACTCAAATAGTTGAAGCAGCTCCCCCAATTACCAATCTTAAGTATAAGTTTTCAGCAGATAAGAATACTATTTTGCTAATATTTAGAAATATAGAACGTAAGACTCAATACGACTATATCTATAGAATATGGGTACTGATATCGATCCTGACCCAGTTTTCGTGAGGTTCGACTCGGAAGCGTTCGGCTGTCCTAAGCAAACGCCCGAGTGTTGACGAGCCGAATAATACCAGACGACAATTTTGATACGGTGCTGCGTCCTGTGATTGTAAGTTATATTTTCTAGAAATTTTCTAAAAGAAACAAAAAAAAACAAGCAAAACGTAGCGAAGTTACTGTTGTCAAATAAATATTTGTAACCCTAACCCTTACCCTAAACCCTAACCCAAACCCTAACCCTAACCCTAACAACAACAAACAAAAAAAACAAGCAAAACATTATTATCATAGGAAGCAGCACCGTATCAAAATTGTCGTCTGGTACAAATCGGCTTGTCAAATCTCGGGCGTTTGCGTAGGGCAGTCGAACGCTTCTGAGTAATCGTTTACCCATTCTAACACTTGTTTCAAATTTTCTCGTTGTGGCGATCATTGTTCAATTGATACACTATTACAAACTTATCCTTAGGTGACCCAAAGCGGTGACCTACCAGTAAAATAAACTCAAATAGTTGAAGCAGCTCCCCCAATTACCAATCTTAAGTATAAGTTTTCAGCAGATAAGAATACTATTTTGCTAATATTTAGAAATATAGAACGTAAGACTCAATACGACTATATCTATAGAATATGGGTACTGATATCGATCCTGACCCAGTTTTCGTGAGGTTCGACTCGGAAGCGTTCGGCTGTCCTAAGCAAACGCCCGAGTGTTGACGAGCCGAATAATACCAGACGACAATTTTGATACGGTGCTGCGTCCTGTGATTGTAAGTTATATTTTCTAGAAATTTTCTAAAAGAAACAAAAAAAAACAAGCAAAACGTAGCGAAGTTACTGTTGTCAAATAAATATTTGTAACCCTAACCCTTACCCTAAACCCTAACCCAAACCCTAACCCTAACCCTAACAACAACAAACAAAAAAAACAAGCAAAACATTATTATCATAGGAAGCAGCACCGTATCAAAATTGTCGTCTGGTACAAATCGGCTTGTCAAATCTCGGGCGTTTGCGTAGGGCAGTCGAACGCTTCTGAGTAATCGTTTACCCATTCTAACACTTGTTTCAAATTTTCTCGTTGTGGCGATCATTGTTCAATTGATACACTATTACAAACTTATCCTTAGGTGACCCAAAGCGGTGACCTACCAGTAAAATAAACTCAAATAGTTGAAGCAGCTCCCCCAATTACCAATCTTAAGTATAAGTTTTCAGCAGATAAGAATACTATTTTGCTAATATTTAGAAATATAGAACGTAAGACTCAATACGACTATATCTATAGAATATGGGTACTGATATCGATCCTGACCCAGTTTTCGTGAGGTTCGACTCGGAAGCGTTCGGCTGTCCTAAGCAAACGCCCGAGTGTTGACGAGCCGAATAATACCAGACGACAATTTTGATACGGTGCTGCGTCCTGTGATTGTAAGTTATATTTTCTAGAAATTTTCTAAAAGAAACAAAAAAAAACAAGCAAAACGTAGCGAAGTTACTGTTGTCAAATAAATATTTGTAACCCTAACCCTTACCCTAAACCCTAACCCAAACCCTAACCCTAACCCTAACAACAACAAACAAAAAAAACAAGCAAAACATTATTATCATAGGAAGCAGCACCGTATCAAAATTGTCGTCTGGTACAAATCGGCTTGTCAAATCTCGGGCGTTTGCGTAGGGCAGTCGAACGCTTCTGAGTAATCGTTTACCCATTCTAACACTTGTTTCAAATTTTCTCGTTGTGGCGATCATTGTTCAATTGATACACTATTACAAACTTATCCTTAGGTGACCCAAAGCGGTGACCTACCAGTAAAATAAACTCAAATAGTTGAAGCAGCTCCCCCAATTACCAATCTTAAGTATAAGTTTTCAGCAGATAAGAATACTATTTTGCTAATATTTAGAAATATAGAACGTAAGACTCAATACGACTATATCTATAGAATATGGGTACTGATATCGATCCTGACCCAGTTTTCGTGAGGTTCGACTCGGAAGCGTTCGGCTGTCCTAAGCAAACGCCCGAGTGTTGACGAGCCGAATAATACCAGACGACAATTTTGATACGGTGCTGCGTCCTGTGATTGTAAGTTATATTTTCTAGAAATTTTCTAAAAGAAACAAAAAAAAACAAGCAAAACGTAGCGAAGTTACTGTTGTCAAATAAATATTTGTAACCCTAACCCTTACCCTAAACCCTAACCCAAACCCTAACCCTAACCCTAACAACAACAAACAAAAAAAACAAGCAAAACATTATTATCATAGGAAGCAGCACCGTATCAAAATTGTCGTCTGGTACAAATCGGCTTGTCAAATCTCGGGCGTTTGCGTAGGGCAGTCGAACGCTTCTGAGTAATCGTTTACCCATTCTAACACTTGTTTCAAATTTTCTCGTTGTGGCGATCATTGTTCAATTGATACACTATTACAAACTTATCCTTAGGTGACCCAAAGCGGTGACCTACCAGTAAAATAAACTCAAATAGTTGAAGCAGCTCCCCCAATTACCAATCTTAAGTATAAGTTTTCAGCAGATAAGAATACTATTTTGCTAATATTTAGAAATATAGAACGTAAGACTCAATACGACTATATCTATAGAATATGGGTACTGATATCGATCCTGACCCAGTTTTCGTGAGGTTCGACTCGGAAGCGTTCGGCTGTCCTAAGCAAATGCCCGAGTGTTGACGAGCCGAATAATACCAGACGACAATTTTGATACGGTGCTGCGTCCTGTGATTGTAAGTTATATTTTCTAGAAATTTTCTAAAAGAAACAAAAAAAAACAAGCAAAACGTAGCGAAGTTACTGTTGTCAAATAAATATTTGTAACCCTAACCCTTACCCTAAACCCTAACCCAAACCCTAACCCTAACCCTAACAACAACAAACAAAAAAAACAAGCAAAACATTATTATCATAGGAAGCAGCACCGTATCAAAATTGTCGTCTGGTACAAATCGGCTTGTCAAATCTCGGGCGTTTGCGTAGGGCAGTCGAACGCTTCTGAGTCGAACCTCACCGAAAACTGGGTCAGGATCAATATCAATTTAAAAGAAGAAAAACATGATTGTAAGTTAAGGGACAGACTACGTCATACGAATCGATGGGCATATCCATTTACAAATATGCATGTGCATACCAAAAATCATATGCTCTATGTTTCTGGATAGATAATTATTATTATAATCTCAATGTGAGCGATGATAATTTAGATCTGAAATGAAGTTAGAGACAAACTATTTTATATGTAGTATTTCACTGTTGACGAAACCGAGACTTCTCCGGGAACCATGAATTACGAGTATGGCCATTACCATAACCATCAAATTATATATTCTCCTTTCATTCGACATTTCAGCGTTTTCAACTTGATATATGTAACATCAAATAATATTAACTTAATACATGTTGTTGGACGTCAATTGTGCGTTGCTGAATAATATGTGTCATATTATTATTATATATATATACTAGCAAATATATGCTCCCTCCGGTCGCATATTTTTGCTAGGCTGCCGCATCAGAAATGAAGGCTCACGCCTAAGCCAATGGAGCCCCAGTCATATTTCTGTGGTTGTTAGACATTGATTTTCTGTGTTTATGACCAAGAATATTTTTAGTTGAAAATAAAGAAAAAAAAAATTCGACCCTACCCCGATTTTTATTGTACCCTCGCCCATAAATAGAAAGACTTGTAGTTTAAAAAGAAAGAAACATTTTTTTTGTACCCCCCTCAATTTTTTTATATTACCAGTCATTGAAATATTTTTTAGTTAAGAAAAAAAAAATATGTTTGACCGCCTTCCCCCAATTTTTTTGTCTCCCCCCCCTATACATGTAAATATTTTTAATTAAAAAGGAAAGAAAACAAACCTAACCCTAACTGTAACGACGGGGTCAAAGTTAGCGTGGGTCCTAAAATGAAAAGGCACCAAAAAATCAAATACAGTGAACGCGCGCGCGTGTGTGCGTGTGCGTGTGTGTGTACCTTTTTTTAATAAAACAATTTGATTCTACAATCAGTTGTATAGTTTTCCAGTACAATGTGTTAGTTTATTTTGTTGACATTAAAGAAAAAAAATCACATCTTTTTTTTTAATAAATAAAACATGGAATCATAAATTCTGTTGAGGTCGTGAAAAAAGGATAATATTGGATATGAAAGTATTAAGAAATCAAATACAGTAAACACGAAAAAAATTTTAATTCTCGGAAAGAAAAAGTTTACCTGAACTGTGTGTGGGTGTGTGCGTGCGCACGCGCGTTTTTATATAGTAATTTTTAAATCAATTATTATTTTAATTAAACAATTTGATTTAATAAATTTGTGTTTTAAAACATAATGGCTAAGAATAAACAAACTTAGGACGGTTTTAAAAATGGAAAACTGAGCACGGTGTTTGCCAGCGTTGTTGTTTACATGTTTAACGTGCCAGATTAACGTCGGCTGCTTAATCAGATCGCCATATTTAATTACCGGAGGGAGAGACGGCACTACTGATTAAACAGCCAATCGGCTGCTTAATCAGATCGCCATATTTAATTACCGGAGGGAGGGAGGACACCACAGATTAAACAGCCAATCGGCTGCTTAATCAGATCGCCATATGTAATTACCAGAGGGAGGGAGGACACTACTGATTAAACAGCTATTAGGCTGCTTAATCAGATCGCAATATTTAATTACCGGAGGGAAGGAAGGGCACCACTGATTAAACAGCCAATGGGCTGCTTAATCAGATCGCCATATTTAATTACCGGAGGGAGGGAGGACACCACTGATTAAACAGCCTATGGGCTGCTTAATCAGATCGCCATATTTAATTACCGGAGGGAGGGAGGGCACTACTGATTAAACAGCCAATCGGCTGCTTAATCAGATCGCCATATTTAATTACCGGAGGGAGGGAGGACACCACTGATTAAACAGCCAATCGGCTGCTTAATCAGATCGCCATATTTAATTACCGGAGGGAGGGAGGGAGGGCACTACTGATTAAACAGCTATTAGGCTGCTTAATCAGATCGCCATATTTAATTACCAGAGGGAGGGAGGACACTACTGATTAAAAAGCCAATCGGCTGCTTAATCAGATCGCCATATTTAATTACCGGAGGGAGGGAGGACACTACTGATTAAAAAGCCAATCGGCTGCTTAATCAGATCGCCATATTTAATTACCAGAGGGAGGGAGGACACTACTGATTAAAAAGCCAATCGGCTGCTTAATGAGATCGCCATATTTAATTAACGAAGGGAGGGAGGACACTACTGATTAAAAAGCCAATCGTCTGCTTAATCAGATCGCCATATATAATTACCGGAGGGAGGGAGGACACTACTGATTAAAAAGCCACTCGGCTGCTTAATCAGATCGCTATATTTAATTACCGGAGGGAGGGAGGACACCACTTATTAAACACCCAATGACTTCGCAATTTTAACAGTACTCGCGTTGAAATGGTTTAGAAAACGCGCCGGTTATGATGAAAATGTCTTTAATTAATTGTATGAATAATGTTTATTAATATAACCTTATCGGAAAATATTGTAAATACATATGTAAATTTGATAATAGCAGTTATAAGTGTATATTTGTAAATATTAATTTAATTGAAGGTTTAAAGGAATGACTTATGTTAATGGCAAAACCCATCTGGTGTCTAAGCGACTTTTAGTGACAGTATATAAAGAATTTCAAAAAGATTAATTTCAGTTAAATAGTCATACTGGAGTTTCGGCTTCAGACAGACAGACAGACAGACAGATACATAAACTCCATTATTAATAGATATATATATATATATATATATATATATATATATATATATGCATTTTTTGTAATTGTTTTATTGGTGATTGCAGCGTTCGTTGTTTTTGTTTGCTACTACTATTTCGATGTTTGACTTCCTAAGTCATTAATATGTACAACATTGCATTATTAGTCGCCCTTTACTTTATAGGACGTACTATATATATATATATATATATATATATATATATATATATATATATATATATATATATATATATATATATTAATTTTATACGTACATGAAAGTTATCAATGGACACGTGGCTGTAGCCTGCAGCCGTCATAATCATGGCTAATTTAGACACACACACGTAATCTTTGAAGAAGCATGTTGTATGAAAAGATCTGGTAAATTTAAAGTAGTTTCTATCCCGTCCGTCTGTTATCACCTAATCGATCATGTGCCAGTCTTTAGGGCGTGGATGCATCCATGTGGTTTTAATCATTTTTCTTGTTGAAAAATCGGTTTGTGGAGCACATGAAAACATTCTATACATAAAGAAAGAAGTTTAAGTCCGTTTGAATTCATATGTCCATACCATGATGATACAAACTCCCTCCCACGACTGAAAATAACTGCCAACTCTTGCATTAACGTCTCTAATAAGAATGATATTATCCTTATATCGAATTCCTGAGATGACATTTTGAAGATGATCATAGAAATTATCATTTTCCTGATAAGAGCTACCTAAAGTTGGTGCATAACAACTAACAAGAACAGCACGAGTGTCGTGCGCCAGCTCTAAAGTCAGTGTCATAATTCGGTCAGATACGATGGAAGAGTACGAGCCAAGTCAGACCTGATAGCAAAGCCAACACCTAAATGCTGTGGCTCGGCTTCACTTCTCCCACTTCCCCCAAAACATATTCGCCTTTCACTTCCGTCAATTGGGATATGCCCGCAAGACGAGTTTCGCCAAGTGCCGCTATGTCGATGTTATATTTTATCAGTTCAAGAAACACACATGCTGTTTTGCGCTAAGGCGAAGAGTTGTTATCTTGAAGTGTTCGCACGTTCTAAGATCCCAAGAAAATTTCGATTTTGTTTACTGCCTGATTGGATACACAGACCATCGCAATTTGCTGTTAAGGTTTATGTGATCATGCAGTGTTTAGGGCTCTTTTCTCGCCCTCTCCCCAGCTAAAGGGAAATAAGTGCTGATCCTAAATAGGGCTGCTTTGTCGTCAAATAGAGGACCTGCACCTCACAATTGCCCTCGAGTGTTTTGCGAGAACGGCCATCGCCCATCGGCCTGTCAATGTGCAGTGATCCAGCTAGAGACTCCCAGCAATACCATTTACCTGTCCTCGTCGCCTTCACACCATCGCCAATGGACTAGCCTTGCATGTAGGTTTTATAACACACATATAAGTTATTGAAACAGTTGCAATAAACCTACACAAGCTTTGATTATAGTGGTGAAGGTTTGTGTAGCACCATCCACACTTTTTGGAACTGCTGATAGCACACCATCCGTGCAAACGTTTGCCACAGAAAGCATGAACAACAGAGTTTCACATCTTCTAGATGCATGCCTTAATAAAGACTGAGAGTGCATCATCCCTTGCGGTTTAATCGCGCCCCCATTTAGGCGTACCCGGCGTTGCCTGTGAGTGTGTTTATTTTATTGTCTGTCTGATAATGTTTCTTTTGATTTTGTACCAACTTCACTGTACTGTAATTTGTTTGATTTAATTTCTGAAACACTTAATGAAACGTTTATAAAACATAGTAATTAACTGTTTTAAATGTTAAGTTCATCATTCGTATTGAATATAATTATCAGTTACTAAAAGATGTGAATCTGGCAATCATGCTTCTCACTCAGAATACATGGTCAGTCATTAATTACGTACATGTCCACTACAGTGCCGATGAAAATCAAATTGCATATTTGCTGTTTATTCAAAATACTAACGGAATTATAAGACATAAAATATCATCACATAAACGTAATACATGTTGGTGACGTCGACTGTGCGTTGCTGCTTATTGCACAAGCTCAGCATTAAATTGATTATACATGATAAGAAAGAAAATGAAAAAACAACTTCCCACGCTTAAGATGTCCGAACACCTGAATTTAAACTTTTACACACTCTGTATATAAGTATTTCGATAGAATAATGTTAAAAAGATCGAATATTGATTGTTAGACTAATTTAAATCTGGCAAAAAATATCGTTGTTATATCTTATTTATACTAAGCAGTTTTTTATTAAAATATCATATTTAAAAAAAAGAATATGCAAATAGTACCGAAAATGTATTCTATGAAAGTTTGAGAATGCATTTTTGTGAATTTTGAGAAACACTGACACTCTGTTCTCAGTTTACTCCACTTTGGACTCAGCAAACCACCCCTCCCTACATTCCCATTGCCAACTGAAGCCACACCTGAGAACCTTGTCATCACCCCATCTCAAGTCAGAGACATCATGAAAAACCGTGACACCTCCAAAGCCTGTGGGCCTGATATTATATCAGTAAGAGTAATAAATAAATGCTCTGCTGAGCTGACCCCTGTCCTCTCCAAACTATACAACAAAGGCCTTGCTGAATCTTGTTTCCCGTATAGTTGGCAAATTGCATCTGTGGTACCTATCAGTCTTCACGAATTGTGGAGATAGAACTGATCCTCTAAACTGCCGCCCAATCGGTTTACTCTCGATCTTTGCTAAACTCTTTGAATCATTAATCAAGCTAGCGATAGTCCGGCACCTAGTTTATGAAAAACTTATTTCTGATCATCAATACGGATTCAGACAAGCACGTTCTACTGAAGATATCCTAACAGTTATCTGTGAACGCGTATACGATACACTGGACAAGGAAGGTGAAGCTCTGGAGGTAGTGCTCGATATATCCAAGGCCTTTGAAAAGGTCTGGCATGAAGGGCTTCTCCTAAAACTGCACTCATATGGTATTACTGGGCAAATATTTAATATAATGAAATCCTTCCTAATAAAAAGAATGATCCAGGTTGTCCTCGATGACTGTTCATCTAAGCAACATGACATAAATGCTGGTGTACCCCAGGGATCCATCCTTGGACCTTTACTGCTCCTGATTTTCATTAATGACCTCCATAATGTCATTGAAACTGCGATAGGAATATTTGCTGAAGACACCACGCTCTACTCTCGTCATGTGGGTAAAACCGACGCGCACATATCTGAGGCAATGGTTGAATCCTTAGAAAATTACCTCCAGTCTGTAGTTGAATAAGCTAATAAATGGATGCTAACTTTTAATGCCGCAAAGACAAAGCACTTTCCTGCAATAACTACAAGAAACCTCTTCAACCACGGATTGTCATTGTAAATAACACCCTACCTGAGAGTTCATCATTCAAACTCCTCGGCCTATTTTAAACAGATAACAGGAATTGGAATAACTTCATTGAAGAGATTGCAAGGGCTGCTGAAAAAAAGTTGGACAACCTCTACCGTGCTAGTAAACTACTCACACCTGGCATTACCCTATATCTCTACAAAGCCACCACCCCCATGCATGCAGTATTGTTGCCACATATGTATTGGGGCATCTTCCGCTGGTCTCTCCCTCTTAGATAAGGTCCAAATAACAGTCGCCAATTTGATAGGTCCCTCACTATCGACCAAGCTCCAGCCCCTGTCCCATCGCCGCAATGGTGCTTCTTTATGTCTGTTATACAAGTACTTCAATGGATTGTGCTCCGATGAGCCTATATTCGGGTACCCCCACGACATAAATTCACTAGACCAACCCGACCATCTGCCAAATCCCATCCATTCACTGTGAAGGTCCTCAGATGCCGAAGAGCTTTCTAGTCAAAAAGTTTATTCTCTCGTGCTGCTGGACTCTGGAACCCCTCCCTGCTCCCTGCTTTCCTGACGGTATTGACAGGCATACATTTAAAACTAATGTAAACAGCTATCTCACTGCGCAGCTCCTAATTTAGGTTGACTCCTAAAAAAAACTTTCTCCCTTTTTTTTCTGCAGCCTCTTACGTCTACAGTGATGGCCTGCCTTGTTTGGGGTGAACTATGTAACAAAATGTGTTCACATACATTACATGGTGTTCACATACTCCGTAAACACCTTTGTGAATTAAAATTATATAATAGGCCAATTTACTTTTATGGTGTCTATAATGATGTGATACAAGTAAAGAGACTTAGTACTTTTTAGTTATGCAAAACAATTGCAATCACAGTATATGAATCTTTGAATGATATAAAAGTTGAAAACATGTGATAGTAGTTGTACTCCAACAGACCACAGGTAGTCTAGTCTAGTCTATATATATATATATATATATATATATATATATATATATATATATATATATATATATAATGTATATTTATGTAATTGTTGTTATATATTATTGCAGCGTTAGTTGTTTTGTTTTGCTTACTATTATTTCGATTGTCGCACTTCGATAGTAAATAAAATGCAGACAATTACATTATTAGTCGCCCTTAACTTTATAGGACGTATTCTTTTCGTTAATGTTTGGCAAGGTTGTTTTACAACGAAACTTCGCGAAATAAAAAATTAAATGAATGAATTTTTGATTTAACATTGCTCGATTGTTAATATTTCAAAATATTTCACTTTAATACATAATAATTTGTGCTACTAAGATGTTGATTTCTTTCCTTACTTAAAAAAGCGCCAATCAGCGTATAACATCGCCAGGAGTAAACATAACGTCGTAAGAACTTGACGTATTTTCGACCCCTCACGGTTAATCCCACCAATATGAGGAGGAAGAAAAAAAGCACTATAAGACAGTCTCGCTTGACAAGGTTGTTTTACAATGAATATTCGCGAAAAAAAATATAATAAATGAATTTTTCATTTAAAATTGCACGATTGTTTGATTTTCAAAATATTTCACTGTAATACATTATAATTCGTGCTTCTAAGATGTTGATTTCCTTTCCTTACTTAAAAAAGCGCCAATCAGCGTATAACATCGCCAGGAGTAAACATAACGTCGTAAGAACTTGACGTATTTTCAACCCCTCAGGGTTAATACACCAAATATAAGGAAGATGAAAAGACAAAAAAAACACTATAAGACAGTCTCGCTTGGCAAGGTTGTTTTACAACGAAAATTCGCGAAAAAAAATTAAATAAATGAATGCTTCATTTAAAATTGCACGATTGTTTGATTTTCAAAATATTTCACTTTAATACATTATAACCCGTCCTTCTAAGATGTTGATTTCCTTTCCTTACATATATTTATTAATTTTATAAACATAAAAGTAACCCAAGGACTCAAAAATGTCTGGCTAACGTCCGTCATCAGCATGGCTAATATACACAAAGATCGAATCTTCGATATTAACTTCTATATCCCAGCGTTTATACCATTGTACCAAGACGCGATGTCTAGACATATGTACGATTTTTATCACCTAAATAGTTATTGTATTTTTATGTAATTATTTCAATTAAAAGGTATAAACCTTTTTTTTTCGTAATATCCTTCTTGGTCTTGTAGAAGTGTCTCGTCCGATGTTGTGGACTAACGGTCTGTTTTAAATAGAACTTGATCGCGCATGGTCGCTGGTAGTTATACATTTTGGGAAAGTTCATTTTTAAGCATCTTTTGAATTTTAACATAAATATAGAGGCAAAATGCTTTCAAAGAAACCATGTTAGATGCAGATATTTTATTAAATCAAGATAAAAATAAAAATATTCCAAAACATTTCTCAAAAACATAGCTAAAAAAAAATAAAGATGAAGAAAAAAAAGGAAGGTATTTTGATATATTTTTAGTCCACATCATCGAACGAGCCACTTCTAAAAGACCAAGAAGGATATTACGAGAAAAAAAGGTTTATACCGTTTATTTGTCGAAGCTTGTTTTATCAAGCGAAATATTAGCTAAAAAAATTCAAGATGAAGAAAAAAAAGTAAGTTATTTTGAAATATTTTTGAGAAATGTTTTGGAATATTTTTGTTTGTATCTTTATTTAATAAAATATCTGCATCTAACACATGGTTTCTTTGAAGGCATTTTGCCTCTATCGTTATGATATATATATATATATATATATATATATATATATATATATATATATATATATATATATATATATACATATATATTTATGTAAACATTGTAAAATAACACGGAGCGAAAAACGCTTGATAACAGTTTTTTTATTATTAAAATTTTCCGAAGAGATCATCAAAAACCTTGACTGCCCCGTCTAAATATAGCCACGTCTTTCATAGCAATACTAAAATAACACACCACGATAACAGCATCAAACGATTAAAATTCTTGAAGTCATCTACATGAAACCTAAACTAAACTAAAAAATCCCGCAATCAATTATGTAAATTACGAAATTAGTCACACCATTTTAAAGTGTTTAGCATAGTATTTTACGTTACTAAATTCTTCCCCATTAAGCAATTATACTTTTGTATCTTGCACGCGCTGAGATGGTAATCACGTTCGAATGCAACATTTTAATGTTATATCTTTTTACATTTGTAAATAAGTAAGAGTTTTAATAAAAACTCAACAGTAAAGACATTATTTGTAAAAACCGTAACGCTTGAATGTGATTTGCCGAATCAAATCGAAAGAATAATGAAAGGAAAATGGAACAAGAAACTCACGGAACTTGCGTGCACCAAGTTCACCGTAACACTAAATTGACTATTCGGAAAATTAAAACAATAAAATAAAAAAGGCTCATAAAGCAAAAACACTTCGTGTTATTTAATAATGTTTCCTTCAATGATATTATGCTGCCCCTAAATACACGCACACTATATATATATATATATATATATATATATATATATATATATATATATATATATATACATATATATATATGTATATATATATGATAAAAAAACTTACGTAACATAAGTTGTTCATTTTATCATTTTTTTCTGTTTCATTCAGTTTGACACCAATATTATACTGCTAAAAACAATAAAATGATGACCAGTGAAAGAAATCTACTCATTAACAAGCAATATAAATTTCGTTAAATACGTTAAAATTGGAAATTGAGGTAAGAGAAAAGTAAAAAAAGTAGGAAATAGAAAATAAATTTAAAACATGGATGAAAAGCAATCAAACGAATAATTATGTGTTAGGCGAGCGATATTGCATTGTTTCAGTGCGGTTTTTGTGAGATTTTTTCTTAACGAAAAAAAGGCGAGATTGACGTTTACGTTGCATTGTTATGAGAGAAGTATTACAGTGCGTTTGATGAACTTGCGGCGTGTAAGAGAGTATTTCATTTTAAAGTGTGTGCATTTTGTGAAGTCAACAATTTAGTTTACACATGTGTTCACTTCTCAATGGAGTACCTGCCTGTATTTCCTGGGGTTTTTACAGAACTATGCCTTCAAATCTATCTTACCCCCAACCCCTCACGATTTTAGAGATATGGATGATATACTCCTCATCAACCCACATTACATTAATCGCATTAAAATAGTTGACAAACTTAATAAAATAGCAAATACCGTTTTCTTCATCTCCGAATTAGAAAATAATACATCCTCAACTTCTTTGATATCACTCTGCACAGCACGGCTAACGGCCGAAACGTCTCAGTCTATAGAAAAACAAGTAATAAAAATAATCCTATACATTTCTATTCCGACCACAGATAACAGAATAACATCCGGAATTATCATAGGCTCGTGTCTCAGAGCTGTTCGAATTTGCAGCCCCGCTTACCTCTGCCATGAAGAAACCTATATCGAGAACACTTACAAATCTTTACAATATACTCAATCTTTCATGAAAAATGCTAAACGCAAAGCTTTAACATCCATAACAAAAAAAAACAGAATTAAACTACAAGAATGTATCTTCATTGCACCATCATTAGCACACATATTACTCACATGATTGATAAAAAGGAATCTTACATTATTCTCTCCAATACGCCCATATCTATTTTCTTACAATAACAATTCAAATCTGACATAAATCTAGTAACATCAGCCTCTAAAATAAGGATGCATGAAACCCCAAAACCTAGTGCCCATCTACCCGTTAAGAACACTACTTCACTGGCCGGCATTTACAAAATAAAATGTGTCTCATGTCCAATGGTTTATATGAGTGAAACGGCCAGAAATATAAAATTCAGCCTTTACAGAACTAACACAACTCTAAGCACAGAATCAAACGAATACACTAGTCATACACAAGAACACTTTTACCCATAATTTTGACTTTACAAAATGCACCTTCTTCAAGATCGAATACTCTCTCCCACACCGCAAGTGCATCGAAAGCGATGTAATACTTCTCTCATCATCATCTTACGTAAAGTTAAGACTCGCTGTTTTTCTTTAATAAAACATATGGAAAACGTCGCACTGAAACAATGCAATATATGTCGCCACTGCATTACAAACTCTGATCACGATTAAAGTAACTTCGTTCTATTTATCTTCCTCCGACAAGGTAAGATGTGACACAAGGTCGAGAAAGTGGTAAAGAACCAGCGCTCGAGAATTTGAGCACTCTGGCTGTTAAAAATAGCCTGGCCAGCCCCGTCGGCATTCCCCGGTAGGGCCGCCTCAGACAGTAAGCAATAAACCTACTCCTCCCCAAAGAGTGGAGGAAAAGCCTGGGAGGGTGCACCTCCTAGAACTGCACAGGACCGGCAACCCCCAATAGACCGGCGTAAATCCAGACCAAAAGGCCCGGACAATACCGATTTTATTAGACGGGGTAAAAAAAACCCTGGTTCGTTTTCACTGCCTTTTATCGAATTTTTCTATTTATTTTCCTTTTTCTTCATTTGTCCTCCCCTTTTTTAACTTGTAACGTCTTTGCCGCACGCGTGAAATAAATTCATTCTTCTTTTTTCAATTAGGTGAACACGTGCCAAAAGGGTTGCGTGTTTTTCTTATTTTCAATATTTTGCCGTTATTTAATACTGTTTAAAATCTTCACTTTTTTCTTAAATCGTTCATTGATCCGAACGAAACCGGTAGAATCTCTCGTTTTTAATGCTTTTTTCTTGTATTTGATTTGTTTCTCCTTTTGCCCTTTTTAACACACAGACACACACACACACACACACACCCACACACACACACACACATATATATATGTATATATATATATATATATATATATATATATATATTATTACGTTTACTTATGGTTAATAAGTAACACAGAAAGTATTTCTAGATTTCTGAGGGAAATCATCAGGGATTTACATTTTAGGCTTGTTTTCATAACTATCCCGTGCTTACTCTAGCTGTTAAACAATCAGTATCCTTAATTTAATTATTCACTACTACTTATTTAATTGTTATAGCCGATGAGTATTTCATCGTTAGTTTGAAAAGAATGTTTGAGTTTGTCAAATAAACAAAAGCTGACATTACCTAATGGATAAAATTAAACCATTCTGTGTGTCACATTTTTCTTGTTAACTACAATATCTTATATTTATTTGCGACATGAACTAGATTAGGCCAAATTTGCTATAAAAATGCAAGTCCCTGTAATTAGCCAGATTATTTTACGATGGAAATGAAGAAAACATTTCTGTAAGGCTTACGTGCCATAAGCATATTCTCATGTTACTATTAAGCTCTACTCACGTATGAAGAACTGTTAAAGGACAGCTCTTTCTCTCTCTCTGTATATACACGTCATATTTTGTATTACATAATGTACATACATAAAGCAACCACACATATATACATGTGTATATATGATTGTTTTTAACAAGTGAAAATCCAATAAATTACTTCTTCATTACTAATATTTATTTTCAGTTTGAAGACAGCTGTTACTTTAACAACGTGTTTATTTCTGTGTACCCAAAAAACAAATACGTTTCCATGAGTACAGTTTGCTTTCGGGAATTTCTTTATCTGTGGGACATATTGTAACGGGACTGGTTTAATGCAGGCTAAAACATCGTTGCCTTCAAGTCCAATATTAAGAAATATTTGTCAATTCATCTTTTATCATTTTGAGGCCGCTCATAGTATAATTAGTCACACAACTCACACTCCATCAACTCAACCGTTATAATTGAATGGGCTGTTGTCTTGTAGTAGAAAGGAGTAGACACATAATAAACCATTGTTTTGTAAAGGTATATTTATACTAATTCAAACTGGCGTAACCACGCTCACAGACACCGGGCATTTTCTTTCTCACCAAGTCAATAACACCAGACTATGAAGAAAAAAAAAGAAGAAAAAAAAGCACTTTGCTCTGACGAGGAATATTTTATATTGGAAAGCTGTGTTTAAAATAAATAAATATTATTTATTTATTTTAACAAATTACATTGTTATTGTTTTTCCCCCCCCCAAAAAAATATATATATATACAATTTTATATATATATATATGTATATATATATTGTTATGGCGCCGTACCAATAAAAAACATATGGAATGTCCATTCTCAATGAATACTTGAAGCATAGACTTCTCAATTGTTGCGTACAACCCCAATCCGATCAGTCTCACATACACTTCGGGTGATTAAGAACGTCGGGATGAGGTAATACCAGTCGAAGATCCGTTCTTTACAATCAGTCGGGCAAGAACTGGGCCACATCGGTGGCCTTGATCTGTCGGGCTGAGGTATATTGTCTTGGGTTTTCCTAGGAGGTGCACCCTCCCAGACCTTACCCCCTCTTTGGATAGGAGTAAGTTTATTGCTTGTTTCCTGAGGTGCCCTGACCGCGGAATGTGTCGCGTGCGAAAAACGCATCTATGAAATAAAATGTGTTTCATGTCCGATGTTTTATATTGATTAAGCGGCTAAAAATACCAAATGACGTATCTACAAACATAAACAGGACTTCAAACACAACAATCCCTCTAACGCACTAGTCATGCACATGCACACTTTTACTCATACGTTTTATCTTACAAACTGCACGCTCCTTAAGACTGAATAATCACTCCCACGCCACAAATACATCGAAAGTCTTCTCATCTTATTTTCATCACAATCTAATGCAAATATTAGGCTTAGTCCTTACTCCTTAACTTGACATCTAACAAAAATCGTACTCAAACAATACAATATACGCCATCATTATATTATCCGCTTCTATCTCGGTTAGCTGCTATTCATTTTTAAGGCTTTTTTTATTTGTGTTTCACTTTTTATTTTTACTTTTATTTTTTATCTTTCTCTTTTAGCTATTTTTAATTGATGCCTTTTTCGCATGCGCCACATATATTTTCAAAAAGTTACACACGTGCTAAAAAAATCCCGTTTTTTTTTCAATGAATTTAAAATCTTCATTTGTTCTGAAAAAGTTCGTTGATCCCAACGAAACCGGTCAATCACTCGTTTTATTTTGATTTCATTGTCTTAAATTGTTTTTCACTTCTGTCTTTCATACATCAAGTCTCCACGACTTTTAGGACCTATCGTGGATTTTATATATATATATATATATATATATATATATATATATATATATATATATATGTAACATGTATTGTATTTATTTCTATAGATGTGAATCCAGTGATTATTAAACGTATTCAATAAGATGTACAGCTTTTAGTATATTTTTTATTTATACAACATGTATGCACATATGTAACCAATAATGTTTGTATATATATATATATATATATATATATATATATATATATATATGTATATATATATATATGTATATATATATACAATTATATATATATATATATATGTATATATATATACAATTATATATATATATATATGTATGTATATATATATATATATATATATATATATATATATATATATATATATATATATATATATATATATATATATAATTGGTGAAGCGCCACTAAACTACCTCTTGATTACGAACATTAATTGTCAGGTTGTAGACAGCTGTTACATAACCGAAACCACGGGGTTTCGCTAACTTTAATTCGCTTCATTTAATCTACATTTTAATCGTATATATATCACAAGTTGTGCACTAATTTTGAAGGATTACTTTGAGGGTGAACGCAATTTTGCGCCATTAAAATGATTTTTTCTTGCCCCACTGTAGTTAAAGAAGAATCAAATGTCATCTGATATTTTCATTTATTCACAAAATAGCGGCCATTCATTGTGCGTGATTTATAAAAAGAACAGTTGGTTTGATCTGAGTAGTGTCTCTCACGCTGAGCACTTGTTTAAACTCACGCCATGAAACCATGCAGGTTGCAATTATATTTAAAATATTTGAATTGTGTTCATTCTCTCTGGTTCTTTTATGGGACATCGATTTTTGCATTTCGAAAACATCTCATTTGATTTACATATTTTCAAAATAATGTTCAACTTGACAGAAACAAATTGCAGAGCAACCGGTTCATGCTTTATAAATAAATGGTTTCAAGTACCGCAAAAGAATCGCAAACCTCTTACAGCGTTCGGTGACATCTTGAGACCATTTACGAATGATGGCCTCGCGCAGAAAACTAGCAACTATGTGTTTAAAAAATAGCCAGCGACATTTATTCATACGTAAGCAATAGAATTACAGTTTCTTTCATAAGACAATAAACAAGATGCTAGAATTGAACTAAAAGGCCTACCATGAAGTGCTAAGTAATGAGTGAGGATTCCTAGGTGTTTATAAAATAGTCATATACATTAATGCATACGTAAGCAATTGGTTTAGAGTTTGTTTTAGATTGCAATTAACAATATGCTAAAATAAAAATAAAAGGCCTACCATAAGGTGCTGAGAAATAATTGACGATTTCTAGGTGTTGATAAAATATCCATAGACATTAATGCATATGTAAGCAATTGGATAAGAGTTCACTTGAGAAGGAAAGTAACAAGATGCTATAATTAAACAAGAGGGCCTATCATAGGGTGCTGAGTAATGATTGAAGATGCCTATGTGTTTATAAAATAGCCATATACATTAATGCATATGTAAGAAATGGAATTAGAGTTCTTTTGAGATTGAACATCAACAAGATGCTATTATTAAACCAGAAGATAAGGTGATGAGTAATGATTGAGGATTCTTAGGTGTTTATAAAATAGCCAGATAACTTAATGCATACGTAGCAATGGAATTAGAGTTCATTTGAGAAGGAAATTAACACGATGCTATGATTAAACCAGAAGGCCTACCATAAGATGCTGAGTAAGGACTCAGGATTCCTAGGTGTTTATAAAATAGCTATTGATATGTATTCATACGTAAGCAATGAAATTAGAGATAATTTGAGAAGGGAATAAAATAGATACTAGAATAAAACTAGAAGGCCTAACGTAATGTGCTGAGAAAGGATTGAGGATTCCTAGGTGTTTATGAACTAGCTATAGACATTATTTGATACGTAAGCAATTGAATTAAAGTTCATTTGAGAAGTAAATTAACAGGATGAGATAATTAAACAAGAAGGCCTACCATAAGGTGGTGAGTAATGATTGAGGAGGCGTAGGTGTTTATAACATAGACATAGACATAAATGCATACGTCAGGAATTGAATTAGAGTTTATTTGAGAAGTAAATTAATAAGATGCTGTAATTAAACAAGAAGGCCTACCATAAGGTGCTGAGTAAAAATTTACAAGATGCTCGAATCAAACTAGAAATCCTACCAGACGGTGCTTAGTAATGATTGAGGCCCGGTTGCATTCTTACTTTATAATTTATAATTATTTTAAGATATGAATAAAATATAATACCCGCTCCGTTAAATTTAACAGACCAAGATGTTCTATTCTTTTAACTATAATTTAAAAAAAAATATTTTTGTAATTTTATATTAACATAACATGCTCTCAGCCATAAACCTCTTCCTATTATTACACTATTAATTTTATTTCATTAATTAGAGTAAATCGATGAAAAAATACGTAAGTTATATGGACGAAAAATCCAACATTTTTTCATTGAAATCTGTAGATACTTTTTAATAGGCTTTTTGGTATCTTTATAAATTCAAAATAACTTTTGAGTTATCATCACTTAATTTTATTTTATCGTTTAAGACTCAGAAAGTGGCCTCGCTTTTAAAATAATATATTTCTATTCAGATAGAATTTGGACTAAATATTCGGTAGGATGCTCGTAATTTGAATTTCTTCGGAGGATCTTAAGTTTTAAATTTAGAAGGTGACACTTAAGCTCCAAATTATAGGCATTTTTCTAGAAAATAGATTTTAAAACTAGAAAAAACCGTGTCCCTGCTCCAATCCTCGAGTTCAGTTCATAAGTCTCGCCGATCGTCTTTGCATTTGGGTGATAAATCGTACGGAACATGAGATGTGATACAATTGAAATTTGAATATATTAAGAGACTAGATGTTCTTGAGAGCCAAACGACACTTTCACAAATCTGACTAACCTTTTTTGCGCTTTAGCTTGTAAGGTTGGCCATCGTAGAGAAACGTCATTTCCATTGAGTCTCGATTTTTTGTTGACGTCACATTCGTTAGTGCTAGCCGTCGCGGTTTTGAATGCATTTTAAAAAGTTCATAAAACTTTTAAAAGCTATCATACATCTGAACTTTTCAGCATGTTTCGCTCACCCAACCAAAGTGTATGACGTAATTTTCGATCGAACAGGCTTTTTATCGTGGATATGTTAACACAAGCACTGATGTAACTATATATGTTGTATGTCATCTTCTTTGATAACCTTTTAATAAATAAATATGTTGGATGTCATTGTTTTTCTTCTGCATTCAACACCATTCCTCTATAATCAACATCGTATGCGAAACCTTGTGTTTCTTCTTTTTTCTCAAGTTTGTTCGTTCTTTCTTGCAAGTATTGAACATTGAACTATGCGTTCTGCGTTAGTAATTCTTTCAGTGATCAGGTCTACTATAACAAAAGTTTTGTGACTTGTTCTGATGGTGAATAACGTTAGCTGTATATATAGACTGTAAGGTTGCATAATAGTTGTTCAAAAAATATCCTCACCTTGTTAATTAATGTTATTATAAACTAGGTCTTCGTTCGCCCGTGAACACTTCGCAGTACTATTCTTATTCACTACCTGAAATCATTGAAACGTAACTAATTGATACGAAAAAGTAAAAACTGATCGATAAGAAGACACGACTAATTGATGAAATGTTTCTTAAGTGGTCCTCAATAACTATGTTTCGACATTCACGCAAATCTGAAATATTTGAGTTTTCAAAGGGTATGCTACCTTTTCATAATCATCTAGGAGGAGAAGAATATAATACAATCTGACTAAATTACTGCCAGATTGTTAGTAAAACCAATAAAAACTGATACTTGAACACATAATTATATATATATATATATATATTTGGATTTTTCACTTAGAAAAAAGATTATTCAGTGAAGACCGAGATTAGGCCAATAAAAGCGAGCTAGATGATACTCGATTACAGGGTACAGAGTATTTATATGTGATTTTTGAAGGCTTACCAAAGCATTCCGTTCAGGAGCCCAAACAACACAAAGAAAGACTTATTCATTCGAATATTATTTATTTATCATTTTCAAATTAAAGAGTGTTTACCTACACGTTTTTCACTACCAAGCAGACCCTTGCTTGATAGGTAATCGGGGAAATTAAGTAATTATTATTCCAGGTACTTAATTCTCCTGATTATCCGCTAAGCAAGGACCTGCTTGGTAGTGACACACGTGTAGGTAAAACACTCTTCAATTTGAAA
>OY744521.1:16026800-16034300 GCA_963556195.1 Sepiola atlantica | reverse complement strand
TAATAAATGGCTTGCTGCCGAAATATATATATATATATACATATATATATATATACACACATATATACATATATATATATATATATATATATATATATATATATATATATATATATATATATATATATATATATATATATACATATATATATATAACAAGCAGTGCAAATAGCTATATGCATCGTCCGACGTTTCGTAGATCACTCTTAACTGCTTGGTAAGTAGTCGCCGAATTCCGCTATTTACAGTTAAAGTTCTTCTCTATTTACTAACTAGTTGACAATGGCCTGCGGGTAAGATCTCCGACTACGAATCAATGGTGATTTGTGTTCGGGGTTCGCGCCCACCGACCGTTGGGAATTAGTTCCTAGACTGAAGATTGCGTTAGCATGAAACATAGATGTCTCTAGGTATTTAAATATTTAATATTTATTTATATAAATATATGTATATATATATTAAGGGTTTTTTAGGAAGTCTACTTGGTCTAGATTTATGTTGATGGCGATTCAGAATCTGAGATCTTTCAAGGGGTTTCTGCACTTTTTTCAACATCTGGATATAGATACATTGCATATGTTTATCTAAGATATGCATATATTGTATATTTTATAAAATTTTAACAACATCTTTTTAATTATTTTTCGATTTCTTTTTAATTTTCATTGAAATTTTCTTTCTTTGATTTGTTTCTTCTCATGATGTTTTTTTTCGCATCGTTATTTTACTAATTTTCTTATCATTGTGTCAATGGTAGTACTAACACAGCGTGACGTCACTTGCTTTATATGCATCATTCCTTCCCTTATAGAAGTAGAATGCCTGTATGTCTCGCCGCTTTAAATGTGTTAAAATTATCATTGTTTATAAGCTATTCAGAATAGGCCGATCGGTTAACGACGTTAGATTTTGGTTGAAAAATACTTGTAATCTAGGGTTTCGAATCGTGTGACCGGTAGTGAATAGTCATACTTCTATGCTGATGAGTCTCGATTGAAAAGAGACGAAACGTATACGTCCATAGATAAATAAACAATAACAAATATTTATATATATATATATATATATATATATATATATATATATATATGCATTATTTGAACCTCCTAAAAAAAACTACATGGAACGGGGGTTCGAATCACGCAACCAGTAGTGAATAGGTATATCTCTATGCTCGATTAAGGGACGATAGGTATACGAGGAAGATGGCGAAGATCGAAAGCGCTTCATATGGTCGATAAAAGAACACTCGGAACTACACTCTATGTACGAGACAGAAATTTTAAAAGAAATAAAGTAATGAGTAAATTCTGTTTTCTTCAATCAAATATCAAATAAAAACTGTTTTCTCAATACGTGCACACACACACATATATATATAATTTTTTTTTTCATTAAAGTAATCCATTTTTTTTCATTAAAATAATACATCAGCATTGCATTGCTAACTTAGACAAGGAACGAACCTTCGATATTGATGTGTATAGTCCAGCTTCTTTACCACTGGACCAAGACACTTGTCTACAAATATGTACGATGCTTATCACCTAAATATTTTATGTATTTTTATGTAATTATTTTTATTGGTGATTGCAGCGTTCGTTGTTTTTTTTTTGCTTACTATTATTTCGATTGACTCACTTCCTAAATAATTAGTCGCTCTTAACTTATACGTCTTATAAAGTTAAGCACGACTAATAATGCAAGGAAGTTAGACAATGGAAATAATAGTAAGCAAAAAACAACGAACGCTGCAATCACCGATAAAAATAATTAAATAAAAATACATTATATATATATATATATATATATAAATATATATATATTCAGCCAGTCCAACTGATGTACATACGTAAATACATAGACATATATCTACGTAAACATGGCCGTGACTCAAGTACGAATATACAAATATAACGCATGACATGCAAATATATATCACTTACTTCGTACGGGCAAATGTAAAGATATCAATAAGCATGAATAGATATTGCCGTGTACGTTTCTGAATTATACAAACACGATTTCTATTTCATTTGAAAAAAGCAAGAATTAATATTTATAAATAACAGAACAAAATATGCTGAGGTAAATAAAATACCATTTTAATAATAGTTATATATACTAATACAATACAAATAATTTAATACCGATATATATATATATATATATATATATATATATATATATATATATATATATATATATATATATATATATGAAGCAATCCAACAAAAGATATAAGCGTCAACTAATATCTTATAATTAGTGAAACATCCGGATAAAAAAACTGAAGCTCAATATACTGGATAGAGCATTAATATTATAATATAAAATGAAGTAATAAAATAAGGTGTCAATCAAATTTTATTAGAATTCAAAGTTCATGCAAAGCATCCTTAAGTCCTTAGCTCATGAGTTTTCAAAGATAATTCTTCTCTTCAGAGGACCATTACCGCAGTTATACTACTACAGGCAATAAAATTACGCTTTGAAAATATATAAAATTATATACACAAATATATAAAAAATACATAACATCAAACATATCAATCCAAAAACATACTTTTGTTGAATCCATACAGTCCATCCAGGTCATACAAGTTGAGAAGCATAATCAGGAAGGACATTACTCCAAGATACAAACAGCAGTCCAAATATGTGAAATTGAAGGGGCCGGCAAGGTTATATATATTTTTCGCTCTTCTGGCTAGATGTGATGGGAGTCCGTCTTGTTTTGCTCAATTCGGATTTAGCTGGTTTTCTAATTTAACAACGAATTTGGATTTGGTTGGATTTGCACATGTTGGGATCTCGGAACTTTGATTGGACTTTTTGTATTATTTTGATTGATTTATTTATTTATTTATCATTAACATTGAATATGGACACATTTCGCGAATGGATAACCTAATGTAATTGTATGTGTTATACTAATATATCTATATATGTATATAATATATATATATATATATATATATATATATATATATATATATATATATATATATATGCGTGTATATAAATATATATATATATATATATATATATATATATATATGTATATATATGTATGTATATATATGGATGTATATATGTGTATGTATTTATATATATATATATTTGTATGTATATATATATATATATATATATATATATATATATATATATATATTTATATATATATATATATATATATGAATAAATGACAGGATAACATAATCCGACAGTATGCATTACAGGCAAAACAGCGGAATACCTAAGAACTCAACGTTTCGTCTAACTGCTGCGTGGGCTTTTTCTAGGTCGTCCGCTGTTTTATTTTGTAGGTCTTCCGCTGTTTTCTTTTTGATTCATATATATATATATATATTTATATATATATATATATATATATATATATATATATATATATATATATATATATATGTATATGTATATATATTTATATATATGCATATATATACATTTATATATACATACATATATATACAAGTATTTATTGATACATATATATACATGTAAATATATACATGCATATATATAACCATGTATATATACATGGATATATATATCCATGTATATATATATATATATATATATATATATATATATATATATATATATATATATATATATATATATATGTGTGTGGGTGGGTGTGTGTGGGTGTGTGTGGGTGTGTAAATATTATCTCCAATTTTACTGATTACATGTACTATGCCATTTAAAGAGCTGGAATTACTCCACCCGTAAGCTATCCAGAATACAATAGTTTTGGACTATATTTCTGTAAACTTTGCTACTAACTTCTGTGAGTGATGGAAGAATTTATTCAATGCATGGAGTAAAAACAATCCTGCTATAGTCGGTCTCTGCAGCTTCACCATTACCTATTTCTAAAAGTATAGAGGCAGAATCACTAGCCATTGGTCAACTATTTAGATACACACGCAGGTTCGCACATGAAGTTACATCTTGATGTACTCTCACAAATATGAGAGTTTAATGCAATCATTGAGTTTTTCAGCGGGACTTCTACGTAGAACATTAGGAAGGGTTTGTTGGAGTTTACCTGATAATTAAAGTCTTATGCTAACTATCACAGCATCACGTCTCTTGAGATCACGCAATGTTTTATCTAGTGCTTCAAATACTAGTTCATGTGTCATCTTATGCGATCAATATATATATATATATATATATATATATATATATATATATATATATATATATGATTGTGTATGCATATTTATGTCTATGAGTCAATGTATGTGTGACTATATTTATATTTATTTGTGTTTGTACTTGTCTCCCTCTATATGTCCACGATTAGTACACATTCTCAACTAAGTCTGCCCAACTGATAATGAACTCGTTGTATCACCGACCTCCTTAGCCTTTAAATCAGGGGCCTGTGGATAGTAAAATTTACAGTTAGGGGGTTAACTGACTTGCGATTTAAATTGCTCTAAGTATATTGCGCATAATTAATAATAAATTGCGTTAGTCCGTATGTAAGATTATGATCATATGTTAGTGTGATATGTATATATATATATATATATATATATATATATATATATATATATATATATATATATATATATATATATATATGAGTGTAGGTTTGTAATCCGAGGCTGGAGCAATGTGATATGGGTACTGGAATGTGAAGAAGGTAAACGAAAAGAAACGAGAAGAGAAAACAAGAATGGAATCTCAAATCAATTTATTAATATTTCACGTAAAACAGATTAAATACCGGAACAGTAAATAAAAAAGAGGTTACTGTCAGGCAATTAAAAGTTCCAGAATAAGGTAATCTTAAATTTTCGCAAGAAAAACATTTATTATCAAATGACCAAAAATTATATATATATATATATATATATATATGTGTGTGTGTGTGTGTGTGCGTGGGTGTGTGTGTGTGTGGGTATGTGTATGTGTATGTATGCATGTATGTATATATGTATGTGTATGGGGGTGTATGTATGTATATTTGAGTATTTGTAAATATTCGTGTATATTTTCTTTGCAAACATATTTAAAGAGAAATATAAACATAGTTGTATGCGTATGACTCTCTATGAGTTAGTGGGTATAAGATTATTTTTGTTTACTTACACTTATTCTATTTCTGCCTGTTAGTATATCTATCTATCGATGTATATATATATATACATATATATATATATATATATATATATATATATATATATATATATATATATATACACGGTCAGGTAAAGTATACACTTTAATTTTATGAATAGTTAGATTAATACTGATAGCCGATGATGAATGATTAGAATATAAAAAAGATAGGATATGTAAATGTTATCTAAAAATATGTAAAGGGCCTATAACTTTAAGTATAATAATGATAATGAATATTTACTGTAATTTGGGCTATAATCGCCAAGCTTTTAAAACTTTTTAAAGTTTTTATTTTGTACGATTTGCACTGAAGATATCCACACTAAGAAATAAATAAATGCAATTTACAAATATCTTGATGTTGGCCGAAACCATTATCTGCAAAATGAAAAAAATAAGTTGGAAAAAATGACGTTAATCTGTCCTCCGTGATTATGATGCGATATTGAAATACATAAAAATACTAAATATATACACCTCTCTCTCTCTCTCTCTCTCTCTCTCTATATATATATATATATATATATATATATATATATATATATATATATATATATATATATATATATATATATATATATGTAAGTAATATCTTTTTTCATTCACTTTTCCGCCCTTCATAAATTGTGTAACATCCCTGCTCTTTGACCAAAACTTTTTACTATCATGAAGTTAAATGCTATCCTGTCTAACATTAATTCGCTTTTTCAGTTGTTTAATTATGCTAGACATCTAATAAAGTCGTAGTTTAAACGTGTATGCACATATGTAGCCAAAATATTTGTACAAATAGCAAAATATATCAAATATGTATATATATATATAGAGAGAGAGAATGGTAGTTTGCTTGAAGCATTGGTGGGTATAGTAGTAGTATGTATTTAAAAGGGTGTGTGCAATGCAAATTCCGGGTAAGATGTAAGTTGAAGGAAAAAAAATAATAAATCGCATACGAAATATGAGTTACTATATATTTTTCCTCAAATCTTACATAACAGCAAGAGTGTTGTTAGCTGTTTGTGTGATGTCCGGATGATTATAAAATCATTTATTTAATATTTCGGGAAAAGAAACTTCCCTTTGTCAAAAATAATTAATACTAGAGGAATCTCTCTGACATTTTTTTTTGTCAGATTTTCTGCACAATGGGAGATATTTCTCTGGTATTAATTATTTTTGACAAAGAGACGTTTCTTTTCCCGAAATATTAAATAAATGATTTTATAATCATCCGGACACCACACAAACAGCAAACGACGCTCTTGCTGTTATGTAAGATTTTAAGAAAAATGAATAGTAAATCATATTTCGTATTCAATGTATTATTTTAGTTCCTCCAACTTACATCTTACCCGGAATTTGCATTGCCCACAGCCTTTTAAAAACATACTACTAATATATATATATATATATATATATATATATATATATATATATATATATATATATATATATACTAACATTTGTAAGAGTGTAGACACTTACAAAGGATACTTTCGTATTTTAAAATGTATACGTGTGCACATGTTGATATCGGTACATGTATGCATACATCTGAATCGATGTGGATGTGGATATGTCTATGCTGTTGGGTGTGTATTAAACCAATATACACCTAAAACATTATTTGCAGAAAGTGATGTTCAACTTTACAATTTATTAATGAGAATTTCGGCTAGCGATGAATGTCACTTTCCCTTTGACTGTAAAAAATGACTCATCAAATTCGAAATCTGTTATTATTTTTTAATAAGATTCAATAATACAGTATATTCAAATAATATCAATATATAGAAAATCCAATTTAATTAATGCCAGTCGTTAAAAATGATCTAAATAATTTCTGTCATGTGGTCACTTGCCTTTCGTTCTGTTGGAATATATTCCTCATATTTTTCTGATCGATTTCTTTTATGTTGCAATATACATAAACACATGTCTTCGACGAGTCTTACAAGGCGCATATTAGTATGTGTTGTTGATAACCGAAATAATTTCCATCGATGTCTTCGCGTTTTGTTCTTTGTTGTACTCATCATATTTTAGTCATAAATAAGTAAATTGGGAGGCAAATTCACTCCCAAATTAAGATGAACTCCTACTGTCCCCATTGACATCGGGACACCATTTAATGAGATGCAGGTTTCGATACTCAGTGATTTATTATTCCTCTTTCCTTTTTCCTATTTCTTTCTTCATGTTTCATATGGATGCCATCTTGTTTTTTGTACCCACAAACGTTTCAACGCGATGCATTTAATGATAATACGTTTCCGTAATATTTTTAATAGAAATAGAACCAGACAAGGAATACATCCGCTTGATGTAAGGAGCTTA
>OY744521.1:16016800-16021800 GCA_963556195.1 Sepiola atlantica | reverse complement strand
GGTGAGTGTTATTACTTTCTTAAGATGCTTGTATATCTATTTCAATTGAATGAGTTGTATTACTTTCTTAACGATACTTGTATATCTATTCCGACTGGATGAGTGTTATTACTTTCTTAACGATCCTTGTATATCTATTTCAATTGAATGAGTTGTATTCCTTTATTTACGATGCCTGTATATTTATTCCGACTGGATGAGTGTTATTACTTTCTTAACGATGCTTGTATATCTATTCCGACTGGATGAATCTTATTACTTTCTTAACGATGCTTGTATATCTATTCCGACTGGATGAATCTTATTACTTTCTTAACCATGCTTGTATATCTATTCCGACGGGATGAGTTTATATTACTTTCTTAACGATGCTTGTATATCTATTTCATTTGAATGAGTTGTATTACTTTCTTAACGATGCTTGTATATCTATTTCAATTGAATGAGTTGTATTACTTTATTTACGATGCTTGTATATTTATTCCGTCTGGATTAGTGTTATTACTTTCTTTACGATGCTTGTATATCTATTTCAATTGAATGAGTTGTATTACTTTCTTAACGATGATTGTATATCTATTCCGACTAGAGTAGTGTTATTACTTTCTTTACGATGCTTGTATATCCATTTAAATTGAATGAGTTGTATTACTTTCTTAACCATGCTTGTATATCTATTCCGACTAGATGAGTGTATATTACTTTCTTAACGATGCGTGTATATCTATTTCAATTGAATGACTTGTATTACTTTCTTAACGATGCTTGTATATCTATTCCGACTGGATGAGTGGTATTACCTTATTAACGATGCTCGTATATCTATTTCAATTAGATGAGTGTTATTACTTTCTTAACGATGCTTGTATATCTATTCCGACTGGATGAGTTCATTACTTTCTTAACTGAGTGGGTGTTAATACTTTCTAAACGATGCTCGTATATCTATTTAAACTTGGTGAGTTGTATTACTTTCTAAACGATGTTTGTATATATATATATATATATATATATATATATATATATATATATATATATATATATATATATTACAACTAGATGAGTGTTTTTTTACTTTCTAAACAATGCTTGTATATCTATTTTAACGTTGTTAGTTTGTATTACTTTCTAAACGATGCTCGTATATCTATTTCAACTAGGTGAGTTTTATTACTTTCTAAACGAGGTAGGTATATATATATACATATATATATATATATATATATATATATATATTACAACTAGATGAGTTTTATTACTTTCTAAACAATGCTTGTATATCTATTTTACCGTGGTGAGTGTTACAACTTTCTAAACGATGCTTGTATATCTATTTAAACTGGATGAGTTTTATAACTTTGTAAACAATGTTCGTATATCCATTTATATAGCATCATGACTTTGTTTGTTTTTGTTTGATTTTTATATTTTATTTTCTGTCTCGCTTTGCCTATATTTCTTTTCATATGACAATCGTTGTTCCTGTTTTCTTTCTTCTTTCTTTTCAAGTTTTAACTTTCTTTCTCTATTCTTTTCTGTTTCATTCTGTTTTATATTTTTCTCAATCTTTGAATCATTTAATTCGTTCCTATCTCTGTTTCTACCTCTGTTAGTATTGTTCATTTATTTCCTTTCTTTTTTTATTTCAGTTTCTATTCATCTCGTCATTTCACCTTTTGTTTTTCTTTTTATTTAGGTTTTCGTACTTTTTTCATCATTACTTTCTTCATACATTTTCTTGATTTCTCATGTTCTTAATGTATTTCAACCCCTTACTTTTCTCGTTGTTTCTTCTTTTCATTTTTAGTTTTTAACTATCTCTTTTGTATATATCTTCATTTCCCTTGTTTTTTTTATTTATTTACCCATCCATTTAGTATTTCTTTTACTTCTCTCGCTACTTATTACCTATTTATCTTTCATCCGTTCGCTATATGATTTCATGTTTATTTTCTCTTTTTTTCTGTCAATCGTTGTCTCCCCTCTCTTATTTATTCGGACTCCCCAGTTGAAATATATTCAATTGGACTTGCTAATGCGGCCAATAAATACTCCGAAAAAAACTGCAACCACCTGTTGAAACAATTGCTCATTGCGAGTTTTGAAATATAAGAATTCCATCCGTCATTTGAATCTAGATAACAACTGTTCCCTTCCTTATATTTTCGAGCAAAACAAATTAACGTGGAATTCAATATCCCATGACAAACAACGTTTCGAATTCGTTTCAAATTGATCAATGACATAATAAGCATCAATAATTTGTAATTATTGATAGAAAGAACGATTGATTTTTTGATTAGACGACTGTGGAAACAGCTGAATGGACGATTGGTCGATTGGCATTGGCTTTAGTTCGCATTTCAATTGCCTGCAGAATATGACCATTTAAAAAAATGTACATATCTATAGTTATTCATCTCTCTCTATTTTCTACATCCTTTATTTTTTGTGAAGCTTCAATATCATGTATTACACATTCACAAAATACCCGAACAGTTAATGCATAGGCGATGATAAATGGCCTCTCAGATTTAGATGTAATAACCACAAACTTACCATTAGCCAAACCACCCTTTACTCTTAAATAGCGAAACATTTCAACATCAAATATATTTTAATATACACCATATTCGTGGTACACATACGCACGCAAAGAAAATAAAACTTCTTTTGGATTAACACGCACAACTCTATCTGAGTTTCGATGGGGGCGGCTTTCTCATGTGTAAGTTTTACAGACTGAAAAGGGTTACGTTTTGAAAGGAATCTGTGTTTGCTGAGGAAATCATTTTATCTTAAACATAAGGCATAACGACTTGAACGCGCATAAGTCTACTTCGGAAAAGACTGATGTTATATTTGCCATTCGTTGGATAACTGAGATTTCCTGTGGACCAACTTGTACCTTTAGATAATAAACTATTCAAAAAGTGGTAAATGTTGATTTTTTTACAACGGTTTCATATTCATTTAAACTCAAATACATTTTAAATATCTGGAAACAAGTGGATTCAGACGTAGTACTTCGTATTCTACAAAATTAAGACACTCGAAGCAATACTAATTTTAAGAAAGATTTATATTTGAAGAATGTGTATAGTTACAAATACCAAGATTTTAGCATCATTTAGTGTGTATTCCTTACATTTTTGTCGGCATTGCTGCACGAAGTTGTAGTAGGACAGAACAATAATAACAACAATTGTTAATTGTTTTAAACTCATTTTATGATATTTTGCTATCTGAAAACTCGTATGTTAATTACAATACCACGCTCTTTATAATATTAAGACACTCAAACAAAAAAGATTCAAATCTATTTGAAGAATTTTTATTAAGTCTACAAGAACATTTATTTTCCCCATTTGATTTTCGTCTGCGTAACAAGACTAACGATATACTACTACTAACAGGTTTAATAATTACCCTCAAACTTAGTCGCACTACACATGTTGCCACCACAGTAAGTGGTTCTGAAGAGTCTTCTAGAATTGGGAATTCGGAGAGGAATAGCACCAGCCAGACATCAACAGTAAGGTACATATTGTGCGTAATCACTCAAATTCTATAGAATATATTGGTTGTTATCATCGATACATTGATGGTAAACGACCGGTGCAAGAACGCCATATGGAATGCAATGGTAATGGACACCGCAGAAAGTACTAGAAGTCTGATATGTTTTGTTTTCATTAAGAGTCCATGGAACGCTACCTGTTTTGTCATTGGTAATGAATCTTGTGAGAGCTTTTATTGAGCAAATAATAATAGTTTAGATCGCTATGATGTTGCAAGCAAATTGACTGCCATGATTTTGCAAACCAATGCACCGCTATCATTTTGCAGGCCAGTGGGCAGATATGATTTTTCCAGTCGATGGTCCGCTATGATTTTGCAAGGCAATAGACCGCTATGATTTTGCAAGCAAATGAACTGCTTTCATTTTTAGACCAATGGCCCGATATGATGTTACAAGCTGATGGGCCGCTATGATTTTGCAAGCCGATGGGCCGCTAGGATTTGGCAAGCCGATGGGCCGCTAGGATATGGCAAGCCTATGGGCTGCTATGACTTTGCAAGCGAATGTACCGATATTATTTTACAAGCCGATTGATAGCTATGAGTTTGCAAGCCGATAGACAGCCATAGTTGTGCACTCTGAAAGACTGCTCTGACTTTTTAAGTGGATACATTGTTATGATTTTGCAAGCAAATGAACTGCTTTGATTTTTAAAGCCAATAGACCGTTATGATTTTTCGAGCCGATGGGCCGCAATGATTTTGCAAGCTAATAGACCGATATAATTTTGCAAGCCAATAGGTCGCGATCATTTTTCAAGCCTTTTGTCAGCTATGATTTTGCAAGCCGATAGACTGTTATGATTTTGCAAGTCGATTCAACGCTATAATTTTCGAAGTCAATTGACTGCTATGATTTTGCAAGTCAATAAACTGCTATGATGCTGCAAGCCGATGACCCCCTAAAATTTCGCAAGTCAATAGAACGTTATGATTTTGCTAGCAAATGGACCGATATGATTTTGAAAGCCAATAGACTGCGATGATATTAGCTTAAAGAGAAACCTAGGTTGTCCTCGATGGCCGTACAGCAAATCAAAATGACATTAACCCAGGTGTGCCTCAGGGGTCGATCAATGGACCTTTATTTTTCCTCATTTTCATAAACGACTTCCCTGATGAAATTGTGTTAGAGATATGTATATATGCTGATGACACAACGCTCAATTCTTGGCTATGGGAAAAACGAACACACACATATACAAAGCAATGAGTAGATCTTTAGAAAATGACCTCCAGTCTGTACTTGAATAGGGACGTAAATGGATGAGAACATTTACTGCCACTGAGACACCATTCTCTTCCTTTAACAATTATAAGAAACCTTTTCAACCACGTATTACCATGGCTAATAGTGCCTTGCCTCAGAGTAAACAATTCAAACTCCTCGAAGAAGATACTGTCAAGGCTGTTGCAAG
>OY744521.1:15969300-16014300 GCA_963556195.1 Sepiola atlantica | reverse complement strand
TGCAAGTCATGTTGTCCCACATCTTCTAAATAGACTCATAATTAATTTATATATATATATATATATATATATATATATATATATATATATATATATATATATATATATATTGCGTTGGTGACCATTAATGTAAAGTGTTGCATCGGGAATAAAAGAAAGTAGGAGACCATTCGCGTGGCAGCAGTAGGCCTGTTCTAGATCAAGTTGCTGTCGGAAATTCGTGGTGTGGTCTCAGGGAGACTCAGTCAATTAAGTTGTATTTTGTAAAGAACCCCCTAAAATATGCAATTTAAATTCAGATCTTAAATTAAATATTTGCCAATATATGACATACTTTTACCTTAAAAAAAGTTCAAATGTGCTTAGAAAAGCCTCTCCCTCTCTCTCTCTCTCTCTCTCTCTCTCTCTCTCTATATATATATATATATATATATATATATATATATATATATATACATATATTGACACAATACAGTAACATGGTATAGGCCACTCGATAGACAACAGAACAATAGAACAGGAAATAAGAAGTAAAACTGACCGGACCTTTGTTCGTGAGAAGCCCGACGATTAGCTAAGAGAACAACAAAGGAATTTGATTGGTTAACAAGCTAGCCGTGTATATAAAAACACCCGGCTAAGCTAACTCCATGTATTTTATCTTGAAGATTCTCCCTGGGACGAAACGCGAAAGCCTTTGTGTAGCTTAATTGCCATAAATATGATTTTATAACTTGCTACCTAGCTCTACTTACGTTTCGAGCACTGTTGAAGTAAATACTGAAAATTGATACACAAAAAATGATATCTCCTTATAAAATATTATGTGAATACATGAAATATATATATATATATATATATATATATATATATATATATATATATATATATATATATATGCATATATATATACATGTATATATGCAATAATGATGTCATTCATAATTTTAAATGTTTACAACATAGTGCTGACTACATAGGTAGTACGACAGTAAGATTGGATAATAGGTTTACACAAAACAATTAGTCCTGGAATATGTGGATTAAGTAGCGTTCTAAAAATATACACAGAGGCCTTCAATCGCGGAACATTTTATTAAAAAAACGACGTGTGCAATAAATTTCAGAATTTTTTAATCCTTACATTCAGCGTAGAGTAAAAGCAAAACAGTTCGTCCTTTTTCATGAATAGTAAATTATGTCTTCTATTTATAATTACAGTATTACATTTATTTTCTCTATTTTCCTCTCTCGATATATATATATATATATATATATATATATATATATATATATATATATATATATAGAGAGAGAGAGAGAGAGAGAGAGAGAGAGATGTAAACGGTTTTTGAAACCAGTAAAATGCAGAGACTTTTCTTTTTTTAAATAAACATATTATTTATTTAAATTCAAATTTTCGATCTACACAGTAATCTTCATCAGGATAGGAGACACTTTGTTTTTCTTCTTTTTTTAAACGACATGATGTTGCTTCAGATATATATATATATATATATATATATATATATATATATATATATATATATAGAGAGAGAGAGAGAGACAGACAGACAGAGAGATAGAGAGAGAGAGAGAGAGAGAGAGGGGGGAGAGAAGATGGAAGATGGTGCTTATTGTAACAGCACTTATTAAGATAATCTTCATGTTCATAATTCAAAACAATTTGTTGCAAAATCTATGTACTACAATTTTTATAAAGACATTCTACGTTTTTTGTGCATCATATACAATTTTTATATTGTCAAAATGTTCAAAAATTCCGCGAAATGTCTATAATTTTAGAACAGCATACCTGTTATATTGGAATACGCAATTAATGAAAAGAAATACAATTAAATAACATAATTTGTTTGGCCTCATATATTTTGATAATTTCAATGGAAAATTTGATCAAAGAATTTGACTTTTATAATTACCATTTATTTTCAATTATCTATCAATGGATACCTTGTAATATAAAATGCATTTTGTTGACTTTCAAACTTGTCATGAGCGTAAGTTTTCCTATTAAATGATTAACTGATATGAAAAAATATTATTTACGATCGGTGCATCTTGCGGTATTAGAACAATTGTAAAACGATAAAAAGATATCGATGCCCTTCCCCTTTGCGAAACTGCTCCCTACACAAGCAAGATACAGCACATTTGCATCAGAACATTTAGCTATAAAACATTTTAAACACATCTTTGGAAGATGCGACTTCGCAGCCGATACAAATTATACACTCCTGGTGTATGCGATGGAAGCAATTTTCAACAGATACTCATCAGAATGTTTTACATTTTTTTTCTGAAGATACCACGAATATATACGCTACAATAAATAGAAAATATTGAAAATCGAAGAATTAATCTTAGAGTGTATATTGCTTTATAATCGGAACAAACTATTATGTTAGTTTACAAATGTATGTTTTAAACACACGTCTATGTTTACAGACTTATACAACACATATTTAAAGTGCTTTCTTGAGACTAAGCATCAAATTAATACATGACAACGAAGCCGAAGCGTTATTCAGATATTCACCTGTTAAACCTGTGCATTATCTTCCAATGCGACTATGAAGTTCGACAAGGCTTTTGAGTTGATGGTATTGAAACACTCTGAGGTTCAACGCGCTCCAAAACTGTATTCCACCGATATGAGATCGGGTGGATAATGCTGGAAGGGAATTATGTTTCCGAAAATGGCGTACCATCTTTTCATAGACTACTTGGTTTATACTGTCCATAACTTAACTGTCGGCTATAAAATCAATTTAACATATTTTATTGATTAAAATAAATTTCTTTTTGTTTTGAAATACCTGGTAATGTTAACCGGACGCATTATCTTGGGCAAGATTTCATTTCTTTACTGAACACAACCAAATGTTTCAAAGTGAAGACGAATCTTATCCTACATTGCAAGTGATCATTTCCAACTGCTCTATTCGGAAACACTTCTTATTTATGTTATACTGCAACCAACATCTCAAGACTATACATACTTCCAGTGTACATTAGTTGATGTCAGACTGTCGATATAATTTATCGCATCTTGAGAAGTGCGATAGTGTAAGATTAATCCAGGTTAAGTGTTTTTGATCTTGCATACAAACACTGATCAAAATGCCGCGGTCAAAATAAGATTCATCAATAAACGAATTCCTATCGTGTTTATCTACAAAATACTTTCGCGCGTTTTAAACCTATTCACGTGAGCATAGTAAAACACTTACGTACTTTCGACCATAAATAATACATTCGAACGATTTTTGAACGATTTTCTCGTTTGCCAGTGTCTAAGCTTATATGAGATGTTCCAATAGAGACAGTAACACGTGATATATTATAAGAATGGGTTTCTCATTACAGTGTACTCGAAATTAACAGAAATAATCGAGGATCCCAGTGCTGGAGTTGTCCCTCTTATTCGTGATGTTCAGAATAAAACCGATCGAAACGAATGCATACCATCATGCGCGAATGGAAAGTTAGAACACTTATTCATGGAGTGTAAAGTATGACATACAATGTGCTAGAATTCTACGAAATATATAATAGGAACATTATCAATGAAGATATAGGATTTTCTCAAGCATGTTTATTTTATAGTGTTGCTCTGACTCTTCCAGTTCAGTGTATGTATATTACAACATACACTGAATGTTATATACCTTGCCGACTCCATGACAAAACTGCTTGGATCCTGTCCGATAATTTCGTAGTAGATTTGCTTTTGTTTGAGTTGTAATTTTCAAAAAATAACTTTCTCTTAAGAATTATACAACTTTTAAGATGATTTGACCAGCTGACTAATACCTCATTTTCATTGTGAACTACTTCTCAGGTGGCACAACCTCTTACTTAGAAATTCGAACATTTCGAATCTGTATTAAAGTTGGTCAATAATCATTAGACACCAATAAAGCATGATTCTCTCGGACGTTTTAGACATTTTCTAGAATCAAAATAATTGTAAGGGATTTTGATCAAAATTGGAATAATGATTCTAAACATGAGGTTTAGTATTGTTATTTAATAAGGACCATAACAGTGGTGCAATTTTTGTTTTATTTTGGAAAATAATTTTACCCGTCATGAACGCGATGTTTTTCTCGTATATATATATATATATATATATATATATATATATATATATATATATATATATATATATATATATATATACTATTTTCGTGTGTGTAATAACATGAAAAAGCTGTAGACGACAAGTGTGTGATATATATATATATATATATATATATATATATATATATATATATATATATATATATATAGATAATGTATATATATATATATATATATATATATATATATATATAGATAGTCTCGGAAGTTTCTCAACCATTTAAACTATATATAAAAAAAAATTTAAAAAAGAAAAAAAAGTCCCAAGTCGTTCATGGAAAATCACTCATGTAAGTCAATTTATTTTTTACAGTTATTATAGTAGTTTGCTTCTACCATTATTTAAGGGATCATCAGTTGTTTACCATGAACAACGCAGGAATATATATATATATATATATATATATACTAGAAAAATATATGCCTGTTTGCCTTTATATGTCAACCTCTTGTTACATAAGATAAAACAACATATTCAGAATGGTGGCGTTCGTGTTCTAGATGTGTCTGCAACACGTGTCGCCTGATTTCATAGTGGTATGATTACGCAACCTTTTTGTTATTAATCTAGACTAAAATCAAATTGTACAATGAAATAGCTTCGATAATTGACAATGAAAAATAAAGAAACAGCCTCTTCCAAGTCAAATGTTAATACTCAAATTGTATTACGAACTAACTGTAAATATACTTTTTACTTTCATTTTTGCTTGTTTTGCTTCTTTGTTTAACTATGCCGCCTGTTTATGTTACCGCCTTATTTTTATATAGAATAGCAATTTGAAAATTCAGTTGAAGTATTAAGGAATCGTCAGACTATTAAATTATAATCGAACTAAATAGAAACACAACTATATAACTATTTCCATCTATAGTTATCAAATTATTGGATGTAAATCGCTTCGAAATGTATTCATCATTCGATACATGAGATTTTATTTAAGAATTATAAAACGTGTTTAGTTAATTTCTATGCGACAGTTGCAATTAATTCTTTTTTAACATAAGATTAAAATGTTTGACGTAAAAACGAAGACATCAACATACATCCTAGTAGATTTTATTCCGTAATTAAATTATTTCTTTCGATCGGATTTTAAAAAAATCGTGTTATTTTATTCCATTGCATTTTTATTTTAATGCATATTACACGTAAAAGTTAATTAATGTTAAGAAACAGTAATTCGAAGTTGAGAACAAACCCAGACAGACACACTAAAACGTGTATCTAGAGAATATTAGTAGATATGTGATTAGTACAATCCGGACAATTATTGTCATTTTTGTTGTAGTTTTACAAAGTTTCGATTCATTTAACAAAGCAAAACACACTCGTCAATAAGGGTTACTGAGATTATCAGTTTAATGTTGAACAATACTATGATAGGGTTGAAAACGATGGAAGAAAAATACAAAATCTGATTACTTTAGAAGTTGGAATTGAAGGCGACCATCTTGTTGTTTGTATGTACGCAGTCCCGCGGTAATATATTCCACATATGAAAAGTGATTTTGTTGCACTCAGGGTGCAGCGATCAAGTAGAGAAATACTAGTTACGTTTCTCTTGTTGGAAAAGGGGATATAGGGAAGAGAAGGAATAATACCCTATTAGATTGTGAAGACCTTGTTGTACTCTGTCAATGCCTGGAAAAGTGTCTCAGTTGCACTACCCCATATGTGGCAGTCATACGTTATCTTATGACATATTTTGTTTTTATACAGGTAGACATCAGCAGTTTGCGATTTGCTGGAACTATAGAATGTACCAATTATTTTCAGGTGAAGTAGCAACAGACTTGATATAAGTCTTTTATTCCGAATTTGGCCTTAATTTAAACTAAGGAAAAACTAGGATCTGTTTGTTGGCGAGAAAATGTGTGACGCTTGGTTTTAGAAGTACTAGAGGTAACAAGCCACGTTTTCTTCATTGACCCCCGTGTTTCATGTCGACATATAAAAACACAATCGGCAATATGTTAATCACCAGTGCCCAATGTCGAAAAAAAAAATCAGCAATATGTTAATCACCAGTGCCCTTAGAATTTCGTCCATAGATGTCTGTATAGATGTCAACGAACGATCTCCGATACTGTTTCGAAGATCATTAATGATATTCGAAATGGGTTGTGGCTTAGTATACCTCCTTGAGTCACATCTCCTTGATTCCATGTGCTTACAAACCTCTGCCCATCAACCACTTAATTTATAACCCTATCAGAGAGAAACGAATGTAAGTTAGGAAGACATGTCCAAATATTCTATAGTTAGCAAGCTTGTGAAGCAAAGTATTCTTAGATGTGAAGATATATCGCTCTATAAATGCTTCCGTCGATAGATTCACTTATCCTCTGCGATATTACAGTCAATACGTCAGCTGTTGTTCTTGCGGGACAGACTCTATATGTCTGGTCATTAAGTAGATTCTGTTATACTAAACATACTTTTAGGAACTTCGACCTGAAAACTTTTTTACCCTACGGGTGTAGATTGTTCTCGTTTCGTCAGCCATGGCCGGTTAGAAATATTAATTATATAATTCGTACTTAGAAAAGTATGTAGGCATTTAACTGTTAACATCTAGAAGACTGCACTTCGAACTGGGATAACGGGCTACAATGCATTGTTGATTCAGGGCAACACAAGAACATGACACATGTTGAACATCGGAAATACATTTTTCAATAAAGTAAGTTTAAATGTTAGCTACTTTTAAGTTATTAATCGCCGTAATAACCCTGCAGGATATGTTGTCAAGCAATCTGATATTGCAGCTCTGATTTCGATATTTTGAGGAAGCAACCTTATCTTATATAGGGCTTCGTGTGACACGGTTTGTATACTTTTTCGCGATAGACTACATAACGTACGAATTGAACCATGTTTATCAGAGCCAGGTGTCATACGAGGGTGAAAGCAATTCGTTTTCATGTCAGCAGTTGCAGACTTATTTTTACAAAACGACTTGATCTTTCAAGCGATTGCGGAGTTACCTCAGTTTATTTATTACTAGCTGTTTTCGAAGCCTTGCTATCGCTTCACAAATGCATCATTCATAATTTGAAATTATTGAAACAAAAGATTTCGGGTTATTCAGAATGTGTGCTGTGTTTGGAAGTAATGTTATCTTTTTTTAGGGAGGAGGACACAGTTATCCTTTTAGATAATTACTTTTTTTTATTCATAAAAGTAAATCATATGTGTATATTCATTTTGAGAAGACATTAATAATTATGACAATTGTTATTAAAAGTAAAAACCTCAGAACAGAAAATAGCAAATCGATGTTCCTACTTTGTTTTTTGATAATCAGAAGATAATTACAGAAAAAAAATAACGTTCATATATTCCTTTAGAGAAGAGAGTGATCTACGTTTATACTTAATATAAGTTCATTAACATTTGTATCCTCAAGGCTTTTTCTCAATTATTTTACTTTCACAAAATTAGTTCAGAATGTTACCTTCGGTCTTGGAACTTTTAAGAAAGGTCTGTTTTAATTGTTATTGTCTCAGCCCCCTTTAGCCTCTCCCATCCTAACACCATTTCAATTATATTCTCATCCCTCTCCATTTCATAGCTGCCTCAATCTTATCTACTCAAGGCTTCATTTGATTCTTTCACGGCTATTGACTTCTAACTGCCTGGACTCTCTGGCGTTGATAGTAGTGGCTACTATCAACGCCACATTCCTTCATCTCTCCACCATGTCAACTCTAAACTTCGATATATTTGCATGACATTTTTCTTCAATTATCATCCTGAGACAGTTTTACAATAAATAGGAAACGTTGATGTATATATAGAAAAAACTACTTATTGGTTCATTTTCTCATTTCCTATTACGTCGGATCACTCTTATCCTTCCTTTGTCATATATACATATATATACATATATATGTATATATATATATATATATATATATATATATATATATATATATATATATATATATATATATATATATATATATACAGTATCAGCCACCCTCCACCTTCTGCCCCATCACCGTAATGTTGCATCCTCGTGCCTGTTTTACAGGTACTTCAATGGATCATACTCCAGTGAACTTGTTGCCCTGGTGTCCCTTCGACGTAAATACACTCGACCAACCTGACAATCAGCTAACTCCCATTAATTCATTGTGGAAGTCCCAAGATGCTGGAGAGCCTTCTACTTCAATAGCTTCTTTTTTCGTGCTGCCGGCCTCTAGAAATCTCTCCTTGCTCCCTGTTTCCTCGACTCTACTGTCATGCATGAATTTTAAACTAATGTAAATAGACATCTCGCGACACAGCCCATAATTTCGGATGACTCCCAAAACCTACCTCCTTATGCTTAGTAGCCCCTTACGTCCACAGTGGCGTCCTGCTTTGTTAAGGGTGAACTATGATAAAGAAAAGTGTAGGTCGTACAGGTAAATCCCTGTAGTATTTATTCTTCTGTCATCTTCTTCTTATTATTATGTTTCTTCTTCTTCTTTTTCTTCTTCTTCTTCTCCTTCTTCTTACTATCAACGCGAGTATTATTAGTAGTAGTATAATGATGATTATGATTACTCATATTATTATAATTCTACTATAATTACAACTGTAACTATTACCATTTGTATTGCTATTCGAACAATTATCATTATTCCTATTATTACTATTTTAACTATTACTATTATTATTACTATTGCTATTATCATAATTAGTATTGTTATTATTACTACTACTATTGCTTTCATTATTACCTCTGTGATTTCTAATATTATTGTTATTTCTGCTACCCCCTACTACTGCTATCATTATTACTATTATTTCTATAATTCTTATTATCATCATTATCATAATTACGGTTGATATTATTATTATTATTATTATTATTATTATTATTATTATTATTATTATTATTATTATTATTATTATTCCAAATACTATCATTATTATTAAAACTATTATCATAACTATAATTATTAATATTATTATTTTTACTCTATTTACTATTATTATTATTACTATCATTGTAAGAGTTATCACAACATTTTATTGTAAAGACTATTCTTATTTTTACCATTATTATTATCACCAGTTTCATTATTTTTATTACTACTGTTATTTCTATTACCACTGCAGTCGCTATCATTATCACCACTATTATAATTATTATTGTCGCAGAAATAAGAACGGTAAATGTATGTCTCGATTGTACCTGTAATATTATAAACTAATTGTATTAAAGTAATTCATTAATAAGATTTAAGAGTTAATACATAGTTTAAATTGTATTATTAATTTTTACTATTTTAATCTATACTAGATCTTTTAATTATATTAGTTTACTTGGATTCTACTTCTTGTAATACATTTTACTTATCTGATGGTGCATTACGTTTTGCACTATATAGTCAAGTTATTTATGTTACATTTTCTAGATTGTACACAAACACATCCAGTCAGCTGTTTGAAGTGCCTACAGTTAAAACCTATATCGGCTCATTGATTTAGTAAGCGACTTTGATCAGCTAACCAAGCCATGCCCTATTTCTCACTAAAGTAGAGCAAACGGCTGGGGTTCTGCAGTGTGGGTGTCGATTACATTCTAAAACGATGCATTTCATTCACTACAGGAACTATATTCTCATCTTTTAGGGATTTAATGTACTTTGATAGTAAAGTTCCTATTTTCTTATTATCTGGGTTATTAAATGAAAATGTGTGGTTCGTATACCTGGCCTCAAAGTCAGAACTAGTACATCCAAAGTGAATTACTTTTAGATTAATATTTTCACCTCGGTATACAGTTGCGACATAAACTATATATTTGTTCAAACACTTTTCTTGTAGCGGACAATTACTCTTATCGCTACAATTGCATACATTGTTGTTATTACTATGTTTTAAGTAGTTTATCATCGCTTTTTAATGTATGTATATGATGACTATTATTTTTTCTTTCCAAATTATTTATACATCTGTAACTAAGTGTAATCGTGTTTTATTAAATGTTTTATGCAGTGGGGTTCTTATTTGGAAGTGTCGAATTAATAGGTTAGGGAAATACTGCCCAATTTTTTTTATTTAACTAGTAAAGGAAATAGGGGGAGCATACTAAATTGTTTTCCTATTTACATTTCTCCTTCTTGTGCCCTTATTAACTCTATCTCGGTATTCAATGTTGGTATTAATATAGCCACTATTTTTAATGCGTTGTTTTATGTATCGCTATTACTATTATACATTTCCTCATTATATGAGTTGTCACTAATCCTGTGGCTAATCGACATGTTTAATTACGATGATGATTCGATTTGGGGTTAACATATACTGGGTCGTAGTGATCTTTCATATAAGGTTTATAATTCCTCACGTTGAATTTAAATGTTACAGCTAGAAAGTTTCTGATCTTGATTCCCGCTGTGATTTCTACCTAAACTTCTTAAGTTTTCATAGCTTCGTGTATATATTTTTTATTTTTTTCAGCCATTTGTATTTCGAACGATAGCTTAACCGTCGTTTCTATACAGTTCTATATCGCTAATGATAATCATAGTAGGTTCTGTGAGTGTGTATAACATAAATAGACCCACTAGGTCAGACATTTCTGCAGGTTCCAGTTACCCCAAAACTACATCGAATGAATCTGAACATTCAGATTTCATCCAATGTTCTTCACTATCGATCAGTTCAATCTTCCACCAATGCCAATTTCATCGCTAGAAATATCTGTGTGTAATTTCGCGAAGTTTAATGCCTTGTAGAACAAACTCTTTGTAATAGAAGGGCGGCAATCTGTATTGTTACATTGGATGAAGGTACATCGTGTTATTTCTTCTGTTTATGGAACCAATAAATGGTACTTGTAATGTTGATCCATTCGTTCAGATGTAGTTTTTTGTTGATTGTCTTATTTGTATTTTCAAGAATGGGCTTGCTAAATTTTCTAATATAAGGCCTGGTTGGTTTTATTAATCTGGTCAACGGCCCCTACAACAAAATATAGGTATCATTTGGTATCAGTTAATACACCCTGTCACTAACGTATAACTCATATGTAATACTTTTTCTATCTATGTTTACTTTATTTATAATATCTCGGTCTTTAGCTTTTCTGTATTTCTTCGTAAGATTTTCGTTTACCAACTCTTTGTAATCTGTTTTATTTATCTTGTAAAAGTAAATTGCCATATCCGCTTAATAAACGGCTTGTCCAAGCGTCTAATTCCAGTTACAATGTCATTAAGTTTCGTTAAATACATCATTTACACATGACAGTGTGTGAATACTATGCTTAAGATACACATTAATTGTGATTAAGTGTATCTTTAATTCTTCAATATTTTAAGAGTTAATTCCACTTGTTCTGTACTTTTCCAGGTTTATATTTAAGAATATTAATACACATTCGTTCGCATTTTCTAGTATGTATATATATATATATATATATATATATATATATATATATATATATATATATATATATATATATATATATATATATATATAACTTTGAAACCTCTCTCATTACATCTCGTGCCTTTAACGACCTACCTATCTACATCTTATTCTCTCTGCTGGACTTTTCGACACCGGACTTTTTAGCAATCGGACATTTGCTTGCATTCGGGCAGAGTTTTGCCCTGCGTTTCCTTCCCTACAACTTTTATTTCATTTTTTCAAATTTTAAATCTTGGCCTTTGCCAGCTTATCTATCCCAGCGACTACCTCTGATGATAAGATTTTGATCTTTGAAAAGCCTGGCTTAAGGAAAATTAAACTTGAATAAATTGCCTTTTTGCGGAATATACCTTGCTCTGAGCAATTGAATTGAATTTTGATTTGGCTTTTGCTTCTCTAATTCCTTTCCATTCTTCTTCATATATATATATATATATATATATATATATATATATATATATATATATAGAGAGAGAGAGAGAGAGAGAGAGAGAGAGAGAGAGGGGGGGAGAGAGACGGAGGGAAAGATACAAATATATTAGATAACCGTCCATATGACTATATATAACACTCTAAAGTGTATATTAATGTGAGTGACAATTAATGTTTCTTATGAAGAAATAAGCTTTAAACAACACATACATTTAAATCAAGATGAAAAAACTGTTTTAAGAAAAAAACCTTTTGTATAGGAACCCTCTGGTTTATGAACGCAAGTATTTTTGAACGGTCTCTTCAATTGACCGTGGTTACTTTTACAATACACAATTTCTTCATCAAAAGATGAATTTAGCTGATAATTTTGGTAACACCAAACACCAACAGTTTGTATCTAAATTGGAGCTGGCGTACAATAAGCAACGTATTTCTATTTCTAGACGTTACATTCACAACAAATTGACTAATGCATCAGCTGAAAAGTAAACTTTGATATTCTAATATAGATATTGTATATATTAGATCACCTATGACATATTATGTAGTATGTGTTATTGTTGTAGACCCGTGCTAGGGGTCACAAAGATAACAACCACAAATTGTGACAGGTTAAAATATACAATGTATTTATTCATAGCAATACAGTAACGCCACTAAATGTGGTAGGAGATGACCGGATTCCTACTATGCGGTAAAACATGAAAAGGAATGTCCTCTATTTGAGTCTTTGCAACCATGGTATTTATTATAGATGGTTGCTTCCATTATTCTTCAATAGGGGTGATGTGTACCCCACAACAGTTATATATATATATATATATATATATATATATATATACATATATATATGCAATTAAATCATTTTTAAAATGTTTTGAAAACAGTATGATATAAAGAGCTGAACATGTCTTCTCTGTTGGAAGTGTCGTCAGAAAAAAAGATAGAAAATCTCTGTGTCGAAGTCACATGGTTTCGTCGACTTTCATTCCGGGGTCACCTCTAAGCCTTTATGTCATCTTTATTACGACATAATCATTAATTTCTATTTAAAGAATTCAATATGAACAAGAATACGATCGTTTCTGAGACGATATGGGTTTTAATCGATATCGAGTCTTTATAAGCACAGGGTATACACATTACATTAAAATCCAACATCTAGCACCAATACCATAAAGTCGTTCGCTTCTAGTTATACATCAAATTAGACAGGAAGAAGGAGAGTAGGAAATTAAAATAAACATCTTCGTACAGTGTATAGAACAGTGTAAACAAATACACAAATGACACATAAAATGGGAACAAACCGTTGTTAGAGTACAGGTATAGACAGCACACATCAAAGAAAAAAATAAAGTAAGTTTAAATTAATTAAATTAGCACAGTATTTATATTAGATCAAAGAATTCAAACACAGAAAATGTTTAGCGTACGATCATTTCTAAAACGAGTTGGAATATTTTATGTTGTATTATACTTTAGATGATTCTAAAAACTCGCTTAATCAGCGCCCCCATAAAATCAGAATAATTTAAAGTATAATACAAAATAAAATATTCAAAATCGTTTGTCGACTATCTGTTGTGTTTAAATTATTGGAACTGATATAAATTATGTTTTAATTTTATATACCTACATTATGATAGATGTGTTCGATCTTAATAATCAAGGATTCAGCTGAGTATGACAACTGCAGTGTTTAGAATTGAAATATGTGTATTTTGAGGTTACAGATATATATACACTATAGGTTAGTTACTCTATTGTACACTTATACTTTTCTTAAGCCGAAGATTTCTTACCTTTAATTTATATATATATAGTCTCGGAAGTTTCTCAACCATTAAAAGTATATTTTAAAAAAAAACAAAAAAAAAACTTATAGTCCCAAGTCTTTCAGTGGAAAATCACTCATGTAAATCAATTTATTTTTTACAGTTATTATATTAGTTTGTTTCTAACACTATTTTAAGGGATCATCAGTTGTTTACCATGAAAAACTGTTTCGGGAATTTAATATATATATATATATATATATATATATATATATATATATATATATATATATATATATATATATATATATATGAGAAAGGAAATATGAAGGTTATCCGACGTAATGGGAAATGAAAAAGAAAAGACCAAATAGGATTTTTTTTATATATTCATCAACGTTTCGTCTTTATTTGTAAGACTTCCTCAGGATGATAATTTAAAGAAAAATGTCATGCAAGTACGTGAAAATATTGGGTTGACATAATAGGTTGATAGTAAAAAGTAGTAGCCACTAATGGGTGCACAAGATCGAGGTTCGGGCTTAGTGAAGTTAGTATCATGGAAGGAAATTATATATATATATATATATATATATATATATATATATATATATATATATATAATTTTCTTACTTTAAGATTAATTGAATATCGTATTTAACAAGTACAGTCAACTAGTATTAATTAAGAACATTTTTATGTACGATATTTTAAACTATGTTGATTGCCAAATAAGTGAACATTAAGATTTCAGAATACCTTGTAATGTCATAGTACACTTAGCCCTCCCTCTCCTTCCTTCATTGTTCTTTCCTCCATTCTTTTTTTAATCTCGCTCTCTTTTCTATATCTCTATTTTTTTCTCACCTTAAATGATATTTTCTTCTTTTTACTTTCCCTCTCCTACATTTCCTCTCTCCTTCTTTCACTTATTTCGATCATCCAATTCATCTAACCACTTTTTCATCATCTACTATTTTTTTTAGCAACATTCTGCGAGGGTAAGTAGTATATAGATTTCGGAAAGGTAAGTAAGTGTACCTGTTGCCTAATCTATTAAACCATATGCATTCAGAAAGTGTAAAACAAAAATCGAAATTGCTATATGTTTCTAATGTATTCCAAATCTATGATCATTTGTATTCTTCACTTCATAGAACAAGTAATGAACCTAAAACAACAAACACTTTAAGCATATCCAAAACATTCTGTTACAAGCATTTGTGGAAGAAAGGGATTTTACTCTGGACGATTTTTGCGCTGCAATCGTCTATCTATATAAAAGTCAAATATGTCCTAATATGGAATACTGTTGTCGCATCTGGAGATGTCCTACTAGATTTACGCTTTCCGACAATAAAAGAGTACAAACTCGACTTTGCAATACAGTAGTAGACGATCAATTCTGTTATCTAGGTGTTAATCAAAATAAAAATCTTACGTTATTTAAGGCCGGATGTTTATTTTTTTTGCAAATAATAATTTATGTTCACTTATTTTTTTAATTGTAATATATACTATTACAACTTGGTCATGGCCGCCCTATCTGACATCAGAAATTGCGAACAGCGTAAATAAAAATAAAAATCCTACATTATATTCCATGGAAAATGACAGTATACTAAAATCATATGCCCTTAATAGGGTTAAGATGAAAATTCATATACACTAAATGTACAAAAGCAAGGACATTCCCAGACTTTTACACTTTTATTGTTATTAATTAAGGGTATGACTACATATCAATCAAACCATTTCATTATCACATCACTAGAGTATAAATCTCTATGCATGAGTGGATGAAGTGTGTGAGGTGCGCTGAAGAAAAATTCCTACCAGTAAAATACATAGCCCTGTTGTGCTCGCATACGCTTAATGACAATAAAGGTGGAAACATTTGGGAATTTCCTTGCTTTTGTACATTTAGTGTATATGAATTTTCATCTTAATACTAATAAGGGCATATGATTTCAGTATACTGGCATTTCTCATGGAATGTCTACTTTTGTAAAGACTATTCCACAATACAATGGTCATTTTAAAGGTGTTTTTGAATTTTCTGGAAAACTAAAGTATATGTTAAACTGAAATTAAAATGCCATCAACTAGACCCTAGAACCTCTATATCCTCTAGAAATCAGCTGAGTCTATCAAATAGTTGATGAGATACAAGGTGGCAATACGTACGTACTACGTACGTACGTATGTACGTACGTACACCCAGATAACATGATTTCATGATTGAACTTTCTGGATCTCTGGGTTGCCTTGACCAATGATGCTGCAATTCTACACACTTATAGAACCTATCAAATAAAAATGTTGTGAAAAGTTTTAACTAATTTGCTTTATTGGTTTTTTGAGTTATGATTGATCAAAAAAATGAGATTTCCAGCATAGGCCATTCTTGAGTCTATTAAGGGATAGAGCGCTTTAGCGCCTCCCTTGATTTTAGGACGGATATTTTTAATCGTTGCTAGTCGTTCTCTATATCGTTATTTCTATTGAAGATTCTCGACACTGGTTCAATGGCAGGTTCTTCCTCGCAAGATATTCTCAGTCCTTCTACTACAAATAGAAATAACTTTAATTCTAAGAACTTCTAAGTCAGTTCATATCATATTCCAATAAGCATGGTTTTATTTTATTATATTTATTTTTTCACATTTCCAAAAAACATAACATTTCTGTGAGATATATTTTTACGGTCCGTTTCATTTGTCTTGTGCCAAACAACATTTTCATGGCAATATCGTCTCTGCAACACTACAAACTCATCAGAACAAATTCACAAACAGTAAAAAGTTATTGGATTAAAGTGTCTTGAAAAAACCTACACTATACAGTAGTTCATTTGTGGGTGAAAGCAAACAAAAAACAAAGAAAAGAGTAAGGAAAAATCACACGTGTGGGGACGTACTAATACGCCATTTGGATGTTTTGTTCAAAGCTAGTACATCCTAAAGATTTGTGCTAACAATTATAAATTTAAATTCAGTAATATTTCTTAAAATAGTTAATAAGTTCTATACTTTATTTATAAAAATTATAATTCACTTGGGAGTAATATTTTACTAACTAAAGTTACATTAATGTTTATTTCGGTCATTTGGATACGAAATTCTCTTAAGTTCAACAGTTTAGAGCTAGTTTCATAATCTCAGCCGTCCATATATGTATATATATATATATATATATATATATATATATATATATATATATATGTTTATTTTTTGTACGTGTACGTATCTGTTTGCATATATATATATATATATATATATATATATATATATATATATATATATATATATCGGCATATGTACTATTATGTATGTGTATATGTGTATGTAGTTTAACAGACATAAAATCGGTTCGTTTTCGTAACAGCGTGAGGAGGATAGAAAGCAGTAAAGTAGAAGTGGTATCAAATCCTTCAGCCTTCGAAGATAGGAAAAAAAAACATTAAAAAAGTGAAAATTAAAAAATTAAGAATACTTGAGACATAATAAAGTATTTAAAAAACCAGAACATTTTCAAATTTATTGTTTTACCGATGCTTCAACTGTAGTAAGATTGATATCATTATTTGTACACACGTCCCATCGCTTCTCACTACGGCTATTGGACATTAAAAACAGTTACTGCGACAAGAGCAGTAGAAACAGGCGATCGTGGCAACGCCGTTAGATCTCGACAATGGAAAAAATAGCTGTATCACCATAAAGGAGGTGTATACACCGAGAATTGTTAATTTTAAAAAATTAATAATTCATTTATTTTCAAAAAAATATCCTGCATCGTTTTGTCTAGTTTCTTAACTAATTTTACATTTTTTTGTCATACTTATGTTTCAAGTGTAGTAGAATTTATCTAATATATATTTTAAATTTGAGGAAACGGTCTTGTTTTATATTTACCCCAGCATGCTTAATCAACCTGTAGATGTATCACTTTCCAGCAACGGGGTTACTAGTCACATAATCGATAAGAAACTATCAGTAGTTAACGAGGGAATACAAAAGAATATCTGGATTCTAATCCGTTATATATGTTATCCTGTTTACAAAAAGACTGCGGTTTAGTGGAAAAGATACTTAACCAAATATCAGATCAATTTATTTAAATAGTATGCAGCAAACGAACAATTAACTATTTACAAAACAAAAAAAAACAAGAAAATGTTTCACTAACACGAGTAAAGTAATCTGCACCATCGCCTATATGTTTCAAATCTGTTTTACTTGTAAATTCTTTAACACAACATGTACGTATATATCAAATGGATATAGACTTGTTTGTAAGTAAGAACACTAGATAAACATGTCATAGGCAAATGGGATGTCTTCTTCTTGATTCTGTTTATTCAATTTAAAGACATGTAACAAAATCCGAACTTGTACACAATAGAGGAACACATCATCTGTATTGGATTCACTGTGTCTGTTTTATTTGACACAATCACACAACAAGAAGATCTGAAATCGCACCGCCATTTGCGTGACGTACGGTTTGAGATTTTATGTACATGTGCTTTGTTCCTCTTTTATTACGAGGTATTGTAGTGCTGCAAAACATTCGGATCCCCGTGGAGATGTGGTTTTTATAGAACCTCATTTCTTTCGAATTAAGGGCATATGTATGTATTATCTACCTTTGTTATATACCTGTATTATACAGTTGTGTTATTTACCTGTATTATATACCTGTATATATACTTGTATTATATACTTGTATTATATACTTGTATGTATACAGTATTATATATTTGTATTATATACTTGTATTATGAAGTTGCACTATATACCTGTATATATACCAGTATCATACACCCGTATCATATGCCAGTATTATATACTAACATTATATACCTGTATATATACCAGTATTATATACCTCTATTATATAGTTGTATCATATACATGTATTATATGCCTGTATATATATACCTGTATAATATACATGTATGATATACATGCATTATATACCTGTATTATATACCTGTATTATGTACATGTATTATGTACTTGTATTTTATAGCTGTATATATATATATATATATACATAAATATATATATATATATATATATATAGTATATACCTGTATAATATACCTGTATCATTTACAGGTATGTTATACCTGTAAATATATATGTATTATATACCTTTATATGTATACCTGTATTAATGATTATAATGTATTATTATTATTAAAAGGTATTCAGAATTAGCATATATAATCTCATTGACGGACAATAAACATAATGTTGAAACAATTATTTAATACAGACCATGATAAACGAGTACGCGAAGCGAGGTAGATGCACTCAATACTTCTCTGCTAATACACACATACGTTACGGATATATATATATATATATATATATATATATATATATATATATATATATATATATATACAGGGTGGGCCAAAATAAGGGTCCTATCTTTAAATTTGAATAACTTGAATTTGAATAACTTCCACAAAATAAAAGTTAAACGCACCAAACTTTATGTGTGTGTAGACTGACCATTCCGAGATTTTTTGAAATAAACAAAACAAATTTTAGCCGAAAAACACTTCTTAAAACTTACAAAAACTAAAGTATTGTTTTTTACACTGTTTTGAGTTTTTTAAGCAAAAATAATGTTTTCTAAATGAGGGTACGTTCCTTAGGGCTAATACGGCTCATGCTTGTATCGGAAGGGGTCCTTTACTTATTCTAAAAAAAATTTAAAAAAATCAATAAATAAAAAAGTCATGAATTTTTTAAAATAGGACCCTTATTTTTGCCCACCTTGTATATATTCTAAAAATAATCCAGGCAAGGTAATCATCCACAGGATAGGACACCAAAGAATTTCAATTGAGCTCATAGAAAGTGCTCAATATCAACTAGAGCTTTTTATATATTATTTTTTATATATATGATTATTCATATGACAGCCGTTAGTCGATAACATCGACATGCCAGTGTTGCAGATTTTGCACATATCTCTATGAATAAAAATAACTATGCATATAAAAGCTCTATTTTGATATACATCACTTTTTATAAGCCCGGTTGAAATTCTTTGGATTCCTATCCTGTGGATGTTTACCTCGCCTGGATCATTATTAGTAATATTATTATTATTATCAGCTCCATTACGGTAGAGCACTTTCTAAAATGTAGACTATTGCTTCGCATACGTGGAAAAAACATTTGTAATACCTCCCTAAAAAATATCCCGACTACAAGCAACCATAATTATTTTCTAATACTTATCATGAAGATGGAATAACTTTTAAGAAGAATGAAAGCAAAATCGAGCTTTTGTCTGAACAGGTCTACAAGCAGCGAGTCTAAAGACTACTAGTGATTTAAAAACGAGGTACACCTCCCCTTGTTGAACAACTTGACGGGTTTGAAAATGCCTTAATTTATTGTTAGATACATTACATTCAATCACAAAATAAACATTTCAGAAAAAGCATGACAACATTGTCAAGTAAATTAACAGTTCAAAACACATATTAGTCAAAACTAATAAAACTGAAAACTTCAACAAACAAGCCAAACAGAAATACCATAAACTACTTGACCATAACAAAACTAAAAACTACAGAAAATCTAACGTAGACTCAGTTCAAAATATTAACATCGCCAGTAAAGCTATTACCGACAAACTAAAAATTAGCGATAGAATAGGGATATTTAAAGAAAAAGAAACATATATACTCCTCAAAGACAATCAGCCTGACTTTCAAACTAAAGCAGCCACATGACTGATAAACCCCTATTAGACAAGAAATTTGGAAATCCGTAAAACATATAAAAGAGAGTAAAAAGACAAATAAAAACATTTTACAAACTAAATCAGTGAGTATACACAACTGAGACTATAAATTCGTTCTGTGAAATAGAAAACAAATGGTAACTGCTCATTCATTCAATCTAACATCATCAATTATTACCCCTCCAAATCTAAAGCATTTTTCGGAAATATTATTAAGTTTGACACCCCTATCTCTTATATTTCTGAAAAGGAAATCAATATCACAAAAATGCAGAAATACAGTGCTAATTAGCAAACAAGAACCATGGGCAAAAAGTAATCGATTGGGATCTTTTGATGTATCCATGGGTTCTCTGGTTCAGAGTAGCCCAGCTAGTTTGACTGTACATACTATACGACCTCATAAAATACATTAACATAGAAGACATAGGATTATAGAGAGATGATGGCTTATTTGTAGTAAACACACTGAAATGGGCAAAAGTGTGAGAGAGTGAAAAAGATTATCTTCAGAAGGATGAAAAAATTAAGTCTTAAGTCTTATCAAACTAGTTAACTTCTTAGATATGAAAATTAACTTAAATGAAGAAACATATGAACCTTATACGAAAGATAATGCTAATCTAATTGATGCCCATTACTTCACTAACCATCCCCGAAATTATAATCAAACATATTCTCAAATCAATTGAAAAAAGAAACAGCAATCATTCCTCTAATGAAGCAATGTTTAGCACACATAAATCCTTTTACAAAATAACACAAAAAGGAGAGGATACAAAAACACTAATTAAATATATTAAACCTACAAGAATAAATATAAAAATAGAAGTAGGAAAATTATTTGGTTCACCCTTTATTTACTTACATGGTTGTAACTAAACTTGTTAAAAGATTCATAGATTTAATTAACTAACACGTCTTTACTAATAACATACTACATGCCATCTTTAATAAAAAAACATCCTTACATTAAGCTACAGTTGTGGTTAGAACTTAGTAAAATAACAAAAAACATAACAATAACATTTTAAATTTCAACAAAAATACTGAAAAAAAACAACAAAATGTAAGACTTGCAATTGCATACACAAAACAGAATGTAAAAATTGTCTAACAACCCAAATAGTAAACCAGTTCAGAGTCCCAACCAAAGATAACCCAACTCAGAAAAATACTACATAGGCATGACTGGTAATATCTTCAAAGAAAGATATACCGGCAATAAATTATGATTCAATAATTATGAATACAAAAAACAACTTCAGTCTCTATATACCACTGGGAACTTTCTGGAAATAACCAATCACCAACAGTGATTTGGAACACTATTAGTAAACTCAGTAGTTCCCTGAACTCATCCTGTTTAATATGCTTAACGTAACAATTTTAGTGTAATTTAGTGATAGAGGTAAACTTCTAAACTAAAAACAAGAAATCTCAATTAATTGTAGGCACAATAGATCGCACCTTTTTAGTAATTTACATATAACCATCTGAATATATATTTTATATTATTTTTATCATATTTACAACTACTTTCATAACTATTATTATTTCAATTATTATTATTATTACTATTAGTATTATTATTATGATTTTTATTATTATTATTATTATAATTATTATTATTATTATCATCATTTCTACTATGACTATTATTATAATTATGTTTATCATATTTACAACTAATTTCATAACTATTATTATTTCAATTATTATTATTACATTAGTATTATTATTATTATTATTATGATTATTATTATTATTATTAATAATAATGTTATTATTTTTATCATATTTACAACTACTTTCATAACTATTATTATTTCAATTATTATTATTACTATTAGTATTATTATGATTATTATTATTATTATTATTATTATTATCATTTCTACTATGAGTATTATGATAATTATTATTATTTTATCATATTTACAATTAATTTCATAACTATTATTATTTCAATTATGATTATTACTATTAGTATTATTACTGCTAGCATTATTAGCACTATCACTATTATTGAAATCTACATCGCCATACTCATCTTTATTATTATTATTATTATTATTATTATTATTATTATCATTACTTCATTAATCTTCTAGCATTAGTGGTATTATCATTATTATCATTATTATCATTTTAATGTTTAACTTATATTTTTAAATTTTTTGACCTATTATCACAATTATTATTATTATTATAATTATTATTATTATTATTATTATTATTATTATTATTATTATTATTATTATTATTATTACTGGTTTACTACTACTATTATTATTTGTAGTAGTAGTATCACCATTATTATTATAATTAGCATTGTTATCACTATTATCATTATTATTTTCATTATTATCATCATTATAAGTTATTGAGTTAACTTCCCATTTAAATAGTTAGTGTTGCCTCTGAACTTATCCCGATTCTCGCTTTAACATTCGTTTATCACACACCCCTTAATATGCCCGTTAATACAATTATTACTAATATTAAAATTAATTTTATTAGCATTGATATCCTTATTATTATTATTATTATTATTATTATTATTATTATTATTATTATTATTATTATTATTATTATTATTATTATTATTATTATTATTATTATTATTTTTCTATCATATTTATCATTTTTATCATCATCAGTATTAATATTGTTTTCATCACGGGCTGTTATTATTGGATACATTTTTAATAATGAACCCCCCCCCCCATTATGTGCTGTACTGGCCTATATAGATTACTTAAAGACATTGATTTATAACAATAAAATGAAATAAAAAAGTGAACATCTTAATTAAAAAAATAGAAAAATTTCAGCCAAATAAAAAAGAAAAGAAACAATATTAAGGCATAATGTATTAACATTACACCACCAATTGAAACCAGACGGGAAATGCGTTAACGTGGTATCGACGCGGCTTCGACAGCAACCATAAAAACGCAGACATTAGCCTTGTTTTTGTAAAATTCATCTTCTCCTATTTTTTCTTTTCAAATTTTGCAATCCCCCTCTCTCTCACCACTTTCCTCTCTCATTCATTCGTTCTATCCTCAATGAGTTTATAATTTATACTTTAATATTCTATCTTTTTATTTTTATTTTACTCCATTTCATTTTATGTTATGCTATTGTATATTTTATTCTCAACAGTCTCACATCTAACCACGTGGCTTTCCAACTTTTAAATTTACTTTCTTTTCTTTTCTCCACCATTTCATTCTTCCCAAATAGGATCTGATGGTAAATATCCGATGCTAACTGTTCCTGATGAGATCTCAGTTTATAACATCTGATGATCGATAACACAACATGCCAATGTCGTAGATTTTGTACATGTCTGTATAAATAAAAATAATCGTATAGATATATGTATATATTGTAATAATTATATATATATATATATATATATATATATATATCAGTACAATGAAAATATTTATTTATTTTTATTCACTTACATATATGTTTTGTCTTAAAAAAACACGTCAGTGTGGATGGAAGCAATTAAATAGTATTACAATAAATATGTATTTTATGTGTGCATCCACATGCATATATGTTTCGTGTTTACGAGACTCTTCTGTTCCCTAAAGTAAAACAGGTTAGAGATTCTACATAAAACTAAAAGTGTATTTACATGTATACATTCCTGGACAAAACAATAGAAGTGCTCTCGAATCTGTAATTCTCACTAAAAATAATTTTTCTAAGTATTATTTTAAAGTAAATGAGTGTTTAGTTAGAAAAATAACCTAATATTTTTTATACAAAAAACGTATCTGTACTTGAATAAAGAAATAATAATTACATTTAAATTAAACATAAAAATAAATAGAATGTTAATGTATAAATAAAAATAAACTTTGGAACGTTCGAATCATGTTATAAGCAAAACCACACACAGAATTATCCACGTGCGTGTCTATGGTAATTTGCCTATATTCTCGCGCGACGACGATGCTAACTTCTATTATAAGACGCTAGTACGAAATTGTATTTACTAGACTGGAACGACATGAGAGGAACGCTCGTGCGCAATAATATGCATCCTTAATTTTTTTTTATGTAACAACCCCATGATAGGATATAGTAAAAGGTAAAGGGCGACATCGCACACTGCCCATGGCCGTAGCGGCGGTGATTTGTAAAGAATCACCGTGTCTAGGGCACCGCATATGGAAGGTGGGGCCCATCCCTCTCCTTCCGCTGCCTTGAACTTTCCCTGAGTTTTAGTCAGGTACTGGGTGGACAGAGGGAGTTTTCAGACCTGAAAATTCGCATATGGGATCGAACCCGGGTCGTCCAGCCCAAAGACAAGTGCTATAACCACTCGTCCACAGGCCCTCCCCAGGATATAGTACGTAATAGCTATTAAGTCTGAAGTTGAAACAAAGAATTGTAGAAACCATTTTGTTTGGATATTCTAAAAATATCATGAGAGAGAACATCTGCACTATTTTTAATCGGACAGTGTAACTTAAAAAATATATTCTATTCGCAGTCTTACTGATAATAAGCAGAGTAATTATTTTGAAGTGAGCGGACCAACAGTGTAATACTAAAACCTGATCAGCATTAGATTTCTACTATCTGTGTAAGTTGTTAAGATCGAAGGATGAGGACGTACGAGTATGTGGAATTAGTCTCTCCTACTCCCACGCTATAAAGAAAAACGTCTGAGCAGATAAAATATATAAATTAACGAATTCGAGCAAAATCAAACATTTTAATCGCGTACTAATGATGTAAATAAAGCGCATTGATAGCAGAATTATATATACAACTTATGTCTATGACGTTGCTATAACGGTCAAGCAAATAGGGGAAATTTTATTTTATATATAAGATAATTACATAATTCCAACTACAATATGTAAACTATTTATTTTTTCATGTTATAAACCACAGTAAAAAATACGCAACGACACGGATTGGGATATCATTTACGTTGGCTGAGAATTAAACGTCGGTATTAACAAGCCATTGTTTGTCAATTAGACGACTTTAATGCAGAACAAACTCCCGCATTGAAAATTTGCATACAACTTAATCAATGAGAAATAACCTAGAATAAGAATAACTATTACACAAAAGACAAGTAAAACAGCTGTGCCCTCCGCGATCACTACGATTTGAATCGTATTAAACATCATTTAACCACAGGAATTATGATAAAAATAAATAAGTGCATTATTAGATATTTGTGAAGAATCACAATGTTGCCAATCCCTCCTCCTAAGATGAATACCAGAGGTTGACTAATAGGCGCGTGTAAATAACCATTAAGCTTAATTTTTTGTGAATCATGGGTAAAATCTAATGAAGTAAACATGTAGACTAATGCACGTGTAGCAAGATTCCAATGCATGCGGACGACAGAGATGTGAACAAGAAAGGGCTTAACTTGGGATCTGAGCACCAGCAAATGTACCACTCTACGTGGGAAAGTAAGTGCCTGAAAAGGCGGACCACTTTAAATTCAACAGAATCAATATCTACTCTAGATAATAGACAGCCTGGTCAGTGGGATTTTATGCCCCTATTTTAAACATGTAGTATCGATGTGTAGCCTACTTCAATGTGCAGGATATCTATATATCACAACATGTGCACTGAATGCATACAAAAACAAGTTCATAGATATTTACAAAAGAATTCCGATTTTGTGGTATTTTACACCCAATATCGTTCCGAAAAGAGAGCTTAATAAGTGTTCAGCGTTTATTATTTATCTTGATTAACTCGTGAGATATTATTTTATTTGCACTGTAATAAACTATCATATACCAATTTTCTTACAAGGATTTATTAATAAAGAACTATGTAAAATAAGCATTGCATTATCCGACGGGGTTGCTTGGGAGATTATTAAGCATATTATTACACCCAGTATTGCAAAAACGCTTTTAAAAGGTTGTTCACCCCTAAGCAGAGCACATTGCCACTGAAGCGTAAGGGACTACTGTGTTATGGTCTAGATTTATAGAGGCAACCTGGATAGGGAGTTAGGCATAACTATGTTTACTCACACATTGAATTTTGACATGTTTATACGGTCGGGGAAACATGTAACAGAGAACTTCTAATGGTAGGGGCACCGAGTAACGTCGGTGTTCGAATTAAAAATATTCCGGCATCTAAGAACATCTACACTGAAAGTGTGTGATATTGTTGCTAGTTGGGTCGGTCGCGAGTATTAGCGTTGTGGGTACAAGTACAGTAGGTTCATCGAAGCAGGTTTTATCGAATTACTTGTAAAACTAGCGCACGTATAAAACACTGCAGCGATTCGACATAGGCTGGAGCTTGGATGACAGTGCGGCATTTATCAGGTCATAGATCATTTTTCGCACCGCCAGAAAGGGATTGACTAGTGGTTGGAGCAACAGCCCAGATGTGTCAACGATACTCCGTGCACGGATGAATTGTTGTTTTATAGAGATATAGGATACTGGCAAGTCTTAAGAGTTTTGAAGCTTGCTTGAGGTAGCCCACCTTATTTATGGCAGACTTCCCAGCATCTTCAATGCACTTATTCAACTTCATATTGCATGTGAACGTAAGGCCGAGTTTAAACGTTGGACTCTCGTGAAGGGTGCTATGACAATCGATGGCTAGAAGGCTTTCATTTTCTGTTAGTAGTATTACCTCTGGCCATACACTTTCGGCCCAACACTACTACAGATTAGAGGTCATTTTTCCACGGATTACCCTATTACTTACTTGTGTAAGCATTCATGCATCTTTATTCTGGGAATAAGGTGTATTATTATCACCAAATACACCTATCTTAGACGCGATTACACCAGAGAAGACGTAAATAAAAATAAACAATTATATAGATTCAAGTATCGACCGGATTAATTTCGTGTTGTTTTGAAGTACGCCCATCGAGAATGGTTCGGATCTTTCTTTTATCTGAGAAAGATTTGATTATACTAAATATTTATTTAGTAATACAGTACGAGTTGGTTTTTCTGAGAATACCTTCATGCTTGATTTTGTCAAACCTTTGTAAATATATATTGATACCTCCCTTGCTGAATTTAAGTTATCCGGTATGCGATATATACGTTCCGAGATTACAATTAATAATAACACGAGATGGATTTAATCCATTCTGTTGGTGAGAGAGAAGTATGGAATTTTAAAGTGTTGAACTATAGATAGATTTTAGCGAAGGGTTGTGGGATACATACACGGTGATAGTTTTGCCGGTTCTTTCTTTCGCCATTGTCTTTGCAACCTCGTACCACATTGACAATTTCCCAGCTATTTGGTAAGCAGAATTCTATAAGGCATTTGCTATATAGTTTTGAGGAAGCGGGGTTATCTCAGCAGATCAGTTTTTATTACTTTAGCAAGGATAAGATCTGCTCCACGTGCTTTGGAGTTTTTTTTTTTTATGATAACTAGGGCATACAGTGGTGTAAATTAAAGAATATCTAGTGAACCATTAAGTAGAGAATGGTTTACGGATCTAAAAATCGAGTAAATGAAACGTGCTGTGCATGTAATTCAACCATCCCTGTTCCCGTGGAATTGACTTTATGATAGTTGTATAGTAGGCAAATTGTTGATTGCTAATTGTTTATTACATTATAATAAATTTTCCCAAAATCGCGAGTTTCTAATTTCTGTGACGAGATACGATTTCTAGTAATCTCAGTAATCGCCGCATCTTTGGTATTGGAAATATCTTGTTGTTTTGAGTAACGGCGCTTCAGTTGAGGTCGGGGGTTTATAGTGATATCAACCATTATTACGATGTGATCACGATTTTCGAGTAAGCTATGGAAATTTGTAACACAAGCCATAGACAGTGTTGTCAAAATTGGTTGGGAAATTAGGCTCGTGGGTCTTAGAGATTTGGTCGGTCGATCGCAAGGTAAAGATTTTTATGTTAATTGACATTCCAAAAGCTGAGTTTTCGAAGCTTGAGGAATTTAGCCAATCGCTGTGGGGGTATTAGAATCCCAAAATACGTGGTTTTCCGTGCTCGGAACCGAGAAAATATCTGTGTCGATACTATCGGAGATGTAGTCAATTACACAAAAGTAATGGGTCAGGGGGTTGGTAGAGGATGTATAGGTGACTAACGCTGCGTTGGCAGATAAAACGAAAGCACGTGTATGCCTCTAGTTAAGTGGAGGGTGTTACAGATATAGATTCCAAGCCCGTACATATGTTTGTCTGAGTCTTTACGGCAGAGTGAGTGGTATCCTGGCATATAACAATAATTATCTCTTCATTCTACGATCATGTAAGTTGTTTTGTTTCATTCGAGTATCCACCTTGTATATTTCTCCACTTTTCAAGCATAAAAGAGCGGCGAACGCGAATTCAAATAGCTTACTTTGAAAATACTTACTCGTGACAATAACAGAGACAAATAACAGAAGCGAAGGTAGGATTACGAAATATTTTTCCTTTTGAAACGTCATGACTGGTTTTTTGAAAGAGAATAACGTTGGAAAAACAAAAGAATTGTACTCGCTTTAAAGTAAGATTGGTTGTTTTTGCTCTCTTTGATAACATGTTTTGTATAGATCGAATAGAAGATTACATTTTATTTCTTATGAATGAAACATTTTGGTATTTTTACAAAGACTTCACAGAACGGATAAAGGCGTTGTATTTTAGCATGCAACAGCTAACAGTATTAACGCTTACACAACGAGAAAAATTTGGGCAATCACAAAATACTTCTTATACAGTTACCAAATTCCGAACTAAAGATAGGAAATTCTAGTGTGAAACCATGTTTTCTACAAGCACCACTGTACATCATGATGTCAAAGAAAAAATAACCTTGGCACAAAAGTATAAAAGGCAGAACATACGAAATATACGAATCTTATATTACAAGAAAATACGAAACAAATATTTTTTGAAGAGATGATAAAGATTTTATAGCAAACATTTTGACCAACGAAACAGTTTGTTTCATAATATATATATAAATGCTTTAAAAGTGTGACAAAAGAAAATAAATATTTGTAACATACACTGGAAATGTAGATCCATGGTGTTAATTATTTAAATTAGGTATATTGTCGGTCGATATGTGCATGATTGTTGTGCAAAGAGAAACAGCGGTTAAGGTTTAAGATATCCGATCCAGAGTATTGACCAGAATGGATCGAAATTAAGGAATAATACTTCAGAAATTTACTGTTTTATGCAAAATATTGATAAAGGTAAAGCGATACAACACAATAATTTAGGAAAACAATATGACTCGTGTTTTGGCTATTTAACCACAGACATTTGCAGAGTAATTTCAGTTGGGAATCACGTGAGAAGACTGTGTTTTTTTAAAATATAATGCTTGTTGTGTATATGTACACATAAAAATAAAATAAAAAAGCATACATTTGAGACTAAAATAATTGATTTCCTGTCTCATAAAGAAATCAAAGATGGCCAGAATGTTAGCCATCCATTAAAAGATACTGATGAAGTACTCCAAGGTGTATAAGAAAATCAATTTACACGACTATTTTCTGAAGGACTAAGACAATTTACGAAAATTAAAGTAAAGTTTGAATTTATATGCAACATAAAACTGGTACTTAGGCGAAACGAAAAGCGCATTTTCTTTCACTTTAGAACCAGTGACCCGAAAACTACACATTTTAGAAGCAGTTGTAATCTCTCAAGTGGAATGTTCGGATTTTCTTCACTAAAAATGAAAACGGGAATTCGAGTATGTATCGATTTTTAAACTGGATTGAACGATTACTTGAAATATCACGTATACTCTTGACCTACGCCAACTACTACATTAGCTGGGCTCTCAAAATGTATATACTTATAGCCTCGTTTAACATCATACAAGCGAAAAATAAATTAATCAGAAAAATGTTAAAACACTTTTTTAAAAATAAAGGATTTATCGCTAGCTTATTTTGACACTGAAGCTGAATAAATCGTGACATCCGATGTTAGTAATTACTGGATTGGAGCAGTGATTATTTATATAGCCTATTTATCTCGAATTTTACCTATATCCGGAAAGATTCGATAGCAGGATTGAAAAAGAGAGTGTGGCAATAAACTACGCAGTATAAATTCCACAGATATATTCACGGATAGTAATGTATTCTACAAACGGATCATCGACCTTTACTAAAAATGTTCGAGTCCAAGAACTGTATCCCTACCTAGAAAACTACCAGAATACAGCGATTGGGATTTGTTTTAGTAAATTATGATTTCAGAATTGTATTTCTACTCTGAAAATACTGTAGCCGACCTGTCTAGACAAATCCCTTAATTTGCACAGCCTTTAAAGGGGCCAACAATAGCTGACATGAGGGGAGAAACAACTATCCGTGTTATTATGTAATACTATACGTGAACTGGCAGATAGCACGAGAGAAGCAAAATGACGAATTAATTAGGAAAGTAAAACAGCAAGTATAATTGAAGAAACATCATAAAAAATAAATCTAAAACATTACTTTTTTCGATATGATATAAATTTCTCTTACGCGCAAATAAAATAGTAATGCCTTCTCAACTACAGTGGAACATTCTGAATTAATTTAGCCTCGCTAATCCAGATATCTCATAGATAAAAAGTAATACATAGTTGTACGTGTTCGCCTAATATCGACCAGGATATCAATACCAAGACATGTAGAAACCAAAATTGTGGTGAAAACACCACCGCTAGAATGTCAAACATTGCCCATAAAAGATGTTCCATGGATGAAACTGCACATTCGTCAGGATGGAACTTCTAAAAAGGACACTACTTCCTAATAGCTCATGGCAGCAACACAAATCGTCCTGAAATGTTCGAATATAAGCACCCAACATCTAAAACACTTATACATGCATTGAATGATTTATTAGTGGATTTGGTGTGCCGAAAACATAGTAAAACCAATGTGACACAGTTTCTTGGAATATAAATTCAAAAATTCTGCACATTCTTCCAATTTCTCACACTACGACTTCACCTTTCCATCCCAAAGCAAACGGTCAAGCGGAAGGATTTGTGAATATAGTTAAGAGGGTCATTCTGAAATATGTCTTGGTGCACATAATGATGTCTAACACAAAGACAGTTTCAATCATGTTACTAACCGAGCTCATTTGCAAGAAATGTTCACTAAGTGTTTCACAGGCTGTTACTCAGTCCAACAAGAATAAACGAAATAAAAAAAAACACTTTGAGACCAAATTTTGTGAGACTGGGAGACCAACTATAGAATTAAAAAGAATTCATGGGAAGATGGAACACTTCCTAAAATACTTAGCATGGCGACGTATATGTTGATAGGTTAAACATTCGCACATGAGAGCAACTTCAACAAATCTAAACCTTGACATACTAAAGATTTTACACAAGAAATCGTTGCAGAAATACCGATGGAAATGTACCATTTTTTTAACATGCCGGTTCTATTAATCCTAGCAATGTCATATACAATACGAAGAAGGGCCAGCTATTAAAAACACATGAAAGAGAAGGAAAGTTTAAACGTAGTCCCAGCCTAACATAAAATAAATTATATAACACAATTTCATGGGAATTAGCTCAGAAAAGGTGTTGTAATAACATATCTAACACTTACTTTTTTCCTGTGTTGATTTACCAATTAAGAACTACCTATTATGAGCACCGTATAATCGGATATTAGTAATATCTTACTAATGTCTGCGTATTACTTATTATATTCTCTATTGCCCTGTTTAGTGTAATAGAGTAATAGAGAATACCAGAATTAATACACATGAATAGAAATCCTGAAGAGAACACTTCTCAAGCAGGTAAATGACTTCGAATATATGGGCAGCCACATCGCCTTGACAGAACAAGACGTGCTCGTTAGAATAGCCAAATCTTGAAGTGCATTTAATCGGCTAAGAGTTATTGGGAAATCAGCACTGTCTGAACAAATTATTATTAAACTTTTTCAGATCTGGAGTGGAATCTATACAGCTTTATGGATCACCAGCTTGGACTCTAACAAAGAAAAACTGAAAAAGAAACTAGATGGAACTTACGCACTGATGACCCCTGCTGTATTAAACATGCACTGGAAAACTCACTCACCTAATAAACGGCTGTATCCTAACTTGGCTAAAATATCACAAGTATTAAAAAGAAAGGAGAATGAAATTCGCTGGATATTGTTATGGAAACAAATTAGAGGTTATCAGTGATCTGATTGAATGGACGCCAACACACTGAACAGTTAAATTTGGTCGACCCTATAAGGAATACACAAGCAGTTCACCGAAGATACTGTTCTCAACTCGTAGATTTTCACAGAGTCATGTCGAACAGAGAAGGATGGAGGAGTTGGCAACCATCCCGATCTGATAGATAGAGTCTTTATTGTAATACACCTGTATTTACTTAATTCATTCTACTATCGTGTTGGTGTTCCGTTTCACTCGAATAAAAAAAACGTTGTATATTATAACACTTTTCAAGGATAAAACAATGTATTTCAAAATACGTAGACAGATGAAATTATGGAAGAAGAAGATAACGGACTAATTGTTGGAAGTATGTTCCAATTAACACCGCACACACAAAAAAGGCAAATGCACTTACTTAATATATTATAAAAAAATTCGGAAAATGTAAATTATTTGGACAATATGTAACATCTGTTATGGCGTTACGTTTTACAAACAGCCAGCAATTTAAATTAGAAACATTGATTTAAAGAAAGAGAAGAAAAAGACAACTGAGCAGAAACAGAAAATAGTTACGTATATTGAACTAGAGAAAATGAGAATATATATATATATATATATATATATATATATATATGTGTGTGTGTGTGGGGGGGGGTGTTTCTGTATTTGTCTGTTACTCTTTCTTTCTTTCTCTCAGTTTCTTTCTCTCTCTTTATCTACCTCTCTCGTTATATATAGTAGCACACGAGGAGAACGTAAAATGTATGTATCTATCTATCTATTTATCTATCTATCTATCTATCTATCTATCTATCTATCTATCTATCTATATATATATATATATATATATATATATATATATAAATATATTTTTTTATGTTGGTGATTTTATTATTCCATTAATTGCGACAAAATATATGCTGTTTCATTAGCGCCCGCAATGAGCGCCAACTCTTCAAGCGACAATGGAATCAAATGGCAAAGATTTTAAATTCAACCTCAACCGGAAATTGAAGATGCATTAGAGGGAGGAGGACGGAGATGGAGCTCTGCCTATAACGGGGACATGAGAAGGGAGAGGGGAGAGAGGGAAATCACAACAAGTCATGTTTCAAAAAAGTTGAGTTGGGTTATCTCTCGTGTCTGGGCAATCGTGACCTCAATTCCAGCGAGGGAGGGGGGGTCCAGTGGGTTAAATGTAATAATGGGTATAGGATTATCATTATAATGTTATAACTGTCATTTTTGTTGTAATAGGTAATTATCGTGTAGATAAAAATGGTTGATAATTTTAATTAAGGGTATTAATTGCTACTTTTGCATTCTATTCTAATATAGTTAGTTATGGCTTGCTCAGTAATTGTAGTGAATTTTGTAGTGATAATATTTTAATTGTGATTATATTATACTAAACTCAATACTAGTGGAATCATTATAAAAAATGAATAATTACATTAATCCCCCCATTATACACTACCTCAAAACACAATATAACCCCCTACCCACCCACCCAAATTTAACACCCAACCGCACCCCAACAAGTCCCAATCAATCTATAAATATATAACCACCCCACTAAACTATCAATAGCATCAAATCTCTAAGTATTACCTATAATTCTCAGCCTCAATAGCCTCTCAGTCATACTACCAATTCTACCAAAATCATCTCTCACCTAAACCCATAACTGGGATAGCTATTAACTCTAATATCACTTAGACTAATCTAATCTCACTTACTTAATCCTTCGATTACTATCCTGAACACTTAATTATTGACTGGTGCTTAGTCCTTATCATTGGTAGTAGCACCATCACTTGTAGACTTATTTCGCCCAATGACTTCACAAGTAGCAGGATGGTAATTATAATAATTATAATAATAATAATAATAATAATTATTATTATTATTATTATTATTATTATTATTATTATTATTATTATTATTATTATTATTATTATTATTATTGTTATTATTATCTTGTTATTTTTATTTTTATTTTTATTATTATTGTTATCATTATCGTGTTATTTTTATTTTTATTTTTATTAATGCTATTGTCACTGCGACTATCGTAGGTATGATTGGCATTGTTATTATTGTTATTGTAATTGATTTTATTAATACTAAAATGGTAACACCATTAAACTTCTTTTATATAATGATTCCACTAGTATTGATTTTAGTATAATATAATCCCAATTAAAAATATTATCACAAAAAAATTCACTACAATTACTGATCAAGCCATAACTAACTGTATTAAAATAGAATGCAAAAGCAGCAATTAATACCCTAAATTAAAATTATCAAACATTTTTATCGACACGATAATTACCTATTACAACAAAAATGACAGTTGTAACTTTATAATTATAATCCTATTCCCATTATTAAATTTAAGCCCCCCGGCCCCCCGCCCTGGTTGGAATTGAGGTCACGATGGCCCAGACACGAGAGATCACCCCACTCAACTTTTTGAAACATGACTTGTTGGGGTCTCCCCCTATCCCCCCTCCCTTCTCATGTCCCCGTTATAGGCAGAGCTCCATCTCCTTCCCCCTCCCTCTAATGCATCTTCAATTTCCGGTTGAGGTTGAATTTAAAATCTTTGCCATTTGATTCCATTGTCGCTTGAAGAGTTGGCGCTCATTGCGGGCGCTAATGAAACAGCATATATTTTGTCGCAATTAATGGAATAATAAAATCACCAACAAAAAATAGATTTTGCTCTGAATTTTGATTGAGCACTCTCATAAACCCGGTTTCACCTTCCTTCGGATTTATACCCTTGGATATTTGTAACAAGTTAATTATATATATATATATATATATATATATATATATATATATATATATATATATATATATATATATATATATATTAGAGGTAAAAGATGTGAATAAAGTATTGTAAATATACAATATTTATTAAAACAGCAAAAGTCTAAAGTAAGGAGCCTCATATCCTTAATCCATGGATTTTCAAGGATGAATTCTTTTCATCTTTTACCTCTAAAATGAATTGCTCTATTAAATATATTGAGCTTTACACTATCACGATAGACTAATATTATTATTATTAAACGATAATTCAATCATCGTTATATAATTCAACATTTAAATAATATATATATAGAGATATATAGAAAGAGAGAAAGAGGGAGAGAAATAGAGAGGGAGAGAGGGAGAGAGAAAGAGAAGAAGAGCGAGAAGGTGAGATAGATATGAAGAAAACAAACGGAAAGAAATCGATACAAATACAAAGTGACCTACAACAACCCAAGGAATTTATTACGATTGATTTACATGCATATATATAATGGTCGGAAATGGAAAACAGTTGATTATATTCGAAGCATTGTGAAAACAAAGGAAAACCTAATGTTAATTAAGATGTCCATTGTCTAATGTGCTTTTGTGGTCAGCTGCGCAACGACGTAGACAGTCTAGCAAACATACAGCACATCGTGGAATGAATGTTGGGATATTGTTTAAGGCTTCCATCACCAGATGTCTTAAGGATTCTATGTCTGTAACCTTTCTCTTCCGTATTTGAAGTTGATGTAATAGGAAATTTAAAATGATAAGATCCGTTACAATGAAGTCTGCACTTTTTGAAAGCCATTCATTTGCATTGTCCATTTCTCTCATAATTAGTTGGTCTTGCTAGTGTAGATTCGGATTTAAATACCAATAAATCTATTTTATATATCTATATAGTATGGTTAAACCTGTATATTTCTCGATGTTTTTCAGCAACCTGTTCATTCCTACAAAATCAATATTTTAGTCTGAATAGGCATTTCTCCTTGTTGTTCGTGCCACCAGTTTCGTGAGAGCATTAAACTGTAATTTGGAGAGTAGAAAGTTTAGATTGGGTTTACTTTCGGCAGCCTTGTAACTCTCGCTTTCCTTATTTTGTAGGTTGGACTTCACATTCTATGACCGATGTTTCTGACAAAAGGGAGTAGACTTAATGTTTTCTAGGACGGAATCTATTCATCTAACGCTTATCGTTGGACTGTTTTTGACCTTGAAGTAATATTTTTAGATCCTTACATCCAGTGGCTTCATACCTTGTCTGGAGCGATTTCCATAAAAAGATCATCACAGAAAATACTTTTTAAGACTGGAAGGATTAATACAGTAAAAGTGTTGTTATTATGGACCTTGACAGCCGAGCTCCAAAGAAAAATCCAAACGGTAGAAATGAGATGCTACAGAAGAGTGCTTGGCATCTCTTACTCAGACCGTGTCACAAACGAAGAAGTTCGCGCGCTCATCAACGCAAATCTGAACAACTACGAAGATTTGCTGACAACTGTAAGAAAAAGAAAGCTTGGATGGTATGGTCACGTGACAAGGGGCAGTGGTCTCTCCAAAACCATCTTGCAGGGAGCAGTGCAAGGCAGGAGAAGGTAAGGTAGACAACACAAAAGATGGACGGACAACATCAAAGAGTGGACGGGCTACAACTTCGCTACAACCCAGTCCATTGACCATGACCGTCAGAAGTGGAGACAGCTGGTGTGGAGTTCATTGGTGCAGCGCCCCTACGACTCAGGAGGGGGTTAAGGGACCAAGTCAAGTCAAGTCATTAATACTTTACACCACGGCTTCCACTTACACCATTAATAACGATTTCACCCTTCAAATAACCAATTATATATGTTTATAATTATTATTCAACTATATATTTCTTAGGAGATAAAAGCATTTTATTTCTAAAACATATAAAAAAACGCCTTCCAATGTAATCCTACAAGCAGCGTATTTTTGGCTGCACGGTTTTTTATTATTGATAAAATAATAACATCGCTATAACTGTTATCTTTTCTTCGGTAAAATATTTGTTCATATCATTTAATTTGATTTTAGTAAACTTATATGATAATATTTCATTATCTTTCTTTCTTTTTAACTATATTACACCGATTCCAGAGACAAAATTATTGCCAGACATACAAATACATTCACTGAGAAGAAAAAGAAAACTGAGCAGAAACGAAAATAGTTACGTATATTGAACTAGACAAAATGAGAATATATATATATATATATATATATATATATATATATATATATATAAGTAAATTGCGTGTACAACAGAATCGTAGGATTAATTTTAGAGGAAGCATTATTATAATCAATGATACAGACGAGTTTAAAAAAAAGGAAAATTGTTAAAATTACCTTAAGGCCTTATCGTCTGACCCTCTGAGAGGAAACGTCAGAATGGTAAATTAAAAACTAAAAGTCGAATGAGATATGAGGAGAAAAACTTATTTCAGTTGGAGGAAACGATTGAGAGGAAAAAAAAGGTAAATCTCTCAACGTTATGGTGGCTTTGAATCATTAAAGATCTCCAACTGATGCTTCAAAATCTTTTGTCTACACAGGCTACGTCGAGAGTTGTTAATGACTAACGCCTCAATAATATTGAGATGGTAGTTCGACCTGGCACTGTGTAAAATGGAAAACCACCCATCGGAATACTTGTCAGAACAACTATTTGTACAGGGTGGGCAAAAATAAGGGTCCTATTTTAAAAAATTCATAACTTTTTTATTTATTGATTTTTTTTTTTTTTTTTAGAATAAGTAAAGGACCCCTTCCGAAGCAAGCATGAGCCGTATTAGCCCTAAGGAACGTACCCTCATTTAGAAAACATTATTTTTGCTTAAAAAACTCAAAACAGTGTAAAAAACAATACTTTAGTTTTTGTAAGTTTTAAGAAGTGTTTTTCGGCTAAAATTTGTTTTGTTTATTTCAGAAAATCTCGGAAGGGTCAGTCTACACACACATAAAGTTTGGTGAGTTTAACTTTAATTTTGTGGAAGTTATTCAAATTCAAGTTATTCAAATTTAAAGATAGGACCCTTATTTTGGCCCACCCTATACTAACGAGGTGATTTCCGATGGCTGATTCCTGTGCCTGGACGTTCCCGGATGATCTCGAAACCTTGTATAGGCGAATATCACGTGGTATGTGTTGGGATATTCTAAATTCTAATCTTTGGGATGTCTTGCCAACGTAGTCAGCTCCACACTGACACATGAATTTATAAACTACAGAATTCTTTTGAATGGCTGGCAAAACATCCTTACGAAAAGAAGAGAAAAAGGTTCGAGTCGTGTAAACTACCCTCAACATAATATATATATATATATATATATATATATATATATATATATATATATATATATAAACATATATATATTTATGGGTGTGTGAGTATGTGTATGTTACTCTTTCTTTCTCTAACTTTCTTTTTCTCTCTTTGTCCACCTCTCTCTTTATATATTAAAACACACGTGGAGAAAGTTAAAAACTATCTACCTATCTATCTCTCTCTCTCTCTCTCTCTATATATATATATATATATATATATATATATATATATATAGATAGTAGTATAAATAAATTCATTTAAATACGAGCAAGCCACAATTATAAAATGACTCTTTCACAACATGTTAAAATGAAAAAAAAACAGAATTGTTCAAAGCAAGCACTCGTCTTTTTATCATCACTACCAACCCATTTCTCTTCTCCATCTGTGTCCCTAAAACAAATGAAAATTCTTTCAATAGCGTATTTTCTCAAGAACACCTATCTTTGGACTACACTGCACCGAATTGCTTCATTGCAGACCAAAACATCGTCGTCTTCAAATCCGATGTCAATAAATACTTGTCGGCACGACCAATGGGGGGGGGGGGGTGACGATGGTTAAGTGGATATCGACACGGAGTGAAGACCAGAGTGTTCCAAGTTCGAATCCAGTCGGTTACACAGTACCACTTTCACTTACGGATGTTAGCAACCTTCTCGCGGTCCTTCCCGTAAGTACTCGATGTCTTTCCAGAAAGATTTCTAACTGGCAAAACATCGGGTAAACTAATGTCAACACCAGAATCATCAAGAAAATAAAAGAAGAAGAAGACACGACCATTAGGTAATCACATTTTGTCCATTTGATTCATTGTTTTCAAGCCTCTCATAGAAGTGTTCATCCTTAACCCTGATCCTCGAATGATCTTTAGCATCGTTAGTGCTGACTGATTCGTATAAAATGTCAGTATTAATAAATCTATTAGAGCTACTGTGTCTGTGTATGTTTAATAACGTTTATGAAATTAAAATTAAGGACATTTAAAAATACATTTTCAGATCATAAACACGTCTAAGATGACGATATTCTGAATTACTTTTCGAGTGCTAGTCAGTTTACAGACTGACCTATTATTTAGATAAGTTTTTAAATTTAAATTCAACTATTACGTTATCTCTTCTTTGTTAAATTGTTAGCTGAAAGTACAGAATAGTTAATCAACCCCGAGCCCCCATCTTCAGAATGGGTTTCTAAATTATAACGTAGTTATTTCAGCCCTGAGCGTAAACTGCATAAGGTCATTTTTTTGTACCAACACAACCCGGCAATTATTTCACCCAGAAAACGCCAGTTAAATATATATCATATAATAAACTATCTAATTTTATAATATACATACAAAATCAAGCGAATAGAGTAAATTTACCATTAGTAGATTAAATGTTGGAATACTATATCTTATATCTAATTTAGTTTGTGTTATTCCATTCGTGACTGTTCGATAGCTTCGGTAAAAAGCCACAGACAGTTAGCTGTTCAGATAGTGATGTCTTCCACATATTGGTCTATCTTGTTAGAAAAGATAATGTTAGTTCGGCTCGCTTGTTTCGATTTTAATTATTAGCCTTGCTCGATATTCAAATATATGTTAATGCATACACTCTCATATTAAAATCTACGCCCACTGCCACCCACACACGCCAGGAAGATTTTCTTGTATGATTAAAAATGAACCCTCATAGTTTGTACAGTTGCATTATTTAATGTTTAAACACAATACATAATGTAAACGATGTATTAATTTATAAAGTATATATGATTAACAACGTATCAAACGTTTGAGTTTTATTGCTACAGAAAGCCAACACTTAATACAAAACATTCTCAAAGTATTGTTTAAGCATATCAAAACTGTCAGTTTTATTGAATGTTAAAGCGTAATATCTTCCATTGTATAACAGAGAGTAGCTTGAATTGCCTAGCTTTCAACAGTTGTGACGGTTGGCGTCGAAGCCGGATGTGCGTGGAGTGAATCCCGTGTTTCGGTTTTCCAGCCCTCTTTAGATTAAGACGTGTTTGGGGTTAACCATGCCTGACCAAGACTTGTCACTAGACCGCAATAGATGTGGGGAGGGGGGACTCCACTCACGGGTATTTAAAACAAGTACATTACACTGCTTTTGAGTTTTAGGAGAGTTTAAATAAACGAGTGAAATTCGTCTGTGTGGTTTCTTCTTATATTTTGAGAACAGTTTATTTTAGCATGACTAGCAAGCGCACTTCCAATCAAAGATGGCGGACTGAGAGAAACAGATTGCGACTACATCAAGAGCGTCGCCTCATCAGCACAGCTGGCGTCAGACAAAAAACAATTCAAGTCGAGACATAAGGTCAGATGAATAGGCGACACTTCACCTATGTAACGCAATATACGATCCATTGAACACAGCACAAAGAAAAAATGCTAAATAAATAAGATTGAAACTGTGGGTTAAAACCTTTTCCAGAATTGAGTTGGTGCATTAGGATTGCAATAGGGATGAACTCGACGTAGCCGATTCCATTGTTGGTGACGGCATGCGTTATATCAGTTACACACACTAGTTAAAAGAGTCGCTAAATCAATAAAAGAGAGAGGCCATGTGTTGATATAGTGGTTAGGGAGCCGATATCTCCCTTAGATGAACAACATAGGCACAAACAAGTTGACACATTCTAACATATGAATGTATAACATTGCACTCAATATGTCCTATTGCAGTTTTTCTAACGTACTAGATTTCAAATAGCAGGTTTCAAGATTTGAGCTTAATTGGATTATTAGTTTACAAATTACAATAACTTATTTAAAGCTACTGTTGCGAATCTTCAAAACCATGAAGTAATCGGAATTGCGTGTATTTAAAAAGCATTGTTTTCTGATTAGTAGCGTACGGTTCAAGCAAAGAAATCTCGGTTAAGACGTCGTATGCTGATTTTAAACGCGATCGTACAAACACGAATCATGCATTACGTTCAGGTTACCCACATTTCTCAATCAGCCGAAAAACATAAAAAATAGTTTTGGCTGATCGTAAATGTAAGTTACGTGATGAGTTGAAGACAATAATTTATTTAAAGCTACTGTTGCGAATCTTCAAAGCCATGAAGAAATCGGAATTGCGTGAAGCATTGCGTAAAAATTGCTTTCTGATAAAAAGTGTTCTGTTTAAGCTAAGAAATCGCGTTTAAGAGGTCGTATGTTGATTTTAAACGCGGTCGTACAGACACAAATGATGCTGTACATTCACGTTGCTCAAATTTCACAATCACCTGAAAAAACATAAAAAAATAGTACACACCTGTTTTTGGCTGATCGTGAATTTAAGTTACGTTAGGAGTTAAAGATATCAGAAGGCAGTGTATTCACCATTTTGCCTGAAATATGTCAATGAGAATGCTGTGTTCAAACTGGGTGTCGCTTTTGCTCACAGTAGATAAAAAACGGCAATACGTCAACAATTCAGAGCTACTGGACGATGATTATATTCTACCTGCAGTTTTAAAATTGCAATGACGTAAGTATTTCGAAGGTAACAGAAAATAACAATTCATGACAGTAAATTATTGAAAATAAATACTTTTACCATTTAAACACAAAAGCAGAAAAACGCGAATCTATCCGCTTAACAATTCACGTTAAAGAATCAACACTTAATGGAAACCTAGTTTTTATTCAAAATGTCACTGAACATGAAAGCGCCTTTAAATCTAACTGTTGTAAAGGTCGATGAAATAGAATTACAGCATTTTAGTATATAAATACTATTTCATTCAAAATGGAAATGTGTGCAAATGATTCCCATTTCAGGACGAGAAAAAGATTTTATTATTATACTAAATGTGAGTTGATAAACGTTTTATTTTTCGAGTCGTTTTATAGAAATATATTTTTACTAATAAAAACTATAAACTAAAATGGGCATTAGTTGAAGTATTGAGATATGTTGAAAGGAAAATGCCGTTCTAATTATTCTAATATGCTGTAACCTATAAGTGACTGAAAAATAAAACCTATATCCCTATCTATGTAGTTATCTCGCTTTGCTTCACTCAATGTTGATTCAAACACTCTCTAATATGTCCTAATGTATATATGAGCCTTTCAAGAAAGAATAGCTTCTTCTATTTAAGCGTGGCTATAAAATTAACACACGAGAGTGTTTGCACAACAGAAACACATGTGTAAATTAAATGGCAAATAATACATTTCTTCTCTATAAGAATAATAAACGAAGCCAATAAAATCTGATAGTTTTATTTCAAACACTATATTGCATTTGTGATACACGCGTGTCGTCCGTGTAAACCGTGTTCAAATCCAACATAACGTCTAGAGATTTACCTTTTTTTTCTTAATCGTGTTCTCCAACTTAAACAAAAAATGTTTTCCTCTCATATCTCATTCGATTTTCTTAGTTTTTAATTTAGCATTCTGATGTTTCCTCTTAGAGGGGCAGACGATAAGGCCTTAAAGAAAATTTTAGAAATGTTCTTTTTTTTTCAACCCGCCCGTTTCATTGATTAAAAAAAAGTGTTTCCTCTGAAATTTATCCTATGATTTTGTTCTACGCGAGATTTACTAACGTATATATATATATATATATATATATATATATATATATATATATATATATATATATATATATATATATATATATATATATATATATGTGTGTGTGTGGGGGGTGTATGTGTGTATATATATATATATATAGAGAGAGAGAGAGTAAGAGATAGAAAGAGAGAGAGAGTGAAAGAGAGTAAGATACTACTTTAAAGATATGAATAATATCTTTAACCAGTAGACAATCAAAATAAAAACTAAGCTCAATATAGAGTATAGAGCAATAATATTAACTAAATGTGTATATATATATATATATATATATATATATATATATATATATATATATATATATATATATATATAAAAGGCCAAATATATGCTATATGCAATATCTGTTATGAAATTCTATACCATTACTATGTTATATATACATATATACATACATAGATATATATGTATATATATATGTGTGTGTGTGTATATATATATATATATATATATATATATATATATGCATATCTTCAGACAGCATTTCTCTGCAATACAAAATTATATTTTTATACGTGAAAACCAAAAAGGCAGCTACTCATATAATTTAACATTACTGATATCATTCTAAAATGTTTATTTCTATATTAATGATATAATTCCCGCCAAAACTACCTATTTATATTAGCATTAACACCATGGTTTTTACCTAATTTAAGATGGACCCGAATAGGCCTGAAAGTACTTGAGACACCTACACTTCCGGCAGATTCATCAGCCAATTCCCCACCAAAAAAGACCCTGATTCGGCAAATGGAAACGATCCATAGAATGATATCAAGACATAGGTTTCTGTCATATTCAGCAACACGTATATAGGAACGTATATATATATATATATATATATATATATATATATATATATATATATATATATATATATATATATATATATATATATATATATATATATATATTAAGAAGAATGGAAAGGGATTAGAGAAGCAAAAGCCAAATCAAAATTCAATTCAATTGCTCAGAGCAAGGTATATTCCGCAAAAAGGCAATTTATTGAGTTAAATTTTCCTTAAGCCAGGGTTTTCAAAGATACAAATCTTATCATCAGAGGAAGTTGCTGAGATAGATAAGTTGGCAAAGGCCAAGATTTAAATTTTGAAAAAATAAAATAAAAGTTGTAGGGAAAGAAACACAGGGCACAAATCTGCCCGAATGCAAGCAAATGTCCGATTGCTAAAAAGTCCGGTGTCGGAAAGTCCAGCGGAGAGAATGAGATGTAGATAGGTAGGTCGTTAAAAGGCACGAGAGGTTGAGAGAGAGGATTCAAAGTTAAATTCCAAGAAGCCACAACTTCAGGTGCGGCGAAAATAGAAAATCCAAAGGGTAAAAAGTTCAATAAGAGGTACGCTAGTGGATGCAGGCAGGCTCAGTAAAGAGTATATATATATATATATATATATATATATATATATATATATATATATATAT
>OY744521.1:15881800-15964300 GCA_963556195.1 Sepiola atlantica | reverse complement strand
TGCTAGCCATAATACGTCGAAATGTAGGCTATATTTAGTACAATTTAGTATTACAAAAAGGGGGTAAAAAAGCGTGGAAGTCCTGCATGAAATTTCAATGATAGTTAGTAGACATCACCTTATAAATATTCTTTTAATTGCAGTTTTTCGCGGTATTGTAAAGGTTTCTGAAGAGCATAATATTGGTACACAGTTTCATTTCAAAATTCAAACATTTCAGGTTAGCAGTGAATCTATAGTAATTAGAAGCAAATTAAGCAAGATTCTCTTGATTTTAAATTTCTTCTGAAGACTCTTTCAGTTTAAGCCGTAAAGTTTAGACACATTTAGTGTAAAAATCGTGTAACGGTTTGTAATCAAAATTGGAATAACATTTCTAGACATACGGTTTAATTATATCTTGGTTTTAATCTTTTAAAGTGGATATAAATGTAGTTCAAATTGTTGTGTTCAGCTTTTTATAGTTACCTGTTATGCAACGGGTATTCTTATAGTGTATATATAAAGGTGGGTGTATTCTAATACTTATATAAATATATATATATATATATATATATACATATATTTGTTTCTTTATATACACACACATACACATATTTGTATACATATATACATATATAGATACATATATAGTGTGTCAGTTTATGTTGACAAGAAATCAATAAAATCCTCGATCGCAGAAAAAGTAAAAGCTCAATACAAATAATCTATTAAACAAAACTATACGTTACATATTTAAGAGTCGTACCGCAGTTTCATCCAGATCGGGTGACGTTTCAAACTAAGAAAAACAGGCTATAGTCCATAGATGGATCATCAGCGTTCCGAAATCAAAACAACATGGGGGGATGGCGTTTCGATTATTTTCTTAATTTGCTCCACCCTTTTATTCATATCTCCTTTAGTTTTCAACCTACTCTGACATCCTTCTTTTGGCTAAGATAAAAGTGTAGTATCTGTTCCGATGGATACTGCACCCCATAGACTGGTATTGTCTTGGCCTTCGGGCTTTGATTCCGCCGGTGTGTGGGGTTGTCCTGTGCAGTTCTAGGAGGTCCACCTTCCCAGGCTTTGCCTCCCCTCTTTGGGGAGAAGTAAGTTTATTGCTTACTGCCTGAGCCCCCCCCCCCTACCGGGGAATGCCGACGAGGCAGCCTAAGCAATTTTTAAACCCCCACTTTCCCAACCCGCCCTTGGGTCACATCTTACTTGTGGCAGTAAGATAAAAACTGGCCTTGTGCCTAACTCCTGGAGAGGAGTAAATCAATACTCTGACATCCTTCAGCTAAACTATTATCTACCCTTTCTGCCGTATTTATTCCATCGCCACTCGCTTTGCATCTACGCCATTCTTCATTTCTCAAACTCGTATCTCTAGTAATAGATGTAAATAATTCCCTTCAACTTCCTTAAATTTCTAAATCTACAAAAATGTACGTCTTTTTGTTTTTTTTTTCTTGTGAAAAAAGTTTACATCCAAATGTTTATTCTAAACAGTTCTAAATGTGTATCTAAACTCTTTTATTCAACAGTTACAATTGCCTTTTATTTGTTAATAGCCTGCCAACACTATGTAACCATTTTTTTAAAACTGTGGGCAGTTCACTACTTTCTTCTCTGTTCTTCCTCTCTCGACATCTCCTCTTTTTAGCATTTTTTAAAATCATCATCCATCTTCACACCATAATACACTATGACCGATGCCACTTCAAGATTATGGGATGCTTAAACATAGGTTTCATCTCCAGAATTGAAAGAGGATTGCATGCCGACATAATTATTATGAGAAATGTGTTAGAAAAATATACCTTATAGCCAGAAATATATATATATATATATATATATATATATATATATATATATATATGTATATATATATATATATATATATATATATGTATAGTGTACCCTCCAATATGTATATATATATATATATATATATATATATATATATATATATATATATATATATATATATATATAGTGTACTCTCAAAACTGTATATATATATATGTATATATATATATATATATATATATATATATATATATATATATATATATATATGTATATGTATAGTGTACTCTCAAAACTGTATATATATATATATATATATATATATATATATATATATACCGTTACTTGTTTGGTATATGCTTTAATACGTTTTTTTTATGGAAGTGGCTTCAAACATAGCATGACACAACTTGCTGTAAGTAGCAAAAAAAATCTACTTCAAGGTAAAAAACTAGCTAATAATAAGTGTAAGATGGATAGATTCCGACATAGAAAAAAGCAATTCTGCCCTCTTTGTCAGAAACATCGCTCATGGAATGTGAAGACTAAAATGGAAAAATTAAAGAAGCGAGAGTTACGAGGCTTCCGAAAGTAAAACCAAGGTCCACTTAGCCAGGTTACTTAACTGGGAACGGATCGTCGATTTATGAAATTTCCAAAACTACATTTCAAGTAATTATATACATTTTCCTTTCTACGTCCCTAGTCTCTATCTCTTTGCTCTCTTTTGCACACTCCCTCCCTTTCGTTCTCTCTCTCTCTATCTATCTCTCTTCCGCTCTCTCTCTCTCTCTCTCTCTCTCTCTATTTCTCACATGAGGTTATTAATCTTAGTGCGTACACTTACTGTGTACGCACACAAACAAGCGAGCAAGTTCATTATTCATCGTTCATGCCGCACTGAGAATCTTTTCCCTACCTGTGTTGACGGATAACTTCAGCAAAAAACACGCAGAGATGTATATATATATATATATAGATATATATATATATATATATATATATATATATATATAGATATATATATATATATATAGATATATATATATATATATATATAGATATATATATATATATATATAGATATATATATATATATATATATATATATATATATATCTGTGTGTGTGTGTGTTGCTGGGTGTATATATACATATATATATGTATACATATGTATATATATGTATATATATTGTGTGTATTTAGGCAGCATATTTTTATTTAGGCAAACATTATTAAATAACACGGAGTGGTTTTGTTTGATGCGACTTTTTTTATTGTTCCAATTTTCCGAATTTTCAATCTAATGTTTCGGTCAAATAGATGTAAATATCATCCATGGCTTTCTTGTTCCATTCTTTTTTCTTTTTTGCAAGTACTTTCGATTTGAATCGTCAAATTATCTTCAGGCGGTATTAGTTTTAGTGTCTTTACTGTTGTGCTCATTTTTGTAATTATAACGACAAGTAGTTTATATTTGAAAAAGCGTCTGTAAAGTTGAAATGTACATGAGAGCGTGATAGCTTTCTACACATACGAGAGATTTAAAGTTTGACTGTTTAAACCGTTAATAAATTAATGACGTTAAATAAAGTGCATACAATTCAAACGCATAACTACCTAATGGCTAATTATTTGGTAATGTTAATTATTATGCTAGACACTTTAAAATGTTGCGACTAGTTTCCTAATTGACATTATTAATTGTGGGATGTTTAGTTTTTATGTAGATGGCTTCGAGTATTTTTAATGTTTTGATATTGGTATCATGGTGTATTATTTTGGTATTGTTAAGAAGGATGTTTCTATATTGAGAGGGGGTGCAATTATGTTTTTTAGGTGTTGGCATATAGAGCTAGTTAAAGCTCTTAAAAATATAATACATCACTATATATCTCCCACCAATTCTGATGATAAAATACGATTTATCATTTATTATAAAAAAGTGACAACATCAAACTGTGTTGTTAAAAATAACACTTCCCAAACCCAAAATACATTAGGAAGAACCAATGTTATATATCAGTTCCAATGCCCTATAGGAGAATGTATATCCGACAACAATAAAAAAAAACTAATTCTTACATAGGTTTCACTTCCACAACACAATACCGAAGACTCACCCTACATCTCTCCGACACTAGCTCTATATGCCAACTGGTGTCCCCGCCCATTAATAATACTCATACCAGTGTTCCAAATGGGCCGGTTTTAGTGATAGTTTGTGGTAATTCTCAAATACATAAACTACTCTCCCACACACTTTGTAATGAATTATACATAAATGAAAAAAGGCAGTTAATGTTTTCTCTTCAGGTGTTATAATCTTTTTGAAAAGTTATATTTGTTTTATGTTTTGTGAGAGAAAAAGAGGAAGAACACGTCCTCCATATTAAATAAATGTACCCATATATTCAAAACCTACCTGCCAGATTTTTATATATTTTTACGACAATATTGACATTTGAAAAAAAAAGGTTTTATTTAGTGTAATAAATTTAATAATAAGTTTCGTGTAATCGGCCGCCCTCTACGCAGACGTTCACATCTCCAAACACAAAATACAAACGGTTTAAATTATATTTTTGAGAAGACGATCAGAAATCAATTTCTCCCGTGATTCTACTCTATGTTTGTCTTTTATTCTGCTTATTCCCTGCTTTTTCTCTTCACTTGTTAATAATCCTTCCTTATTCATGTGCAATGGTTTACATTAAAACAAATTGAAACATGGGAGTTAAGGCTTATAGCTGGAGTATACAAGAGTCGACATTCATTTCCCGGACATTTCGGGTCTGCTGCAAAAGAAAAAACCTCACTGTTCTTACACAGATCAACATAAAACGGTCAAAGGGGGATAATTATATCAAGTAAAATGATGCATGGTCAGATAGATAGATGAAATTATTCTATATTAACAATAATATTCAATAATAAATGTTAATTTTAATTATATATGCACCCTTTCCCCTTCCTTTCTCTTCTAACAACTTCTTATTCTTACACTCTAGGTTAAGTATAATGGATCAGATGAATGCTTGAGATGGAATCATTTTATCTATCTATCTGACCATGCATTATTTTAATTATTATCCCCCTTTGGCCATTCTGTGCTTATTCCTAATTATCTCCCTTAATCTTTACCTAACTATACGAACCTATATTTACAATTGCCACACTTAACATAAATATTAAATATTTAATATAAAAAATAATAATAATAAAGAAAACGTAAATAAATTACAAAAACAAATAATAATAATAATAATAATAATAATAATAATACTAATGATAAAAATAATAATAATGAACAACAAAATCAATTACATCCAAATATCATTATTTAAGATTAACTAAATTAATAAATCTTATTAATCTCTTCCATATCTTAACTATCGCATTTTCTGCAGTATTTCTTTCTGCGAATCTCATGTTTCTATTTTTAGAATAGCAGCGTCCACTTTGCTCTCCTCAACTGACACAGCCAGCCCAACAGTGGTTTTCTTTTTGAAATAGAGAGGTTGTTACTCTCGAAATAATTGAGGTCTCTACCATTCCGGACATTTAAATAGTTAACAGTAAGCCCACCAATTTAACAATTTACTGTCTTTATATTTTAATTTTGAAATATAAATGAATTGATCTGAGATGTATCGTCTCTTGTACTTTATTCTTGTTATTACTTATTTGATCTTCCGGTTTTCAACATTGCGTTGCTTCTGCCTCGGACTTCTCACCTTCATATTTACACACACACACACACACACACACACCCACACACGCACACACACACACACACACATATATATATATATATATATATATATATATATATATATATATATATATATATTAGTGAATTAATAGCTGAATTATTTTTACATTTGTTTATTAAGGAAGAAGTGCTAATTTGATCAGTACCACTGGGAGCCATACATTTCATAGCTGTTTTGTTTTTAAATTTTCGAGACAGTAACATTATAAACCGCTGATGATCCCGTTTAAGATTTAACAATTTAAGGTAAGACCCTCTGGTTATATGTCACTGTTATATACTTGGATTCCCTTTTATATTTGTAAATTTTTAACGGTGAGTGGGAGTATGCTACTTCTAAGTCGGCGATATGTTGGATTTAGTTTGTATACCTGGGAATTTTTACTGAATTTTCTTTCTTTGTCTAAAATGACTCAAAGCTTCTTTAGACATATAGATACACATATATATATATATATATACATATATATATATATACACATATATATATATATATATATATATATATATATATATATATATATACATATATATATATATATATTTGTCGCTCCTCGTAAAATAAGTAGAGCACTCTAAATGGTAGTACAAACACAGCATGACGTCACTTGCTTTGTATGCATCTTTCCTTCTTTAATAGAAGTAGAATGCCTGGACATCGTGCCGCTTTTATATGTGTTAACATTATCATTGTTTATCGACTATTCAAATATTGGCCGCGCGGTTAACGACGTTGGATTTGAGTTTAAAAATACTTGTAATCCAGGGTTTCGAATCGTACCACTAGTAGTTAATAGTCATATATCTATGCTGATGAGTCCTGATTGAAAAGGGACGAAACGTATACGTACATAGATAATAAACAATAACAAATATTTTATATGTATATATATATACACACACACACACATATATATATATATATATATATATATATATATATATATATATATTAATTACCCCTCCAATATTACCATCCAGTAGTGTTCTATTATTTAAATAATACAACATAGCATTTTAAATACAGTATATAACGTACATAGAAAAGTCATAACAGAGTCATTAGAATGCCTTAGTTAGTTGTATAAATATTGTTGTTAACAGTTTAGTATGTATTAACACTTTATGTTATTTAGTTGTCTTGTACAATTTACCTATATATATATATATATATATATATATATATATATATATATATATATATATATATATATATATATATTGCAATACTATTGTCGATATTAATAGTAATTAATTTAATTGACTTAATAAAAACAAGATCAAGTACGTGTAAACCTTTCTTAAAATTCGTGATTTTTACGAGAGGTAATTTAAATTAAAATAATATCATTGGCTAGAAAGAATGATTTTATAGAGGGGGTGAGGATGGTAGCTTTCTTGATTGATTGTATATATGTATATATCACAGACTAAATGCTAAAATATACCGGGGTTCTGGGAGTTATTTTTGAAAACAAAATTTTTTTTTCATTGTTCTGATTCGCCGTAATTTGTGATTAAGTCACCCATCTCGCACTTAGCCATGTATGACCTGCTTTTTCCCACTCTTAAACTTTGTCTATACAAACACTTTCTAATATTCCCTAATACTATATAAGCAGTTAGAGAAATAACTTAAACATGTCCAGCATTACCATCTAATTTACATAGCGTCTTCACACCGAAACCACATTTGTAAATTAGATTCCAAAGTAATGAGTCTGTTAATATATATAGTATCTATAAAGATTATATATAAGTAAGGGGACTTATTATTTTTAGTTATGCAAGAAGCATGTTTTAGCATGTGCCACAATTTGCGAATTTCCGACTGAGAGAAGATAAGTATAAAAACAAAAACAAATAACAAAATGCAAATAAGTAGTATAAATAGTGTCACGTGTAGTTTATATAATTGTATACATATATTTTATATATACATATATATATATATATATATATATATATATATATATATATATATATATATATATATATATGTATATATACAGAGAGAGAGAGAGAGAGAGAGAGAGAAGGAGGGGGGTCGGGCGGTCGGGCGGTCCAATAAGTTTAAAGTGAAAAGACACATTAGAATACATTTCTTAAAGTCGTTATTCATTAAATAACTTTCGATTTGTTCTGACATCTGTCCCGGCAAATCAATACATCTATAAAAATAATGCAAATAGGAATCTCTGTGCGTCTACTTTAAAATTGTCGATCATCAAGATTTTGAATTAGCAATTTTCTGTGGTTCTGTAGTCTGCTTTTCAAACTTGAAACTTGTTTTATTGCAATTTTAAAAAAATCCTTTATTTTTTCGTAGCGTTAAAGGCGATACTAAATCGACACTTGAAACCGTAAACGAACCCTGGGGTTGTTGTAGTCGCTAGCATGAAGTATTTGTATGACATATGTCTGATAATAAGCCGAAACGGACGAATTTGGAATTTCCCCGTATTTTTGTTCATTGTGAGCGATAATTGTATATTTATACTCATAAATAGAAAATCACATTAACACTTGTCCACGGATGGCCTCGGTCTTGATAAAGTGGTGGTTTCTTTTTTTGTAGAAAAAAAAAGATTTCTGCCCTAAGATAACCTTGAATAACAATTTACAGATCATAGAAAAATGCTAACCTGTTGAATAGAGAGATCAGTAGAAACAAACATAAAATGTATTTGGGGATACCAACTAGCAGGGCTTTCCAGCGTTGTCCGGAGGAATAGATAATAGATTAGAAAAGTTTGAAAAGTGTGTGTAACATTATTTTTAAAAACAAACCTCTCCAACTTACGCTCTCCCTTTCTACCCTTTCCGGTAACTGATGCAATACAATTGAAAGAAATAAAAAGGAAAAGAAAAAGCTGCTTGACTTCTGGCCTAATTTTACTGTATTTGAACGATTACAAGTAAGAATCAAAAACGTCATCCTCCATGTGCTGATGTGATTCCTGATACAAGGCGATTACTACTACAGTTATTTCGTATGATAACCTCGTCGGGGGCACTCTGAATCAGATAAAGTGTGATTAGCAACTATATCTCGTGCAGTTTCTGACTTTCTTTATATGATAGATTAAAATATATATTACATATTTATATGTCAGGACATTTCACACGTTAACATTGGTCTAAATGTCGCACCATACCCTTAGTAATTTTGTTTCTGTTGACTGCAAAAAAATGTATATTATAAATAACATATATCCATATTGTGCCCGAGGCAATGCATAAATAGTGTATATCAGCTTTGTGGGTGTGTTTTGTGTAGTTTTTGATTTTTAGGTTGACACATACATAGACAAATATCATTTATATAATAGATAATTTACCAACTTAAACATACATTTAAAGTTTTGTCTAAACACTTAGTGGAATACATCGGAATAATTTAATAGACTTTTAGGAGTAAATAGGAATGGGAAGTGTAAGTCAATTACTAGATACAAACACTAATAACTTTAATTGGTAGGGTAAAAATAAATGTAAACATGAATTGCTTATGTAAAGAGAAAAGAAGAATGTTAACCATCGCATTTTCTAATGAATATGTACTTGAATGCACGCAAATTTACGTATAATTCGCCATAAACCTATTTTAAGACGATTAAAATATACACGCACGCACACACACACATGGTTATACATTAAGATTTTACAAGAAAATTAATTCGTATAATATTACTGGACAAATATTTAATATATATTAGATCCTTCTTAGCTAAAGGAAATATCAACATCGTATTAATGCAAGTGTGCCCCAGGATTGATAAGTTGACCTTATTACGTGTAATCCTCATATACAAATCTACCTAAAGCAATCGTGTTCAAGGTGTGCACATTTGCTTATAACACCACGCTCTATTCTCTACATGAGAACAAATCCAACACGCACATATCCCAGGCAATGTTTGAATCTTTAGACCATGCCTTGTAGTATGTAGTAACATCGTATAATATAAATAAATATATGAAATACTACCATAATAATGTATTGCTTTGCCAATATCTAATCGAACGGAAATATGATAACCACAGATTTAGCATGCACCTATAAATACAGTACATTAAATTCGAATTGTCTTGTTTAGAGGGTAACACGTGTTTATTCACACACATGATAATCATTGTGTCGTTTCCACTATGTGAATTATCTTAATGGACTTACGGGACTAAATGTTGGCAGTCTAGTGTTTTAATGTGGCGACTGGCGATCTGAAACATGTTCACTCTTACCTTTCAAACGGGTGATTAGTGCACTAGAAAATAACCCCCACAGACACGCGCGCATTCACCCTTGCATACATATATAGTCCTGACTTCAAAAATAGCCAAACATTTTTACAAAACAGAATACACCTTAGATAATATCAAATCCAATTTAACATGCACCGAATTACCAAACACATAATAAATAATCAAAATGTGTATTCATACTACACGCACTTAATACATGCTTTAATTCCGATTTAAGGGCTATAAGTTTTTGAAAATGTTCGTCCAGGTAAAAATACTTGTTACTTGAAAATATCGTTTTTACCTAACCGTAATAATCAAAGAAATATCTTGATGTCTCTATATTAAGAAGAAACGGAAGTTTTCTTTACGGTTCCAACGTACAATTTCACGCATAGCTGTCATGTGCGTTAATGCTTAAAACCTTTATGAAATAACAGTTGATATTTACAGGGCACAACGTTGAACATTTCTAGATATTCAATCGTTTTTTATCGAATACATTTTCTGAAAAAGAACGGAGTACTGTTCGAAATAATAAACTTAAAAATATATTACCATTTAATTTACATGCGCTTATGTTTTCCATTAAAGATTTGTTTATTTTCCATATGTGATGAAATTCATTAATTTTATCCGGTAAACAAACTTTATATATACATTTTATTTTTATATATACATTTTACATTTATGTATATTTATCGAAAAACGTGTGACCTGTTCGGTCACCGATTGAGCTACGTTTAAATAGTTTTAATGTGAAATGTAAGTTTGAAAATACATTTATATATATCAACACATTTAGAAAATAATGACAATTAGGTGTTTTCTCTTTGATTACTTCTATATAAAGTATACCGTATTTTCTCCTGTAACTTTGACTACAGTAAGAAAATAACCATATGCATCATAGGCTACGTAACTCATCACGACATTCACCTACTTCAGTCGACCGTGTTTCAAGTTGTATTTTTCTTTTTGTAAAGCATTTCAGATGTTATGGGTTATCTCCCTTCCTGCATAGTATACAGAGTTGTTTCCCCTTTTCTATTTGTTTACATCGCTTATAATAAAAATGTAATTGAATTGATGTTTTTGTTCAGCGTTTAGCTTTACTGGTTCCACTTGCTATAACTTACTCTCCAAACCTAAATAAACAAATTATATAACATTCACTGTCCAATCGAAAGAATAATAAACACATTATCGTTGATGAAATAGTTTTAAGTTAAATAAAACAAACAACTGCACCAATTTCCCGGATATTGATATAAGAGCCTTACCAGATTAACTGTTTTGCCGGACCATATGATTTCAGCTTAATGATTATTCAACAACATATCCATAACCAAGTAATTATTTATCTATCATGTCCCTAAACCATCGGTGATTGTAGAAAGTTAAACACGTTTTTCAACTGTTTGACATTTGTTTATCGAACTCGACTAATATTTACGTTTACTGTCATTTGATTTTGTCTGGGAAGCCATTAAATTAGTTTTATGTAATTTAAAGAAATATATAATATCAAAATAAAAGGAGTCTTACACCAACAGGTGCAGTGTAAAAAACCTAATTGATGGTGCACAACATCTCGAGTAATCTGTGTACTGACCAGTAAAGTAATCTGGGGCAGAGGGATTATAAATGTCCCCATCGTTATTTTATCCAGATTGAAATAAGTGGCGGACAATAAATTGCCTAGAAATCAACGTTGAACATGTATAAAACAGAACGCATCCGGATTCATAACAAATTAAAACAAATAAATGAGAGTTATAAAACACGTCGAACATGAAGACACAACTAAACTATAAGTCATATTATTTGACCAACCTGTCATTTATCGTTCTATATATTGCAAACCCGAAAATACATTAACATCATTACAAACATTTAAACAATGAACATACAAAAACAAACAACGATGTATAACATTCAAAATTAAAATCAAAACTTAACTAAAAAACAAGCAAACTAGTAGCTAATTACAGGGTAAGCTGATTAGCATCTTAGCTATGAGAGTTAAAGAATTTCCCTTCACGCTAATTGCAGAACGCTTTGTTTAAATCAATACATTCACGTGTCGAGTCAAAGGGCGTTTACTCAAAATGTGAATGTAAGAAACAAAAAGAAACGTCTGTTACTTACAACATAATATCATTTTTACTATAATCTTGTATTATATGTATCCCTTCTATTTTGTAAATATAACTATATCCACATGTTCCCTATCTATATATATTTTTAGTGTGCTAATCCAGCTTAGGCAAAATCAGCACTAGATTTTCCCATCCGGATTTGTTTGATCGCCGATGAGTCGCACCATCTGTCCCATATCTATATCTAATGCTAAATTAGTTGACGCATTGTGACAGCTTCGAACCTAGATTACCTTAGATATAGTTATGTTAATAAGTAGGATTATTATTTTTTGTGTTACTTTTAATAGACATGAGTAATTTGAGTAATCATACCTCTGAATAGAAACCACAGCATGAGGGAGAGCACCAACAGTAGAATGCAGCTCGTACGCTTCCGTTTGTTTGCTAACCACCACATTGTTCGAGGATTTACATTCAACTGGTCGACTCGAAACTTCATTCATAAGAAAAGAAAGAAAGTTTTTTTTTCAGGAAAGGAAAAGAAAATGTGAGCGTATAAAGGAAAGGACAGAAGAAGAAGAAGAAGAAGAAGAAGAAGAAGAAGAAGAAGAAGAAACAAAATAAAAGAAAAAAGAAAAGAACGAAGAGATTGGCGTAGAGGAATAAATGGCAACAGGAAAAAAAGAGAGGGAGAGGGGAAAAATGGAAAATCAAAATGCCTTCCATTGGATAATGACTTTCACTTTTGTCTTTGATTCCGCGCGCTCAAAGCAACAAAAAAAACTGTTTCGTCAACAATGATACGATTTCGTTTCACAGCTGTTACTACAGCAGCCTTAATAATAGAAAAATATCAAAACGTCACACGTCCACACACACACACACACACACACACACACACACACACACACACACACACACAAACCCATATATATATATATATATATATATATATATATATATATATATATATATATATATATGCGTGCATATTATATATAAATACAAACACTATATATATATATATATATATATATTTGCTTGCGTGCACTTATGTAAAACAGAAAGATTATGAGTACATAGATATATAGAAACGTAAAATTAGTTCAAATATACATTATATACCTTAGTATGAACATCCGGCGTTACCCGGGGCTAAATGACAGACGGACCCCTTAACACGATATTTAACAGTTTTCATTTTTTTATAATACATTTTATAACATTCCATTTTAGGGGTGGGATCCAAGAAGGTACACAACATTACTTTTAAGGTAGCAAATGAAAACAAATGTTAGTAATTGTAAAACATCTCGATTACATTATAGTGTTTAATCCTCTTGAGGCGCATCTGGCGTTTCTTAGAATTACAGATAACTACTGTATCCCTCTGCTCCAACCAATAACTAATTATTCCTATTTCTATTTTTACTTGTAAATTCTATATTTTTTAAAGTAAAAAATAGCATAACATTAAATAGAACATCGTATTTTCTTTTGTATCTGCGTCAAAGGTAAACACAGACACGACGATAATTCCCACTTGATCAGAATTAAATGAAAAACTATTCTGGGCAGTCCACACATGAACTTGAGCGAAGTCCGACTTAAAATAGATTGTTTATATTACACCTGTTGGTCTTAGTCAACCATTATTTTGAGATGATATCTTTGTTTTAATTTCACCCTTATTATGGCTTCAAAGGCCAATTCAAGTGGCATCCGTGGCGAATGCCCTGTGCAATGTAGTCTGTGAATATAAATGACAATGTTTCACTCCAATACTTCACTCCAAACAAGGCAAGCTGCCACCGTAGACGTAAGGGGCTACTGGAAATTAGGGGAACAGCTTAGGGGGTAATAGCAAATTCGGAGCTGTGCAGCAAGATACTTGTTCACATTATTTTGAAATTTCTGCATAAATTTCTTCATGTCGGTACAGTTGGGGAATCAAGAAGCAAGGAGAGTGTTCCAAACGCCGGCAGCACACAGAAAGAAGCTATTGGAGTAAAAGGCTCTCCGGCATCTTGGGGACTTCCACGGTGCATGGATGGAGTTTAGCTGACTGTCCAGTTGGTCGAGTGTATTTACGTGGAGGGGGCATTAGAGTAGCAAGTTCATCGGAGCACACTCCATTGAAGTACTTTTAAAACAAGCACAAGGATGCAACATTAAAGCGTGGGACAGGGACTGAAGGTTAGTGGATAGTTAGCGACCTATTAGATTAATGACTCTTTTTTAGACTTTGTCTAATAGGGAGAGACTATCGAATGGTCCACAAGCCGAGATGTTGAAACAATACTACATGGATGGTGGCTTGGTAGAGATATAGGATAATGGCAGGTGTTAGATGTGTGTTTGCACGGTAGAGGGCGCTCCCCTTTTTTGTAACAGATTTATCGATGTCTTCTATGTATATGTTTCAATTCATGCTACTTGTGAATGTTAGACCGAGGCATTTAAACGTTTGACTCTCATGTAGGGTGTTATTTGCCATGAATATCGGTGATTGAAGAAGTGTCTTGTCTTAGCAGCAGTAATACTTTTTTATTGCCATCCATTTATGACCGAATTCCACTCCAGACTGAAGGTCACTTTGTAAGGATTCAGTCATTGCCTCGGATATGTGCACGCCCGTTTTACCCACATGACGACAGTAGAGCATTTTACTAAAATAACACTCACCATATTTTTAATTTTTTTACAGGAATTTCTTGAGATATTGATAACCTAAGCCTTATAGATATACAGCATCGTACAGAGGTCAGCAAGCTTAGCTGGTTTCTAATAAGCTTCCGTTGAATAAGTTATTCAATTCTGTGATTGTATGTTTAAAATGCTAGGCTTTCTTAAAAATAAAATAGTAATTTGTAATCGTTATGAATATTTTTACTTTGTTATCACATATTCAATTGCAGTGTAATTTATAAACTAAAAAATCGAGAAATATATTGAATGATGTATTTCAAAATAAGAATTTGGACAGTAGCGATTTGTGTACCAAGTTTTAGTGGTCGTAATAGTTTTACGATAATGGATATAAAATTGAATTATATAATTTGTAACAAAAATATCAAATATTGTTTCTGTTTTTTTTTCTTGATTTTTAAGATAGGGTTTATAATTAAAAAAATAATTACTTCGTCAAATTCTCTGGGGGTTTGAACACGTCATCACCAGTTTACGGGGAGAGGGTGCTTTATTTTACTAGGAGAGAATTGCATTTATTCTCTACTTGATTATATTCTCGTATTTCACTTTTCTTATCCTTTATTTATATTGTCTACTGTTCTTCTTCAATTTTAAGTTGTCAGTACTTTACAGGTATGTGCAGGAAAAATTACAGGAAAGGTGAACTCATATTTCCTCAAATATGCTGCTAATAAGTGTATTAATAACTTTAAAAAGAGTAACACACGTACATTTAGAGAAAATGGTGGGTGTAAATCAAATATTCTTCTTCTCATATTAGACTAATTTGAACTCGCGAGTTAGTAAGTATTGCATGATAGTTTTTATTTGAATCAAAGGCACGATATCAACATACTACTAACGGATATAGCAAAGCTACAGTGATAGTGCATGAAAATGAATTTTTCAAACATAGTCAGATCTTATGAAATCTGGTGCCTAATGTTAGGTAAAAAATAATCGGACTTTGAAGACGGAGACGAAGCTGTAACAAATCCCAGCAAGAACAGATACAGAAACGGGTACTGCATTACAGCAAGCCACTCAACGTATAGGGTTTTTCGTTATACAGGGTGGGCCAAAATAAGGGTCCTATCTTTAAATTTGAATAACTTGAATTTGAATAACTTCCAAAAATAAAAGTTAAACTCACCAAACTTTATGTGTGTGTAGACTGACCCTTCCGAGATTTTTTGAAATAAACAAAACAAATTTTAGCCGAAAAACACTTATTAAAACTTACAAAAACTAAAGTATTGTTTTTTACACTGTTTTGAGTTTTTTAAGCAAAAATAATGTTTTCTAAATGAGGGTACGTTCCTTAGGGCTAATACGGCTCATGCTTGCTTCGAAAGGGGTCCTTTACTTATTCTAAAAAAAAAAAAAAAAAATCAATAAATAAAAAAGTTATGAATTTTTAAAAATAGGACCCTTATTTTTGCCCACCCTGTATTAATAACTTTATTAATTCTATAAAGGTTCATTGTAAGCGGTTGAGGTTTTGAATGCTATCCATTAAACCGCTTCAAGGTAGATTTAATTCCACCACCTAGAGGTAAATCCTCGTCGTATGTCAATAACTCCGCCCACATTGTAAAGATAATCAATAATACTCGCATTCTAACCAACCAGATGGTGAGTCTAGACATAGTAAGTCTGTTCAAGAGATTACCCACATATAAGTGTGCTCAGTGATACGTAACATTCAGATCGTTCACTGGGCTAAGACACATGTATCCATATATATACTCTGATCTGTGTAGAAACAACCTACTCTGAGATGGGATATGTAATATATCGACAATAAGAAGGTCTATATTTTAGTTAGCATAGTTAGTTCACCCCAAACAAGGCGGGACGCCACTGTAGACGTAAGGGGCTACTGAGAGAAAATGGAAAAGGTTTGGGGGGATAAACCTAAATTAGGAGCTGCGCAGCGAGATATTTGTTTACATTAGTTTTACATTTCTCCATTTCGGTACCGTCGGAGAAACAGGGGGCCGGGAGGGAGTTCCAGACGCCAGCAAAACAAGGAAATAAGCTATTTGAGTAGAAAGCTATTAGGCATCTGGGGACCTCCACAATGAATTCATGAGATTTAGCTGATTGTCGTGTTTGTCTAGTAAATGTACGTTGAGGGGGGGGGGCACCAGGGTAGCCAGTTCATCGGAGCATAATCCATTGAAGTACTTGTAAAACAAGCACAAGGATGCTGCATTGCGGCGATTGGACAGGGACTGGAGTTTGGTTGACAATGACGGACCTATTAGGTTGGCGACTCTTTTTTGGAACTTGCCAAGGATCATCACTGTGCACAAACTAAAAGTGTACTCTTACGTACAATTAACCGTGGAAGATAATGGAATTATTTCCGAATCTCTAAACAACCCCTCAAGAAACTATGCAACAGATTTCGTTAGGAAGGTGACGAGTTTTTCAGTAATCTTACATTACATTTCAATGTAATTATGTAATAATTTGAAAATGGAGAGTCATTACACCCGGAAATATTTATTTTCATTTCATTTAACATTTTACAACATCATTTATCTTCGAATGGGGGCGAGTGAGAAACTCGGGAAGGGTAGATTTAGTAGTGCGCTGGAGGCATCCTTGATTTTATTTGGCTGGTTTCACCTTTCACACACATTACAAATCTATACACTAGTACGCTAGGCCATTTACAGTTAATACGTACGTTACCACTTTTAACATACGTTTAGAATTAATATAATACTACGCTAAGGGAGGTCATGTTTGTACGTACGTTATCATTTTTTATACAAATTACAAATCTATCTAATAATACGCTGAGGTGTTTCATTTTCGTACTACGTTATTAGATTTTCACAATATTCAATATATATATATATATACATATATATTTATATATATATATATATATATATATATATATATATATATATATATAATAGGCTAAGAAAATGCATGTTCGTACTACTTTATCACCTTTTACACACATGTAAACTCTATATATTAATACATTGAGGTATATCATGTTCGTACTACGTTATCACCTTTCACACACATGTAAACTCTATATAATAATACCTTGAGGTATTTCATTTTCGTACTACGTTATCACCTTTCATACACATGTAAACTCTATATAATAATACCTCAAGGTATATCATGTTCGTACTACGTTATCACCTTTCACACACATGTAAACTCTATATAATAATACCATGAGGTATTTTATGTTCGTACTGCGTTATCACCTATTCCACAATATCCGATATCGATATAATAATACGCTAACGAATTCATATGCGTACGTACGTTATCACATTTCACACACATTTAACATCTATATAATAATACGCTAAGTAATTTCATGTTCGCACTACGTTATGACCTTTCGCATATGTTCAATATCTATATAATAACACGCTAAGGCATTTCATGTTTGGACGTACGTTATCACATATCACACCAATTAATATCTACATGATATAATAATAGTAAGGCTGCTGTGGGAAGAGTCTATGTGTAAACTAGAGTTCCGCAATCACAGCCTCGCCTTTCCTCATATATAATATAATGGGCACATATCTGTACTTGTGTATGTTTGCTGTATGTCTATAAAAAAAAATATATATATATTACCTTCTTTGTAGAAATGGAAAATATTGCATTAATAGTAAATAATACATTTCCAACAAATAAAAACGACGCCAGGATCAGAAATAGAAACTCAAACCTTGAGAGTATCAATCTGAAATTGTATTCGGGTGTCATCAATACCATAGATGCAGACACGCTACGTCAAGCAGGTGTTTTTAAACGCCATGTTGCCCGGGTAAACTATTTTAACTGTATGTGTCGCTCGGGAATCAGTATTGAATATGTTAGATATGTAGTAGCACCTTTTCGATGTGAGATATGCTTGATAAAGAAAGGGATAACAAAGAAACTGAGATTTGCTCGTAAATGCACTAAAATAAATATAGGGGTCATTGTATTATTAAGGGGGTGAAGATAAGAAACCCGGAATTGCCCGGGAATAAATTAATATAAATATACCATCACTAAATAGGTCCTGGTTTTAACAAATAAAACAAGTACTTATATGCAGAATTCGACTTTATTGAACAACATAGTGTCCTTTTATGTGGATACACTGATTTGTATGCTTCTCTTATAATTAGGGGCATTTTTGAGAGAATGATCTGTATTTACCCTCAAAATATACCGCAATTTCTGATATCATTTCTCTACTGTAGTCAGAACTCTTTCTATAGAGCTTTCTATTAAATACTTCAAACACCCAATAGTCAGTTGGGAATATCTCCGGAGACTAGGGGGGGTGCATGAGTAATTCGAAATGCAATTCATGTACTTTTGCCATCTTGTTATCGATTTGTGACACGGTGCTAGTTCTTGGAATAAGATCACTTTTTTTTCTTTATTTGTGACCGTCTTTGGCGATTTCTTTCTTCGAACACACAAAGAATGCTATATAAGATGTGCTATTGATGGCTATTCTTTCCTAAATAGGATCGATGAACACATTATCTTCAAAATACGGAAGTCAAAACATTTTCTGCTGATACTTGCGTTTTTGGTCATTTTGGACGGCCTTCATTGGCTACTCAACTTATTGTTGATTTGACTCCGGAGTTAAGTTGTTGTTCCATAGTTCTTCTATAATATTGACGCAACTGTAAATTGTAAACTAACGACACGATTGAGCTCAAATTTTATGCTTGCAATTATACGGTAATTAGTTGATAAAATAATATTTATCTTCTAATAATAGTGGCAGTTATATGTAATGCTTGGGAGTTATTGCGTGACGTGTTAGTAACATGTAGGCATACTACAAATCGACAGCAAGATTAAGTGTAAAGCTCTCTGAATGATACTAGAATAGTACACATGATCATGTGACGTAACCGATATATATATATATATATATATATATATATATATATATATATATACAAGATTAGGTTTAACACTCTCTGAATGATACTAGAATAGTACACATGATCATGTGACGTAACCGATATATATATATATATATATATATATATATATATATATATATACAAGATTAGGTTTAACACTCTCTGAGTGATACTAGAATAGTACACATGATCATGTGACGTAACCGATATATATATATATATATATATATATATACAAGATTAGGTTTAACACTCTCTGAATGATACTAGAATAGTACACATGATCATGTGACGTAACCGATATATATATATATATATATATATATATATATATATATATATATATATATATATATACAAGATTAGGTTTAACACTCTCTGAGTGATACTAGAATAGTACACATGATCATGTGACGTAACCGATATATATATATATATATATATATATATACAAGATTAGGTTTAACACTCTCTGAATTATACTAGAATTGTACACATGATCATGTGACGTAACACACACACACACATATATATATATATATATATATATATATATATATCGATATCGATATCGTGACCTCATACGGATAGGTCAATGCTTACATATTCAAAGTTTATTTGTGAACCGGGTTCGCGCCCTATGCCCGTCTGAGATTGTTATTTCCCTGCGCTTATGACAGCCAGAAAATCGAAACGACGTCGTACGTCGGTAAAATATTTAAAAAATTATTTAATATCAGTATAAGCTTCTCCTAAGTGAAATTGAAAGATTGGCAGATGCGAAGAACACGGAGGAACGCTGGCTTCCGGTGGAAAAAAGATTGAAGAAAGTGTCTACGGATGGCTGAAAGTGATACAACAATTTTTTTAATTTATATTAATTTCAGACATTTCTTTTTTTTCATATTAATTTCAGACTTTTCTTTCATCGTATTCAAATAATTAACATAATATAGACTATTCGAAAAATATATATATGATTGTTTTCAAAACTTAAAAAAGATGTTCATTTAAGAAAATAAACAAAATAGAATAATTTTTTTTTTCAAGAAATAATGTTTCTGAGCACCAGAATGTGTTTTTTTTTTATTCAATGTTTTTTTTTAAATATGTAGTGAAAATAATCGTGTTTGGGAGGGTTAGGGTTAGGGTTAGGGTTAGGGTTTAGGGTAAGGGTTTAGGGTTAGGGTTAGGGTTAGGGTTCGGGTTCGGGTTAGGGTTAGGGTTAGGGTTATGTTTTAGGGTTAGGGTTAGGGTTAAGCTTAGGGTTTAGGGTTAGGGTTATCGTTAGGGTTAGGGTTTGGGTTAGGGTTTAGGGTTACGTTTAGGGTTTAGGGTTAGGGTTAGGGTTAGGGCATTTCCATTTCTAAGAAAAGTTTGATTTCGGTAGTTACTCCATTTCTAAGAAAAAAAGTTTTCACTATTATTTACAAAAATGTTTTGAAAATAATCAAATAAAAACAAATAAATTATTGTTCAAATAGTCTGTATTATGTTAATTATTAGATTATGATGAAAGAAAAGTCTGAAATTAATATGACAAAAAGGAAAGTCTGAAATTAACATGAAAAAAAGAAAAGTCTGAAATTAATATGAATGTAAAAAATTGTTGTATCAATTTCAGGCATGCGTAGACACTTTCTTCAACCTTTTTCCACCGGAAGCCAGCGTTCCTCTGTGTTCTTCGCACCTGCCGAAAGATCAAAAAATAACATTACCCTTAACGCCTGAGTGCAACGCCCCGATTCTATCGAATGTTTAGATGTTTATACTCGGCGCTTTCAGTGTAAATATCACTTAATTTCTCCGTTATTACGTGAACATTTCTCGATGTTTAATGAGACTAGGTGAATGCTTACATATTTAAGATGTATTAGTTTTATATTATTAGAAACCGCATCGAATGTAGGGAACAAAGTATGTCACATTCTCTTAAAATCAGTTTTTTTTATTTGTATACAATTGTTTCAGGCAACAATATATATATATATGTAATGTTCGAAACGTATATCTTGGTGGAAGGCCGAAACATATGTGTGCAAATGAAAAGGACCGATTGGAGGGACTTTGTGTTATTAAATTTGTATTTAAAATGTATATGTGAAATACAAATATATACACACATATATAGTCGGCGTGCCGAAATTATGTGTAAATCGATTTATTGGGTTTTAACTTCAATAGTTTTTACTAAAAATTAGTGAAACTTGGCACGTTATAGGCAACACAAACACATGCGCAGATATAACATTCTAAGCTTGTCTGCGCAATACTAAACAAAGGGCAACCATTCTAGTGATGTACAGCCTGTTTCAGCGTCGGCACTTTATATGTAAGATAGAACGTAAAGGTGGTTTAAGTCAAGCTGAGAAGTTTAAAATTGTCAGAATGGGTCATAATAAGATATCTACCTTAGAAATAGCCAAAGAATTAGACCGTAATTATCGTACAATTAAACAATCTGTTAGAAACCCTGAACTTTGCAACGGATGTTCTGACAAAAGTAAATTCGTAAAAAAGAACGTGTGTCGCACTAAGCCATAAAGAGGACTGCGATCATTGGTAATGCGCTGGTGGCACTATTCAGAGTTGCGGATAGAGTGAAAATGATCGCCAAACTGACTTCATTGACTTTATAAAAGAACACCTTGTAGCCTGGTACATGAATATATATATATATATATATATATATATATATATATATATATATATATATATAAATATATATATATATGTATATATATATATATACATATATATATATATATATATATATATATATAGAGAGAGAGAGAGAGAGAGATACACACATAGTTATCAAAATATATTTATGGCAATTACACTACACAGAGGCTTCCGTTTTTAATCTCCGGAAGGAATCATCAGGCTAATATATATATATATATATATATATATATATATATATATATATATATATATATACATATATATATATATATATATATATATATATATATATATATATATAGAGAGAGAGAGAGAGAGAGAGAGAGAGAGAGACATAGTTATAAAAATCGTCAGGCTAATATATATATATATATATATATATATATATATATATATATATTTGTCTATGTTGAACCAACTTTTGTATAACGAAATCGACAATATTAACCTATTGCTCATTTTTCAAACAGGATTCAGTTTCCCTTATTCTCTGTAGGAAATCAATTAAACGAGCAGAAGTGTCAATTTCCACTGGACGAGTAACAATAAAAATGTTCGAAAGAAATGAATATTTATATATTTTCTGCACTTTAGCATGCTAAGCGATAGAACTTGTTTCACCTGCGGAATTGAAGTGGCTGCCATTTTGAACGGCAAAAATCGTTATTGTTACGTCTTTCATAAACACTGTTAGGACCTAAGAATGTTCACTTTGAAAGGAAAAACTGCTGTTTCCAAACATTTTCTGATAATGGCATTCAAATATGTATGTCTGAGTATTCATCGATTCTAGCTTCGTTGACGTAAAGAAAACGAATGTTGACGTCTACCTTAGTGCACGTAACACATAACATTTTCTATGTGCTTGATTCGAATAGCCATTTGAGGAAATAGTATTGACTTACCTTATCGCCGCTATAAAATACCCTTCTCTGCCTGGCTTGTATGTGAGAAAGAACATCTGCAAGCTGGAACGAGAGTATTTATCCGTGTAACTAGCGTACTTTGTCATTTATAAAACACCATATTAATAGACATCATTTTAAAGAAAAATATTGAAAACGGCATAGTCGGAGACAAGTCTACTACGTGATATATATTTAGTGAGAAAGAACATCTGCAAGCTGGAACGAGAGTATTTATTCGTGTAACTAGCGTGCTTTGTCATTTATAAAACACCATATTAATGGACATCATTTTAAAGAAAAATATTGAAAACGGCATAGTCGGAGAAAAGTCTACTACGTGATATATATTTAGTGAGAAAGAACATCTGCAAGCTGGAACGAGAGTATTTATCCGTGTAACTAGCGTGCTTTGTCATTTATAAAACACCATATTAATGGACATCATTTTAAAGAAAAATATTGAAAACGGCATAGTCGGAGACAAGTCTACTACGTGATATATATTGAGTGAGAAAGAACATCTGCAAGCTGGAACGAGAGTATGTATCCGTGTAACTAGCGTGCTTTGTCATTTATAAAACACCATATTAATAGACATCATTTTAAAGAAAAATATTGAAAACGGCATAGTCGGAGAAAAGTCTACTACGTGATATATATTTAGTGAGAAAGAACATCTGCAAGCTGGAACAAGAGTATTTATCCGTGTAACTAGCGGGGCACACCCGATTTTGTATTGCATACGTTGTCAGCTGAGAAAACTATACCACTTGATAAGGTTCCGGTTGCGAGCATGTTTTTCATCAACTGAGACACATTTGTTCCTATCGTTGCTTTTGTAACATTCCTCCATTATTAAAAAAATTAATAACTGTATTAAACCTATTACAAATACTGTGAAGGTGTCGGGTGACATGAAAGGCATCTTTTATCGAGAGAACTTTACAATTATTATTATAACGCAATGCGGTTATTTTACGATGCTCCAAACGTTTTAGCGAACTTGATGATTTAATTTCTGTTGACTAGCAGTATTAGTATTATTAGTTTAAATTAGTTAATTGTTTTTACTAATTATCAAGCAGTTAAAACACAACTTGAGGATAAGGGTTAATGAGATAAATACATTGTCAGTTGAATAATAACACTATTATGAGAAGATTAAAAAGGAATGAATCGGATGAACAAAATGTGATGATATTGGAGGTCGGTTGATGACAAATATGTATTGACATTGGATTCGAAGGCAACACTAGTGTAGTTTGCAGTGTGACAGCGCCATTGCAATGTGTTTCGAAATACGAGAACTTCATTGGAAATAAACACTGTTCATGGAAATTCTGCATGACTCTAAACCCCCAGAGGAAGATCCCTTTTCAGCTGTGGTAAAGAGACGAATTTGTTTTGGCAATATCTTACACGGACGAACCAAAGATAGAAGCTCAGTCGACCAGTTCCTATAAAAATAACGATCGAGTGGAAAATCACTTACAATGTCTAACTGTGAGAAGGTTATGTTTTAAATAAAAAGGGGTTAACGATATTTCGACTGGGTAGCGTATTAAAATATTATTTTCAGTTTCCTCATTCGAAACTAGCGGATTAGAGGTGATAAATCTGTGAAAGTGCATGCACTTGTAACATTTGGGATACCTTATTTAAAACATAATAATGTTGCAAAACAAATGTAAATTTACGAATAAACGGTCATGAGTAAATGTACGGCTAGATTGTTCACACTAATAATACTTTAAAAATGATAGGTAAAATGGAACTATAATTTAACATATGGCGCAATTGAGGCTACGAAGAGAATACTCATGTTGAAGATTAATTTTATTTCTTAGCTGAACAGATCTTTGATGTGGCTTGACAGGATTCCTCCTCTGAACATGCGTCAAACGAAGGTGCTGATAGGGTTGCCATTCGTAATATAAAATAATGCATGTACGAAACGTTCTGTGATTTTTTAGTCAATGAAAAGTAGTTGCTTTCGATTGAAACATTATTATCGAAAATTAACTATTAAAATGAGTCAAACTTTGAGATAATTCGGTGCCTGATTGATGATAACCAAATAAAAATGCTAAGAAGAAAGTCTCTTCAAATGATCAGGTGTTGTTTACACATCTAGTTCGGTATATGATTTAAGCTATAAGTTTACATATGGCCATAAATAATTCTGAGAATGACATCACTGGTCTATAAATATAGGAAGATATTTCAGAAAAAGAGCAGAAATAATTATACATGAGAGTGTAGATCAGAAACGATGTATCGTCCCTCTTTTCTTATTTCTTGGTTCAGTTGAACTAGATCGCACTTTTAAACACATAGTTTCGGAATGACATCAAAATATATAACTTTATTGCGATATGTTGTATGTGAGTGATTTGAGCCAGAAACCTTCACGTATTATATTAAAGTTGATTTAATCAAAGTTTGTTTCCCTAGTAAAAGTCTCGTTCTGTATATTTTAATTACACAAAATACTAATAAATCAAAAAATAACTCGAGCTAACTACTAATTTTTTAATTAATTTTAATTAGGTCAAATTAATTGTAATTTGCAATTAAATCACGAATTCACGCAGATTTGTTATTTTATACGGCGTCTATAATGTTCGCTTCCGTTTCTGTTCCATTTTTATATTAACTATTAAAGGTATTACAACTAACGATCAAAACAATAGAGAACATCACTACAAAATGTATACTATATAACCCATAGCTTAAGAGCTAAATGGATATAACGAGAGAGAGAGAGGGCAGAGATAAAGTGAGATTCACCGAATAGCAAGACTAATTTTGAATGGTGCTGTTTTATTTTAAATTTACCTGGTTTGGCAAACAACATTTTTCTGATTCGAAGAATTTAACTCGAGTTCTTTTCTAGTATTTTAGGATTCCGTTTCAAACACTAATGTGTACTTAATATGCTACATCGCTTAACACAACAAAACACATTTTGAGAGCTGCACGACGTTCTATACCGGGTTATTACTACCATAGAAATACGTTATTCAAGGTGTCCAGAACTTTGATTCCACTTGGATTGCTTTTCGTTTATCGTGAACGTATCATTCCCTCTTGGTGCTTAATATAAATACACACGTGTGGGTATTAAATGAATAGTAGACTCCCCGGGACGTGTTGTGCTGCTTGTTTTACAAATACTTCATTGGATTATGCTCCGATGAATTGGCTACTCTGGTGCCCCCTCGACGTAAATTCACTAGACCAACTCGACAATCAACTAAATCCCATCCACTCACTGTCGAGGTCCCCAGATGCCGGAGAGCTTTCTACTCAAATAGCTTATTTCCTCATGCTGCTGGCCTCTGGAATTCCCCTTCTGCCCTCTGCTTCCCCGACGATACTGACATGCAGAAATTTAAAACTAATGTAAACAGATATCTCGCTGCGCAGATCCCAATTTAGGTTGACCCCTCCAAACCTTCTCTCTTTTTTTCTCAGTAGCCCCTTACGTCTACAGTGGCGGTCTGCCGTGTTTGGGGTGAACTATGTTAAAAAAACAACAAGTATAGGTTCTATACATTATGAAATTTTTGTAAATTCTAAATATTTATAAAAACATGTTGAAATTTAAAACAGACACATAAACAGGAATTTAATATTATGTAAATCAGCGGTAAACAGCTGTTACGTCTATCTCTATCGTTTTCAAAACTGCACGTCCACAGGCACCTAGTATTATATAGTTTATCAGTGCCTAACAGTTATGACTGCCGATATATGCCACATATATAGTAATATCGATCAACAACAGCCAGCAATTACGGCAGCTGCTGCTTTCAAACAAAGTATTAATTAATATCTTCTGTGATTTGATAATAGACCGTGTCCGTCTCTTCCTACTCTGTCTTCCTTCCCCTCTCTCTCTTTTTCTCTCTCACTATCTCCCTCCCTCTCTCTCTCTCTATTCTCCTACTTTTCTAATGATGTGCTCTTTACTCTCACAATTTAAAACATTCACATACAGATTAAAAGCTTGCACGTGGAAAACACATCCATATTTTAGTCGTAGATAGAGATATTTGTATTTTAAAACATGTATGTTATTGATAGAATGAGAGAAAATGATAAGTTTAGAACGACTGCATTGCACCAACCGCCTACACAAATTCGATATCGGTTAGTACGTAACAGTCAAAGCCAAACGTATCAGTTAGTAATTGTTCGTGCAATTCTAGAAAAAAGTGGAAATATCAGCATTTGATACCATCTTGGACCATGAGAGAGTCAGTGTTTTATTCTGGCTGAATCGCCACTAAATGTCATCTCATGTCACTAGGATCGCATGCGATCCGACTAATTGCTCTTCCAATTGTTCTTCGCGTACTATTCACTACACGTTAATACGATTTAATTTTCAAAACAGTTTATTCAAAGATAAGGACATATAACTGAATGACTTTTCTAGTTGAAGTGACTCGCAGAATCGAAATGACTCAAAATAACATGGGCTCGCTCACCAACGAAACATGGCGAATTCTAGAGCGTGTGCGGACGTTTAAAAAAATTATTTCGAAAATTGAAGCTTATCATTCTTCTAAAGAACCTACGGAAGCTATATGTTCAATATATAACTACTACATTTATTTAGTTAGGCTACACTATTGTAAATAAATCGATGCAATTTCCATTGTACAGTCAATGAAGATTAACTGCTTATTTGCTATCTTTAATAGCGTGTAGGTTCAGCGGATTTTCTGATAAGATCCTTGTTTCCAAAGCATATCAAAGACCTTTGATGGCGTCTGGCATGAAGGGTTGCTTCGCAAACTTGCTAGCCATAAAATATCTGCCAATGTGTGTACGATTGTCAAACATTTTCTTTCGGCTAGTTTTATGAAAGTAGTTGTTTATCGCAAGCATATAGAATCTACGCCACCGTGCCGCAAAAATCTATTCTGGTGCCAACATTTTTCCTGATATTATCCAAATGATATCCTAAGTTTATTTGTTGGCATCTATGTAGACGACACACGTGTTTATAGCAGCACCCTGAAGAGCACAGGTTAGCAAGATCTTACAAATTTCCTTTCTTTAAAGCTGAAACATAATGTTATTTAATGATGGACGTAACTTGTGGGATTATAAAAACCTTTATGAGAATGTTAAATAATGATGGGCGTAACTTGTGGGATTACATGTGGCGGAGAACGGATGTGGGGTCGTTCGTTTGGCTGGTGCGACTTAAGTGCGTACCGCCGAGTGCATAGAGTGCGATGCTGTTTCCGGGAATCGAAACGTGACAAGTGACGAGGCAATGTTTGACCCTGGTTCAAAAGGTCATCCTGCACCTGTGTGGATCACGTGATATTAGGTCACAGTTTTGAGATGTGGTAAAATTGGAGTTTTAAAAACAGTTCGGACGTAGGAGGCGTAGAAGTCGGACGAAAGAATTAAGATGTAGCCAAGTCAGAACGGGAAATGATTCCCCTAAGAAAGATACTGGCGCACAAGATGTCCTTCCCCCCCTTTCTTTTCAAATAACAAAGGACTGACTACACAATAAGCTAGCTAAGAATTAACCACGATATTCATAAGTCTCCCCCCCTCTCTCTCTCTCCCCCTCTCTCTCTCTCTCTCTCTCTCTCTCTCTCTCTCTCTCTCAACGATAGCAAAAAATCTCCACGGGCAAAAGAAACTGACGCCGAATAAAAAGTAATTAAAATGAAAAGATTGTTGTCTCATGAAGCGGGTGAGAAAGGTCTTTTGTTACAGACAACTCACGGATATGGCCACTACAGTGCAGAGGGGAAGAAAGTACTCAACCACTAGACGACAGAGCAAACCAAGAAGAAACGAAGGTATGAATTTTTAAGGGGCTATGCAACAATATGGTGTACTGGGAAAAATAGATTTTTACTTTTTACACCTCTAAAACCAGCCTCTCACCACACACGTCTCAGTCGAAATGAATGGTTCTTCTCTTGAAGTAAGTCTTTTTCAAAAAGTTCTTAAGGCTGACTTTTAATTCAGATCTAAAATGGAAGGCATATAGCAATGCTGTGTTAAAGTATTTGCAAGGGCTCCCAGCCTGTTGAACACAGTGCAGTGGGACTGATTTCTCTCATTATTATAACTTTGTCGCCTTCAAATGCAATTGCAACACATTTCTGCCATAAAACACTCTATCAAATCAAGTAATAACACACAGTTCATACCACTGATCAATGCTAAACCTCCCACAATGTTCTTCGTCTTTCGACTGACAATCATTCTGTCTCAGTAGCTCTATTCTTTGAGTGACTTTTAGCCTTGATTATTGGTAGCCTAATTGTAAAGAATGGATAATTACACGGAAAGCATTTCATTAAAAATGTGTTGTAATTCATGATCAAAAAAGACCTATGTTATGATTCTTATCTAACAAGCTATTTTTGTTCTGAGTTTTCCCGACGAAAGACTGAACATCTTTCAATCCATGGCTCAATGTATTCATTAAAATTGTTATAAGGTCGTGTCGGTTATTCAATTTGTCATTATCAACATATGAAATTATGACTGAAGCGGTTTCTCTGTTTCGTGCGTATCAGTTTCGTAAAACTTCTTTGAGAGAATATTGATTGTTATAATTGAGTGTTAGAGATTACTGTGACAGACAGATATGTAATATGATGAAAGAAATAAAGAACGATTTTAAAAATGTATGACTGTGTCTAGGATATTTTAATAAGTATTATACCACACTTGACCTCTCGGTCTAATGTTGCTACATGAGATTGTGATAGATTAAAGAGTAAGAACAGTAAATATTTAGACTCAGCAGTAAGAAAACAATGACTTTTTAACACGTTCAATTGTCACAAGTCGACCGATTTCAGGATATGTTGGGCTGTAAATATACATCTTCTCTCGTTATCCTCAATAATTATTCCTCTTTTCTCTTTTCCCTTGACTTATACTACCTCTCTGTGCCCTTTCTCTTTGCCTGACAGACCAGTTTTCCGTCCCCTTTTCCCTCTCTTTTTATTTATATCTCCCTCTTTTTTCTTTAAATTATTTGAATCATTTAATTTCTTCTACAATTCCTGTTATTATTTTTTTCTATTTACGTGTTTAATCTTTCGAGCCTCAAAAACATTCACGTACATTGAAGTCGGCACAGGATAATTACAAGATAAATATATAAAAAACACATTTTCTGGGTTTTTGTAGTATACAGATTTTTAGTGGATATCTCTTAGATACATACTCAAAATATAATTATATAAACAACGTAATTACGTTGACATGCTATTTCTCGTTAGATCAACAAAGTTACGCAAAACTGGGCATGTTTATTACTGGGTTGAGAGATAGCAAGCGTTTTATGTGGGGAAACGGGGACATATCCCTACATAAATACAACTAGAATAACTAATATTGTGATGTTATTAGTAACTATTTATGAATTTAATATTGCATAAAAACGTTCTTTTTCGGATGAAGCTGACTAAACCAGGCAAGGCTTAATGCCGCAACAGATGGTGGAAAATATGAGTAAAACGAATATTGTTTATTCTGAAAAATGCAAATTTTTTATTTTTACTTATCAATATGTAATACATTCCTAGCAAACTGTAATTCAATTGGTCTGGTTTCGTTTGTGAAATTTACGGAACAAAAGTACCTATTTCTGTGTTATTTAATGCCGCAATACACTATTTCGCTAAATCGTTAATGTGATTAGCAGATAAACCAAATAATTAAATCTTGGTCTACATTTCACAACATTAGGAATGCGATAAAAACGAAACTACGTGTGCATGGATGCGACGTCATTCAATTACATCAGATGCGGCGGTACTCATTGGTCTAATCCAACTTACTCGAGATTTTAGATGCATGGTTTCTTCAATTCTAAATATTTGCTTTTCAGAAAATGAAAACATATTCGGTTTAAAATCTCGCATGTACTAGCAACTTTGATTATTCGTGGACGACAAAAACTCTTATCCGTAGATAACTATTTTTTATAAATATATATGCTCCTCTATACGAGCATTACATTGCTAGACGGAAAAACGATTCTCACCTAGCATCAAAATATATACTTTTCCGTAAAATAATTGAATACGTTCAATCCTCAGTACCATAAGTGTAGTGGGGTACAAATCACCCCTATTGAAGAACTAATGGAAGCAACCATCTATAATAAATACCATGGTTGCAAAGACTCAAACAGAGGACATTCCTATTCATGTTTTACCGCATGGTAGGAATCCGGTCATCTCCTACCACATTTAGTGGCGTTACTGTATTGCTATGAATAAATACATTGTATATTTTAACCTGTCACAATTTGTGGTTGTTATCTTTGTGACCCCTAGCACGGGTCTACAACAATAAGTAAAATAAACACCAGCATTTATAAGTGTGATGCATATCTCCCACTACAAGCGGGGTACCCGATTCAGTGGTAGATCGTCGGACGCCAGTCAGTGTGGTTCCATCTTTTAATCTCGTTAGAACGAGTCAGGCTGATGAATTATAGACGACGAAACACATGTCCGTCGATAATCATATATATATTTTCATATTTCATTTTAGTCGACTTTAATTGAGGTTTTACTAATGATTAACCACTTATTAAGTTTAAAATTAAGTCGAGGATAAGGGTTAATGGCATAGATAGATTGACAGTTGAATGATGAAGAATATTATGAGACGATTGAAAAGGATAAATAGAATAGAAAATAATTTGATAACTTATGTGGAGCGTTTATTAAAAGTGTTTATTAACATTGGATCGAAAACAACCATGTTGTAGCAATCAGGGAAGCAATCCTGTGCTTAGGTGTTTGATAGATGTAAATTAAATTATGTTCATGGAAATTTTATTTGATGGTCAGCACTAATTGGATAAAAGGAAAGTGCTTTACAATTGTGGTAGTGAGATGAGTTCTTGCTGTTGTTCAATATTCCTATTCTTTAGTGTACTTATATATATATATATATATATATATATATATATATATATTATTTACGTTAAACAGTATCAAGTTACATGCATGGGGTATTGTTGCGGTAATCACGGATATTATAGGCGCAACCAATGTATATATTCGACGTAAATTCAGAATTTTTTGGTCAGATTAGTTGTTGACACAAATACTAATATATATTCACTTTAATAGATACAAACGTCCGTTCGGATGATGCATATGTTTAAGAATTGCTAAAACGCCACGTGCCGGGTCATATTCTGTTTTTTTTTAAATATATAAACGACATGGTGTACGTGATTCGTGGAAACGTGGTCCTATTTTCAGATGATGTCAGATTAATAGCCCGTAGTAGCAATATTAGCAATTCTAACTCTGGCCTTCAACGCCCTTGTAAATGGTCTATTGAATAGGACTATACCTTAATATCAGTTACACAGCTTTGCTTCAGAAAAGCAAAACTAGGCAAAAGATCTTGGACTTCTAGTTGAGACCTCCTTCAAGCAATCTAAACGTTGCATTCAGGTTAAAAGAAAGCAAGGATCTCCTTATTTCCCATTCGATTCTCCGTTTGAAAATGCAATGATGAAATATTTTTCCAACTTTATACCTCCCTTGTAAGACGTCTGCTAGAGTATTGTATTCTGACCTCTTTTCCATATCTATTAGGTGATATCTAGCCCCCGGAAGAAGTTCAACGACTGACTACTCAAACGTTGTAAGGACTATGAGACTTGTTCTACGAAAGTCGACTCAAGAAGCTTAAACTTTTCTCCCTTGAACGCCGACGTTTACGAGATGATCTCATTTTGGCGTATAATCTCTTCGATAGCTTTTATGATCTACCTCAAGATCTACTATACACTCCTGCGCCAGTAAGAGGGTTTCACTGTTATTGCCGATTTTGATTGAATCGGAGGATGGCGCTTTCTTTATTAGGATCCCTTGAAACTTGGAACACATTTCCAAGAGATGTAGTAAATGCGCCAACGACGCAGCAATTCAAGGCGAAATTGGACAGGTGTTCGGCCAATGAATCCTTTTCTGTGTAAATTTCTTATGAAGGCCTATCTGCCGGTGAGGGTCGACAAACCTTTATGGTCTTCCAGACGGTGGTATTTCGCGACAAGAGATACTGCCTAAGGAGACTCAGATTTGGGTTTAATGTTTCGCCGCAAATGATGTAAACCATCGTTAGTTATATGTCATCCTAGGAGGAGACCATAAAAAAGGCAACATCGGTGTACATTGACGACATTTACATCAATGAAAATGTGAAGTCGACGACGCACATACGAACAACATTGTTAAAGTATTGGCTAACATGCAAACACTCGGAGCGGCTTGGTGACGGAGCACGCGTACTGGAACTGGAAGTAAGAGGGAAAGATGGCACCCAGCGATAGAGACGAGAAAATGTTATTTCCGGCATCCCTGAAGTGTTATTCTTGTGCGGAAAACTCGGAGGACACCTGCCAGTGTTTGGTTGGCTTCGTGTGGCAGTGAGTGAAATAAAACGCAGAGCGAATGCGGTAACCAAAGGGTCGGAAGATCAAACAAGTGATGGCCACCTCGCACGGATGATTGCAGGAAGTGTTGAGAGAGCAACGCACGATGACGCGGCCCGAGGCAAGTGATGTCTCAATAAAGAAGAAATGAATATATGGGGTGACACTAGTTCACTAGCATTAGCAGTCCTGTTTGAGACGGATGGCGTCTTGTTGGAGGATGCATGTTAATAGCGGTCTGCAGAACAACGCTCAGCACATTAACCTGGCTGAATTAAGTACTGTGATGAAGGGCGTAAACCTAGCACTACAGTGTCAGCCAAAGAGGTTGCCCTTTGCCTCTATCATTAGGTGTCCGACACGCTGACTGGAAAATCAAGCATACGCACCACGGCAGCAGCCGAGATGTTAATAAGAGGAAAGTTAGACACCTTAAAGAGTCTAATCTGCGAGTATGACTAGGTATTCAGCGTGAGATTGTCCCGTCATACTGCAATCTAGCTGACCATCTGACACGAGTGTCTCGCAAATGCAATAAAGTTGGGTGTCGAACATGCGCTGCTACATAGAGCGCGATGAGCCAGCAGCAGATTTAAACCATCCACACACAAAGCGGACATCCAGAGTATTTCCTTAAACGCGTAAACCCATCATTGACAAAATTAGAGGTGAAAGAAGTCATCAAGCAGTGTGAGATGTGTCAGTCTATTGACCAATCACCAGCGTGGTGGCAAAAAAGAACCACTGGAAGCAAGTGAGGCATAGCAAAGGGTGGGAATGGATACCACACATTATAATGGCACCACATTCTTATTCTCATCGAATATGGACACACCGTTTCGTTGTTAGGTGATCAATTGCATGTCAAGATTCGGAAAGCGTTATTCGATAACTATTGCCCGTCTGTTACGAAAGTTGTGCACCGCTTGAGATGTGGGCCGATAACGACCCAGCATTTTGCAGTCAGCGAATATAACAGTGTTTATGTGAATGGGGAGTTTAATTCCGGTTGCGATCACTTACGTACAATCAGGCAATGCCATCGTGGCAAGACGCCACAGCAGCATAAAGAGGACTGCTGCCAGGAATAACTGCCCCGTTGGAGAAGCTACATACTGATACAATGTAACAGCGAAGGATGGCGTGTCTTCGGCAACTGGATCGGCGAATGCAATCTACACATACCCGACTCGAGTAAAAGGTCCGGCAGTGTGCAGTCACTTGACAACGAAAAGACGGGCGAGCCATATTTTGTGGGAGATCATGTTTGGGTGAAACCGCAAAGCTGTCAATGTACCACCAAATTCAAACGGAGACAGGTGGCCTGCATGGTCAGTCAGCAATAATTCCTGGTTGATGGAGTCCAACGGCACATACGCAATCTCCGCTCTGCTTTGGGCGGATTATTCAACCACTGGGGAAAGTAATGAGTCGTCTTGCGCTGAACAATTCATGATGATTCGGAAGCGGAAACTTCATCAGACAATTTAGACGCAGAAACTGGGGTGTATGCCCTACTTCGAAGCAGCGCACGAATCAAATAGCCACCACAAGCCTGCATCATGTGTGATCAAGAGACCAGAAGGAGTGTAGCAGCAATCACGCAGGCTCTTAGGGAAAACGAGTGAGGGTTGCACCGTGTATTGCCAATCGGGGGTTGAGCCCTGAGTGTTCCGGTTGCAAAATCGAAACCTGTAACGTGTGACGCGATGATGGTTCACATATGCAATGAACATAAGTTTTGCATAGGCGAATTCTTGTTGTCATAAACATAGTAGAGACTTTGCTCCGGTAAGGAGAAAAGAAAACTTGCCGTTGGGACCACGTCAAGTTCTGAGAGTGAGAGAGAAAGTGAGAGAGAGATTAAAAGAAAGAGAAGAAAATGAATTCAATTTTCACGACTACAAAAACGTTGTATGTTTTAATTAATATCTCGCGATGTGTACCTCTTTATAGTAATTTCCAAATTAATCACATAAAGGATATGATGTGTGTATCTGTTACAGTATCGAGTAGTGATGATGCTATTTGCGAGCGTTTTCTAGTAGTTAAATAGTCGTTAGGCACTTTTAACAGAAATTTTACATATACGATTAGTTGGTAGATCACATTCCTTTGTCGATAGATATTTAAGTAAACAAATAGTAAATGAACAATTATTTAACACATTGTTTACCTTAGCATGTGCTACCACTCTGGGTCAGAGCAGACCTGAGAGTAGTGATAACTAAGCAGTTAATTCGCAATGTCTTGAGATCGCAAATTGGAGCCTCACAACTGGACGCAGTTTATTGGCATTCTCAAGGAAGTTGAAGAGAGCTTGCGCTGATTAATTGTTATGAAATGTTTATAAACCAAATTAAATTAAACTTTCATGATTTAAATACTAGTTTTGTAAGAAAATGATCTCCAGTTTCGACTTATGAATTGAAAGATTATTGGATAACTTTAAATAAAACAATTAATATTAAATTGGAATGAAAATAATGTCCCAGTTTGACTTCTACCTCAAAATGCATATTCATAGCTGAAACCAAACTTTATTTATTGTAGGATGAATTGTGTAATAAATAATACCACCTAAATCTTGTTAACTTAAAGGATTCAAAAATAATTGGATACTCAGGCATTACTAATAAACATTCGTTTGGTAAGAAGATAATGGAGAGTTAGCCTATAAAACCCAAGACTTAAAAAGATTCAACGTAACTGTAATATATCGAGTATAACTGAAATTCTACTCATGTATTCGTAATATTATGTTACCAAAAATCATGTAGGTGCTTGATATACATCATTAGAGCCTAGTATATTTTAAACGCAAATTTATCACTTGAAATATGTAAGGTAAAAGTGTGTACATTGTACATTGCATTTGATTGCTGTAAAGTGTTTATTACCATTAAGAGTGGTAAAATTGTACATTACTTTTAGTGGCAGTACACTCTACATTACAGTTGGTATCGGTTACATCTTACATGACAGTTGGTAGTGGTAGTTTGTACATTGTGATTTGTATCGGTATATTACTTTTTGTGGCGGTAGTTTGTACATTACATTTTTCATCAGTAAAATTGTACATTATTTTTGTGGCGGTAGTTTGTACATTGCATGTTGTATCAGTAACATTGTACATTACATTTAGTATCAGTAAAATGTTACATTACCTTTTTCTGGCGGTAGTTTATGCATTACATTTTGTATCAGTAACATTGTACATTACATTTAGTATCAGTAAAATGTTACATTACCTTTTTCTGGCGGTAGTTTATGCATTACATTTTGTATCAGTAACATTGTACATTACATTTAGTATCAGTAAAATGTTACATTACCTTTTTCTGGCGGTAGTTTATGCATTACATTTTGTATCAGTAACATTGTACATTACATTTAGTATCAGTAAAATGTTACATTACCTTTTTCTGGCGGTAGTTTATGCATTACATTTTGTATCAGTAACATTGTACATTACATTTAGTATCAGTAAAATGTTACATTACTTTTTTAGCGGTAGTTTATGCATTACATTTTGTATCAGTAACATTGTGCATTACATTTTGTATCGGTAAAATTGTACATTACTTTTTGTGGCGGTAGTTTGTACACAATATTTTGTATCGGTAACATTGTAAATTACTTTGTGTATATGCACATTGTATATTACGTTTAGTAGTGGCTTAACTGTTGTATTAGTTTTACTCGCTGTACATTGTGCATCAGTTTTAATAGCTGTAAAATTGAACATGTATTGTAGTTGCTGTTATATTGTACATCATTTTTAGTGGCAGTACAAGTGTACACTCCTTTTAGATGCGGAACATTTTACATCACTTTCATGGACGGTAAATTATGCATTACTTTTAGTGGATCTACAGGGTAAACTACGTTTAGTGGCGTACAACATTATATTCTGTTTTGTGGTGGTAAAATATTTGAATGACACGGTCTTGTTGTGCTTCGCAGCTAACAGCCACGCTACAGGATCAAGCAGTACACTATCATCAGTGTCGACCCCTATTCCTAAACTACTTTTATGGAGTGGGGGGTTCCTCTGTTTCGTAATTTATCACACATATATTAGATTTTAACAACATATAACTATTCACACAAAAAATGAAAAAAACATTTTTTATACATTTCATAACTTTGAAACATAACAGAATACATAACAAAACATAATAGAATACATAACAAAACATAACAGAATACGTCACAAAACATAACAGAATACATAAACAACATAACATAATACATAGACACAGCACAACAGAATACATAGACACAACATAACATAATACATAGACACAAATGAACAGAATACATAGATACAACATAACAGAATACATAAACCACATAAAAGAATACATAGACAAAACATAACAGAATCCATAACAAAACATAACCTAATACATAAAAAAAACATAACAGAATACATAACAAAACATACAGAATACATAGATACAACATACATAATACATAGATACCACATAACATAATACATAGATACAACATAACAGAATACATAACAAAACATAACCTAATACATAAAAAACATAACAGAATACATAATAAAACATAACAAAACATAACAGAATACATAACAAAACATAACAGAATACATAAAAAAACATAACAGAATACGTAACAATACATAACAGAATACATAACCAAACATAACAGAATACATAGATAAACCATAACAGAATACATAACAAAACATAACAGAATACGTAACAAAACATAACAGAATACATAACCAAACATAACAGAATACATAACAAAACATAAGAGAATACATAACAAAACACAAGAGAATACATAACAACACATAAAAGAATACATAACAAAACATAACAGAATACATCACAAAACAGCCTATTTTCGACAAGTATTTATTTCACGAAGTCAAATGGTCGTAGAATTAATTTTCAAGTCATAATAAACACTCTCTCCCCTGATTTTATGTCACTGTCTTGCCCTTTTATCCTACTCCTTACACCACTTTCTAGACCTTTTCTCCCCTTATTTTTATCTCTCTCTTCGCTTTACTTTTTCTTTGCAGTTTCTAGATTATATAATACAATTTAATTCATCACTTTTCAGTACTCTTCTAGCTGACTTCGCATCGTCAATTTTGGCAGGTCCCGGAAGCACCCGAGCGTTGACGAAACTATGAGATAATCAGGTTGCAGCAGACATAAGAAATTAATCGCGTTCAATAACAAAATGAATTTCTATCATCGCTGTCAGCTCGTATAATCTCCAGAATGACTAATTGAGTTCTGCCAGCAAAAGTCTCTTGTATCGAAAAAAGAAGTGCGATAAATGGCAACGTATCTACCCTGTCGTTAATGTAAAACAAACAATTGAGAACATAATGACCGAAAAATGTTTGCCTAAACTATTTAAAAAAAAAGAAAAAGAAATCACATTTTCAAACTTTCCGGTGCACAAAAACATATTTATTTCAAATCATTTTATCAACAATGGTTTCTTTCACAACAAAATGAACTTCTAACTAGTAACATTTGTTTAGCTTTGATTTGTTCGTTCTTTTTTGTTATCTATGTATTTCTCTTTAGATTTCTTCGTCTGAAATTATCGTTTGCCAGTCTTCCATTTAGTGTTTGACAGTTTTCGCCTCCTCAACTCTCGGCCGCTTCCGAGACCTGCTCGAACGTTTACGACGCGAAGTCACGGAAACATGGTGGGTCAGCTATACGAGTACTTACTTTTCTAATCATTCGTGCCTTAAATTACCGTATTCGCCATACATGCCATTATCTAAAACATCCATGTATATATTCGAATGTTTTAAGAATACATTGTCCTCTTATAATATACTCTCTTTTTTTATACTGTCTGACTTCTCTTCCCCTCTCTCATTTCTCCACGTATCTCTCTCTACCTCTTCTTTCTCACTCACTATTTCCCTTTTCCAATGTCCTGTCTTATAGCTCTCTTTCCTTTCTATATTTTAATCATTTATATCATTCAATTTCTCTCATCGCTTCTCCTATAACCTCTCCTTTATTTACGTTATTCATTTACTCTCTCCTCTTTAAACATGCATGTGCATATTTAGTGTGCACGGTGACAACAAAGTAATAAGATAGCAACTAATTTACAAGGTGTTTAATAGCATACTCGATCTGTAAGCGTATAGAATGGTTTGTCTAGTACACTAGTTATAATGTGTGGTCTACATAAAACGCCATAAATTATCTTTTCGCTTTTCTCTCTCTTATTTGATGAATGACGTCACCCACTGTGCACGATTATCCCCATATCTCTGTTAATCTAAATATGAAGATTACAACCAGAAATGTTTCACAGTGAGGGTTTATATATAATCCGTCAACAACGTGTGCTGGCGATAGAACATTTAACAAATCTCGGAGTTTACGTGTCAATTAGTCATGTTAGTACAAACAACGAATTCCCTTATCGAACTGAATAATGAAATTATGAATAAGGTGTACACCTACAATATATAGGACACCATTGCTGAACTGCAAGACACTGTAGAAAATCCAAGCACTTAGTTGCCAGTTCTAAAAAGTTCACCCATAGAGTACTTTTCTCGTCTTTATGTGACATCAAACAACAATGGTTTTAACACGTATTATCATAAACGGAAAAACAGAAACACGTTTCAATAATACATTATGATCCAGTAAAATGTACATAACTTATTCTTTTGTAATCCCCGTCCCAGTGATTGTGGTACAATGGTTTGCATAACCGCCTTAATCACAGCTACGTTGTTTCCACCACTTCTTCGCGGCTGGCTTGGCCATCGTATCGTAAGTGAAATCACACTTTGTAGTTTAATTAAGATAATAAGTTGAAATCAGAAAAATCTAAATTTTGAACAAAATATAATTACAGACATGTGTACAAGACAATGTGCACCGTAAATGGTACATAAAACCTACATTAAAATAAACATTCATTTAAACATGAAATAAACACTTTCAAGTCAAAAATCGATATAATGTTTATGTTACTATTTTTAACAATTAAAAAAAAGATTGATACGATTTTTTGATATCAGATAAACTCGTAAAAAATGTGCAAGTAATTCAATGATTTAAAATAGAGAATGGCGAATAATAGTATGCACATATTTTAACATTTATGCTTAAAGTTTATAATGTTATGTTGACGATCAATTATATCAGACTGCACACGATACCAGCGTTGCAATCGATGTTTAGCCTTCCTTAGAAGTAGAATTCTGATAGAATCTGTTACAGGGTAACACAATAATGCGTGGAATCGTTAATAAAATCCACAATAATATCTGCAATAAAACCACATGACTGGCTTATCCACCACGTTTCAGCTACAAATATTTAACAGTCTTTGTTTTCTTGTCGTTGAATATGTTTCAAATGTGCACTATTTCGTTATAACCACCCATGGATATGACTGAGTTTGCCTTATTACATTCGAGAATAGCCTGGGACTGTTTTTAATGGACCTTATATTTTTGATAACCCTACTGATGAAATTCTGCATGGTTACTGTACGTTTGTGAGGCGTATTTAGGATGAAAAATCCTACTCATCATAGACCTAAGATAAAACAAAGAATGTTGGATATCCATGACTTGAACTCGGTGGATAAGGCAATCATGGGATGAAGTTTATTTGTACCAAATATGGTAAGATTGCAGTTGGGATAGTACATTTCTTTAATGATTCCATGGGCTGCAAATTTTGTGGAGAGGGAATCATGATATATGTTTTACATATATCTGATGTAATCAGAATCACACCGGGAAAAGAGGGGCAACGTTCCACTTTCATTCTCAACTGAGAAATAGCCTTACCAAATATATACGCGTTGATTTAATGAAATGAGTTAGAATGCAGTGAAAGTAAATCGTTTAATTGATGCGTTGACGATTTTGTAACGATTTTGTTCGTCAGTAATCGCTGTGTCACGCTTCTCTGTACATCTGTCGGTGCGTCACATTGACGTTTGAAATAGTAAACTCTTCAAAAACGAATTTTGATCGGAATCAAAGTGTAGTATCTGTTCCGATGGATACTGCACCCGATAGACCGGTGTTGTCTTGTCCTTCGGGGCTAGATTCCGCCGGTCTGTGGGTTTGTCTTGTGCAGTTCTAGGAGATCCACCCTCCAAGGCTTTGCCTTCCCTCTTTGGGGAGGAGTAAGTTTATTGCTTTCTGCCTGAGGCGCCCCGACCGGGGAATGCCGATTGAGCTTTCCAAGCAATTTTCAATGGCCAGAGTGTTCACTTTCTCGGGCGCTGGCTTTTCAAGTCCCACTTTCCCAACCCGACCTTGGGTCACATCTTACCTTATAGGAGTAAGATAAAACTGTCCTTGTGCCTAACCTCCTGGGGGGGTAAATAAATTGATGTTAAATACATTCTACGCCAGTTCTATTGTTTCCGTTACACACGGTATTTCCATGGCTGAATGGACAGATCCAAATCATATCCATTCTTGTTAGAATAAACAGAAATAATCACTTGAAAATAAGTAAGTAAAAATGATGCGCTTGAAACAACGATGTATTCCGTTATATTGGATCTCGACAATATAAAATAATTACAAGCAGGTTTCTGTGGAAATTCCACGGTGCTTTCTACAGCAATCGTTTTTTTTTCTTTTTAACATATTTCACACCAAAAAAGGCATCACCCAACTGTAGACGTAAGAGGCTACTGAGAATTAAAGTGTAGGTCTTGGGTGTCATCCTATGTTTGAGGATGTGCAGCTATATATCTGTTTAGATTAGTTTTTAACTTCTGCATGTCGGTGCAGTCGGGGGAACAGGGAGCCGGGAAGTAGTTCCAGAGGCCGGCAGCACAAGGAAAAAAGCTATTTAAGTAGAAGGCTATCCGGCATATGAGGACCTCCACAGTGAATGGATGGGATTTAGCTGATTGTCGAGTTGGTCGGCTGTATTTACGTCGACGGGGCACTAGAGCAGCTAGTTCATCGGAGTACATCTGTATATTTTAATGATGATAGGAATATCCCTGTTGTAATAATATGTATCCAGGATTAAAACTGTGAACACAAAAATACTATTTCTCCTTCCGTAAAAATAATTGTTATTGTCAAGTAAATGTTTTTAAATAAATAAAACAAATATGTTTCTTCTTCATTTATCTATTCAATTATTTTAGCAATTTCATTATTTTTAAACAATAACAATTATGTTTACTTACCCTATTCTTAAAATGAATAAAATGGATGTTTCTTTTTTAAGTATATTTATTTAAAGTTGAATTGTTTTAGTCGACTTGATTGTAAAATATATTGTGCATGTTTTTTTATTTCAAAATCGGCATTTTAATCACCGATAATCTTTATTGCTGATCGAACGATCACATTTCTTTAAATGTGTGTGAAAGGTGATAATGTACGTACGAATATGAAATGCCTTAGCGTATTATTATGTGGATTTATAATGTAAGTACTCCAAAGAGTTCGTCACTTGTTTGAAGACACAATTCTTATCATTTATCAGGGTATTTGGGCTTGTCTTTCCGTTGTTAGGAGCGACATGTCAGTATCAAACTTTAAGCTGTCGGTCGATCCCGATGGTGGTTGTACTCGTGATCGTTATTAAATTCATCTTCATCTTAATCGACTAGTCAGGCATCATAATTATTCAGTCATGCAAGTGTCACTTATCTTTCTCATTTTATCGCGATATCTCACTCTATACTCCATCACACGTGGTAGGTCTTTATAGCCATATGGTATGCCCTCCGCTAGTTGCTTGACATAAGTTCTGTGCGGTCTCCCTCCTGAAGTACATCCCTGTTTTGGTATCCACAAAATAACCTCGCTGAAGATTTTATCCTTAGCCATCCAACAGTGGCAAACAAATCCGGTCCGTCTCCCTCTGTCTGATCAAGGCTAAGATATGAGGACAGTATCTGTAGATGCTGTCTCCAGGATATGTTAAGAGCAGCTCTTAGCATTCTGATGTATACACCGTTGATGTTCTTTTCTAATAATCGACAGAACATATAACATTTATTTGCATTTTAAATAGTGCATGTTTAACGCCAATTCCCCGGATTTCATTGCATGCTAGATGACCTCTGACCCTTTAGGTTAACTTTTGTACATTGTACATTAGAATATACTTTTAGTGCCAATTTTGATGCTAAATATAGATTATACAATTACAATTATTTCTTTGTAGTTTATAAAACATATATTATGTATTTAGTGAGATGGGTTCTTTGTATACATCCCTCGTTTTTTCTTAACATCGCTGCATTGTGACTCCATATTGCCGTTCGTAGTTGGTCGTTGCTCATCTCACTGTGACGACGAAGTGAAGCGCTGGAATACAAACTAGGTTCAGAGATATTCTCTGCTTTCAGTAAAAAAAATAATCACGGTCACCAAAATGTGTTTCGTTTCTGTTAAAACCTATCGGGTTGTTTTATTGCAGTGTAGTTATACATAGTTTCGTCCGGGGAAAACAGGTGAATGGGATCTCTAAGCTCGAAATAATATAACTTTATTTGTATACGTCTATTTCTTAGGTCGCGTCCACTGAACTGCGTTAGCTTAAAGAAAACACTTTTGCTCTGTCTGAGGTCACTTTCCATCTACCTTCATGTCCACGATGTATAAAGCTCCAGTCATTCACCTTTGTACGCGCCAAGCAATTTTCCTTCGTTATCCCTACATCAAATTGTATGAGGGCGGTGACGGTGGTTAAGTTGGTATCGACACGGACTGAAGACCTGGGTGTTCCAAGTTCGAATCCAGTCGGTACCACAGTACCACTGTTACTTAGGGATGTTGACAACCTTCTCGTGGTCCTTCCAGTAAGTACCCGATGTCTTTCCAGAAAGATGTCTAACTAGAAAAACATCGGGGAAAATAATGCCAACACCAGAATCATCTGATTCACACGAAAGAAGAAGAAGGTTGTAGGAAAAACAACTATAAAGGGATAACTAACACGGGCCGACTTACTCGCTTACATTCATTACACATATATAAGTATTGAATACATTTTATAAATATGTGAGATAGTTTGTATTTACAATATATTTTACATGTTTATTTACTCCTCGCGGAGTTAGGCACAAGGCCAGTTTTATCTTACTCCCACAAGTAAGATGTGACCCAAGGTCGGGTCGAGCAAGTGGGGTTAAAAGCCAGCGCTCGAGAGGTGAGCACTCTGGCCATTTAAAAATTGGCTGGGCAGCCCCGTCGGCATTCCCCGGTAGGGGCGCCTCAGACAGTAAGCAATAAACTTACTCCTCCCCAAAGAGGGGAGGCGAAGCCTGGGAGGGTGGACCTCCTAGAACTGCACAGAACAGGCGTGCAGTATCCATCGGAACAGATACTACACTTTGATCTTAGCCAAAACATGTGGTCAATTAACAATGAGGAAGTGTTTAACATTCTGCTGGCATGGGACTCTACCCGAGATATATATGAAAATCTATTCTGGGGCGTGTTAAAAGATGACCATGAAAATGTACTGTCTGCATAGAGATGTTCTGTTAAAAACATTACTCCCACTACTCTCCTACGCCTACGCCTTCTCCTACCCCCTTTCTTAGCCACGTGCTAGTCAGCATCAACCTATTTATCACTGTGAAAACAATCAACTTACACGATAATCAGCGTGAACCATTCAACCACGGTAGTGCTTGAATATATTCTTGAGTCCACATTTTCGTCACTGTCCGCACTTTCTTGGATCGATATCTAATTAAGTTCTGAATCAAATTAATAAATGCTTAATATGCTGAAAATGGACACCGAATCAGCTATACTTTGACATGAAAAAATCGAAATTTGAGTGCTTCGAAAAATAGTTACATTAAAATATGTGAATACTAAAGTGAGGACGAAAGCGGGTGTCCATTGTGATTAAAATTGATTTTGAAAAAAAAAAGTATACTTGTAGGCTCAAATGACGGACAAAAAGAATTTAAATATGTAGGTATTATTTAACAAAAATAAGTAGAAATAAGTTATGACCATATACATTTTACGTAAAATGATCACCCATTTTCCGATCATATAGCGTTTGAAGACATCTAACTAATCTCTGGTTTTAGTGAAATCTTGGGGGGGTAGTCTATTGTAACCCGAACTTGGGGTTATTTCTTGCGGCATGGGAGGCATGTAATAATTTTCTTTCTGGGGGTGTCTATTGCGACCAGAAATTAAGCTAAGTAGAAGGGTTAAAGGACACGTATGATAATCTAGAAGTATTCTATTAACACCTGACCTTAGTATTAGTGGTATATATAACGACGCAGATAGTCAAGCATTTCTACGCTCGTGTCCTCTAAACACACACACACACACACTTTTGAACTTGAAAAGTGGCGCTCATATGGTTTTAACACACTATACGGGTAGAAATTGCACACCCAAAACTCCGTGTGCAGTATACTCTAAATTGTAATGTGAAACTTATCCCAACCTTAAATTCTAAATACATTTTGTTGTGTCGTGTTTATTTACCGTCATTACTGATTCTATGTAAGCTGTTAAAAAGTAAAATCTCATTTTTGGAGCTGACAGAGAGAAATTAGCTTAAAGTGTGAATTTACAAATTCACCCTTTCTTTATCAAATTATATGTTTGCGGAATTATTATTATTATTATAATTATTATTACTAGCGGGACCCTGTGGAAATTCCACAGTGTTTTCTACATCAATATGTATAATTTACTGTTAATAATATTATCCGGTGGCTAGAAATATGCACATATTTTACTCACAAAAATTTTGCGTGACGGAATGGAAGTATATATATTTATTTATATTACTCGGTTGCCGGGGCAAAAGCTGTCTTTTCACTAAATCTTCTTAAATAGGAGTGTCAGATCGTGACACACAAAATAAATAACACACACTCTATCGTATTAATATATAAATAATAATAATAATAATAATAATAATAATAAGAAGAAGAAGAAGAAGAAGAAGAAGAAGAAGAAGAAATTTTAAATATTAAAAAATAAAATAAATAAATAAATAAATAAATACATACCGTAAGCCTGAAACCGGCCTATTTGGTAAGCGTTTCCGCTAATGAAACGAGATACCAGAGTTCTATCCTCGGTTGAGTCATAGCAAAGACTAAAACAAACATTGCTAAAACTCTCAGTATTATAAGGTTAGGATCAAGGACAATGAAGCAGTCCTGGGGAAAGAGTGGCGCCCTCCCCTACATCTCGGGTTAGCCACTAATGTAAAGAGATCCTCTACTGTAATCGGACAATTTAGCCTTTTATAAAGTCTGAAATTAGCGACCACCTCACCTAAAATAAACGAACGCCATTTTTGTTTGACGAATTTGACAATATAACTAAATAAATATTTGAAATAAAAAAAAATAATTTATCAGATGTTAACTATACAATATCATTGCCCTTGTCTTATTTTTACGTATCTATTTGGTACTTTGTTATATTGGGACCCGGGCTAACTTTGACCCTGACCCTAACTTTAACCCTAACCCCCAATCACCCTGAACTTTATAGGTAACCGTACCCCCTCCCTGACCCTAACCCTAACGACGGGGTCAAAGTTAGCGCGGGTCCCAATTTAACAAAGCACCATCTATTTGTTAGTAAGTTACGCTTGTTTTATTATGAGCACCCCTCGGATAAGAGTGAAATATTTTTTTAAAATTAATAATTTGCATTCAAATAACGCGTGTACGATGGACACTCTACTAAAAAGAGTCGTTATACCGTAAAAACTGGCAGGCTTCCGAAATAAAACGAAATTATGCTTGTTACTTTTTTTTTCGATTAGATTTTCTTTTTTATTTTGCTTTGAATCACGACTTTCCTCACTTTCGTTTTTGTTAAATTTTTTTTTACTTTTTGCGATTTATTTATTTGTTTTTATTGCGTTTTCACTTTTCAATTACGTTTATTCTCTCTCTCTCTCTCTCTCTCTCTCTCTCTCTCTCTTTCTCTATCTTCTCCCTCTATCTCTCTCTTACGAACACAAACTTTCTCTTTCTTTCGTACGCGCTCTCTGTGTTTCACTGAAAAAAAAAGGAATTCCACAGTGTTTTCTACATCAATCTGTATAATTTACTGTTAATAATATTATCCGGTGGCTAGAAATATGCACATATCTTACTCACCAAAATTTTGCGTGACGGGATGGAAGTATATATATTTATTATATTACTCGGTTGTCGGGGTAAAAGCTGTCTCTTCAGCAATCACTATCGGTCGCGACTCCCCTCCCCCGTTGTCAGGGGCAAAAGTAAATACTAAATCTTATTAAATGGGAGTGTCAGATCGTGACACAAAATAAGAAACTTAACTTCTCAGATGTTAACTATAGAATATCATTGCCATTGTCTTATTTTTTACGTCTCTATTTGGTAGTTTGTTACATTGGGACCTGGGCTAACTTTGGCCCTGACCTTAACTTTAACCCTAACCCCCAATGACCATGAACTTTATAGCTAACCCTAACCCCTCACTGACCCTAACCCTAACGACGGGGTCAAAGTTAGCGCGGGTCCTAATGTAACAAAGCACCTTCTATTTGTTTGTATGTTTACTTTTTGCGATTTATTTATTTGTTTTTATTGCGTTTTCACTCTTTCTCTATTCCCCCCCCCTCCCTATCTTACGAACACACACTCTCTCTTTCTTTCGACCACGCTCTCGGTGTTTCACTGAGAAAGAAAACAAAAACAAAACATTGCTTATTGTCCGTTCAAAACATTTAAAAAATAAATACTGATCCCTTACCATCCAAAAATAATAAATAAATGTTTTAACACTTTAAGAAGTGGTGCAAATAAAAAATAAATACTTAGTTCAAGCTATCATTGGAAAAAAAAACATTGCTTAACGTCCGTTCAAAAAAAAAATAAATAAATAAAAATAATAGACATGCCCTAAAAACGCCAAAATAAAAAACAAAAAATAGTTTTAAGTTTTAAGCAACACAAAAAAGTACTTTTTGACCAGGTGATTAAAAAAAAGTATTATTTCTTCCCCATCCCCTCGAAATGTAGAAAAAAAATCGTAGCGGTTGGTTGGGATCGAACTATAAACCAGTCGGGCCAAAGACAAAATTACTACGTCGCTTACCGTTGCGCTAAAGGGAAATAATCAAAATATGATGCAAAAATGAAACTAATTAAATGTTGTTAATAATCTAGGTGCGCCACGCATGCGCAGAGTGTTTGCCGGAAGCGTGACACACGTACGTACACCTTAGCGTATTAATATATAGATTATTATTATTATTATTATTATTATTATTATTATTATTAATTATATATTCATTTCAAATTTAAAACTAAATAGTTAGTTACCGTTTCATCATTGAATAATTACTTGAATCAATTATTATAAAACTAAAACAATAAAAAGCGGGAAAACGAAATATTTCGATGTTTATTTCAATTTTTCTTGGTAAATTTCTATTTTATACTGTAAATTATTTCAGGTTAATATATTCATGAATAAACTTCTGTTGGCCAATTAAGAATAAGAAATGTCATGTTCAAAGTAAAAATATTTTAAACTATAATTTATTAATTTTCCAAATATGTCGAAGGATTAGAAATTGACACATTAATCAGTAAGCTTAATCGCAATGTCTGGAAAAATTATTGAGTATATTTAATAATGAGAATATTAAAAATTAATATTGAATAATGAATACTGAGAGTATGAAAAATAAATATTGAATATTGAGAGTATGAAAAATTAATATTTAATAATAAAAGTATGAAAAATCCATGTTGAATAATAAGAGTATGAAAAATTAATATTTAATAATGAAAGTATGAAAAATTAATATTGAATAATAAGAGTATAAAAAATTAATATAAAACTATGAGAGCAAGAAAAAATTATATTGAATGATGAAAATATCCAAAATTAATATTAAATAATGAGAGTATAAAAAATTAATATTGAATGATGAAAATATGAAAAATTAATATTAAATAATGAGAGTATGAAAAATGAATATGTAATAATGAGAGTATGAAATATTATTATTAAATAATGAGAGTATGAAAAATTAATATTAAATAATGCGAGTATTAATAATTAATATGTAATTATGAGAGTATGAAAAAGTAATATTGAATGATCTAAAATATGAAAAATTAATATTGAATAATGAGAGTATGTAAAATTAATATTGAATAATAACAGTATGAAAAATTTATATTGAATAATGAGAGAATGAAAAATAAATATTAAATAATGAGAGTATGAAAAATTTATATTGAATAATGAGAGTATGAAAAATTAATATTGAATAATGAGAGTATAAAAAATTAATATTGAATAATGAGAGTATGTAAAATTAATATTGAATAATGATAGTATAAAAAATTAATATTGAATAATGAGAGTATAAAAAATTAATATTAAATAATGAAAGTATTAAAAATTAATATTGAATAATGAAAGTATGAAAAATTAATATTAAATAATGAGAGTACGAAAAATCAATATTGAATAATGAGAGTATGAAAAATAAATATTGAATAATGAGAGTATGAAAAATGAATATTGAATAATGAGGGTATAAAAAATTAATATAAAATAATGAGAGTATGAAAAATGAATATTGAATAATGAGAGTATAAAAAATTAATATTGAATAATGAGAGTAGTAAAAATTAATATTGAATAATGAGAGTATGAAAAATTAATATTGAATAATTAGAGTATGAAAAATTTATATTGAATAATGAGAGTATGACAAATAAATATTGAATAATGAGAGTATGAAAAATTAATATTGAATAATGAGAATCTGCAAAATTAATATGTAATAATTAGAGTATTGAAAAATTTATATTGAATAATGAGAGTATGAAACATTAATATTGAATAATTAGAGTATGAGAAATTAATTATGAATATGTGAAAGTATTAAACATTGATATTGAATAATGATGATATGAAAAATTGATATTGAATTGTGTGAGTATAAGAAAACTTAATGTGTAATAATGAGAGTATGAAAACATTATATTAAATGGTGAGAGTATGCGAAATGAATATTGAATAATGAGAGTATAAGAAAAATTAATGTTGAATAATAAAAGTATGAAAAATTAATATTAAATAATGAGAGTATTAAAATTAATATTGAATAATGAGAGTATGAAAAATTAATATTTAATAAGTAGAGTATGAAAAATTAATATTAAATAATGAGAGTATTAAAATTAATATTGAATAATGAGAGGATTAAAAATTAATATGGAATGATGAAAGTATAAAAATTAATATTAAATAATGAGAGTATAAAAAATTAATATTAAATAATGAGAGCATGACAAATTAATATTAAATAATGTGAGTATCAGAAAGTTAATATTTAATAATTAGAGTATAAGAAAGATTAATGTAGAATAATGAGAGTATGTGAAATGAATATTAAATAATGAGAGTATGTAAAATTAATATTGAATAATGCGAGTATGAAAAATTAATATTGAATGATGAGAGTATGAAAAATTAATATTGAATGATGAGAGTATGAAAAATAAAGATTGAATGATGAAAGTATAAAAATGAATATTGAATAATGAGAATATGGAAAATTAATATTGAATAATGAGAGTATGAAAAATGAATATTGAATAATTAGAGTATGAACACTTTATATTGGATAATGAGAGTATGAAAAATTTATATTGAATAATTAGAGGTTGAACAATTTATATTGAATAATGAGAGTATGAAAAATTAATATTGAATAATGTGAGTATAAGAAAAATTAATATTGAATAATTAGATTATGAACAATTAATATTGAATAATGAGAGTATAAAAAATGGATATTGAATAATGACAGTATGAAAAATTTATATTGAATAATTAGAGTATGAAAAAGTAATATGGAATAATGTGAGTATGAAAAATCTATATGGAATAATGACAGTATGAAAAATTGATATTGAATAATGACAGTATTACAAATTAATATTTTATAATGAGAGTATTAACAATTAATGTTGAATGATGAGAGAATGAAATATTTACATTGAATAATGAGAGTATGAAAAATTAATATTCTTACGATAATAAAATTGGCAAAATTCAGGGCAAGTTATTACACTTGAAAAGTAAAAAGTTATTGCATTAAGGAAAGTAACACTTTTAATAAATAATTTGTATAAAAAATATCATATAAAATTAATTATTTATATATCAAATAGTATTAACTAAACTTTAAATGATATAATTAATTGTACGCAAACTTACAATTGTATTCAAAATAATAATTGTAAAGAATCTATTTGTTAAATAATTAACGTTATATATATATACATTTTTAATTCATTAAAACTATTGTATTAATAATAAAATGGTACCACATAATATTTCAAGTTTTGTTTATTTCAACTGAACGTTTGTTTAGTGTTTAAACGCGATAACTTGTCCAATAGCTTTTCAAATGTACTAACTTAAAGGATATCATTATCTACCATACGAATATTATGTTGTACGCTTACATGTTTCAATATAACATTATATATATATATATATATATATATATATATATATATATAATTTATTTGGATACTGTATATTACATATTTCAGCAATGTCCCGCGGTTTCATCCAAAAGGGCAGATTTAGACATCTTTAGTAAATATCTGTGCGCAGTGGAATCATCGGCAAGCTTAAATGATTGTAGTCACGTCCCGATATGGAATGGCGTCAACAATGACAGAAAACCATTATTGACGCCATTCAATATCGGGACGTGACTACAATCATTTAAGCTTGCCGATCATTCCACTGCGCACAAATATTTACTAAAGATGTCTAAATCTTCCCTTTTGGATGAAACCGCGGTACATTGCTGAAATATGTAATATACAGTATCTAAATAAATTATATTAACTCTCTTATATGATCGAGTACTTTATTTGATTTCTTTTCATATACAACCTGACACTATATATATATATATATATTTATTTTTAAATACAGATTTTAATCAGACATGGACCAGTGGTTTCTGACAAGAAACGGGTTGAATTCCCGATTCCGTCGTCTTCAGCATAGTCTGAAATAGTAAATGATGGAATTTCTTCAAAAAACATCTAACTGTTATGAAACGCTATGTACACAGAATTTTGAAATGGAGAGCCGACGATAAACGCTTAGGTCAGAAAAAGCCGTTAAAAGATTCTATATTTAGAAGTAAAGCAAGAAAGAAAAGAGAGAAAGAAAGAAAGAAAGAAAGGAGGGGAAAATAAAAAAATTAAATTTATAATAATAAAATATTACTTTTATATTTATATGTATTATCTTCACATATATATATGTAGAAAATAATTAATAAAGGTACGCAACTCTAATTAATTAAATTATCTAAAAAAGGGGAGGTAACTATTCATCATTATATAAAATATATATATATGTTTTTATGAATTTCGATCATTTCAATTAATAATTCTCAATTCAAAGTAAAAACACAAATATAGATAAATATATAAATAAAAAATATAAATATAGATAAATATATAAGTACATAAATAAAAAATTAATATACACATAAAAAATCAATCAATATATAATTAAAATATCAATATATAAATGAAAAATCAATATATAAATAAATCAATATATAGATAACAAATATAAATTAAAAATCTATATAAATAATAAAATATATAAATAAAAAAATCAATAAATCAATAAAAAATAAAAAAATCTCTATATAGAAAAAATATTAAAATAAAATAAAAAAAAATAAAAAAAATTAAAAAATCAATATATAAATAAAAAATTCAATATATAAATATAATCATAATATGTAAATAAAGAATCAAAAGTCAAAATGTAAATAAAAATAAAAATAAAAATTAAAATATGAATAAAAATAAAAATATAAATATAAATATATAATTATATATAAATAAATGAAAATAAAAATAAAAATAAAAATAAATGTAAATATAAAAATCGAAATATAAATAAATCAATATATAAATAAATAAAAATCATATAAAAATTCAAAAAACCAAAATATAAATAAAAAATCAATATATAAAAATTCAAAATTCATATATAGATAAAAAATATATATATATAGATAAAAAAATATATATACAAATACATAAATAAAAAATCAATATATAAATAAAAAATAAAAAATCAATATATAACCATAAATAATAAATCAATATATAAATAAATATATAAATAAAAAATAAAAATGAATATACACATACACATGTACACATACACACATACATACGCACACACACACGTACATATATATATATATATATGCATACATATACATATATACATATATACATATATATATATATATATTATATACACACTCACACACACACAAACACATGCATGTGTAAATAAAAAATCATCAATATATAAATATAAATAAAAAAATCAATTATCAATATATAAATAAAAATCAATATATAAATAAAAATCAATATATAAATATAAATAAATAAATAAAGATTCGAGAAATAAAATTTAAAAATTTAAAATTTAAAAATATAAAAATATAAAAAAATATAAAAAAATATATAAAAAAAATAATATATAAAAAAATATATAAAAAAATATAAAAATATTAAAAAATATAAAAATATAAAAAGATTAAAAAATTTTTTTTAAATTTTAAAATTTTTTAAAAAATATAAAAAAATATATATATATATATATATATATATATATATATATATATATACACACACACACACACACACACACACACACATATATAATATTACATATTTGATTTTATTTACATACGTATACGTTTCATCCTTTCGGTAACCGTCATGGTAAAGATGATTGTTAATACTGGTCACCGAACTCGAACCCCAGAACTAAAATTATGTTTCAAACTCAAATTCTGACTTCTTAGCTCACACATCCGTTATCAACAACTCAAAAAGGTTTAATCTCTCGCGGATTTCCGCGAGAGATTAAACCTTTTATATAGGTTTAATCTCTCGCGTCGTCAAAATGTTCAACTGAAAGGAACATGTATTGAAGCCACGATAACGGATGTCCTACTCACTACATAGCTCAGCCCAGATTTGTGGCGACAAATAATTATTAATATTTGTTATTTATCCACATATACATATATATATACGTTTCATCCTTCCGGGAATTTTCAGTGCTGAACAGATTATTCATACCGGTCGCCGGATTCGAACACCGGAACACGAGTCATTTCTCAAACTACAATTCTGCCGTCATCGACAACCCAATAAATCCGCGAGAGATTAAACCTTTTAAATAGGTTTAATCTCTTGCCTCGTAAAAATGTTCAACTGAAAGGAACATGTATTGAAGCCACGATAACGGCTGTCCTACTCACTACAGAGCTCAGCCCAGATTTGTGGCGACAAATAATTATTAATATTTGTTTTTTTATCTACATACGTATACGTTTCATCCTTTCGGGAATTTTCAGTGCAGAAAAGATTATTCATACCGGTCATCGACAACCCGCTTAATCAGCGAAAGATTAATCCTGTTTAAATAATATATATATATATATATATATATATATATATATATATATATATATATATAAAGTGTTTTTCACTTACAGACGACGTCGTTCCGGGCTTTATACCGTCATCGGCGCAGGAGTGTCGGTTGAATGCGGTCGCATTGGCTTGAAGGCAGTTCATAGAGTCAACCTAAAATCACGAGACAAACGCCCAAGACCACACGACCGCGAGAAATCATCACAGACAGTAATATAATTTTAGGTACAGTGTTCGTCGCTCGAGCAGAGCATGTGTGTGCGTGTGTATGTGAGTGTGTACTAGTAGACACTACTCACACTAGGCTGATATTTACACTGCAATAATTAAAAATACTTAACTAATTAATCATTTTAATTATATAATTATTGATTATTGTTTATATTATTATCGTTATATTGTTCTATCTGAAATCATATATAGTCGTTTTTTTTATGAGCAATATGTCTTGGTTCGCCTCGATTTCGGGAGGGCGACGCTTAGTGTTATTGTTTCATATATTGACTGAGAGAAGCGCATTGAACGAACACTTAAGGTCGTTGTAAATATGTTGTAATGAAATAACATTGTGAGGCCGAAACAAACATGTTAAAAACCAAAGTTGATAACACAACAACAGTTACATATGCTTTATAATCGGATTAATACAGTTTGTTGGAAGTCAATAAAACATCGCAACTCAACAAATAAACTGAGATATTGTGAAACATTTGGGATCCATTGTAAACAGAAGCATATATTAACAGCTTTTATAAAGACGATAGGAAATATTAGATGTGTCTCCCGTTTTGTTTCTTTTAGTTTTAACAAATTGTATAAAGAACATGTTACCGACAAATTACCGCGGTTTACAATGTATATGGTAAGCAAATATTGTAATAGTTAAGCGAGACACGTCTACTTGTTTCGAGTAGATAGATTAGTGAATTTTTTTTTATTATTAATGTCGTGAGCTGAATTTTGATTTTTTTTTGTGCGGGAGGCATGAACGGAAAAGGCATTAAACCTTAAAATATTCTTATCTGGAATAAGTATTTTCAGAAAGAAATATAAATAAAATATATTTGCATCAATAACATAATTGAAGGAAAAACAAACTTAATCAAGTATCAATATGTCAGACAAGTCTTTATTTTGGGTTTTACGTTGAACGTAAAATTGACTTATTTTTATAGTATATTTGTTCTCATAATGTCTTATAGTTCGCTGTAGTTGTCAAATACACCTCTTGAACCTTTTGTAGTTGATGGACTTCTGTGTGGCGATAGTTCAAGGGGTTGAACAGGGAGATCATATGAAGAATTCCCTATTTAACACATCCCTACGTTATTGAGGAAAATTGACTCTGACATAACATATTGTTGCGCAAGTCAGACAGAGGCAACTTTTATTGGCGCAGGCTTAAGCTAAACGAGATTAAAAAAGACAAGTAGAAAATAGTGTCGCTCGCCACTAATAAAGAAGCGAAGTTTTACAGAAACACATATAGCTAAGAAATAACACCACCGGCGACATGATTTAATGAAGCAGTTAGTTGTAACGAATGCGATCTTCGTGGTATCTGACGATATTCAGTATCGAGTCACTGAGAATACGACACTGGGTAACTCCCTTGGCTACGATTTATATTACGTGTTGTGCTGTGATCAGGATTGATCATGGATATCATTCACGTAACCAGTCAACTGTCTGAAACAAAAGCAACAGCCCGGATCAATCTCCACATGTATCAACACAATAAAATAGAAGACGCCGTAAACCCAAGTAAAAACAAGAAAAAAGCTAATGTGAATGGCAATTTTTCACTGCTTCTATTTACACTTGTCGAAATTATTGGTCAATATAATTTGTAAACTTTTGTTGTATAGGGCTGTTTAGACTGTCTACTGTTTAAAGAAATCTAGACAAAATGGCTAACAGTAACTCCGCTCCCTTTAAATACAGTACTATCCCAATATCCACGCGAAAAGTACCCAACATAAGAACATGGTTTATGGCTATGAAAAATAAAAGCGTGGATCTAAAAGTTAACACCTTTGGACGTAACCAAATATCTAGGTGGCAACCAGTAGTAAAGAATCGACGTGTTACAACAACATAGGTAGCGTAGGGGCAGTACGACCACCACTTTCTGTTCCGGACTGAAGCGACAATCAATCTTGGTTTAAAATACTACGTAAAAGAGTACGATGTGTCTAAAGGTCAAAGTCAGTCATACGACATTATTGAGCTTAGAGTCGTTAGTGAAATACACAGCCAAAAGTTCAGGTAGACGCTATGATTCACACTGTGGCTGGATTCTTTATTTCGCTCTTGCTGAGGTCTCACCTTGAGGAAGTCCCTTGCTTTTATAAGCTTCTAGGACTAATCTACTTCAGACTTGCATTGGAATACACACCAACTCTGTTGCGAAGGTCGCTGGAAAAAAATATCTCACTCCTGACGCAATCGTCTATATGTATAAAAGTCAAGTACGCCCTAAGATGGAGTACTGATGCCACATCTGGAGAGGTGCATTTTAGGGCACCCTTACCCGGCTCTGAAAGTGTATAAAACCGACTTAGAAGTCTAGTGGGTGATGTTTTATTTGCCACTTCACAGTCTTATTATAATAGAAGAGACATTGCTAGTCTTTCTCAATTCTATCGTTATTTTTATGGCAGGTGCTCGACTGAGCTATAATCAATGGCCCCTTTCCGTAAAACATTCACAACAAAAACTCAACGAGCTATAACTATTGCTACTAAATTTCCTTTCTCCCTCTATGTACCCAAACACTAAGCAAGATTTCAAAAAGCAGATGTTCCTTCCTAGAACTGCCTGTCTTAAATGGTCAATTTCTAACCAGTGTCAACCATCGTTACTAATCCTTTCGGTGTTTCTAAAACTCAATAACAATTATCCTCGAGTAGCCTGATTGCCTTGATAAGCGGTAACTTGTTTGTAAAAAAAGTTAACATCATAACAATTTAGCACAGTTTATTTGCAGCTTTGTTATCTGGTGCAATAATTTCTTCACTTCTTTTCTGTACGAATCATTCTTTGTTAAGAGGTGGAAAAATCCCGATGCAGGCACTTATTCTTTGGTTGATTATATTTCAAGCGATTTCTGACACACGATACAATGTCTTGAATTTCATCAATTTATTCGACTTCTTTATCTGCAGTAATACTCTGCAGATCACCATCACCATCAGGTTGTTTTTATCACTTCTGGAAGCGGAAGCGATCCCTAGTTTCCGTCACCTTATTGGTGACTGTCTTGAAGGAGGTTTAGCCATAATCGACACGCTAGGCACTACGGGTCGGCGATGCTATTTACCAATAACTAGGTCTTCACATAAAGCGCTGCTGGTCGGCGATGCTATTTGCCCATAACTAGGTCTTCACATAAAGCGCCTGGTATTCCCAATGTGTAACCCATCAACTACTGACCAGGGGCAACGTCGCTTAAGTTCAGTGATCATGCGGAAACCGGTGTGTCAACGTTGTGATGCAGATAATTAATAATTAATGTATAATGTAATCGGCTTACACACAAGTTCGGACATAGCTGCAAAAACCCTCAAGTTTCGCAGATTCTCAACAAAACGTGGGGTGAAACGGTTTCCTCATAGCTTGTAGTGTTAGCTGCTTTTTGCTTTTGAAATTATCTTCGGTGTGAAGTAGTTTGTAATATTTCCAATTTGATGTAGTGTATTTGACAGGTGTGGCTTCGTAGCTCACGAAACAATCAATAACAAAACAGGCAGATCTTTCCGTTTGAGTCTGGGAGATTGCCGGTATGTTTTACTTTTAATTCTGCTGGTATATGTGACATAATCAGCATGTTCTGGTGCCAGTCTTGGGATTTATCTCTTAATAATTTTTCTTTCAATACAGAGGAAGTTCGAATGGAAGCAAAAAGTAAATCATGGTAAAAGTGGAAAGTGAAACGACACTGTACGCTGAATTCCTGAAGAATGCAGTCATTAAAGTACTTCGCACGATAGCTGATATATTCAACGAGGTGGCGGAATCTGGGAATTATCAGAAAGATCTAAAGGTAAGAAGTTTGACGCCACTACAAAAGCAAACAAAAACAAAACTTGTTGGAAAAGTAAATAAGCTTCTTGTCATCATGCTATTGGGGTCATACGTACGATTATAATTATATGTCTCATGAAAAGGATATGGGTTAGAGTTGATATGAAAACATGCCACGAGAACAAGCTGCATATCAAGCAGAAATATCAACAACTTAACACTATGACAGACTGCGAATCAACAAATAACCTTGATCGGAATAGAAATCTTGAGACGTGCCATCGTGTTAAGTCTACGGTTCTACTAAACGTACAGTAGTAGGAGTAGTTCTAGTAATAGTAGTAGAAGCAGTAGTAGTACTAGTAGTAGTAATAGTAGTACAAGCAGAAAAAGACAAGGAAGTTCATTACAAGAGGAGCAATGAGAATTAAGTAGTGAAATATAGTAGGATAGCTATTAATGTGATCAGACAGGGAAATTAGGGTTAAGTGGGTCGTTAACATCTGCAATATTTTCCAGATAATAATTTATATTTTCAAGTTACATTCATTCAATCGGCGTATTTCCCCATACAATTTCTCGTTCAAACACAAACGTTAGAAACAGACCGACAAACTTGTATAGATATGTATGGGTATATTAGATAAAGATATATAAAGCATAAACGTTACAGACCGAACAGGATTCTATTTTCGACTTAAGCTTCATACACTGGCGAAGTTTCGTCTAAAAAAGATAATACTATAGTAATGTGTTCCTCAAACCTGTGCGTTTAGCGATCATCATGCTATTTCAAACTTAAGCGTGACAGAAGGGTTGATGGACTGACCGCACAGACCAAGACATAGACGCGCTTTTATAATCTCTTCATATAAAATCGAGCCACTGTTGAATTGACAGTGAGGTTATAGGTCCACTTTTCTATATACTATAGACGATAAACATGTTCATAATACATTGAATCGTGGACTCAGTTTTAGACTCAGTCGTGAGTGTTCAAAAACGTTAACTAATTTCCATATTTCTTTAAAAAATAAACTCACATTAATTCAGTATTCATTTCTCTTTAACTTTATACTTTTGTTGTTTTAATTCAACTATAATCCACATTTTTACACATATCTACTTACACATATCTATTTACACATAACCCTAACCCCGATCCATATATCTATTTATACATATCTATTTACACATACCCCTTTACTCCAATACACATATCTACTTACACATATCTATTTACACATACCCCTTTACTCCAATACACATATCTATTTACACATATCTATTCACACATAACCCTAAGCCTAACCTAACACCCACATATATATATTTACACATGTATATTTACACATAACAATAACCTTAACCCCAACCCACATATCTATTTACCCACATCTATTTACACCTACTCTTAACCCTACCCCTAATCAACATATCTATTTACACATATCTATTTACACATAACCCTAACCTTTACCCCAATCCACATATCTATATACACATATCTATTTACACATAGTCCTTACACTAACACCAATCCACATATCACTTTACACATAACCCTAACCCTAACCCACATCCACATATCTATTTACCCATACATATTTACACATAACCCTACCCCTAACTTCTATTAACACATTACCCTAACCCTTACTTTAATACGCATATCTATTTACACATATCAATTTACACATTACCCTTACTCTAACCCCACTATATATATATATATTACACATACCCCTAACCTTAACCGCAATGCATATATTTATTTACACATACCCCTAACTTTATCCCTCAATCCACATATATATTTATACATATCTATTTACACATAACCCTTACCTTAACCCAAATCAACATATCAATTTACATGTAACTCTAACCCTAACCCCAATTCACATATCTATTTACACATAACCTAAGAACTTCCCCCAATCCACATATTTATTTACACATAGTTCCTATACCGTGCCTAGTTATTGAGCATTAGCGGTAGAAGGGGTACTAGACTGTAATTTCTTAACAATGTCCCACTTTCCATAACCGACGTACAAGCATATGCATGTACAAAAAAGTCAGCACGATTCTACCCAGAAAAATACATTTTTCACAATCCTAGATTTTCAAGACTTTTATGTTATTTCTTTTCTATTACAATATCAAGCGATACTTTTTTTTTTTTACTTACTTTTTATTAGTTAGGACCCCGGCAGACGGTTAAAACGTATTACATGAGCACCGAAAACTGTACTTTAAAGTTAAATATAACACACTATGACACACTCCCCTGAATTACAGACACCAGATAAAGAAGCCCTCAGTGTTCAGTAGATTTGAAGTCACCTTCCGATACACTAAAATACTGAATAATAAAGCCCCTGGGTTAAAACAGGCTGCTATTCGAACGTAATTAGGCCCTAGATAGCCACGCCCACCTAGGAATAACACAAGGTGGAAATAAACAAGGTTGAAGTTCCTCCACCGGGAGTTATATAAAAAATACCCTGATAATGATAATAACACACTCGAAAGTAATTATGCCATTACACTTTCAACATTTCAAAATTTCGTAAGACGCCAAAAATACTTGCCATGAATAATAAACTAAGGTTACTATTTCCTCACAGACAATGCAAAAATTAATTATAAACTATTCCCTAGAGCGGAGCAACAAGTTTAAGATAATTTTTGCTCATTACGTCGTAAAACGGCACTTCAAATTAAAAGAAAGACATTCAATAAAATATCAACAGTTCTGGTTAAAACTACGATGTAAAAGGAATCCTTCCCTATTTAAATAGCTGTTTGAAGCCGAACGTCATCTGAAGCGTGCGGAAAATATATCGACCGGTTTACCGATATCCAATTTACTTTTGATTTGTCAAGTGCTGAGGTGTTGTAAATCTAGTCTTTTCTTGATTCCTCTGTGACATCAGTTAACAGATAATTCTGATCAAACAGATGTTGTTCTTGCAATTGTTTGTCTACACCCGCCATTAGCTGTTCTTCGTGAATCCATCACAGAGTGTGTGTATTTGTATTAACTCGTATCTGTAGATTTGCAAATGTAACACCATTTAGATTATTTCCATATCCTCTTTTAGTAAAGTGATATAAAAAAATGAACGCATCACATGTGTTTGTCTATAGTAGTAGTAGTAGTAGTAGTAGTAGTAGTAGTAGTCGTACTAGTAATAGTAGTAGTAGTAGTAGTAGTAGGAATGGTGGTATTAGTAGTATATGTGCACTTTGACAAAAGTCGACGAGTTATTTCTCTCTCGCTCCGATTCAATTATCTATTATATAAAGTAATCTCGATTTTCCCCTGCAACTACAGTTTCAATAGGAAAATAACCGAACACAAACTATGCAAATCGTATACACTCCCCACTTTAATCACATTCTAAAGCTTACAGTTCGACCCAGTTTACAAATTATTACATTCATTCCGAAGAAACTGCTTCTCACAAATACGTACTCCTATAAATACAGTAGCATTTGTGTGTTTTACTTTTCAACAATTGACAAACGTAACTAACATCTGCCGAATTATGATTTCATGTGTATAATTAGTATTAATCAACTGTTGGTCATTTTATGTTTAACTCCTACCATTTCGAACATAATGCACTAACGTTCACAAATAAATAGCGAACGCCGTTTGACTTTCACTCCCATTCTACCTGCCGTTCGGATTGTGATCAGGGAATTACGGGATATAAAAATTGTTTCATTGAAACATTGCAGTTTGGCTATTCATCAAATATTTGTTTTAATTATTCGTCATAGAATATAATACTGTATTTCCTAATAAAGAAGCTATTTGCCTTTCTTTAATTAACTATATTATTTTTTGAAAATTCCCTAGTCAAAACAAATTAAATATTGCATTTGTCAAGAAGATTTCCTTCTTAAGACGAATAAATATGAAATATCTTCGAAATAATTCTGTTTTGGATACGATTTATAAACTTCTTTATAGTTTTTAGTTATCAACGTTTCTAATGCATAACTTTGGGAATACTTGATACAGTATGGAAGAGTTAATCGAAAACAAATAGTTCATCCTTACGTTGGCAGGCGGAAGTATACAGTCTCACGACTGACATGTTCTTGTTATGCATAGAGACACAATGTTAACTTGGGATCTATTTTCCATATTGTTTAATTTCCAAGTTGCTTATTTCAGCCAAACATACAATAATTGTCAACTTTTATTCAGACGAAGTTTAGCCCATATCTACTTGCTTTGTTATTCTACAATTTATAACAAGAGAAGACAAGTTATAAACAATTTATGGCAGTTTATTTGAAGTTAAAATATCAGTAAAAAAATAAATATGATCATAAATTATTGTATTCAATACTTATCACCAATTATGTCATTACTGTCACTGTCATGTTTAGTGTCATTATTCTTTACAGCGTTGTTTCCAGTAATTTTATAGCATGTATCTCTTGCACATTTGTATACATCTGTGTAATCTACCTTGTTTTGTAGGCATTCACAAATGTTTGAATGTTAACATTGTCTTTTTTACATTTGGCAGAGCAGTTTATTTAATCTATGAAACTCTCTGGAACGGAAAGACATTCATCCAGTGAATTATTTAATCTCAATCAGAGGGATAAAATATATGGAATTGCATGAAGGTGTATAGACACTTCATTTCCTAAAGAGACAACAACATATTTATTTCTGATAATTCCAATGTTCTTTGTTTGTTCTCTTCAGAGAGTTACCAAAATGTTAGAAGAACCTCCTTTGATTGGTGAAGGACAGACATTGTTTTGTATAATTATACAACTTCTGTGGTGGTTGTTCCATGTCCGGAAAAAAATTGCATCGCCAAAATCAATATTGAAGTTGTTGGAATACCGTTCTGAATAATAGATGGAAGAGAATGTTTCCCACTCGCTATCTAAAGTTAAGCTAGTGCTGTACCTTGATTTAAAATCGAGTGAAAAAGCACAATGTTCCACACTATGGCCCAAACAAATAAATTAGCCAAATTCAGACAGATAACGTGCATGCATACCAAGTGATAACTCTTTCGGCATTAGAAGCTAACAATATAATTTATTTTGAAATGGACCAAAGCCTTCAGGTGACTGATGCAGATATATCCACTATTTCTTTCTGTAATTAAACTCTTCAGCTGCACCAAAAATCCATGCAAGAAACGTATATAAAATGAGGAGTACTGTCTTTTAAGCCTCTTGTAAATTTAATGTTTCCGCTTGTGGTAGCCATAACCAAAAAGGGGTTAAATTATCGAATGGAAATTATGTACGAATGAATTAGATGATTAGAATTACTTGTTTTCCTTTGTCATGGCAAGTCGGTAGCATTTTCTGATGAGTCTGTTTCACTTAGAGGGTGTTCCTTATTTCCCAATGAAATAGTTATTTTCATTTACAACAAACGGCATTAATATTTCGTTTACAGAGAGAATATCACCATGCTACCTTATTTAAATACTAATGAAGCACAGTTAATGGCATGTTTAATCAACTTTTGTTTAAAATATCTTGTTTCATGATATTAGGTATCAACATGATCCGTTTCTTTTATGTGTTTGACAAATTTTGTCACCTTTTCCAGTCTCAATATTTCCTTGATTTTAATCATTCGGATGTGAACTAATTTTGCAATTTGGCAAAAACCGCAAATGCCTTACCATATGAAGTGTGTCTAGTCCTTTCAGTTTTGCTAAGTTTGGTCAAGTAGCGAATAAAGTCATAGCAATAAGTGTTATGATACTTCACATTGATTGCCGATGTTTTATATGCATGAGCATTGTTTCATTTTTATTTTCTTCATCTTATTTTAAATTAACACCCTTTATAATTTAACATTTAATAAGCTTTTCTCTTTATTTTTCCAAATATTCTGCACACTATTTTCAGAGTATAACTACTTCTGATAAAAGATTATTTGACCTTGCTGACAAAGATGGTTGATCAAAATTTGAACGATATTTTTTAGTTAGTGATTTATCTTTTTCAGTTGGAAAAGTAAAGAGATTATAGACTCTGAGCCTAATGATCAGTCGTTCACGCTTGAAGAATATTTTCATCAATCTGTCATGCTTAAGGCTGAATTAGAATTTACGTCGGTCTATCATTCTCAAATGTTAAATATTATTTTCAAATGCTTCTACAATTTTCTCTGCACCTCAGCATGCATGTTGGGAGTGTCATGTTTATCGCTTAACGCATGGATTTAATAGCCGTATCTTAAGAATATATGTTCTGGTTAAATTAATAAGTTGAGTCTAAAAGTGCATGGTGTATTATTGTCACAGCTGGTCTGGTGTACCAAACGCTAGCCCTTCCCTCTTAGACAGAGTCCAAAATGTGCCTTTAATTTAATAGGCCCCTCACTATCATGCATGCCCCAGCCACTGTCATGTTGCCGCAATTTGACATCCTTGTGCTTGTTTTACAAGTACTTTAGTTGAATGTGCTCAAACTACTGTGTTTCATTGGTGGCCCCTTCACGTAAATACCACCGATCACCTCGTCAGTCGACAAGATCCCTCTCCTTCACTGTTGAGGCCCCCACATTCTGGGGTGTTTTCTACTATAATAAATGTGTTCTCGTACTGCTAGCATTTGTAATTCCTTTCCTATGTTCTGTTTTCCTGACTATACTTATATACATACATTTAAATGTAATGTGAACAAGCGTTCTGCTGCAAAATTCTCCATATAGAATTCACAGTATCCCCTTACGTATGATAAGCATTGTGTCATATTAAGGGTGAACTTAAGTTAAAGACAAAAAGAAATGTTAATATAAGGTTACAAGGTAACGTATTTAGAACATTTCGAGGTAACGCTGCAGGGATATCGAGTGGAGCAAGCATGCGGCTCTTTGCAAGCATAGTTGCGGCCCGCACAAAATATACTGAAGTGTTTTCATTTAACAACCAAAATTGCAATGTTTAATGATTTAAACGTCAGGTGGCTTAGTGGATAGGCTCTATCCGCTAAATATTGAGAAAAGTTTGGCTATCACTCTTCTATGGAAGAATAAATGGGTAGACTAGACTATCAAGCCTTGATAGGGTAACTAGTCTAAGAGAATGGAAAATACTTATAAAACACGTCTTCATTTTTCCGTCCGGTCTTTTTTTAATTGTCTTAGTCAGTCAACTGGCTTAGAAGAATTAAGGTTATTAAAGATACACAACTCACAATAAACACCTCATTGCAGTGTTATTCTGGCAATGTTATCTTTTGTGAAGGAAAGTAATTTCACTCTAAATGTGTTACTGTTAAGTCTAAAATGTCCAAAGATACTGTAACTTTGTCATTTAACAACCGAAATTGCATTTTTATGATTAAAATTGAGCAATCATTCGTTGTTACAAAAAAAGAGTGTATTTCTTGATTCAGAACGTTTTGTTTTTCACTTAAAATCGATATTGATCACACTATATCGATTTCAAAAGCATCAAAGAAGCACAAATACATATGTGCGGTAGGTGTGGCCAAAATCTCACGTTTTTCTAATAACCATGAAATAAAATTTCAGAAAAATCGATACATTTTAATGAATCATAGACAACATTTTAATGTCTTATTATAGAGTAGGATTGAAGACAATAGTCATCTGCAAACATATTTAATGTGTTTGAATAACAAGGGTTCACCTCGGAATGTGCAGCTGCTATTCCTGAGAGGCAACGAGCATTTCGTAAATTTGGCCGCCATAGGTCAGCTACTAATAGACATAGATTTATAGAGTACAGAAATAATTGCAAGGCAGTGATAGGCGAAGCAAAGGTATAATGAGTTAACAAAAAACGCATTCAGTCACAGAAACTAGGTACTCGTGATTTCTGGAAAATCTACAATAGTGTAGTGAACAATGGCCAATCAACAATTCCCCCGCTATTAAACAACAATGGTGTCGTTTGCACGGCCACTGATAAGGTTGAACTACTCGCCCAGCGTTTTGCTTCTAACTCCACTTTGGATTCAGATAACCATCCCCTCCCCAAATTCACTTTGCGGACCGAAGCCACTCTTGATAACCGGATCATCAACCCATCCCAGGTCAGAGACATCATAAAAAACCTTGACATCTCCAAAGCTTGTGGGTCTGATCTTATACCTGTAATAGTAATAAAGAAATGCTCTGCTTAACTGGCCCCTGTCCTCTCCAAACTCTACAATAAATGCCTAGCTGCCTAGCTGAATCTTGCTTCCCCGATAGCTGGAAAATTGCCTCTGTGGTACCAGTCTACAAGAATTCTAGGAATATAACCGATCCTCAGAACTACCGCCCAATCAGTCTACTGCCGATCTTTGCTAAAATCCTTGAATCTTTAATCAATCTAGCGATAGTACGGCACTTAGTTACTGCTAAACTTCTTTCTAACCGCCAGTATGGATTTAGACAAGCACGATCTACTTCAGACATCCTAACGGCCATCTCTTAACGCATGTATTATACCCTCGACAAGGCAAGAGAAGCTAAGGCAGTAGCGCTTGATATATCCAAGGCCTTTGACAACGTATGGCATGAAAGGCTTCTCCTGAGAATACGCTCACATGGTATTATTGGGCAATTACTTAATATAATTAAATCCTTACGAAGCAAAAGAAAAATCCAAATTGTCCTCGATGGTCGTTAATCTAAGCAACATGACATAAGTGCTGGTGTACCCCAAGGATCTATCCTTGGACCTTTATTGTTCCTGATCTATATAAAGGATCTTCCTGATAACATAGAGTCTGAGATTGGTTTATTTGCTGACGACACCACGCTTTACTCTCGCCATGTTGGCAAAACCGACGCGATCATATCCGAGGCAATGGATGAATCCTTAGAAAATGACCTCCAGGCTGTAGTGGATTGGGGTCATAAATGGTTGGTAACTTTCAATGCCGCAAAGATTAAGCTCCTTTCCTTCAATAACTACAAGAAACCTCTCAAACCACCGATTGTCATGGCAAATAACACCCTACCTGAAAGTTCATCATTCAAACTCCTCGGCCTAACTTTCACAGGTAACATGAATTGGAACAAATACATTGAATACATTGCCAAGGCTGCCGCTAAGAAGGTTGGCTCCCTCTACCGTGCTAGTAAACTCCTCACAGCTGACATTTTCCTGTATCTCTACAAAGCCACCATCCGCCTATGCATGGAGTATTGTTTCCACATCTGGGCTGGTGCATCATCTACTATTCTCTCCCTCCTTGACAAGGTCCAAAAAAGAGTCGCCAACCTAATAGGTCCCTCACTGTCAACCAAGCTCAAGTCCCTGTCCCATCGCCGCAATGTAGCATCCTTGTGCTTGTTTTACAAATACTTCAATGGATTATGCTCCGAGCAATTGGCTACTCTGGTGCCCCCTCGATGTAAATTCACTAGACCAACTCGACAATCAACTAAATCTCATCCATTCACTGTGGAGGCCTCAAGATGCTGGAGAGCTTTCTACTCAAATAGCTTCTTTCCTCGTGCTGCTGGCCTCCGGAACTTCCTCCCTGTCCACTGTTTCTCCGACAGTACTGACATGCAGAAATTTAAAACTAATGTAAACAGACATCTCGCTGCGCAGATCTCAATTTAGGTTGACCCCCAACCTTCTCCCTTTTTTTTTCTCAGTAGCCCCTAACGTCTAGTGTGGCGGCCTGCTTTGTTTGGGGTGAACTATGTTAAAAGAAAAACAAAACAATAATATTTCTGAATAATTTCCTATTAAATTAGTTGTGTGCTGCTATCAACACAAATTGATCCTGCGTGAATCTGGAGTGTTACATGCTTTGTGTGGAGTCATTATTTACTTACCCCAACGGGGAAATGTTAGATATAAAAGATCAGTTTCAACTATGATGGGAATCAAGATCCGCCAAAATAACAGTTATGGATCTGAACACTAAGGCCTGTAAATGTCCCAGTGGCACCCTTTAACGAATAAAGATGTGCTAGGCTTAAGACTATAAAGCTATACCTTCTGCGAAATAAGTAGGTAATATATTGGAGGCTGGACTCCTGATTGGAGAATATATACTATAAATTTATCTCAGCTAAAACGCTGGATATAAATGTAATGGTTGTGTGGGGGATGCTAACGCATTCTATTCCTCTTAAATATTGAAGAAAAACGAGCAAGAAAACGTCAACATTCAACACAAATGAAGGGCAAATAAAATATCCAATATTCAAACATTTATAAGAACAACAACAATTTATTTTGCATTTTTACACATAAAATTTATGTTCCATATTTGACGAAAGTCTTTTAGCGTCTTTTGGATAAATGACTCTTTGACGGCTTGAAAGAAATAAGTGTCTTTTTGTTATTTAAAGCAATGTCTCTTTAAATAAGTTTTGTATGGAGAAAAACGCACGTGTGTGTGTGTGTGCGTGTGTGTGCGTGTGTGCGCGTGTAATTGAAAAGAGAGAAAGAAAATGCCAAGCTTACTATGAGTGTCCAGCAGTCAGAAAAGGGGAGAAGGAATGATTTGACGCGACAGGTAGTCGTCGCATCTCTTGCGAGTGGCCGATGGAGCGAAACAATTCTCCCTGTTGTGTCTGAAGAAATTCTGGCAAAGAGACCGGACCGTCGCAAACGACGTTTATATATGTCCTAATCAGCAGGGGCAGTGACCGGAAACATATGATCCCTATTTTGGCGTTTTCTGCGGGGTGTTGAAAAACGCCTGTCGACTGCTGTTGAAAGGTGAATTCCATAGTTGCATCAACACTACGGGAATAGTTAAATAAACCTTTTGTCAGTCCATTTCGTCAATTTAATTGTTCTAAACGAAGTTAACATCTGGAATACGAAATTAAATATAGATTTTGTTTCAGCAAATTTATACGAATGATAATGAAATAGAAAGAAAGAAACGGTCATAAATTCTCATCGCGTCTGTACATCCTGACATCATCTACCTTTGACCTTCTGTGCCCGTTTATCTCATAACATCCGAATCCTTAGCCCTCCCAAATATGTGTACACTTTCGATGTAATAAAAACATTAATATAACCTATACGCTACAAATAATGTTCTGATGTTTCTATGTTACTAATCGGATTCAAAAGTTTTGTACAAATATTGTAAATCTCTTAACACTTATTTTCGCTAAATTCCATATAATGTCACATTAATACTATTAAAACTAAATTCACAATGACGTTAATCTGTTCGCATTCCAATATGCGCTTTACTACCGACAGATTTTTATTTACGCAACTAATTCAATTGTCTCTTTATTTTTATTTTCCTTTCACACTAATTCATGTACCATACTTATAATTTGATTAACCTATTGTATTTCTACGATCCTCTGGAATGGAACATTCTCTTTCATTGTTTCATCGTAACATCTAATCTAGGATTATGAGGTCAGTCGTACTTTCCATCAGACTACTGAGACCTAATTGAATACCGGTTATACGTTTAACGTTAAATTATTATTCGAACTAAGCATTACAAAAACAGCTGACAAACGTGTATAACGTCCTTAAGTTTCCCCTTGTTGTACTGTGTTAAAGCGAATGCCATAATTGCGAAAACGCATCTTTGAATGAACGATCTGTCTGGTGTCAGAGAGAGAAAAGAAAACGATTATTAGTGGCTTAACGAATATTCTTGATTCTATGCACTTTATTTGTAAATCTGTTCTTTCATGTTGTGTGAGCTCCGTTTTAAAGCTCAATATCATAGATTAAGTATTTTGTTTTCACCTCAGCAAGTTGGTACATTACCCAGGCGATCAATAATACAGACCTGCCAAACATGCGACTAGGGTCCACGACTGGGGGTTACACATGTTAAGATAAACATTACTACTCAATAATAATTACCAAGAAAAGTTTCAGTATAATATTTCTTAGTAATGCCTAGTAATTAGCAACTATACATATTATTATAAAGTAGCTTACAATTATTGATGTATGTCGATCAAATCAAATGTTAAAAGTGCAATAATATAAAAGAACGAAACTCACAAAAAATCATTTTATTCAGCATGAATTAAACAGAATTTTGATATTTCAAAAATCTATGAGTCACTCTGTTCATATTGACTACTTGATTACAAAAAATATAATGACATAATAAAATCAGAAAGCAAATTCAACATTTTACAAAGTCAAATACTTTATGAACAAAATAATGTTCGGAGAAACAATTTTGATAATTTTTACAAATTTTATGCTTTTTACTTATACAATTTGTTAGCCAGGCCTGTATTATGGATCGCCTTGTACAGGACAACTTCATATAACAATATTTAAAAGAAAAGCTGAACTAAGCGTGAACTGGAAGTGCTAAACAACTATCAAGTAAACAGAGCGATGGGTTGTCATACGATATTGGGATCCTACAAAATACATTTCTTCATTTAGAAGTAGACGTTAGTTTGTTGGGAGTATTTAGCGTGTGGGCTTTAAATAACTTGAAAAACATGTCTGAGATAAAAGCTGATTGTTCATTAAAAATTGAAAGAAATCACGCAAAAGAAGGGTCGATGTTTAAAATAACTTATACTTAAAATACTTACGCCGACACATGATAGATACACATTTAATAGATTTATATAAAGCTATATACATGCCATATAAACAGTAGGCTTATTGATCTTGCCCTAATTGAACTATATATATTAGACGGTGTAAACGATGTTTGCAAACTTATTATCAAAATCATTAACGGGAATACATATGTTACATAATGAGAGTCAAGTTTTTGGTGGGAAACTCTTAAATGTCAGATGTCAGCTCCGACGGAAGTTGAAGAAGTCACGAGACTTTCGATTAGGTCTCTTTCACTCTCTCAACCGGCGATATTTCAACCAGATGACGCGTATGACTGCTTTTAAAGCAGATGGCTGTTGTCGGTAGACGGGCTAGCTGGCGATCTACCTATTTTTCCCTCATGTAAAGTAAACCTCTTTTGCGTCTCTGTTTTAAATAAATTATATTAAAACACTAAATAAGCAGCGTCGGACGAAGAACAAAATGTGGCTACATCAACAGCCACAACGAAGGCGACGATAAAGTCACGCGTTCATGACAGATTCTTTGGACTCATAGTAAGCTACAATATAACACATATATAAAAAAGTGTTGTCGGGTAGTTTTCACTTCATTTGAGCATCAATCACCGTCTTTTTCCTCATTTATTATGACGAGGACCTAAACACTATGAAAGTGTGGGCTTTTAAAAACGAATACGTTTCTACCAAAAATATCATATAATTTTGTCGACAAAATTTCACGTCCATTGTAATCAATAATTTGTCCTCACTATGCTATACAAGGCATGAATGTGTAATACGTTTTCAGACTATGCTCATAGTGCAAATTGATGTCTTACATCTTTTAGATATTCCGCCACATATGTTATTCGAATCAGCATAAAACCATTTATTTACTGAGCCATTTTACAGTTTACCAATTAAACTCTTATAAAACCATATTCGCATGAATTGTTGATAAATTATGATGAAAATTGTTTACTTTTAGTTAGGAATATTTGTTAGATCAATCAATTTGTTTTCTTATTCCATTTAATTTTAAACTTGTGTTGGTAGAAAATATGTGTAGTATATATAAGTTCCGTCAATATAATAATCTATATATTAATACGATAGCGTGTGTGTTCGTGTGTCACGCTTCCGGCAAAAGCTCTGCGCATGCGTGCCGCGCCTAAATTTAGAAAAACAGTCACTAGCCTGCGTTTAGTAATATTTTTATATGTTTCACTCTGGCGCAATGGTTAGCGAGGTAGTAATTTTACTTCGGCCCGACTGGTTTATAGTTCGATCCCAACCAACCTCTAAGATTTTTATTCTACATTTCGAGGGGAAGGGGAAGAAATAATACATTTTTTTTATCACCTGGGTAAAAACTACTTTTTTTGTGTTGCTTACAACTTAAAACTATTTTTTTGTTTTTATGTTGGCGTTTTTAATGGCATTGTTTATTTAATTACGTTGACTGCTTAAAAAGTAGGGTATCGGCCAGTATTATTTTGTTGTTGTTTTTTTTTTTTTTAACGGATGGCATATCAACCTTTTTTTAGTAGATATGCGCAGTGTCCATCGTACACGAGTTACTATTTTAAACATTATTTCACTCTTATCCAGAAGGGAGGTTCATAATAAAGCAAGTGTAACTTACTAACAAATAGAGGGGGCTTTGTTACATTAGGACCCGTATTGTAAACATTATTTCGTGTAATTTACACGGGTTCCGCTAGTCTATATAAAAACGTTAATTATTGGATTCTTGTCTACAATTGGAAGCGGGAAATTTATCAGGCGAGATAACTTCACTTTATAACGGTTTAACTCATTATATTCACATTCCATTGAAACAATGTAAGTACATTTTGGGTTCTAAAATTGTTTTTCTTTTAAAAATAAAGAGGCCTATACATTTTACAACATTATAACTCATTTAAAATTTTCAATTATTTAAATATAAAGAAGTCTTTACTTTTTTGAAGACGTACAAATTACACGTTTACAAATAGAATTAATAAATTCATCCTACGTGAGGAAGAATAGTCTTCCTAATAAATACCGAAATATTTCTAGTATATTATCTCATTTTCGTTGTTGTAGAACGAAACTGAAATGATATTGTATTATTCCCATTAAGTTTTTCGTACTTTCGAGTCCTGGGTATGACCTTGAAATATATCCGATTGTTAGGCTCCAATTTGCGATATTTGCGGAGTCCCATAATTACGATGACTCTCAGCTTCACTTTCACTCGAAATGGTAGTACCTGTCAGCACCAGTCTATTCCCCAAGCAGTTCCGTCCTATCTATCTTCATATAGATACGTTGATGGCGTACCATGTTCAGTTCTCCTCGACTCGAAATGGTCACGTTCTATTTTGAGCTCAAAACTCTTTTAGTTTTGGTCGAAGAAGTATATGATGATAACCACGCTTAGTGCAAGTACGCAATCCTGCGGCAAAATCTTCACCATCACGATTCGCTCAACAACCGGTAACAAGAGCACAATTCCGACCTGTTGCTTGCCATCAATGCTATCAAGGCGCTCGGTTGTGTTTATATTACGCATACCGGAGACGTGAACTTTAGAGAAGCAGGGTCTGTCTGACCAGTACTCAGCTTCGATGAAGCTTATTTTAATGAGCAATTCGATGAGCGGCAGAGAGTTGTTGGTTCGCCATGTCTAGAGAACAGAACAAGCAAGTTGAGAAAAAAGTACGAGCGTGAGTTGCTAACCTGGAAGGATAATGATAGGTTGCTGTTGTATACAGGAAAATAGTTTGTATGACAATACTACAAATAAACAGGCATAATGTGCATCCTGTAATGGAATATCGAGAAGTCAACACCTACGTTGACGCATTCACGGGTTCAGCAGATGTGTGCGCGGTAAAACTAGGAGAATTGAGAGAGGGCGTGTGTGTCTTCATTTAAGACACCAAGAAGGTGGACTTGCAGATTTACTTTTGCCGCAACAAACAGTTATGTTTATAAGACAAAAATGTTGTCTAGACCGGTTGGGATTCGGATTGAATGTGGCGCCTTTGATAATGCGGTCCGAGCTCGAGGCGGTATAAGCACAGGACGAGACAATAAAGAATAGCTACGCCAGCATATATAAACGATATATATATATATATATATATATATATATATATATATATATATATATATATATATATATCGGTTGGAGGGGGACCTAGAATAGCTGACCTCTTTTTTAAGATACGTTAACTACCTTCCCAAGCCCCTACATACCGTCCGTGGTATATCATACAATTTTCCCCTCTCTCTCTATATATAGTGCTCTCTTTCCCCCTCACTGTATTGCCTTCCGTTATAAATCGTGCAATCTCTCCCTCTCTCCTCCCCTCTCTCTCTCTCCTTTTATATATATATATATATATATATATATATATATATATATATATTAAATATGTTGTCACTTTCCTCCACCTCGACTTACGTTTTAAATAGTTAATTCCCCCCTCTCTCAAGATATGTATTAGATATGTTGTCGCTCTCTCTATATGTATATTGAATTGATGTAGTGTGAATTTCTCTTTTTTCATTTTCATAAATGTAATCACCTCGCTTGGATGCTTGACAATACCACAGCGCTGAAATAAGTTATTGCACCGGTGATTATGTGATTCCGTGTTATTTTATTTTTATTATATATATATATATATATATATATATATATATATATATATATATATATATTAATGAGGATATAGCGTCTCTCGGAATTCGTAAAGAAGCACTTCGGCTATACAGACTGATGAGCCAGGAACCGGAGATTGCAAAAACGATGACAGAGTGCACAGCTACAGGTTTCAGCAAACGTCGTACTACCGCCACTACACTAGACTGGAATGAAAAAAAAATCAATGATGTTCATTTGAGACATATGCTTTTACCCGGGCACATCAATTGGATCCCGCTTCTAGATAGTGATACGTAGATGGACGTTCGCTCGCTGGTTCGGGGGGTTGCGCTTGCCGTCGATCGAGTGATTATCGGCAACGTATGATGGTTGCGTGTATGAGATCATGTGACCTGTTTATCCAATCCGTGTACTGGAAGTTCGAATTCATTTAAATTTCAGTGTTCCGTATCTCAAACATTTTACACATGTTTCTTTTTGGCCATTAACAGGAAACAATGTCTTACACATAACAGCCGAACACCTTTTATCGGCGAACATATTTCTTATCGTGGTGGTAATAAGTAATAAAAGCCATTAAAAACGAACAATAAATAACTTCATTAATAGCTCTGATATATGATTTACTGCATCTTCTCTTCCCAAATCCTGTGTAGGAGAACTTGAAAAGTAGCGTCTGATCATTTTCAAGACAGGGGCAGACACTCTCTCGCTTTTTAACCATCTACGTCTTTCCCTATCAACGCCCAACACATTGGCATGGCGGAGCTGGATGCTGTCCTAAGAGGAGTCGACCTTGCACTCAAATGGCAAGCCATGGTTTTACACATGAAAACAGACCCATGTAAAACTGAATGACTAATGCTTTTACAGGAAAATCATTGTTGAACACCAAGAGTGCGAGCGAGATGCTTATAAAGTGGCGACTGAAAACAGTGACCGCATTTGCAAAAGAGCACATGTAAGCCGATGAAAAATGAGTAAGTTCTGAACAGAATCGGACTAATTTTCTGACGAGTTCCCCCCATAGGGAGGCACTATAAGAGAATATCAGGCGAAAGTGAGACTTCTATGTCAGAGAGGAGACTATGTTAATTCTTGCAGCAATAACATAACATTTTAATTTATTGAATTTATTTTTAAAATAAACATTAAAAAATAATGTTAAATATGATTTATATGCATATTTATATAATATATTCCTTGTTTTGTAGTTGACATGAGATAATAAAGAGTTTGGAAAATAAATAATAAAAAAAAATAATAAATCAATATTCGTAAAAAATATAATTTCCGGTCATTCGGTCTCGTAGACTTCTCAACCCTGTCAGTATCCGTTACCTCTAAAAACCTACCATTCGCCCATAATAAGAAATAATTACATCAATATTCGTAAAAAATACAAGTTTAGGTCAGTCTCACCCCTGCTAGTATCCTACACCTCAACACATCCACCATTAACCCATCGATGGCAACTCTGTGCTAGTACATCAACCAGTATAATCTCCCTCGTAGACAGAGTACAAAAAAGAGACTCAAACTTAAAAAAAGTTCCAGCATTGTCTACCAACCTCCAGTATCTGTCCCATCGCCGCAATATGGAGTCTAAGCGGCAATATGATTTGAGTCGGGTGAATAAGAACAGTTTTCCCGCCATTTGTCGCGATGCAATTGATTACATATTTGACTTTACCATGTGCATATCGATCAGTTTATCTAAATATATTAAAAATAATATTTCATTTATCTAAGTAAATTCAGATACTTATTATCGGCAGCAAATTATAATATCAAAGTCTGGAGGCCAATGACATGTTCACATAAATTATTTTAATTAGTATTAGTAACAATTTTAAGAATGGAAATCATATTTTTTTGTTATTAATTCAGAATTAAACACATCCCAGGTGTCAGCTCGAGTTTCTGTGTGAATTGGTTATGCTTATAAGTTACGTGGAAATAATGGCACAGTACTTGAACACCCTAAAGAAAGTCATTTAACGAACATTAGATGAATCTTATCTGTTTTAATGTGTCTTCATCACTTCTTTTTAGAACTAAAAACGACCGCTTTCTAGAGTGCATTGCCACGTGTGATTAAATGTTTACGATTATATAATAAGCATATATAATTATATAATAAGCATATATGATTAGTGCAATAGTAGGTCAAGATAGAGCTCCAAAACATTTTCGCAAACAGCATAACTTTCAATAGTTGGTGATGAGACTGTTTACTTGGATACAATGGATTATAAATTATAGCCTCCCGAATCACAGCTAAACAATTACTACAATCAGTTTGTATGTGTGCATGTGTCTCTGTATGTGTGTCCGCAGCACTAGTCAACAGATGAACGAGTCAAACCTGTGGAATGACAAAGCGCATGTCTCAAAGGTCACTTTGCTGAAGTGTAACGGATTCAAATATATAATATTGCCTCGACTACAAAAAAAGTATTTTCAAGAATATTTATTTCGACTTGCTGGGGAAGGGTTTCATAAACTGTCATGGTGATCTACCAATTGAGGAAGGTTGCCACTAAAATTGTATTTCTTTTACTGTATAAGTTTTAAAACTTTAGACAAATAAAAGTTTAAAACTAAAATGCCGTCACAGAATCTCGAACAACAGCGAATGTCTACGGCTAGTTGTTTATAGATTAAAATGTTAAAACACTTTCGCAAAAAGTATTTCTATTTTTTTTTACTAAAACGTCACCGCTTATCAAGGAATAAAGGTTACTCGAGGGTAAGGGTTAATTAGCTTTTTAGATGGACGGTGAGACAGCATCGTAAGGATGAGTAACGATGGTTGTAACTGGTCTATTGTTTTAGAGTTGTTCATGTTGGAATGAAATATATTTTGTGTAAAATATCGGTAGATGAAACAATAGAAAGAATCTTATGGCGATCTATCAAATATCGTCAGACATGGACTCTTCCAGCCACTATTAATAGTGACCATTTTAGTAACAGACAGTGCTCCTATGACCGAACAAAAAGCAACAGCTGACAACACGTGATTTCTGTACTTTCTCTACATACATTCTTTTGCTAACTCTACCTCATTGTTGTCTTATTAGTGGTTGGTCATTTCAAGGTCACACCATTAACAAAGATACGACCGCGTTGGAGGTGGCTCATGCTTCGAATGTTAGGCAACTGAAATACTTTAAGTTCTTTCTATTTGACACACATTCTCTACGTCTAATTGTTTTTTTTAACTTTTATCAACAACGTTGAGGTTAAGCTGAGTTATAAGCTTTTAAATTATTTTCTTATCGGCCTACTTTACTCATTAATTATGATAATTGCAACTTTCTTCGTGACTATTGTTCATATAGGAGTGTTGTTCTTCCAAGAATAACGACAAACAAAAATAGTATTACATATCTTTATTGTTCGATTGCAACGAACGAGTAGAGTAAGTGAGAATAGTTAGGGTGGAGAATACACGGGAGTTAAATTCAACTGATCTACCGAATTCGCTATCTAACCGCTTTTTCTCGATCTTAATTCGAGCCGAATGATATAACAATCCGCATTTTATACGCCAATTCTGGGATTTGGCCTACGAGATTATATGACTTCCAGTCATGTATTTTTTGTTTAAGAAACGGTTATATTCGCCCGCTGCTTCTACAAGTGTATTTTGCAGGTATATCAGTATCAAATAGCCGCATGTTATGCTTCTGGTCACTTCAGTGCCCATGCGCCAATCAGTCGGATGTTATGCTTCCTGCCAGTTTGATATTTCTGCGTCAATCAGTCGGATGTTATGCTTCCTGCCAGTTTGATATTTCTGCGTCAATCAGTCGGATGTTATGCTTCCTGCCAGTTTGATATTTCTGCGTCAATCAGTCGGATGTTATGCTTCCTGCCAGTTTGATATTTCTGCGTCAATCAGTCGGATGTTATGCTTCCTGCCAGTTTGATATTTCTGCGTCAATCAGTCAGATGTTATGATTCCTGCCAGTTTGATATTTCTGCGCCAATCAGTCGGATGTTATGCTTTCTGCCAGTTTGATATTTCTGCGTCAATCAGTCGGATGTTATGCTTCCTGCCAGTTTGATATTTCTGCGTCAATCAGTCAGATGTTATGCTTCCTGCCAGTTTGATATTTCTGCGTCAATTAATCGGATGTTATGCTTCCTGCCAGTTTAATATTTCTGCGCCAATCAGTCGGATGTTATGCTTTCTGCCAGTTTGATATTTCTGCGTCAATCAGTCGGATGTTATGCTTCCTGCCAGTTTGATATTTCTGCGTCAATTAATCGGATGTTATGCTTCCTGCCAGTTTGATATTTCTGCGTCAATCAGTCGGATGTTATGCTTCCTGCCAATTTGATATTTCTGCGTCAATCAGTCGGATGTTATGCTTTCTGCCAGTTTGATATTTCTGCGTCAATCAGTCGGATGTTATGCTTTCTGCCAATTTGATATTTCTGCGTCAATCAGTCGGATGTTATGCTTTCTGCCAATTTGATATTTCTGCGTCAATCAGTCGGATGTTATGCTTCCTGCCAGTTTGATATTTCTGCGTCAATCAGTCGGATGTTATGCTTCCTGCCAGTTTGATATTTCTGCGTCAATCAGTCGGATGTTATGCTACCTGCCAGTCTTATATTTCTGCGCCAATCAGTCGGATGTTATGCTTCCTGCCAGTTTGATATTTCTCCGCCAATCAGTCGGATGTTATGCTTCCTGCCAGTGTGATATTTCTGCGTCAATCAGTCGGATGTTATGCTTCCTGCCAGTTTGATATTTCTGCGTCAATCAGTCGGATGTTATGCTTCCTGCCAGTTTGATATTTCTGCGCCAATCAGTCGATGTTATGCTTCCTGCCAGTCTGATATTTCTGCGTCAATCAGTCGGATGTTACTTTTTCGGCCAGCTGTAATCGCTCTTATCTTAGATCCAATATTCTAAACGATGCAGTTTCCCGTGTTTAAATATGACTGTTATTTGTTATGTGGGAATATTTCTTACGTCCTTAAATTCGAAGAACACGTGGAATGTATGTTTTTTATTCACGAAAACGCATTGATGGCGTCATATCAGGTTTTACATTGAACATAATAACTTGTAATAAAAACAAAAGCAAAAGTCTATTTGTCAGAACAGTGTATGTGTGACTAAAACTGAAACAAAGGATGGAGTACTCTCTCATAACTACGGTATTTTTTTTCTGACGACTCCCTAATGCTCACAGCAGTTCGACTGCCAAACATGTTCTGCCTGATGTCCACTGAGTGTGTCAGTTATGGATTGCAAATCACGTGATCCAGATGCATGAATATCCTAGTTCCGATATGTTCTTTTTTTTACTCAAATCAAGGTCCTGCATGGCAGACAATGACGTACTGTCTTCCGCCGAGAATAAAATAAACCCTTTTCTTCACCGTTTCCACCATTTAACACAGTCTCCATTTCGTAATGTCTGCCACGGTTATTAAGACTATTTTCATCTACCGGTGTTATTTTATTTTTTGTGTGGTAAAACTAGCTCTGCACCTGTGCTAATTCGCCAACAAACAAACAAAAACATTTTATTGTTTTTAGGAAATTGCACTTAAACAACCAGAACATTAGACGGAAAAAACAAAAACAATATTTAAGACTTTTTATTAGAGGCTCACTTACGCTCACAATGTCACGTAAAATGATTACCTACTCCCGGGCTACCACACTGTCATGATCATCTATTTCCGGTTCTTAAAAAAATAGTTTGTCCAGAAGTAGGTAATCTAAATAACCTGTTAGCCCAGGGGTAGTTGATCTTTTTTATCTTAAATCGATATGCTAAACTCACAACGCAGGTGGAAAGAGACGACAAAGAAAGTAACCCGGACGAAGGTAACTCGGCTGGGAATCGAATAATAATGTAAAGTCAGAAAAGAAAGAAACAAAGAAAGAATTATTTTAGACAGAGATTGGAAATAGGAACATTCCTTTTGTCCGTGATGTCAATAGGTCGAAACAATACAAAGATAATGTTATAGTTCTGAAAGAATTAACCATTTGAAATTAAGCCTTGAAGTAAACGAGGAGAATCGGCGTATATTTACGTAAGTAATCAGTAGATTTAGCACAGGTAATATTAATCCCACAAGCGCTGTAGAACTGTTTCCGCAATAAACAACCGGGCACAAAGTTACACAAGAAGTTAACAAAAAATTGTTAACATGACGAATAATTTATTATACTGATAATCCACGAAGTACCATTTTGTTGCAACAAACTTCTTCTTCTTTTTCTTCTTTCTCTTCTTTTTCTCTTTTTCTTCTTCTTCTTTTTCTTCTTCATCTACTTCTTATTATTCTTCTTCTTTTCTGTTTCTTTTTCTTCTTCTTCTTCTTCTTCTCTTTCTCTTCTTTTTCTCTTCTTCTTCTTCTTCTTTTTCTTCTTCATCTACTCCTTCTTCTTCTTCTTCTCTTCTTCTTCTTCCCTTCTTCTTCTTCTTTTTCGTTTACTTCTTCCTCTTCTTCTTTTTCTTCTTTTTCTTATACTTCTCTTCTTCTTCTTTTTCTTCTTCTTCTTCTTCTTCTTCTTCTTCCTCTTCTTCCTCTTCTACTTCTTCTTCTTCTTCTTCTTCTTTTCATTCTTCTTCTTCTTCTTCTTTTCATTCTTCTTCTTCTTTTCATTCTTCTTCTTCTCTTCTTATTCTCTTCTTCTTCTTCTTCTTCTTCTTCTTCAGGGCTATGGGAATCTGACAGAAAGACAGAGAGATAATGACCGATCGAGTTGGTGAGAAAAATATGATCACGTGTTTTGTTTAAAAAAGCATTGTATCGTTATCTCTTTCAAAGAGAATACCTCCTGACCGACAAGAATCAAAAGTGTGAATTTGATTACGGAACATCGGATTGGTCAATATAAACGATGACAGTGGATTTTATCGTATTACAATCAGCCTGTCACAGTAATATCATATCTATCGCAACCCTTTTAAATTTTAAATTTTTGTTCATGCGTCTCTATTTCAATAACGAATCACAACAAGATTACGATGCTATTTCAAAATGAAACCATGTGGTCGACAGGCAGACATGTAAGTGTCACAGCCATTTTTCCGCTAAATGCGCATATGAAAATGACACATCCTAAGAATATCTGTTACTGTTTTATTTTT
>OY744521.1:15801800-15876800 GCA_963556195.1 Sepiola atlantica | reverse complement strand
AAGGTCCGAGCATTATCCGCACTCTTCCAGTGTAGGTCTTGTGTGTGCTGTCTCTCCTCGGTCTTGTTATCCTCCTTGACCCTCTACAAATACTTTGTTTGGTGTCGGCCTACGCCGGCACAATTTTTTTGGGGGGTGGGGGAGAATGGAAGGGCGAGATCTTATGGTAGAAGAGAAGGGGGATATCTTATTATTATTATTATTATTATTATTACTAATAGTTCTCACACAGTTCATCATCAGTTATTGCTCACTGATAATCATTGGTGGTGTTCCCTGGAGTCTGAGTGACAACAAGTCTCCCAAGGTTTCCAGTACTCTCCACCTCTTTTAATAACTATTGCAAATGACTTTGCGTTATCACAACAGAGGCTTACCATCGATTCCTCGCTGTCAAGGACCATTGGTCTACTTTGGGATTTTGGTAGTAACAAGCCTCCCCAAGGTCACAGTCCACTCTGCACTCTTCCAGTAGAGGTCTGGTTAGTGCTCTCCCTGCCCTGATTTTCCATCCTCCACGACTATATTGTGCAGTATCAACCGATGCACTTTCCATCACTTTTGGGGGTTAGTTTGCTCTTTTTGCTTATTGGTTTCATGTGCTGGCTTTTTTTTCTGTGTTTTTGCTTTCTTCCTATTGAATCTTCCATATGACAGGTTAGCATTCGTCGCTAATGTGGGTTTGTTTCCGCATGCAAGAATTTTCCTTAAGATTTCAGCTCTATTCAACATTGTCGTCATTTGTATCGTCTCAGTCTTCCCTTTGATTCCAATTTCTCGCAGCCATTTTTCCATGTTTTGGGGTGATAGTTACTGGTGTGCCACGAGTATTGGTATTATATTGACTGTTTTCATATATCATACCCCTTTAAATTCTGCGACACGTACCGTGTATATGCTTATTTTTTCTGTTTTCTTGATCTTAATCCTGTGATCTGCTGGAACAGCAAAATGTACGATTTGGCAGGATTTACCCTTCTTCTTGACTAGTATGACATCCAGTCTCCTTAGTTGTATGAGTTTATCAGTGTGCACCTCTATATCCAAGATAATGTGTTTGTTTTTCTTTTTCTAGTACTGTTTTGGTTTATGTTTGTACCATTTGATCGCGAGTTCGGAATGCAGTCGTTTGCATAGTTCTCAGTCTACAGCTTTTCTAATACAATTATTAATGTTCTTGTATTTATTTGGGCCCAGTTGCTGCATTTACTTATTATGTGATTTACTGTTTCGTTTCTTTGTCCACACAGTCAGCATTAACTGTTTTCCTGAGTTTTATCAAATTTAGCGTTTATGTAGTTTGTCCTAATCGCATTGTTTTTTGTAGTCGTTTGCAAAGATTATGTTTCTGTTTAAGTGTTCGTTTTTATCCATGTCCAGCTGTTTTTTTTGGCCTCATCTTTTCTCAGCCTTATGATACATCCATGTAGTTGTTTTGCTTTCAACTTTTCTTTTCTTGTCATTTTGTGCTTCATATGTTGATTATTGGGACGCTGGCTTCTTGTGTTCTGGGTTATGTATTTCTCCAGCTCTTATTTGTGTCTTGCACAAATTTGCTATACTTACCAATCCTCTTCCCCCTTCGTGTCTTTTAACGTAGAGTCTATCCGTATCGTCTTTTGGATGTAGTGCGTTGTGTATTGCCATTAATTTTCTAGTCCTCTGGTCAAGGTGCCTGAGTTCTATTTTAGTCCAGCCTATGAATGGTCAACAGTATCTTGTTGGTGATACTGGTCAGAGTTGTATTCCTTTTACTAGATTTCTGTCCTATTATTATTTTGTTAAAGTTTTTTTGTTCTTCGCAAATATTCTTTTCCAATCTTCTCTTTCATTTTTGTAAATTTGATGGTGCCTACTTTCAGAACTCCAAAATATGTATAGCTATCCTGTTCGGCTAGCGCTCTCATCTTCTCTTGATTGGGCAGTTCCATACCTCTGTTTTCTACATTGTTCCCCTTTTCATCTATATCAGTGCACACTTTTCTATTCCAATTCAATTTGAATTTCCTGGCTGAAGATTCTGGTCGTATTTATCAGCTTTTCCAGTTCCTTTTTCGTGTTTGCAAGTAGTTTCAGGTCGTCCATGTACATGAGGTAATTTATTTTTATGTTATGTGCCTGTAAATTTGTATCCGGAATAACATTTCTTTAGTATGTAGTTGAGTGTCACTATGTCTATAATAAATGGTAGTTGTGATAGGAAGTCTCCTTGGAACATTCTTCTCTGTATTTTTATTTGAGTCCGGTGTTGTCATCCAGCTGTCAGCTCTAATATATATGTTTCCATTGCTTGCTTAATAACATTAATAATCCAGTCGGATATATTGTACATTTTTAAGTATTCAATTATCCATGCTTGAGGGATTCTGTCGTAGTCTTTCTTGTAATCAATCCCTGCCATGGATAGCTTCTTTTATTCTGCTTTTTAGTTCCTGTAGGATCTTTAGATCAACGTATACCAGATCATGTGCCCCTCTTTTCCCTTAACGGCATCTGTTTCTTTCTTCGGGGAGCAGTCCACAATTCTTTTCCAACGGATGTGAGTGGTTGATTTATTCTCTCAGTTGTGCCATTAAGATTGTCCACATTGTCGGTGAATAGGTTGTTATTATTATTATGTGTACTCACTAGGAGCTCTCACACAAACCGTCATTAGTGATTGCTCACTGATGATCAGTGGCAGTTTCCCCTGGAGTCTGAATAACAATAAGTCTCCTCAGATGTTCAGCACTCTCCACCTCTATCAATAAGTACTGCAAATGAATGTTCGTTATCACAACAGAAGCGTAACATCGATTGATCGTTGGCAACGACCATTGGTCTTCTTTGGGATTTGGATGGCAATAAGCCTCGCGAAAGTCCCAGTGCTCTCCGCACTTTTCCAGCGGATGTCTGGTTAGTGCGCTACTCCTCCGTTTTTCCGCCATCCTTGACCTTTCACGACTGTGTTGTGTAGTATCAGCCGGAGCCGTTGCCATCACTTTTTATTGGGGGGGGGGGATATTTTATGATTTTCATTTTTTTTTGGGGGGGGGGTAGTATATGAAATATATTATTATTATTATTATTATTATTATTATTATTATTATTATTATTATTATTATTATTATTATTATTATTATTATTATTATTATAATTATTATCTTTTCTTTTTATTTGCAATGTTATTATTGTTTTATCATTCTAGTGTGTCACAATCTTCTCAAGTAACCACGGAGCACGTGTCAAACTTGTTATTCATTAAAGAGAACAAAAATTATCATATATCTTCACGTTAGAAATAACTTTGTTTTACACAAAAATGTTTTACTGATTTTTCTATTTTAAACAATTTTACATAATTAAGTTAATGATCTAACAATAACTTTCACGTTACATCGTAAACAAATATGTTGTTTATTGAAAAAAAAAATTAATATGAAATTATTTTGTAACTGAAATAAATAGCAATTATTTTGACGATGATTTTAAATAGGAGCTGTATCGTGTGTTTGGCGATTCTTTCTTAATGTTTCGTTTTATAACAATATAGATTATTTCTAATCATCCTATGTAGAGCACGACTATTAAAAATGAAGAATCAAACAATATTTATTTTAACGTATCGAACAGCTTTCCTTCGCCATTAAACCTTCGTTGTAAAATAGACACCTATTTTATATCTCGTGTAGATGAGGTATCTCTTTTAATTGCCATAAGTGATAAGTACTATGAGGAATTTGAGTTTATTTATCTATAAAATGTATGACTCTTTTACAATAAATCTGGTTATCGAAATTACTCCTTAGTCTTAAAGGAGCCTCTACTTTGAAGTTTCGACCACATGTGTATAGATAATATTCGTAAAACAAATTTAAGTATTTTTAATTTGGATTATTCCGTCAACGGATCTCATATTGTGAGAATACCAGTCAATATAACAGTCGTTCGAATAATTCAAACAATTAAAATTATTAATCGTCACATAAAAAAATCCCAACAGATAATATCAAATCAGACTCGAAATAATAAATAAATAGAAACGTTAAGAATAATTAATTATTGTTATCATAATAGGGATTCGCAAAACAAATGTAGTCGTTAATGTAAACATATTTGAGTTAATACAATATTTTGAATTTATTACACTTTTAGATGTTTATTTTGAATCCCATTATTTTAAAATCTCATGTTGTTAAGTATTGACATGTTTGAGGCTTAGAAAGTTGTGAAAATACAATGTAAGGTAAGTGTCATCCGGATAGAAACACAATGATAACATACAAAGAAAATAAGTAACAGCTTAACGTCGTCCATGTATATGAGATGGTGTATTCTTTTTTTTGTGTCTGTAAACAAATATTATTATGCAAAATAATATCATATTTATATTTATTCCTTCTATTATTTCGCCTATGATGTTACATTACGTTGTCACAGCGTTATAAACCTTAAACTTATGAATATACTACGCACCATGAATCAAGCAAGCTACACCATTTATTGTTGTATATATATATATATATATATATATATATATATATATATATATATATATATATATATATATATATCCGAGCGTTGAATACTGTAGACAGCAATAACACTTCCCCGTCTCTCGGGTAAGTGTATCTTAATTTAAATTAATGTATGTGTCAATTTCTCGCGGCCGCGTTGTCCTGAGCGCTTGTCTCGTGATTCTTGCTTGAATCAACGAACTGCATTCGAGCCCATGCGACCGTCTGCAACCGCATCTCTTACTAAGAGAGCCCGAAACAACGATGTTTGTAGGTGGAAAACACTTTAATATTCAAAATATTTATACATATGTATGTATATATATATATATATATATATATATATATATATAATTAATTCTTATAATTATTTTTCTCTTTCTCTTTATATACATTAGTATTGATAATTTTGACGGAATTCTAGGGTTCATAATATCAGACTACACTTTCTCTAAAAATGATGAAAAGACATGAAACAATTTTCGAACCAATAATTCAAGCACTTAAAAAATAGATAAACATGTTATATTTCCATTATAAACAATTCACTAAGTCATGTAAAAAATGTTACCGACTTATTGCATGTGGTGTTTTGCAAGTACACTTACATAGTTTACAGAAATTGCGTAGTGGTCTTCATTCAAGACGTTTCGTTACACGTAAAACCGATATATCCCATTTTATCGATTTCAAAATGTATTCATTACAGTTGCATAAAAAATTTAGCAATTTTAAATTGCGTTATTTTTTTTGTCAAACTAGATTGTTATTTGGCATTCATGTATGCAGCTAAATTAATTGTATCTTCGTTGTTTTTTTTCTTAGTTTTCGTATCAAATTTATTCTGTATATATTTTTTATTAAATGAGTTAAATTAGCTGGTGCTAGTCGTATGACACGTATGATTTATCACAGAAACACTAGAAAAATGGCCGTTTGTTGTTAGGTTACGTCAAGTAATCTTCAACATTTCTTTGTTTTGATAAAATACTTCAAATCAAAGGCTCTTTAGAAGATATACTGAATTACGTCCCTTAGTGTTTCACGCACACACACACGCACACATACTATATATCTCTATCTCTCTTAATAATTTAATATTTATTTATAAATATTATAACTATATATATATATATATATATATATTGTGTGTGTATTTAGGCAGCATTTTTTCATTAATACAAATGTTGTTAAAAAGAACAGAACTCTTCTGTTTTGTTAGTCCTTTTTATTTTTTCAATTCGTCGAATGATTTTTTTAAAGTTGACATTGAATGAATTAATAAATGAGCCATACGTTACACGAACGTTTTAGACTCCTTCTTGGATCATCATCAGGTGTTTGATGGTATAAAATGGTAATATATATGTATATATATATATATATGTATATATATATATATATATATATATATATATATATATATATATATATATATATAGTCTAAAGAGACTGCGTCATTTTAAACAAATAAATCAAATTCCCAGGAATACTAACTAAATCTAAAATATCGCATAAGCCAAGTAACCACTGAAAAAACATTTTAAAATACAAAAGGGGATTCAAGTATATAACAGTGAAACAAAAACAGGTGACCGTAACATAAACTTAAGTGTGAAATATTAAACGATGGTCATCAGCTGTTTACCATGTAACTAGTTTCGAGCTTTAAAAACAGAACAGTTATAAAATGCATGCCTCTCCAGTGGTACTCTAACTTCTGCCTAGTTGAAAATCTTATCTTGGTGGGAAGCAACTACATCTAAATTGTCTCATGGACGAAAACGGTAATCCTATTGATTATATTGAGTAATATAACAAGACAGAGATACATTTTAATGTTCGTATAACTTACGGTACCTACTTGGCGTCGTGTGGGAGATTTACTTTTACTATTGTTTCCTTTTTTAACTATGCTGTTTTACTAAATCATTATTACATGTTCTTTAATAAACATTCTAAAACAATATCAATTGACGACGGAATTTGTTTTTTAATTGGTTTTAAATAACGTTTATTCATATTAACCCCCACCCTTCAGAGTTGACCATATCATGTTATAAATCGAAGTGTTACAGAACAAAACTAAATATATTATAATTTAAGGTCCTGCTAAATAGGGGCGTTTAGACTTCATATGCCTCATCTGAATATAAACAGAAGCAGCTCATACATAAATAAAACGAACCATAGATTACTTTTCTCTCTATATATATATACTATCATTATTTATGTAGGATTCCGATCAATATCAGGGAAAATATTATCCGGAGAGCATAATTACCACTGGTCTCAAATGGTGAATAGTAGTAATGCTTTCAAACAAACGGAACACTACATCAATTCGATTTATTATCCACACCAAGTTTCACAAATTATGTGCATTAACGACGTAGTTGCTGCGTATTATCTGTTAGTTTCGATTTTGACTTCTCAATAAACAAAAAATGTTAAGTTCATTAAAAACATGTAAATATGCAAATATCATATAAGATTTAAATATTTTATCCGAAAATAACAATTATTTTTGCGTATCAATTTGGTTGTTTACTTAAAATGTGTAATAAAAAAAAATACAAATAATTTTAGCATACAATTTAAAATAGATGCTTATATCTGCTACTTGTAATTGGTTCTAAAGTAAGGGCCGAGTGTTTAGCTTACAAATCGAAATATTCGAATGCATTGTTATAAATGATTTAATGCAAGAATATCAAGTGTTTTCTGAGAATGAATATAGAACCCCGTGTCTTTTTTCACTCAACACTGAATCCCATGGTATTCTATTAATGTTATGAACATTTATCCCTACAACCAATCCGCCTCATATCCTAGAATGAGACGAAGCCGGATTTATATTATGATCCTGAGGGACATTTCAGCAACGTCCAAATGTATCCCGATGTTTTTATTGACTGTATACTTTAAAATAAAAACATTAAACTATGTATAATTTTATTTCCATCTTAACGATGATATTATCAAAACAGTCACAAACACATTCGAAACGCAACCTACACACAACTCTGATTTAGATATGTGTACAATCTAGTTTATAATTCTAATTCTAATCCGGCTTTTTCGATCACCCGGGTGTAATCCCGTTACATTCTTCTTATTCCTACAAATTAAAATTGATATATCATATCAAATAAATATGTTTTCCCTTTACCTTTGACGATTATAGAAATCACGCTAAAACACACACACATGCTACACATGTATGATAACCAACACTAACAATTCCTAATGACTGTTTCACGGAAAAAATTACTTTTATCATTTCTAATAAAAACTATTACAATTAATCTGAGATTACTACTTCTCCGAAATACGTATCCCCACAAAGAAAGTAGCAAACACTTTCACCTTCTCTCCGTTTACGCCTCCCACGCAAATTTTGATACCGCATTTATCCTTAACATAAGAGAAATTCTTCTAAGACCCTCCAAAACATCAATATTATTTCATTTCAGCTTACTTAAAACTTTCTACATAATACATACACGTCCAAAACACAATAACGATAGCTTCTTTCTATATAATATGGGATTAGCAGATTAATAGTTAGATAGTTACTATTTACTATTTCCTACAATTCTGTAAACTATTTCGGAAGTTACGTGTGCATAAAAAAACCAACAAACGATTAATATGAAATAAAAAAAAAACTCGGCGTAAATAATGTCCTGCCTTCACTCGTAATTCTGTTCTAAATCTAAATAATTTATTTCATATTTTAAAATATTCACATCAACATTGAATAATCCTCTTTTATACATACACATTTTCCGAAGAAAACATAAATATTCTAAGTTTCAGTTGGCGTGAGACACGTCTGTCGGTTACGAAAGCAAAAACCAAACTGTGTCCTTCCTCGCTGTGAGAAAGGAAAGAAAGTGAGAGAGACAGAGGGGGAGAGACGAAAGAAGAGACACAATATAGATTAAAAAGAAAGGGAGACAATGAGAATGTCACCGTTGCTCTCAGTTTCAACGTGTCCCATGCGACAGCCGATTTGATTTTTTAACCCATCTCATGCACCTGGCAACCTTGATTACTTTGCCATCGCAATTATCTTCTATACAATTTGCTGTGCGCCGCGGCTGATATTTAAAGAGCAATGTTGTCGATTCTTCCTGTCTACCACAGATGACAATAGATAGTCTGGCGCAAGGTTTTTAATGTGGGAAATTGCAGCTTCCCAATAGTCGTGCCATAATAGAAGATGCTATCAAGTCTTCTCAAAAGAAGATAGGTTTCCCCTACAGTGCTGGAAAACTACTCATACCTGCCAGTATCCTATATATCTATATAGCTACAATTCACGTGTGCATAGACTATTGCTGGCACATATAGGCTGGTGTATCAAACACTGGCTTCTCTATTTTGTGCAGGATTCAAAACAGAGTGTGTAACCTAATCGATCCCGTACTCTATGCCAACCTCAAGCTTCTGTCATATCGTCGCATATTGCATCCCTGGGATTGTTTTACGAGGAATTCCAGAAAGTGAATGCCGATTACCATACTGTATTTGTACTCCCTCAATGTAAATACTCACGACTAATCCGACTAGCAGACATATTCGACTACTTCACTGTAAAGATCTTTAGATGCCGGAGGATTTTCTCTCCTAATACCTGTTTTCCTTGAAACACCTGCCTTTTGAATTTCCGCCCTGCTTCCTGTTTTCTTGAACGCACATACATACAAAAATCTAAATGTAATGTGAACAAAAATGTTGCTTCCAACCTCACCACCAATGTTACACCAAGAAAATGGCACAGTGGCTTAGTTGGTATCGACGCGGACTGAGAACCTGGGTGTACCAGGTTCAAATCTTAGTCATTCCACTGAATACGCTTCCATCAAAACCCACATTTGCATCTAATCTCCTGGAGGGGGGATGAATAGAAATCACAATAACACTTGTCCACGGGTGGCCTCGGCCTTGATAAAGTGGTGGTTTCTGTTTTATTTATTTTTAAATCAAAAAAATCTGGCCTCTATCATAGTAACCCCTAACGCTACCGTAGCAATGTGTTTGGGTTGACGTGAACATAAGTAATAAAAAATGGGCTTTTAGAGCCCGTCACCTTTTGGATATGGTCTACAAATATATCCAGTTAAAATTAATGTATTTTTCTTTTCACATGTGTAATGCTATAGGTATGGGTAAACAAGTTGTTGAGACAAAACATGAAGAGTATTTCGTCATCTCTTGCGAGCCCGATCAGTATATATCGCAACGTGACGTGAATACGTGCTAGCAACATGTCAAGACCCAATAAACGACAAGTTGATTATGTTTCATAGATTCAGCTGTTACAGAAGAGCGATCACACTTCAACGTAGATATCTGTATAATCTATGGAATCTGTATGATCTTCAAAATCTTTGGGAAATTAATAGGAAGTGCAGCATGTATTTTGCCGCTAGAAGCTTTGAAATCCAAATTATAGTCATCAGCAAAATATATTGAAATGATACGACTATGATTAACATCCTTCCTTCTATCAAGATGATCTGATACTGACACTTATGTAATAACGGTGACAGAGTTCAAATATATCTTCAATCAATACATCCTATAAGTTATGTCATCTAGACTAAATATGTTATTAGCTCAGTTTATATCGAAAGTGTATATGTTACATCGCTGACACAAAAGTCATATTCTTGAACTAAATAACAAAAATAAGATTAACTTTAATTGTCATAGTCTCGTGTTCAACTGTGCCCCTAGTCACTATATTAATGAAAGCATTTGTGTGATTCACTAGGATTGCGGTATTTTCGATCGACACAATCTATGATATCTATGTTGCAAATAAGCCCATGAAATCTCAACCGCTGTTGAAGCGACAAGCGGGCGATCAAAGTTGGCTGATATGTGATATTTTGTTAGATAAGGTCAATAGTGTTTACATATGCAGTTAAGATTGTTGACCTCATCCGAACACTGCTCAATTATCTGCTCGTATGCATAGGTGATTCAGATAGATTTGCATTCTCAAAAAACGTAGATCGACGATGTTCGCGATCTAAGGTAACTTACATTATCATACCGTGTATTAAGAGAAACAAATGATTTAACAAAATCAATAACATTGTTTAAGGAAGAAGTTATTTAATGGATTCAACCAGAAACTATAGGATCGCCTTATCACCTATATTTAAATAGCAGTGAGACGTGTAGTAAACACCTTCCTGGACGCTTAGAATGAAATAGCTGCTTTAGTTCAATGAATAATATGCACCTTCTTGTTCGAACCCGGCGTTGCCCGCCAGTATATTTTTATGGCCCCAGAAAATGGTTGAAGGAAAGTTCAGGTGTATAATAGGACATATGTAATACTTAACGAATTTTACATAAATCGTTTATAGTAAGGAATTAGCTATTACATGTGTAAAGCAGATTGCTTTCCGCGGTACACCGAACAGTAAAGAATGTGTAAGATTTATATCTTTATTAGTATAATATTTGTATAGCTCATTACACTATTGAGTGATACAATACACATTATGAAAGTAATGTTTGGGAATTTTTTAGATGAGGATTGATAATTTGTAGAATTTGGTATCATAGGAATACTGTTCTCATCTTGGGTGTTTTTATCATAACGTTTCGGTCGATGTAACTTCCAACCTTCATAATGTGTACCTTGTGGAACTCAGGAATATTTCTGTCGACATTACGTCCAGATTCCCGAGTTCAACAGGACGGTTCCCGAGTTCGACAAGGTACACTAGTGCGAATGTAATTACCACATATTTTTAATTACTGCTACACGTAATAGAAATCAATAAACTGAGTGTAAAGTATGATATAGGGGTGTTGTAATACGTCACCCCATCATTTTACTACAGCGAACACAATTATAATGCTTCGCTCTAAATATGAGCTAATAATCACCGAACGAATGGTAATAGTTCAATATATTAAAACGTATTAAAAGGATCGGGTATACCGTGTAATTGCAGTAAACTATTAAAAGAAAATATTGTTTCAGTTTGTGTTACACGTAATAGAACTCAATAAACTGAGTGTTGAGTATGATATAAGGATTTTGTAATACGTCACCCCATCATTTAACAACAACGAAAAAAATTATAATACGGGTTTTGCTCTAAATATGAGCTAATTATTACCGAACGAATGTATGTTACTGGTAATAGTTCAATATATTAGAACGTATTAAAAGGATCGTGTATATCGTGTAATTGCAGTAAACTATAAAACAAAATATTGTTTCAGTAAGTGTTACACGTAATAAAAATCAATAAACTGAGTGTAGAGTATTATATAGGGTTGTTGTAATACGTCACCCCAACATTTCACAACAACGAACACAATTATAATGCTTGTTACGCTCTAAATAGTAGCTAATAATTATCGAACGAATGTATGTTACTGGTAATAGTTCAATATATTAGGTAGGATTACAATGATCGTTTATACCGTGTGATTGTAGTAACTTGTTAAAACAAAATTGCGAAACTTTAATTAAAAGGCTTAAGCAAATGCTTTTGTCTTGGGCAGTAATTAAAAATGCATCTACATTTGCATTATTCGTATTCGACCAAAATAGTTTCAGAAAAAAACAACGAATCGAAATGCCAAACAGATTTTTATTTAATTCTGACTTGGAAAATCTGATTGAGTCCTCCCCATAAGGGTCACCGCTTATTAAAACCCAAACACGACTCGATGATAATGGTTATAAAGTTTACCCAGGGATAGAGGTTAAAGAGTTTGACTGGTGGATGGTAAGTCCACATCGCGTTTACTGGCACGATGGTTGTAGCAGGGCAGAAATGGATTATTAACAGGGATGATTCAACAAGAACTTGTTTACATTAGACTTGAAGACGACCATAGTGTAGTCAACAGGGAAGCTGGCTCGCGACACTGTGTTCCACAGACGAACAGTTATAGGAAAGAAGCTCTGCCCATGGAAGTTTAATTTCGTCTTGAGCACGCAGAGAGAGAATAGGAAATCATCGCAGTTGTTGGAGCTAGGCTGGTTCTTATTAGAATGTTTTACAAGGGGGATAATAGATTTGAGTTCAGTCGAGCATCTACCATGAAAATAACGGTATGGCAAAAAAAAGACTAGCAACATCTCTTATGTGAGAGAGTGATTGTAGGGTAGCGAAGAGGACACCCTCCCACCACTAGATTTCAAAGTCAGGTGACAGCAGTAATCCATCTTAGGATGTATTTGGCTTTTGTACAGAAAGAACATGGCGTCGGGCGTGATATACCTATATATGTGCAACATGTATTTAAAGGTTGAATTGAGGAGATAGTTGACGATTGCGATGCGCAAAACAATGGTTTATTAGATACTCTATATACAAAGCAAAGGGGTATGTTTGTCTGTCCACGGATCATGTGTAATTTATTGATCTTCTAATAAAACCCAATCGTACATCCGAAATCAATAGAGTTCCGCGGATGTTATTCCTTGTTTTTAAATGATTACTAAAATGTGTATCATTATAATGTATAAGAAGATCCAAGTCTTATTAAATGATCAGAATTCTTGTATTATTATCAATTGGTCGTATGTTTATACTGGTGCGTGGACTCTTTGCACAATTCGAGAAAGCTTTGTAAGTGATATTGTGTACGATGAAACTGTTCAGAAGCCGTGGGATAACATGACTTTGAAAGTGAGTCTGGTAGTATGTCTTCGTCATTCAGATATTATGTCTATGATTGATATCCACCATGAATTGATTGAACAAACCGGAAGTAATAATGCGACCGTCTACTGTTTTCTGTTTCAGAAAAGAGTAATTTAGTTTGAACGGCATATCGATCGGTACGATCATTTACTGTTCGGAATTAGTGTTTACATAATTTCAGATTTTGTAAACGAATTCATAGAACAGTAACGGTACTATCTATCTAGTAAATTGTTTTTTGGGGGGTTTTTAATTAAAAATATTTATATGTATGGATAGAATGAAACAAATTTTGGGTGGGGGGTCAAAAAAAATTTTTTTTCTTTCTTTTCTTAACTAAAAATATTTATGTGTATGGGGGAGGGTAAAAACAATTGGGAGAGGGCACAATTTTTTTTTTTTAACTAAAAATATTAAATGTCCGAAACAAAGAAAATCGTTCATTTCTGACGCGGCAGCCTAGCAAAAATAGACGACCGTATGGAGGATATTTTGGCTAGTCTATTAATATAATATATACATGTACCTAGTAATTGTCTGTATTTTTTAGATGAGGTGTGTTCATTATGGATTCCAGCGACAGCAGCTATATGGTGCTATGCAGTACAGCAGCAGCAGAACTGAGAGCAACGGATACTGTGTGTCCCAGAGCTAAAAAATACTATTCGAGCGTGACAATAAAGGGATTGGGTTCTCAAGTTCAGACAGACGGTTCTCGAGTTCAGTACAAGATACCTGATGAGGACCGACACGTTGTGAGCATGCCAGTCAAGATGAGGAAGTACGTCTGAACACTTTAATCCAAAATACATGTACCTATCCATCAATCTGTATCGTTCTTGCTCATCAAATGCCCACCTCCCTACCTCTATCTTCCCCCTCTATTTCTCCTTCTCACCCTATATATCTCGCTGTATATATATATATATATATATATATATATATATATAATATTTATAATTATGTATTACCTACACACATACACACACACACACACACACACACACACATATATATATATATATATATATATATATATATACATATATATGTAGGTAATAAATAATTAATATTTATTTATGAATTATTATTAGATAGCCCCCCCCCTTTACTCAGGCCGGCCACTCTGAGAGAGTTTAATAACACGCAGTACAACTAGCTTCATTGCGAGATCTAACACAGTTTGTTGTTGTTGATCACTCTTCGCTGTTTGCTGTAAATACCCGCCGATTTGCCATTTACAAAGTTTAATTCTTCCTAACTACCTATATAATTTGTGGTTGCCGACGGGTAACGCTCTTAACTGCGAATCAGTGACGATTTGTGATCGGAGATCGCGCCCGCCGACCGTCGGGAATATCATTCATGCATTAAAGATTGCGTAATCATGAAACATCGATGTCTGTAGGTAATAAATAATTAATATTTATTTATAAATATTATGTATGTGTGTATGTATATATATATATATTATTATTATTTCATGTATCAAAATTAAATGTTATAAGGAGATACAATCTTTTAAATATCCAGTTCCAGTATTTAATCTTCTGCGTTTCATCCTCGTAGGGAATCGTCAGGCTTAAATGCGTACAGTGGATGTTGTCGAGTGTTTTCATATATATATATATATATATATATATATATATATATATATATATAGAGAGAGAGAGAGAGAGAGAGAGAGAGAGAGAGAGAGAGAAAGACAGAGAGAGAGAAAAATAAAGGGGGCAGAGAATGTATGTTTGGACAAATATATTCATAACATTATAATTTTCAGTTCCAAGAATTAAAGATCAACAGTGAAAAATAGTAAGGCCTAAGATCGTTTCTGAGACTATTATTCATTTAGTATTTCCTTATTCTCACTTGTTATACTAATATGTTTTTTCAGCGCCCTTTACAAAAGATAACAAATAGAAGTCAAGTAAAAATACATCAACATTTTTTTACTTAAAAAAATATATCAAATTATTGCATGTAAAAAGAAAAAAACATGTAATAACCTTTACAATACTTCTACTATTACTACAACTACAACAATTAATATTACTACTACTACTATTACTACAACTGCTAATAATAATAATGATATAAATTATAAAAATAATACAAATAATAAAAAATGTAATAAATAATTAGAAAATATATAATGGATTAGAATGATCAAAATACAACATAAGAAATAAGTAAATAATAATAATAATATTCGTGATAATCTAGAAATATCATTGTAAAAATGACTGTAATGACATCAGTAATAATGATATTCTAACTTAGGCCATACTAGGATAAAAAAGATAACAGCAACGAAAACAGATACAAAACTAACAAATGCGATAACACATAAAAGAAAGTCAACATGAAGATTTACATAAACATAATATATATATATATATATATATATATATATATATATATATATATATATATATATATATATATATATATATTTATATATATTTATATATATATTAATATATGTAAGTAAATTTCGCGTACAAGATCGTAGGATAAATTTCAGAAGAAATATTTTTAATCAATGAAACGAGCGGGTCGGAAAAAAGAAAATTGCTAAAATTTTCCTTAAGACCTTATCGTCTGACCCTCTAAGAGGAAACGTCAGAGTGTTAAATTAAATACTAAGAGATTCGAATGAGATATGAGGGGGAAAATTGTTTAAGTTGGAGAAAACGATTGAGAGAAAAAAACGTTATGGTGGATATCTCATATCTCATTCGATTTTCTTAGTTTTTAATTTATCATACTGACGTTTTTTCTCAGCGGGTGAGACGAGAAGGCCTTAAGTAACATTTTAGCAATTGTTTTTTCCACCCGCCCGTTTCATTGATTAAAAAATGTTTCTCTCTGAGATATATATATATATATATATATATATATATATATATATATATATATATATATATATATATATGGGAAAATGAAAAAGGAAAATCAAAAAATGGATGTTTGTTATGTGTACATCAACGTTTCGTCTTTATTTATAAGACTTCATCAGGATGATAATATAGAGAAAAAATGTCATGCAAGTACAAATACATGTAGGGTAGACATATTGGGAGGAAAAATAAAATAAATAATGGCCACTACTGGGTGGACGTCCGTACTTGTTGGAGAATAAAAATGAATGTTGAAGAAAATGAGTGGGGAAGAAGTGGAAAGATGGGGGTGAGCAAGGACTAATGTGGCTGGTAGTGAGAGAAAGAGGTGGTGGGGATGAGCAGGGATAAAGTGGATGGCAGTACGGACGTCCACCCAGTAGTGGCCATTATTTTATTTTATTTTTCCTCCAAATATGTCTACCCTACATGTATTTGTACTTGCATGACATTTTTTCTCTATATTATCATCCTGATGAAGTCTTATAAATAAAGACGAAACGTTGATTTACACATAAAAAACATCCATTTTTTGGTTTTCCTTTTTCATTTTCCCATCACGTCGGATTACCTTCATACTTCTCTTCCCATATATATATATATATATATATATATATATATATATATATATAGAGAGAGAGAGAGAGAGAGAGAGAGAGAGAGAGAGACCAATATAGATTACATGAAATCAATTTTCTGTTGGATTTCCTATGTTTTGAATAAACTCACAAATAACTAGGCTGTTCTTTATTCTAGAAGTTGAAGATTCTGTTCACCAATGGACCATTCAATTCGTTTAGACATTCAAAATATTGACACTACGCAATACATGGAAAGATAAAACTCGAGTGGAATCTTTTTTTTTATAATTCACGTCACTTTGTTTAGCAGCAGAATACACATGAAAAGCCGAACATACATTTTCAATTTTAAAGGCCATATAACAATGAAACGACAATCATAAATGCCATCGACTTTAGAAACATCTAGACACCGTCCCACAATGCAATGTTTCCAAATGCCAAACGTGCCACAGTTTGGTGCTTACGCGGAAACTTAAACAGAAACAAGTTTATGACAATTAATTATATTTATATAGTATACCTTCTTTCATTTATATGTCGTTGTATAACAATAAAGAGGAACATTTTACTCGTGTATGATTAGAAATGTTAACAAATATGTATAAGTATAAAACGAAGGGCATTATTTTTCGTCTTTTGTCATTTAGTCGTCATATTTTATAAGCGATGTTTCTGACAAATGGGAAAAAATTGCTGTGTTCTGGGTCGGAATCTATTTATCTAACACAAATCGTAGTGTAGCATTTGACCTTGAAGTAGTATATTTTGCTCCTAACATCAAATGGTGTTATGCCTTGTCTAGAGCGATTCCCATTAAAAAAGCAGTCAAAGGCTCGATAACATTATCATGTTGACCCCCGTTCCCACAGAGACCATCACGAATTAATAATAGACAAGACGTACATAAATAAGGTCCTCTTCATTAGATGTAAGCTCTTTTTGCCAACAACCAAACCGTCGCCGTCTCATTCATGCATGCTTGTAAACCTTGAGTGAAAAGGAATTTTTAACTGAATGTCTTAACCGGATTTTAACACCATAACCAGAAAGTGAAAAGGAACGACGGGATGCTAGAATGGAGTTACAGGAAGTTGAAAAGCGAATTGCTTGTTACGACAGGCGTCTGTATCGAGATTGGGTTGCCGTCATAGCGAATCGAAGATGAGAGAGTTGAGAATGAACCAAACTGGGGGAAATAGTAGTCTAGCATAGTATATCACTATAGTTTAAGCAAGCAGTCTCTCTATGAGCCCAACAGGTTTCGTTTTATAAAATTTAAGAAGTTAATATATTTTATTCAAGGCTGGCATATAAAGACACACTATATTTTCCGGGAAGAATGTTTTTTTCTAATGAATACCGCTAATACGAATTAATTTTCATAAAAACTACATTTCATATTATATAATATTTTCGTCCAGTGTTTATACATTTTCCGACATGAATTTCTTATTTAATTTTAATTTAATTCATCATTAAAATCAAAAAGCAAGTTTTTGCACAAAATAGTATTACTTTTTTAAATTTAATACGGATCTATTTATAAGTATTACTCATTTAAAAATACTCTTATTACTATCAAATATTACCTCCAATCCAGTTGTGTGTATAGATACAATTATTTGAAATACCCCCCAAATCTTCGCCTCTATGTAAATACATTGTAGCAGGGATGTTTTTGTTGTTAATAAATGATACTAAACTTTACTTGTTCATTGTTATTTATAAATGTAAAACTTACAGATAACTACACTAAGTATCAATAGATAATTACACATTCGATTAAAAATGCTTATCAGGTGGTAGATGAGGTTTTTGAGTGCTTCAAATTTTGGACACAAGCCCAACTAGTTATTAATAATATAAACAATGACAATAATTAATATTAATTCAAATAATTCTCGTTATGTTGTTTTTATTTGGGTTGTATATAATTAGTAATCCCAGTAAACGCATTACAATGGCATTTCAATTTTACTTTTTATATTGATAATTATGATAAAAATATAATTTCTCTAGAATGGCTCGTGAAATTGCTGAAATCCTTGCGAAAAATGATAATCGATGAACGAAATACTAATTGAATATGAAATTTATAACATATAATATGTTATAATTATGACATACAATATAAATTTCTACTATTAGTAACAAGAAGGTAGTACGTGTGGAAGCATATGAAAAGCTAAGGAAAAGTGCAAAACACCGAAAAGTTCATACATATCAACACACACGCACACACACATATTTCTTCCTTAAACCATGACTTTTCAAATAATGAAATCTTATCGCCAGATAAAGGCAAACAGATAATTTGATAAAAGCAAATTACCATTTTTTTCATTTTATTTTTATTTTATTTTTATTTTAATTTTATATCATCTTTTTGGTTATTTCCCTTACCAACTTATCTCTTTGCATTCCTCTGACGATAAGATTACATTCGTTACGTATTTTTTATTATCCTGTTACTAATCGGCAAAGGACATATGCCTACAAATGACATTTCGTACAATTTAGGTAACGTACACGAGTGTTTACTAATATAACCTAGAATCGATATTAATCTATAACTTGTACCTCTAAATAATATATAGTATTACTTACTAAACTTATTTCTATTCCTTCTTGAATTCAAAAGATTACCTACCATTTTTATATTTGTAATATATACGTTTCTCTATACTATTTTTTAGTTTTGAGCTAATTTCTTTTTATTCGCAAGTTTAGTTTGGATAAGAGTTGTGCCCCTTAGACTACTCACTATTTAGCCTGTTGGCATAGTCGTAGATTTTAAAATTACTTCACTACTCTTAATTTACACCGGCGGCGTGATACGGTTGTGTGTATATATATATATATATATATATATATATATATATATATATATATATATATATATATATATATATTCCCTCCGAAATAAACTGGAAATAACCGTATTTTTCATGTTTTAAAATGCTGATTGGTTTTGTCCAGTGGAATCGTTTCTGCTTTAGAGACATTGTAAATGACTTCCTTTGGTTTAGACTTTGAATTCTTCGAATTGATAATTAATGGCCTTGATAAGTAATAAGATTAAATAACATTATTTAACGTCCCCTCCTTTGATAAGGGCTTTTCGGTAAAGTTCGTATAATTGGGTTTATAAAATCGTTATATGACTCTCAATTTTGCCTTTTGTATTTTCATGTCTTATTACTTATGTATATATGTATACGTGCATTTATACATGTTCATATATATATATATATATATATATATATATATATATATATACATATATATACATATATATACATATATATATATATATACATATATTTGACTGTGTGTGTGTCTTTGTCTATTTATTTAAATGTGTGTTTATATACGTTATATATATGTGTGTGTATATATATATATATATATATATATATATATATATATATATATATATATATATATATATATATATATATATATATATATATGGGTGTGTATATATATATATATAATTATCAATGCTAACAGATGTACTAGCATATACTATCAGTGCTCTTGCACGGTGCAGTCTCCTTAACAGATTCACTTCGAGGAATGTCAATTAGTGAATACAGAACAAATATAAGTCAGGTTCATAGTATATTAAAATAACCATGTTTTTATTTTTTATTTTTTATTTTTTCACATTTCCAAAAAAACATAAAATTGTTGTACGACATATTTTTTACGGTCCGTTTCATTTGTCTTGTCTTTGTCTTTTCTGAGGATTTTGTAATGTTGCAAAGACGATATTGACATAAAAATATTGTTTGGCACAAGACAAATGAAACGGACCGTAAAAAGTATATCTCACAGAAATGTTATGTGTTTTTGGAAATGTGAAAAAATAAAAATAATAAAATATAAAAACATGGTTATTTGAATATAATATGAACCTGAGTTATATATATATATATATATATATATATATATATATATATATGTGTATATTGTAAACTAAAGTCAGTAATTTAGGGTGAGGATAAAAGGTCAGCAGAATAATCATGAGAAAAGAGTGGTGCCCTACCCTACATCTCTTTATTATAGCTTATGAAAATGGAGCCTTCGGGTAGACCTTGACTATTGTCGGCGACTTTATTTATTTACTTAATATGTATATTTCGAGGAAGAGATTATTTTAAAATTCCCAATGAATCGGCAATCAAGGTATTTATATATTATTATTATTATTATTATTATTATTATTATTATTATTATTATTATTATTATTATTATTATTATTATTATTATTATTATTATTATTATTTACTTACTAATAGTTCTCACACAGTTCATCATCGGTGATGTCTCATTTATAATAAGCCGTACTGTTACCTCGAGTCTGAGTTCCACTAAGTCTTCCCAGCTTGTTCTCCTCTTCTTTCGATAACCATTACAAAGTATTTTGAGTTATCGCAACAGTCGCTTTTGATATTTCTCGGTGGCAACGACTATTTGTCCTTTCTGGGATTTGGGTGCTAATATGCCTCCTCTCATGTCCCAGTAATTTTCGCACACTTCAAGTGGAGGGCTATTAGTGCACTCCCTTTGTAGTCTTTCTATCCTCTTTGACCCTTCACGACTATTTTGTGTTATGTCAGCTTAGCCCGGTGCACTCATATTGTTTTTGTTTTTATTAGGGGGTGGGCAGTTTATTTATAAAATGTATTGCAGTTTCATTTCCCTATGGTTCATTTTGGAGTATTCTTTCTATATTTTTCGCAAGTTATGTTAATTGGTTTCCGCATTCAAGGATTTTCCATAATATTTCAGTTTTTTCATCATTGTCGCTCGTTGTGTTGGCTCAAGTCTTCCCTTTGATTCCAGTTTCTTTCAGTCTTTTCCACATGTAATTCAGGACTCTTCCGAGAGCTCCTACAATTATTGGTATTATATTGACTTTCTTCATGTTCCTTATTCCTTTCAATTCTCTAGCAAGTTCCGTGTCCTTGCCTCGTTTTCCTGTTTCTTTGATTCTCAACCTGTTATCTGCTTCAACGAGGAAATCTACGATTTAGCAATTTTTGCATTCTTGCTGACAATTATGACATCTGGTCTCTTTGATGTGATGAGTTTTATCTGTTAGTTACTACATGCCCCAGATGTTGTTGTTTTTTCGTTTTCCAGTATTGTCTCTAGTCTGTGTCTGTACATCACATATTCGTGTCTATTCTTTTATTCTATTCAGGCTAGTTTACGGCATTGACTTATTATGCGATTTAGCTTTACTTCCTTTGTCCACAGAGTCTGCATCTACTGTTTTCCTGCGTTTTGTCTATTTTATTTTTGATATAATTAGTTAAAATCGCATTGTTTTGTGAAGTTTTAAGTGTCTCTCAGTCAGGTATTTTCCTCCAGCTGTTAGTTCTAGCATTCATGTTCCCATTGATTTCTTAATAAGATTGATTATTTTGTCAGATACTTTATACATCCTTACGTATTCACATATCCATGCTTGAGGGATTCTATCGACGGCTTTCTTGTAGTCAATCCATGCCATAGCTATTTGTTGTGGGGTACACATCACCCCTATTGAAGAACTAATGGAAGCAACCATCTATAATAAATACCATGGTTGCAAAGACTCAAACAGAGGACATTCCTATTATGTGAGAGTCCTCGTACCACGTGTGGTATCTGTTCCGATGGATACTACACCCTATGGACCGGTGTTGTCTTGGCCTTCAGGGCATGATTCCGCCGGTCTATGGGTCTGTCCTGTGCAGTTCTAGGAGGTCCACCCTCCCAGGCTTTGCCTCTCCTCTTTGGGGAGGAGTAAGATTATAGCTTACTGCCTGAGGCGCCCCTACCGGGGAATGCCGACGGGGCTGCCCAGGCAATTTTTAGTGGCTAAAGCGCTCACCTCTCGGGCGCTGGCTTTTCAAATCCCACTTTCCGACCTTGTGTCACATACTCCTATAGTGGGTAGGTGTTAAATATAGAGGACATTCCTATTCATGTTTTACCGCATGGTAGGAATCCGGTCATCTCCTACCACATTTAGTGGCGTTACTGTATTGCTATGAATAAATACATTGTATATTTTAACCTGTCACAATTTGTGGTTGTTATCTTTGTGACCCCTAGCACGGGTCTACAACACTGGCGACGAGAAATTTAGTAAAGAACATACGTGAGGATTTTGATTTTATACCAGTCACGACAAACTGGCTACCAGGATTACTCAAGAAAGTTACGGGATCATTCGACAAAAAACTGAATAACGAAGATTCGGGCAAGGATTTACTTGAAAAAAAAAAAGTCAAACAACAAAAGACGTCGTCAAAAAAATTCTTATCTGTCTGTTGGAAAAAAAAAGCCACAAGAAGCTTAAACTACGAGTTAAAACGGAACTCATAAATGGCGTGGATTTACGACAACTGAAAAAAAAAAACGACTCAAAGTTTCAGTAAGTACAAAAAAAAATTGTTCGTTCTAAAAAGATTGTCTTAAAAAGGCATTAGCATTGAAAAAAATATTTTTTAAAGTTACGTCGGATTTTTCCGATTAAAATAAATGTTTCTCTGACTGACTGGCACGTTGAAAAAAAAAAAACTTTCGACAAGCTAGTACGGCATAACACTTTGTGATAATGAGAAAATATGATATTCTGTTACGCACTTAAAGCGGAAATTATGGCCAATATTTAAATAAATGCTATGAACTCGTTTTCTTTTCACAAAAAAAAACAAACTAATTCTTTGTAAAACAAAAAAAAATGTACGTTTAACAAGGATTTGAACTAAATACTTACACGTTACGAAAAGAAAATTGAAGAAAAAAAAAGGACAAAATGACGAGAAGCAGTTAAGTTTAATGAAATACTTCGAGGAAAAACAGGGAAGAGAAAAGAAAGAAATGATGAAATACGCCGCGGAAGAAAAGAAAGAAATGAACGAACAAATATTGGAATTGAAAAAAATACATTTAGAGCATAACAACCAATCAGATAAAAAAATGAATTTGTTAACGCAAGTTTTAATGAATAAGGACAACGGACAGGGAAACAGTACAGCTTTTTCGCAAAATGCGATCTGGTCAGCCATTGATACATTTCGCTATGCTCCTGAGGAAGACCTAACGTTTGAAGTATACTTCAGAAGATTTGAAGACTTATTTAAGATTGATTGTGGTTCATGGACGAATCAAAAGAAGGTTCGTTTATTACTACGGAAGTTGGGTGCATCCGAACATAACAAATTCGTGGATTATATTTTGCCAAGAAAAACCAACGAATTGTCGTTTGACGAGGCAGTCAAACTGTTAATGGAGTTATACTGTCCAAAGACAAGCCTTTTCCATAAAAGATGGAAATGTATGAATATTACACATAAGGAAAATCAGGATTATACGACTTTTGCGTCTATAGTTAATAAAAACTGTGACGACTTCAAGTTGTCATCATTAACGGCAGATAATTTTAGATGCCTAATATTCACACAAGGTTTGATAGCCACAAAAGACGCCGACATAAGACGTCGTGCTCTAAATAAACTGGAATTAGAACCTGATTTAACGCTTCAGAAACTGGCTGAAGATTGTCAACGGTTCGTGGAAGCAGGTATCGCTCACATTAAAAAGATACGCTCCAAAAATAAAGGACACTCACCCGCCAGCTATTACCAACCAAGAGGCAAAATGACCCCTTCACAAAATTATCAGGATAGACAAAAGCCTAGGACCCCTTGTAGTAAATGTGGAGGACCTCATGGGTACAATGCATGTTGGTACCATAAGAAAATAACGTGTGACCTATGCAAACGAGCAGGGCAAAAGGCCTCATATTGCAGAGCAAAAGTAGGAAAAAAGAACTACATAAAAACTGCAAAAAGGGACCCTTCACCAACAGAGAACATAAGGAAATATGTTACAGTGAGAATCGGAAATAGAGAAGTAAATCTGCAACTCGATTCAGGGTCGGATATATCGATTATAAATGTTCACACGTGGAAGAAATTAGGTAAGCCCACGATGATGAAGACGAATAAAATCGCAAGATCGGTAACTGGTGAAAAGATACATTTTGAAGGTGAATTAATTATTAATGTTTCACTAAAAAGAAAGACAAACAAGCTAAAAGTATTCGTTCTTAGGAACACATCAAATTTATTGGGATCTGACTAGATCCAAGAATTTGAATTATGGGACTCGCCAATGAGTGATTTTTGTCGAAAAATCGAAAATTTAACGGCCGAAGCCGACAAACTAAAAAAAAGATCTAAAAAAATCTTTTCCAAGTGTTTTTTTTGAAAAGCTTGGATGCTGCACGAAAATAAAAGCGAGATTCGAATTGCTGGATGAAGCAAAACCAATATTAAAAAAACCACGTAGCGTTCCGTTCGCTTCAAGAGAAAAAATTGAAGAAGAATTAGAAAGACTAGTTAACACAGGGATTTTGACCCATATTAACTATAGTGAGTGGACATCCCCCACCGTATACATAAAAAAAATCAAAAGAAATCCGAGTATGCGCAGATTTCTCTACCGGATTGAATGCATCGCTCAAGGACCACCACTATCCGTTACCAAACCCAGAGGAAGTATTCGCTAAGTTAAATGGCGGAAAAATCTTTTCCAAAATAGACTTAAGCGAGGCGTATCTACAGATACCAGTAGAAGACGATAGTTCAAAACTTTTGTGTATCTCAACACACATAGGTCTTTTTAAATTCAATAGATTAGCATTTGGGATAAAAGTAGCACCTGCTATTTTCCAACAGATAATTGACACTTTGCTAAGCGGTTTGGATTTTTCAATAGGCTATCTGGACGATATTCTCATACGTAGTCAATATATTGAACAACATAGAGATCATGTATTTCAAGTGTTTGACAGAATACAAGAATACGGCTTCACTTTGAAGGAGGCAAAATGTGAATTTTTTTTGGAACAAATAAAATACCTGGGTCATATATTAAATAAGGACGGGAGAAAACCCGACCCGGATAGGTCCACAGCAATAAAAGACATGCCAGAGCCTCAAAATGTAACTACATTGCAAAGTTTTTTAGGGCTCGTTAACTATTATCAAACTTTTATTAAGAATATGCATACATTGCGCGCGCCTTTGAATGAACTATTAAAAAAGGACAAAAAATGGAACTGGACGCCGGAGTGCCAGTCGGCATTTAAGCAGTTAAAAGATGTACTAACATCAGATTTATTTCTGATTCATTTCAATCCAGAACAAGAGATTATTGTCGCAACCGACGCAAGTGCTTATGGAATAGGGGCATGCATTCTACATAAAATGCCAGATGGGTCCACTAAACCGATCGCCCATGCGTCGAGAACCTTACTGCCAGCCGAGAAGAATTATTCCCAAATTGAGAAGGAAGCCCTGGGGATCATATTCGGAGTTACAAAATTCCACCGTTTTTTACATGGTCGAAAATTCAAATTACAAACTGATCACAAGCCGCTTATAACCATTTTCGGTTCAAAAAAAGGGATACCAACTTACTCAGCCAACAGACTGCAAAGATGGGCGACCATCCTGCTAAATTACGATTTCAGTATGGAATTTCTTGCATCAAAGATGTCGCCGGCAGAGTTAATGTTTGCGAGGAAAATTAGGCCGGTCTTCGAGAAACTTTTGCCTAAACAGGTAAAACCGCCGAATGCTACAGTTCCTAAAAAGATGTATTTACCTGGGGAAAAGGTATTTTTCCAAGTACATAAAAATAATAGTATGATGTGGGAACTAGGAAAGGTCAAGCAGAGGATCGGGCGGATGGTTTACATAATCGAAGGTCCAAAATGCACTCACAAGAAGCATTTGAACCAAATTCGGAAACGTGTCACTGATGACGACAGACAACCTCCTGTTGAACAAGAAGTAATGGACCATATATATGACACGTTCGACCTGGTAACACCACAAGCAGCCGAACAACGCCGGTCTTCCAGAAAAAGAAAAAGGATCGATCCCATAGAGATCAATCCCAGGAAAAATAGCTATACGATCATTCCAGGGGAATAAAAAGCTCGGGAGGGGGGTGTTGTGGGGTACAAATCACCCCTATTGAAGAACTAATGGAAGCAACCATCTATAATAAATACCATGGTTGCAAAGACTCAAACAGATGACATTCCTATTCATGTTTTACCGCATGGTAGGAATCCGGTCATCTCCTACCACATTTAGTGGCGTTACTGTATTGCTATGAATAAATACATTGTATATTTTAACCTGTCACAATTTGTGGTTGTTATCTTTGTGACCCCTAGCACGGGTCTACAACACTATTTTTACTGCATTTGACCACTTTCTCCACTTTTTGATTCATATGTGATAAGTAATCCGTCCCATCTTTTTCCTTTCTCGCACTTTTCTTCTTCCTCAGGATGTAGTCAACGATTATTAAGGGGGTTGTAGATCTGTTCTCTCGGTTGTGCAGGTAGAATTTTCCACATAGTTGCTAAACAGGCTATTGGTCTGTAGTTGCTTTCTCAGTGTATTTTCGTATTAATGTAGTTCATCTTTTGGTCATCCATTCTGGTATATATATATATATATATATATATATATATATATAGTGAATAACACTTCTCAGATTCTGCGTTAGCTTTTAATTTTAAACAATTATACATCTACTCACAATGGTCTGGTGCTTTCCGAATTTGACATTTGGCCTTAGGGTTATCTTAAGCGTTTCTTCAGTAAGCTATGTTTCTGTCGTTTGTTCAATTTTCTGAAGCACTTCTTTTATGTTTTTCAGCCATTCGGCATTTCTGTTGTGATCTTGGCGTTTCCCCCATATTCATCTCCAAAAGTGTTTCTGTCGGGTCTGTTTGTTCTGTTCTTTGTTTTCCTCCGTTTAATTTTGATAAAACTGGGTTTGATTGTTTTCAAAAGTCCTATTTCAATGTACTGTTCCGATTTGTATCTGTATCGTTTCAGTCTTCCTTCTTTTGCTGCTACTGTTGTTTTCAGTTCATGTTTCTAATTCAGTATTTAATCTTTGTGAGTAATATTACCCCTCTTCCATCGTTTTATGTTTTCTTTTATCTTTTTTAACAGCTTTAGATGATTTGTTATACTTTTCAACTCCGATTTCCCACCCAGGTTTTGTCGGTCAATATGTTTTTGGTGAGGTGTTGTTTCTTCTTTAAGGTTTATACTTACTAATTTGGCTCCTGCATAACTGAAGTTGTTTGTTTCTGTGAAAGTGTCTGTTGAGATATTTGGTAGAAGTCTGTACACTTTTTCTGTCTCTAATTTTTATTTCTTCTATTTTGTTTCCTTAGAGATGTTTTTTCTAGTGTCTTCGTTTATAAATTGTTTGATCTTGTCAACTTATGATGCTTCTTGTTTAATGAGTTCTTAGATGTCGTAGTTTTAGGTCTCCTTGGTTTCAATGTGTATGTTAATCCAATCTTCTAACCGTGGGTGTACACTAATGTGTGTGTTATGGTCAGTTACATCATTTAACTTTCGTTGGATGCACATTCGTTCCAGCTCTAATAAACACCTTATCTTTAGGGTCTGTATGGCTTGATTTTCTATTTATTTAGCGAATGCAAAGTCCTTCAGCCACGCAGTAGCCTCCTGGTCTGCTGTGTGGAGGGTGGCTAATCCTCCTCTCAGTCGTTGGAGAGGGCAAACTTCAATGATGTGCTCCATTGTCTGCTCCTCTCCACAAGCACACAGTGGGGATGGGCTGCTGTGAAGGCTGGCCAAGCACGGGCTATGTCCAGTCCTGAATCTATTGATGGTTGACCACTCTCTCCTTGGGAGGTCGGTGTCAGGAACTTGTTGGTTAAGGGATGTTCTATCATTTGTTCTATCACATAGATTTTTCATTCGGTTCCGATAGCCTCTTTGTCCAAGGTTGCTTCTCTAGTAGCACTCCATAACCAGTCTATTCTCTTTTGCAGTCCATTTTCTCCTTGGTGTTTTATGGTTTCTTTTTCTGTTTATTTCTGCTTATTTCTGCTTTACTGTGTTTTTGTCTTACCTGTAAATTAAAAGGGTAACTTATCGGGGTTCGTTCCTGAAATCATCGGAGTTACCATTCACATGATAACGACTGTGTTTCCATGTTGGCCGTTATTATGTAGATATAGGCATATGTTTGTGTATGTGGCAACACCAGGACCAGGCTTAGTTTACCTGTGATTCTACGAAAGGGATATTCTTTATATTGCGTGTGTTATCAAGTGAACATACAAAAGTGACAATTTCAAACGGACAAGACAGTTACAAAAAACAATTCTTATCTATTAGTATGAAGTATAGATGGAATCTCACTGCCAATTGTTATATTTTCTTCTGAGTAAGATTTTTCCCTCTTTTCCAAACTTAAATATTGCTAAAATATTTATAAACTATTTAGTCATAAAAAGTGTTTAACCATTGGTATTTGAAGTGATTTGCAACTAGTATTTTTCAAACAGTTCTAAAAATTAAGGAAGTATATGTGGTTTTATTCCTCACTTCATCGCTTTACTTGAACTTTTTAATTTTAACATATTCAAGTATAATCTGATAAAAAGAGAAAAGGACAGTTGACATATTTTACTTGTTCTTTTGCTACATTTCTTTCCAATGTGTGATTTTAACTTTCTGTTATAATTCAGATTTTATCAGATCATATTTCGTTTTTATAAGTTTGTTTCTATTATTTTGAATATTAAATGTAAGCTTATCATGTTTGTGTCGGTGAATATATTTATGTTACTTTTATTCGTGACTAGTATATAGTGTATTTACCAAGATATTTATTTGAACACTACGGTGAACGGTTAAATGTTTTTGTGAATATATAATGAGATGTAGAATTTGGTATATTCGGACTACTATTCTCATCTCGGGTGTATTTATCACAAGGTTTCGGTCGGAATCCTTTATTAAATCCACGGGGGTGGATATATTACTAAGTAAAATTCAGTTCTAAGTGACAGTTATCTAAAGGTTGAAGGTTCAATCCTCAGCGCGAGCGATACGAAGAATTGCGAATTACCGAAGAATTCTTCCCAGACATGGGGTACGGAAAAAGAGCTTGCTACCCCCGTGGATTTAATAAATGGTTCTGTTCGAAATTCCGTACAGATTGCGGAGTTCGACAGAAAGATTCCCGCGTTCGACAAAGTACACCTGAAGAAGGTCGGAGGCTACATCGACCGAAACGTTGTGATAAAAACACCCAAGATGAGAACAGTAGTCTGAATATACCAAATTCTACAAATTATGAACCGTCATATAAAAAAATACGAAAGATATAATGAGATATCGTTTGGTTTTCTATAAAGCGTATATATGTATATTATTCAAATGAGACGTTAGGGTTAGGGTTAGGGTTTCAGTAATTCAGATTTATTATTATTATGTATATTTGTATCTTCATTTATTATCTACACTTCTGCTTCATGTGTAATGACATATTATGAACCTTTCATCCCAGTTTACTTAAATATTATTAAAACTTCATCCCTGTTAATACTACAATGTTCCTCGTTGATTATAGGTTAAAGTGTATTAGTTAGATATGTTTATGTAAAACTTCATCCCTGTTAATACTACAATGTTCCTCGTTGATTATAGATTAAAGTGTATTAGTTAGATATGTTTATGTAAAACTTCATCCCTGTTAATACTATAATGTTCCTCGTTGATTAAAGATTAAAGTGTATTAGTTAGATATGTTCATGTAAAACTTCATCCCTGTTAATACTATACTGTTCCACGTTGATTATAGATTAAAGTGTATTAGTTAGATATGTTTATGTAAAACATCACCTCTGTTAATACTATAATGTTCCTCGTTGATTATAGATTAAAGTGTATTAGTTAGATATGTTTATGTAAAACTTCATCCCTGTTAATACTATAATGTTCCACGTTGATTATAGATTAAAGTGTATTAGTTAGATATGTTTATGTAAAACTTCATCCCTGTTAATACTATAATGTTCCTCGTTGATTATAGATTAAAGTGTATTAGCTAGATATGTTTATGTAAAACTTCATCCCTGTTAATACTATAATTTTCCTCGTTGATTATAGATTAAAGTGTATTAGTTAGATATGTTTATGTAAAACTTAATCCCTGTCAATACTATAATGTTCCTCGTTGATTATAGATTAAATTGTATTAGTTAGATATGTTTATGTAAAACTTCATCCCTGTTAATACTATAATGTTCCTCGTTGATTATAGATTAAAGTGTATTAGTTAGATATGTTTATGTAAAACTTCATCTCTGTTAATACTATAATGTTCCTCGTTGATTATAGGTTAAAGTGTATTAGTTAGATATGTTTATGTAAAACTTCATCCCTGTTAATACTATAATGCTCCTTGTTGATTATAGATTAAAGTGTATTAGTAAGATATGTTTATGTAAAACTTCCACCCTTTTAATACTATAATGTTCCTCGTTGATTATAGATTAAAGTGTATTAGTTAGATATGTTTATGTAAAACTTCATCCCTGTTAAGACTATAATGCTCCTTGTTGATTATAGATTAAAGTGGATTAGTTAGATATGTTCATGTAAGTTCGCATATCGTACTATTGTCGCACCGAATCGCGACATCAAAGTTCGCGAGTTCGTCTTTTATTGTCGGTATACTATTCAAACGTCTGGATTGTTCACAATGTGAACAAAGAGTAGTATATATTGTTATACAAATGGCAATGAATTAACGTGTGTAACTTCTTTGATGGCAAACATAAAGTCCTATATATAGAATTGAGTAAACATGCAAGTTCTTTTGTGGTTAATGTGGTTAAACCATTTTATTGTAGATTTGGAATGTTTCCATTGATTCGAGTTTGAAATAATACTTAGTGTCGTATTTAATTTTTTCGCATGACTCTCATGTTTCAATATAGTAATTCGATAAAACTATTGGCCGTATGTAGTTTAATTTACTTCAGCTGCTATTTGATTTTAATTGTTTGCACAGGCAAATCCAAACATGTGCGTCAAATCGAAATTTGTTTCCAATAAATGTACACATGTCAGACACGTAAACGTTATTCGAGTGTCTCATTTTTTGTTGATAGAAAACAATCAAGTACATGAACATATAGAATCATCCAGAGTGGTTGTCGCGAAACCATGTTGATCCACCGAATTTCATTAAATCACTGAATTTAAGCATAATTCAGCATGGTTAGCACTTAGATGAACGCCCGTTTATGAATACTAAGTGCAAGTAAACTTTATCCTAATCTGTATAACTGGCTAAGACAAGCTTTCTGTTACACGGTTGGTTACCGTCATCTGTTTTTTGAGCGCTACACTATCGCAATCAAACTCCTTTCAGAGTTAAAAATGAGCTTTACTATTTCATAGACATCAAAAAATAAGCTTTTATCTTAATTTCTGGTAGGATCAATCTTTTTTCTAATGAAATTGTAAATATCTTTTGTAAATAAAATTGATTTGAAACTATTAGGATATTTTAAGTAGGTAAGTAGTCCATAGACGAACAATGGCATTATGGTGACAGCTGAAGTGAAAATCATGAACAAACGTTGATGAAAGAATAGAAAGAATAATGCGTTGAAGAATGGGTCGAAACATGTCTATTAAGAGTAGGATAGTCAGAACATAACCACCGATCCTTCTCGTTCCAAGGCGTGTTAGCCCCTTGTCCCTTATGCATAAACGTTGTGTTAAATTCCCTCTTTGTTAAGTAAATAATTCAAAGTGTAGTATCTGTTCTTTCAGAAGAAGAGAGCATCATAAACTAGTTAACAGATCATTATGAATTTTGAAACACAGCTGCAAGGCGTAATAGGCAGAAGTGTGAACTATATTTAATTTTATTTAGTTTTATGCAAAAAGGATACAAAGGAGATAGAAGCCCTTCGTGTCTCACTCCAATGACCTTCATTTTCCCAACATTTAAACTAACTAATTAGTTCATGACTAACGTTGCGATCGTACAGATACAAATTATTTTTTTGTTTGTTGGCGAATTAGCACAGGTGTAGAGCATGTTTTACCACACAAAAAATAACACCGGTAGATGAAAAGAGTCTTAATAACCGTGGCAGACATTACGAAATAGAGACTGTGTTAAATGGTGGAAACGGTGAAGAAAAAGGTTTATTTCGTTTTCGGCGGAATACAGTACGTCATTGTTTGGCATGCAGCACCTTGATTTGAGTAAAAAAGACAACATATCGGAACTAGAATATTCATGCATCTGGATCACGTGCTTTGCGATGCATAACTGACACACTCAGTGGACATCAGGCAGAACATGTTGGCAGTCGAACTGCTGTGAGCATTAGAGAGTCGTCAGAAAAATACCGTAGTTATGACAGAGTGCTCCAGCTTAACTAATTTTACGGATTTACGATACAACTTACAAAAATGTATTATCAATGGACCTTTATAAGAAAGTTTGTCTGTCGGTCGATCTGCCACGCCACATTTTTTAATAGAATTTCTTCGCGAAGATTATAGACGCATCTCCATAAAAAGTTCTATTTATCACTTGAAATAGTATTTTTGTTATCCAGACATATTTAAGTTTTGTTGATCTGTCACGCTTCAGTTTTTAATAACATTTGGTTTGATCTGTCACGCTGGGGTTTCAAATAGCATATTTGTTGAACTGTCACACTTAACTTTTACAAAGCATGTTTGTTAGAATAAGTCAAGTTTAAGTTATAAATAACATTTTCGTTTAATTGGTCACACATAATTCTTAAATAACATTTTCGTTGATCTCTCACATTGAAGGTTTAAATAGCATTTTAATTAATTCGGTCACGCATAAGTCTTAAATAATTTGTTCGTTGATTTGTCACACTGAAGGTTTAAATAGGGCTTTCGTTGAATCGGTCACGCATGAGTCTTAACAAAACATCTTTGTTGATCTGTCACACTAAAAGTTTAAATAGCATTTTCGCTTAATCGGTCACACTAATGTTTTAGATAGTACGTTCGTTCCATCTATTATGCTGTAATATTATTTTCCTTGGTCTGTCACAGTGGGAGATTAAATATCATTTTCATTGAATATGTCACGCTTATGTTTTAAATAGCATTTTCCTTCATCTATCATGCTCTAGTTTAAAATATAATTTTCGTTGGTCTGCCCCACAAAGTTTAAATAGCATTTTCGTTGAATCTATCATGCTGTAGCTTTATATATCATTTTCCTTAGCCTGTGAAAATGTAAACAGCATTTTCGTTTAATCTGTCACGCTTACGCTTTAAATAGAATTTTCGTTTATTTATCATGCTGTTGTTTTTAATATTATTTACATTCGTCTGTCACACTGAATTTTTAAATAGTATTTTCGTTGAATCTGCCACGCTTATGTTTTACATAGCATTTCCGTTCATTTATCATGCGGTAGCTTTAAATTTGTTTTTGTACTGTCACGCTGAAGTTGTAAATAGTATTTGCGTGTATCTGTCACGCTGAAGCGTTTAATATAATTTTAATTGGTCTGTCACGTTAAATACAATTTTCATTTATAGACGCGCATAGTAGATGGGCGCATATTAAGAATATCTTTTTTTGTTGGTTTCATAAGTTTTTATATTTTTTGTTGTTATTTTTAACATTTCTGTTTTTGATAGAGTGACAAAATATTGATTTGCACAGGTGTTGAGAGTGGAAACAGCTGCTACCGCATCAGCCATGTTAAATCGTTTGTACACACATCCATTTTGGTCGCCTGAATGACTCCCTGAAATCAAGTAAAAGGATCACTACGAACCCCCGTCGACAAAGAAAGAAACTATAAACATACTTAATTTTACATCTTATTTAGGGTAATATGCGTTTGGAGTCAAGTGTCAAAAGCCAAATGCATACTATTATGGAGGTATACTAGATAAAGGGGTCTGTTGAGGAAGAGTACCCCACTATTGGAAAAGTAAGTTTTGCAAAAATTGTTAGATCGGTAAGTAATGCGAAGTGTGCACACCCACCCGTAACGTAGTTTTGGGAATCCTGTCTAGACATGCATCGGGTTAGGGTTAGGTTGATGTTAGTGTAACGTTTAGGAATAGCGTTACGGTTAGGCTGCACAAACTATAAAACAAACACCACTGTGAAACGCATCGCGGAATGAGGGAAAACTATCTGTGTGAGTTTATGCAATAATGAAAAAAAAAACAATATTTTTTGCAGGTACAAAATGACTTAAATGGATTCCATAACGTTTTTCTTTCTACACCACCCGTTGTGCAAGTTTTTCGGGTGGCAGGAAAATGTTTTACCGGTTATCTGTTGCAAACGATGCTGATATGTTTTACCCCACATTCACACATCGCCTTATACAAAGGTGAGTATCGAATGTGGTAAGTGTATCATGTGATCTAGATAGTTGCAGATCAGAACAGTTAATCAAACATGTAATGTGAGGTTCTGCTAGATATGGGCGCTTAGCCACTTCCTGGATCTCTGCAACTATCCTGAGGCAACTCGGAGATAACGAATGTAATCGGTACCAAGAAAGGTTTTATTTACTCCTCCCCAGGAGTTAGGCACAAGGCCAGTTTTATCTTACTCCCACAAGTAAGATGTGACCCAAGATCGGGTCGATAAAGTGGGGTTTGAAAAGCCAGCGCTCGAGAGGTGAGCACTCTGGCCATTTAAAAATTGCCTGGGCAGCCCCGTCGGCATTCCCCGGTAGGGGCGCCTCAGACAGTAAGCAATAAACTTACTCCTCCCCAAAGAGGGGAGGCAAAGCCTGGGAGGGTGGACCTCCTAGAACTGCACAGGACAGGCGTGCAGTATCCATTGGAACAGATACTACACTTTGATCTTAGCCAAAAGGCCAAATAGCGACCATAGTATCAAGCCTAGAAGCGAGAAGCAGAACACACACATAACACGAGTCGGCGGAGATGTAAAACTTTTGAAATCATATTGGTAGTCTAAACGAGCGATTTTCAATGAGAACGCAAATGCCCACAAGGAAGTGCTATAAAGTGTCAATTGAAGTGGCAGATTTTCTGACGGCTACCAATGCAAAATATACGACATAATAACATTGACACACCAGTTTTTGTTCAGTCACCGAAGATAAGCGACGTTGAGCTTTGTAAATATAAAAATGGGTGATCATTTAGGAATATCAGGTGCTGTTTAAGCGGGGGGGGGGTCTCTTCTTATTCTGACATTGATTCTATTTGTCCTGAACTTCTTCGAACTGGACTTATACGATGCCGGTTCAAGAGGGGTATGGTTTTGGATTTTGCAAGTCTTGCTTCACAATAAACCTCACATGTTGTATACAATTTCGACACTGAACGAAGGAATTCTTGTAAGTTTAACATTATCAATATCTCATCAGAGTCATCGTATTTTTGCGGAGGGGTAAACGAATTTCTAATCTTTTACACATTTTTATAACTCCAGTTCATTTTTTCTGATTTTTGTTTAAATTGAAAATACAAATAATAGTATGGAAAGTATGTATCTCTAAAAAGAATAGATACAATGTTATATACTTTCCAATTAGTGCTATGTAGTAAACACTTTCGCGCTACTCCGCTTTGAGTGATGAATCTGTTACGTTTGAAGAAGACGAAGATGTTGAAGATGGTTGATGAACGTATGCTAAGAGTAGTTTAAGCGAGTATCTAAAGTAAAATCGTATGTCCGTCTGTGTGTGTGTGTGACTGACACTTTAAACTGCCAAATATAAACTCACAAATATTAAATCATCAGATTCCATGTGACCCTCAGTTTATTATCATACCTCTGGAGTTACCAGGGATCAAATTAGTGCATGGGTATTAGCAAAAATTACTTTCTTAATTTGTTGCTGATAGTTGTTCAATGATCAACACTGGAAATGTGTTAATAGGGAAGTCAGTTTTTTTTCTATTTCTTTATTTGTATTTTATTAAACAACTTTCCAGAGAGGGCGGGGGAGTTTAAGTTTTAACAGAAATATATTAGACATATTATTTTTTAAATCTTTTGATTTTTAGTAATGGAATCTGAGATAAATATCCCGCTTGAAGTCACCCAAGAAGGTTGTGCAGCTGCATGCCTATTTTCTTTTGTTCTAATAAGGGTCATGGTGTACGTAACGGTTTTCCATTTTTAAAAATAGCAGATGTCCTTGTAAAGTAATTTTGCTAAATAACCTTGTGTTTGTCGTTCACCCCGTACTCTGATTGACGTTAAAGGGAATCGCTCGTTTTAACTTGTCTCACAAATCACCCAAGCATTACTGATATTGTGTCCTCATGACCTTTAGGGAATCGATCATTTTAACTGGTCTCACACATCACCAAAGCATTACTGATATTGTGGCCTCATGACGTTTAGGGAATCGCTCGTTTTAACTGGTCTCACAAATCACCCAAGCATTACTGATATTGTGGCCTCATGACGTTTAGGGAATCGCTCGTTATTACTGATATTGTGGCCTGATGACGTTTAGGAGATCGCTCGTTTTAACTGGTCTCACAAATCAGCCAAGCATGACTGATATTGTGGCCTCATGAAGTTTAGGGAATCGCTCGTTTTAACTGGTATCACAAACCACCCAAGCATGACTGATATTTTGGCTTCATGACGTTTAGGCAATCGCTCATTTTAACTGGTCTCACAAATCACCCAAGCATTACTGATATTGTGGCCTCATGACGTTTAGGGAATCGCTCGTTTTAACTGGTCTCAAAAATCACCCAAGATTTACTGATATTGTGGTCTCATGACGTTTAGGGAATTGATCGTTTTAACTAATCTCACAAATCACCCCAGCATTACTGATAGTGTGGCCTCATGACGTTTAGGAAATCGCTCGTTTTAACTAATCTCACAAATCACCCAAGCTTTACTGATAGTGTGGCCTCATGACGTTTAGGGAATCTCTCGTCATAACTGGTCTCACAAATCACCCAAGCATTACTGATATTGTGGCCTCATGACGTTTAGGGAATCGCTCGTTTTAACTGGTCTCACAAATCACCCACGCATTACTGATATTGTAGCCTCATGACGTTTAGGGAATCGCTCGTCATAACTGGTCTTACAAATCACCCAAGCATTACTGATATTGTGGTCTCATGCCGTTTAAGAAATCGCTCGTTTTAACTGGTATCACAAACTACCCAAACATTACTGATATTGTGGCCTCATGACGTTTAGGAAATCGATCGTTTTAACTGGTCTCACAAATCACCTAAGCATTACTGATATTGTGGCCTCATGACGTTTAGGGAATCGCTCGTTTTAACTGGTCTCACAAATCACCCAAGCATGACTGATATTGTGGCCTCATGACGTTTAGGGAATCGCTCGTTTTAACTGGTCTCACAAATCACCCAAGCATGACTGATATTGTGGCCTCATGACGTATTCTCTTTTTGTAGTTTCTCGAAATGAATGCATGCAGAATCCTACAATGTTGATGCCGGAACAATCAAACAAACCACAATATCATGGAATTATCATTCAGATATCGGTCTTCACTGATGTTTCATAATCAGTTATATCATAGGGAGCATATACACATACATTCAGCATATACAGGAACAGAGATTATCCATGTGTATTGTATTCCGAATATACTGTGTAAATGTCTGCTTCATCATAAGTGTACGAGGCCAAATACAACTCGGAGCCCGTATCTACAATGGCGGCCTTTGTTGCTGGAGGAAAATAAATGAACAAATCTAATAGTGTATAAGTACTTGAAAAAAATCCAGCATATTTGTATATTAGCTGAATTAAGTTTATGTGAATTTTATTATTTATCTTGTTTAGAAGCAAAGCCCTTTATAATTTTGTCAAGATTTATCTTTCTACACTGTAATTCTTAATTAAAATGGGAGGAAAAATTAAAAGGAGAACATGAGACAAAATCCATCAATCTAAGGGACGTTGAATGAGCTTCCTTTCTGAGAAGCTATTGTCTGCGGTAACAACAGAAATTATGAACGTGTTTTCAGAATTATCCCTTTATTTCCTTCCGAATTCTTCACGCTGTGATCTTACATAAATGAACTGTTCTACTGACCATTGCTAAATATGTTTTGTCAGTCACTTTTTCATTCGATCTGAGGAACCTTTTTCCCCTCTGTTTCTTTATTAGATACTTTTCGTTTTAGTGTTTATTTTTGGCTTGAGTAACATATTGTTTTGCTAGTTTCGTAAATTGAGTGGGCCTTCATAATCTGTTCCAAATAAATGCTAATTCCGACAAGATACGTACAGCCATATCCGACTTCATAATTCCTGTATTATTATTTACCGTTAATAGATACAGTATTCTTTATTAACGAGACAAGACGTTCTTCTTCGTTTAATGAGCGAGCAGTTACGTAGTCAGTAAGAAACACAACATTTTACTATCAACGACTTAAAGAAGCACCAACCCCTTAAGCAATCTGAACTGTGAAGGGGGAATCTGATTTTCCAGTCATCCCAAGATGAAGATATTTACGAAAGGTGAGGTCCAAATTATCAAGCTACAAGTCAGTGACAAGATGCCGTGAGTCTTCAATAATGGTGATGTAACCAAGATTTTTTACCCTGGTAACCCCTAAATAAAAAAACGAAATTACATTTTAATCGGTTTATGAGAATGTCTAATCATTTCTTTTTTAGTATTCCTTTTGGGCTAGTATTCTGCATTCTTTAATATATTATGTACCATTTTATTTCTTTTGAAACGTAATCTCCATAAACCTTATTTTTCTGGATTTTGTCTACCTAGACTTTTATGTAGTTCGTTCTTAGTGCGTTGTTTTGTGCGGCTATAAGTAAGAGTTCGTTTATTATTGTTTACTCACTAGGAATCATTATCAGTGATTGCTCACTGGTAATAACAACCGCTGTTACTTGGAGAACGAGTGAAAATAATCTATCAAGATTTCCAGCATCATGTGCCGCTTTGAATGACAGTTGGAAATCATTTTTGCATTATCAAAACCGCTTAGCATTGATTTATTGCTGTAAATTTTCCTAATCTTTTTTTTTCTATTTATTTCGAGACTGTTCCTAGTTCTTGTACATATTTGTAATATGATGATTTATTTATGTTCGATAACTTTGATAACTTTCATTACATGCTTCTTTTTTCTGTATCGTTTATATTTTTTCCTGTGAACTGTTGAGACGGCAGCATGAACGATTTTTCATTCTTGCTGCTTATTATTACGTTCTGCCATTTTTCATGAATGTGTTTTTTCTATGTATACCTCCATGTTAGCAGGATGTTGTGCTTTATATTTTCCGATAGTGTATCACGTTTTTGTATGCACTATCTGTCTCCATTTTCAAAATGCAGCCGTTTGCTTAGTTCCCAGTTGTCCGCCGTTCCAACGTAGACGTTTCGTATACATTTTTGGACTGGTGTACTCTATTTATCTATTATGGGATTCACCGTTTCGTCTGATTTACATAGTTATACGTTCTTTCCTGCCTTTGATTTTGCTTATTTTGTCCTTTGATTTCGTTCTGAAAGCGTTGTTTTATGCGGTTGTCATTAGCGATTCCGTTTCTTTGTTCAAGTGTTCTTTTCATAGACATTTTGTTTCTTCTCATATTTTTTAATAGAGCTGCTTTTCTTCTTATTTGGTATTCTTTTCCTTTTTCTTTCAAGTTTCATTACTCTTTGTGATGCTCAATTTGGCGGTGTTTTGCAACGATACTTTGGGTTCTGCATTTTTTAGTTCTCTTTTCGTATTGTCAACATTGTTTGTTTTATACTTACAACACATCTCCCCTCTCTATTATTTTTTTTACATAGTCGGTCAGTATTTTCCTTCTTGTGCAGTTTATTGGTCGCCCGATTTATAAAATCGGGAGACCTATGTTTTGAGGCATTTCTGTCCGTCCGTCTGTCCGTCTGTCCGTCCGTCTGTCCGCCCGTGTGTCCGTCCGTCCGGATTTTTCCCGCAACCATCCATTGAATTTCTCTGAAATTTTGCATGAAGTTGGAACTTTGGTCAGGTTAGAAGGTGATATTCTCTGATTTTTGAAAAAAAAATCTGGTTAGCCCCTCAAGGGGTCAACAGGCCCCGAAATGGAAAAAAAAATGACATTTCTTGCCCCATAACTTTTCATCCATCCATTCAATTTCTCTGAAACTTGGCCAAAATATGAAGGCAATTGTTCCTAATAGAAAATAAGTATCGCTGACCTTGGAATAAATCTGGTTGGCGCCCCCAGGGGATCAAAATCCCCCTAAAATGGCAAAAAATGACCCTTTCCCCCCATAATGTTTGATCCATACATTCAAATTTTCTGAAACTTGGCCAAAATGTAGAGGCAATTGTTTTGGATATAAAATGAGCATCCTTGACCTCAGAAAAATTCTGGTTCTCGCACCCAGGGGGTTAAAGGGGGGTCAAAAATGCTCCAAATTGCCCAAATTTATTGCATTTTACACTCGCCACATCGAGTCACATACAGAGGGGGACCACGCATGCGCGGCTTATTATTATTATTATTATTATTATTATTATTACTATTATTACTATTATTATTATTATTATTATTATTATTATTATTTGTACTCACTAAAAGTTCTCACACAGGTCATCAGTGATTGCTCACCGACAATAACCTGTGGTATTCCCTGGAGTCTGAGTGACAACAATGCTCCCCAGATTTCGAGTGTTCTCCACCTCTTTTCGATAGCCACCGCAAATAACCTTGGAGTATCGCAACAGCCGTTTACCATTTATTTCTGGCTTGTAAGGACCATTGGTCTTCTCTGGGATTCGGGTGGCGATAAGCCTCCCCAAGGTCCTAGCACTCTCTGCACTTCCAGTGGAGGTCTGGTCTGTGCTGTCCCTCCTCGGTATTCTCATCCTCCTTGACCCTATGCAAATATTTTGTGTGGTGTCAGCCTGGGGGAGGGGGGAGATTATAGTGTTTCTTGTTATTTCTGTTCATTGGTTGTTTTTTGTGTCGTGTAAGCTGAGGTCGATGTAATAGGGGGGGTAAATAAGTGATGTTTCTCTTCCTTAGTGATGTGGTGTTCTTTCTGTTGTTTTGTCCTCTTCCCGTTGTAGATTCCATGTTACCCTTCGTAGCTTATGCGGGTTGGTTTCCGCATTCAATGATTTTTAAGATTGCAGCTGTTTTGATCATTGCCGTACTTTGTATAGTGTCAATGATCCCTTTGATTCCAATTATTATTATTATTATTAGTAGTAGTAGTAGTAGTAGTAGTAGTAGTAGTGTTAGTATTATTATTAGTTCATAGTAGTCTTAACTTTTGTATGTTTTTAGTTGGAATTTTTCTTTTTTGAAGCCACTTCCCTTGATTGTCTCATCAATTGGGTGTTGCCATTTATGGTGGTCTTTCGTTATGGTTCCAAACGTTCCAAACTGAAGATTGCATCGCATGCAGTTCGATAGGAGGTGGGTGCGCGACACTACTGTGTGCATCCGTTGAGGAAATGAGTACGAATTTGTGTTCCCTGCATAGGCATCGCACACACGGTCCTGGGTTCTGCAGAATGACCCCTGAAAATTAAAATACCTATATCTAGTTGAGAAAATGAGTCCTGCCCCTGTTTTGTTTCTTTGTACTAGAGATGCTTAAAAGATGCCCACTCCCCATATTTATTTGCTCCGGTCACCCCTACACTGTAGAATTATATCTCGGAAGACACAGTCCATTCCCATATTCCACCCCGATCACTGTTAGTTTTGACATCCCACTTAACATCTACTACTATCTAGAGACTGACCTGCTTGTGTTCCCAGCACCCGGAAAAGATTAGGCGAACTAACACTAAGGAAAGTGTTGAGAGGGCCCTACTAACCTAGTTTGTTTAAAAAAATATTTTGTTAATATTTATAAATGTTGTCCCACTCCACACAATGATTTTTTTTTTGTAAAACAATACTTTTATAAACAAATTGTGGATCATCTAAGTAAGATCAAGCCACATAAAAATGTGGTATTTTTTGTGTCTAGCGTACGGTAAGCCTAAATGTTTGTTTACAAAATTGGATTACTATCGACTACCCCCTGTCCCCTAAAACGATTCGGGCTTCATGCCTAAGATAAAAGATAGACTTTATGATTGTTGTTTTATTTTTTTTAAAAACGCTCTTTGTGAATGTATATGTTTTGCTGAAATAAAATAATCATGGGTAAATAAAAAATGTATAGCAATGTATATGTCACGTAGAGGCGAGGAACACATACGTACACAGACGCACAATACGTGGTCACACAATGATTTAAATTTAGACATCCAAATTCAATTATGCTCATGCTTATGTTTTTTTTTTTTGTTTTTTTTTTAATAATAAATATAGAAAAGCAACTGTTATGGAAAACACGCTAAAAATAAAAATAAAAATAATATGTGTGAAGGGAGATAAATAGGGTCTAAAAATTCTAGAGTTATTTCCCTTGTTCCATCTGTTAAATGTGTTCATTGATTCCTTGTTTTGCCAAGGCAAACTTTGCCACAAAGTCGTTTTTTAAGATACGTCAAAGGATCTATAAAAGAGGCCCTGTCCGTCGGATGGTTCATTGGCAAGGCTTATGTTTGGAATAACAGTTTCGGGATGAGTCTACACATCTGTATGCCTCTCGATCATCGGCCTGTCACGCTTTCGTATGAAATAGTAGTTTCATTGGATACCGGGCGCATTGAATGAACGCATCTCAAATAAGATGAGTATCTTTATAAGAGGTTTGGTTCTTTGGTTGTTGGTTGGTCACGCTTAAGTGTGGAATATACTTTTTAGATGGGCTTACGCACCTGTATCAGTGAGGCCGTCTGTCAGTCTAACTGTCGATCTGTTAAAGTTGTAAATAACCTCCTTTTAATGTGCGCATTTTTGCAACTCCCACACACACACACAGACACACACACGTATAGAAATGTTTTAAACAGCGGATTTAATGGATTTGTTTGTATCAAACTTTAATTACAATTAACTCTCCGAGTCACCTACGAAGTTCTACAAAGTTGTTATCTATCACTCCTACCCTCTCCCACTGTATGTTATTTGACCCCTGCTCGTATTTAATGTTGTCTCTCCCAAACTCCCCCCCCCCTCTCTCTCTATCTATCTATCTATCTATCTATCTATCTTGGTCTAGCCGCACTAAAGAGCCGTGATACAGCGAACCAATCTGTATGTGGATGACTATATAAAGCTCCATTTTTAGGTAGAGCTGCTTTGTAAGGATATCGCCAACTGCCATTAGCTTTAAGGCATAGCTCATAAGGTAAAATAATTTGATCTCCGGCACTTGACAACGTTTACATTGAGATATCACTTACAATCAGTCAGTGTCGTATGATAGCGTAGGGGAAGAGGCGCCGACTGCCAGCTCGACGGTTAAGTTTCAATCCAAAATTTAGGCACTAACTGGTCTAGCCGCACTGAAGAGTTGTGATACAGCGAAACAGTCTGTATGTGCATATATATATATATATATATATATATATATATATATATATATATCGTTCTCTCACTGTTTATCAACAGATGAATCTAATAAAAAACGAAAGAATAACAAGATGTAAATAGTCTCTTATAAGCAAAAGGGTAGATCACCAGGCTACTGATATAACGTGTTTGATATATATATATATATATATATATATATATATATATATATATATATATATATATGTATATATATATATATAGTCATCCACATACATACAGTTTCGCTGTATCACAGCTCTTCAGTGCGGCTAGATAGAGAAGCGGATGTATAGCCAGCTGAAAGAGATTAATTTTTGATTTCGTCGTTTTATTACTTAAAATTTAAATGGCTTTGCAAACTCATTTTCCTGATTCAAAAAATCTAACTGAGGCTAAATGAGTTACTTTTTTCTATATATATATATATATATATATATATATATATATATTTATTTATATGTTTATGTGTGTTTAGTAAACTATGAAAATTAATTTATGAACAATAAAGCTACACAGGGAGCCCCTGTTTAGCTTAATTGCCATACATTTATTTTCATAGCCTACTACCTAGCTCTACTTACGTATCGAGCACTGTTGAAGTAAATACTGTAAATTGATACATAAAAAATTATATCTCCTCATGAAATGTTATGTAGATACATGAAATAGTAATACACACACACATACACACACACACACATACACACACATATATATATATATGTGTGTGTGTGTGTATATATATAGTAAGTTATGAAAATATATTCATACCATAAATACATTTTCCTAATATACCTCTACTCACGTATTGAGCACGGCTTAAGTAAATACAGAAAATACAAACATAAACTATTATATTTCCTTATAACTTTTTATGTGGATACATGAAATAATATATATATATATATACATATATATATATATATATATATATATATATATATATATATATATATATATATATATATAATGGTAGTTTGCTGGGAATAGTAGTAGTATGTTTCAGATGGCTGAGGGAAATGCAGATTGTTGGGTAGGTTGTAAGCTGGAAGGAACAAAAAATAAATCGAAATGGGACTTACTATTTATTTTTTCTTAAAATCTAACAAAACAGCAAGTGTGGTGTTGGCTGCTTGTGTGTTGTCCGGATGATTATTAAAAATCATTTATTTAATATTTCGTGAAAAATCTTCCCTTTGTCAGAATCAATAAACACAAAAGGAAAAATCCGTATGTGTAGAGAGTTAAATATTAAATGTTTTTTTTTTATTTCACCTACAGATGATATTTACCCTCATTAGCGGAGGAGGGATCGAACGCAGCTAGAATCATGAGATAAGAGTTCAGGACTCATCGTCCGTCGACAATCGACACATACACTAATTAATATTATGTTACATTTACATGGGAATGCAGGGGGAAGTGTCATTGCTTCCTACAATGTTCAACGCTATGACTATCTATCTATCTATCTATCTATCTATCTATCTATCTCTCTCTCTCTCTCTCTCTCTCTCTCTCTCTATATATATATATATATATATATATATATATATATATATATGGGTCTTGCAATTGAGATTTACGAAGGTGAATTTCGCTATGAGTTGCTTTACAGGCAAAGTACGTTTAATTTCCATATTGTTCGGATGCTATTTTATGAATCAGTTTTTAGTGAGTTTCTCAGCATTGTCTAATGCTCCTCTGGTATTGAGGATTTTGTTCAAACGGCAAATACGTTGTTTCGAAGAATGAACAGTAACGGTAAAAGTGAACTGGAAATGCTTTGTCTTTTTAGATAAACGTCGAGTACGCTACCCGGATAAATTTAGATAAACGTCGAGTACGCTACCCGGAGACAGAAGATACAATTGGATTTTAAATGGTAGTGCTCTAGTCAATAATTAAGTTAGTGGCATATAGTGGGCAATGCGGTTAGTGAGTTATTTTGTAAGATATGGGGGTTGACCCATGAGTAGCAGGTAATGCTTTCCTTTTCATGGACACCTGGTTCTACAATATGGCCTGTGAAAGCACTTGAGGCCGACGGGCAGTTTAGTAAGAAACCCTATTCCATATCTATCAAGTGGCAACCTTCATTAGTTAGCTACATATCAATCTAACTTTACCTGCCAGCCTTGAAGTAATTGTTAACCTTCATTGGAAAAAGATTCATAAAGATGGCTATAGGATTGACTTAATAATAGTTTACTACATATGTTCTTTGTGACTTTGGTCATGTGCATTTTTGATAATGACCATATTTGCCATGAATACAGAAATAGATGAAAATACAAACAAAAACAGATTACTTTCATAGGTAGGGTTCAATATTTTCGGAGAGAACAGATTGCGAAATCGATGTTGTGCTCTGGCAAGGCAGGAACGAGCGGTCTAAGCTGCATCTAAGATCAAAGTGTAGTATCTGTTCCGATGGATACTGCACCCCATAGACTGGTATTGTCTTGGCCTTCGGGGCTTGATTTACGCCGGTCAATGGGTCTGTCCTGTGCAGTTCTAGGAGGTCCACCCTCCCAGGCTTCGCCTCCCCTCATTTGGGAGGAGTAAGTTTATTGCTTACTGCCTGAGGCGCCCCTACCGGGAAATGTCGATGGGGCTGCCCAGGCAATTTTTTAACCCCAGTTTCCCGACCCGACCTTGGGTCACATCTTACTTGTGGGAGTAAGATAAAAACTGGCCTTGTGCCTAACTCCTGGAGAGGAGTAAATCAATACCCAAATATGGCAGTTGTACTTAATCTTAGGCCGTATCTAACTCTAAACTCCTATAATTCATAAGGCCACACTCAGCTGTATATATCTACTGACATTTGAGGTTTTAATTACATTTGCCATTATGTGTGCTTCATTAATATTCATGACCTTGGCCTTCTAATTGATACTACATTGCGTGTAACTTAATAGTTAAAACAATCTTTTAAATATAAAGTACGTTTTTCATTCGCAAAACAGTGTTTTATCATAAACAGTATGCAGATAATTATTCTACTGTGCGAAAAAATACTAATCATAAGGTGGCCTTGCGATAAAGTTTGGAAAAAGACTTACACACGTGAAGATGAGTCACGGGTGAAGTTATCCTGGCTTAATGAAGTGTTTCGAGTTTTTCATTATCATACTACTTCGGTAAGATTACCCAGCTTGGATTTGAAAATAACGTTTTTAAATCAAATCATAGAGAAGTAAGAGTTGTACAATCTGAGCCATACTTATTCAAGCAAGAAGTCAAGAACAATGATGCAACTAGAAGAGCGGAAATGCCGAGATTCGAACGCAGAATTTGTCACACGTGTCGTTCAATGTGAAAATCTACTGTCTCATATCGTGCAAATGTTTAAAGACATACATAAATTTGAGAGGTATTAGCTGATATAAAACAACTGATTTTCGGATGAGTGCTATATCATGCGATATGTCTCGATTAGGTTTAAAGTAAAGGACGGAAAACTTGAAGCAACAGAATATATGAAGACCGAAAAGAAAACGAAGAAGCATCGACAGAATGTACCTGTCCCTAGAAATTAGGGGTGCGCTCGTTCTTTCTATTTTTGTCTATTTCCCTTTAGAAAAAGAACAGTATCTTAGTTTTGGCCTTTTGGCTAAGATCAAAGTGTAGTATCTGTTCCGATGGATACTACACCCCATAAACTGGTATTGTCTTGGCCTTCGGGGCTTGATTTACGCCGGTCTATGGGTCGGTCCTGTGCAGTTCTAGGAAGTCCACCCTCCCAGGCTTTGCCTCCCCTCTTTGGGGAGAAGTAAGTTTATTGCTTACTGTCTGAGGCGCCTCTACCGGGGAATGCCGACGGGGCTGCCCAGGCAATTTTTAAATGGCCAGAGTGCTCACCTCTCGAGCGCTGGCTTGTCTAATCCCACTTTCCCGACCTTGTGTCACATCTTACCTTGTGGGAGGTAGATAAATAGAAGAAAAGTATCTTAAAATAAAATTAAAATAAAACTATATTTATTTAAAATTAAAATAATGTATCTTCTTTTCATCAACGCAAAGGCATATTAAAAAAAAAAATTCCATCGAAAAATGGTGATCGGAATGTATTGTACGGATTATCCGAACTACTGTTCTAATGTTGGTTGTTTTATTTTTTCACAATGTTTTTGCCAATGCCCCCCACCCCAACCCGGGACTTTCTCCAGGTGCACCTTTTCGAAGTTGGCCATCCTAAGTGATATTACAAAAATTAGGTGACTTGAATGCTTTTCTAAATCTAGGAGCGGCACGCATGTGCAGAGCTTTTGGTGTAAGCGTGACACACGAACACACCCGCTATGGTATTAATATATCGATAATTAGATACACTTTAACATTGTGGTTATTTTGATCCACATGTATTTATATTTTAAATAGCACCGTAAAGACATTAGAAGCATTAAGAAATGAATTAACCTGGACGATAGCGTGTGTGTGTGTGTGTGTATGTGTGCGTGTGTGCGTGTGTGCGTGTGTGTGTATGTGTGAGTGTGTGCGTGTTTGGATGTGTATGTGTATGTTAGTGGGCTCTTATTTAACTTGCAATTTAGAAACGGAAGTCGCTCAGAAGATTATTCTTAGAATGCGCATTCAAGCACAAATGCGCATTCGTCTGTACTCGTTTAAAAACAATCATTGAATTTAAAAACCATAAAAAAATGTGGCGTCGTTCAGTGTGTAAAGCTGTAACATTTCGTACATTTGAAATAGCAATTTCACAACAAAACATATTGATTTTAGATGCTCGCTTTTTAATATCCCATTTGTGTTGGTCTGTCTTACTCAAGTTATGAACGACATTCATGTTGGTCTGCCATACTTAAGTTAAAAATAACATTTTCGTTTTTCTGCCGTACACATGTTCAAAATAGCATTTATTTGATCTGCCATACTCAAGTTTAAAATGAATGTTAGTTGGGCTGCCGTACTCGTATGCAGAATAGCAGATGTGTTGGTCTGCAATCCCCAAGTTCAAAATAGCATTTTCATTAGTCTGCTGTAAAAAAGTTCCGAAAAGCATTATTGTTAGTCTGCTGCACTCAAATTCAAAATAGCATTTCCGTTGATTTGTCACATATAAAATAGTATTTTCAACATAAAACCTGCTGATTTAAATTTATGAGCTATTGTTGACGCGTCCAGGTATATGTATTAGGAGTGTTGTCTGTGTGATCGTCTGTCAGTGTTAAGTGTAATAAGGTGGGCTGTCATGCTTGAGTTTTACGGGTGAATCCCCCAAATGCCATCCATAAAATCGTTAATAATATGTATATTCTTTTCTGGAATCCAACCATACTAAGAATAAACAAAACTGCAGTCTGTATCTGATTTGTTCCCGCAGTTTATGGTATAAATGTACAACATCTTTGTATTATAGTCGGTAAAGGGTATGCTCCAAATGTGCATTTCTTAATATTGAACTTTACCTAGTAATCTTTAAGAAGATGTGGACATCCTTTGAGAGACGTAGAGGTGTGAAGATTGAAAAGTGGTTTCAACATGATTAAACAATGTCTGACACTTTAATTGATTTGTTGGAGTTGCTATGGGTGCATGTGTGTTACCATTTTATCAATAGCACGTATTAATTACAATTGGCTCTACATTCCCGAGACCTTAACCTTCAGATTTCTTCATATGAGGTTATCTGAAAGATAATGTCAACCAAATCCACCTCAAACTATTCCTGGACTGAAGCGAGTCATCAAGTTCCAAATTTAGACAGTACCATTAACAGGTATGTTATATGTGGAACATATACTTAAACGGCAACAAAAAAACATACTGTTGGATGTACATGACTGTATTTTGTGGACAAGTCAGGCATAGACTGAATTGTATCTGTTCCAAATAATGCTGGATTGCAGAAAGTAATGTGAATGTTATTAGTGATCTCAGAGGAAAAATCTTTTTTTTTTGGAAGGGGGGTCACTATGTGCTTCGTTTGTCACAGGTAAGTTTGTAATCAGTAAAATAAAAGATTGAATGGACGCATCTCAAGAATACATTTCCTGCTTCACTTAAAAACAAAGAAATGTTGCTATATACTATACGACTACTGATACTATCTATGTATATTCCAATATTGCAGATTGCAATTTAAACATACATATAATTAGTATATATAGTTATTTTTCTGTAACTGCACGAAGGTAATATATGTACTTCTTAGGTGTGAATCAGATGATTCTGGTGTTGGCATTAGTTTCCCCGATGTTTTTCTAGTCAGGACTCATTCTGGAAAGACATCGGGTACTCACGGGAAGGACCATAAGAACGTTGCCAGCATCCCTAAGTGAAAGTGGTACTGTAGAACCGACTGGATTCGAATTTGGAACACCAAGGTCTTCAGTCCGTGTCGATATCCACTTAACCACCGTCACCTCCCAAGGTAATATATGATACGATATCATTATCAAATAATAGTTCGACTACATTGCGGGAATAAGGAGCAGTTCGAGAAAACACTACATATTATTCGTCAGTAGTCTAACGTGGCAGAATCGACGCTTAAGAACAGTTAAAATGGTAACCATAATAGATTAAGTCTTAAGAAATATTCATGAAAAGATCTGAAACGTATGCACTACTCTATCAAGTTGGTTTTGAGTCTAGTCGTAACGATGATTGTTCGTCTTGTAACAAATATGGACGGCACAACTCGTACCAGAAATGTTCTTCACACGTAGTAGTAGTAGTAGCTGCAGTAGTCGACTACAAAAATATTTTATTAATAAAATATGACAATAAAATGTTGATGCGATGTGTAGTATCTGTATACAATAATGAGGTACAAAAGTTTACCTATATTTAGGGGTGAGTACTAATCGGACTCTTGTTGACGTAGGGGCTGTTCTCTATCAACGTTGAAATAATCTCTTTCCTGATCTTTTTAAAGTGACACGTGTATTGGCTGGCACGATGAATATATGTAAGCACTTGTCGCGTTTTACTTAAGAGATACCTACAGATCAATTTTTAATGTGATACTATCGTGGGCTGGGTAGTGTATCTTGGTATGTCTGCGCCCTGCAGACGTCTCTGGAAGGAACCTTATTGCCCTTGGAACAGATAAACCACTTCGGGAGGGGATAGGGCAGGCATCACATTCCCCTTAATAAAAATGTAAAACAAAATCGTGCGGATGGCGTATCTTATTCTCTCCAGAGAATTAATTAGCTGGACTAGGCTGGGCTGGGCTGGGGGGCCATCGCCGAAAATATCTGAAGAGTTTGTAGCATAAGCAACCAAATAGTTTATATAAAATTATATAGAATGTATTCATTTATTCTTCCTTCCGAAATATACAACTCGTATCATCAAGCTTGTTCAACACTCGACGGATTCGTGCGAAGAAATCTCACCAACTCCTATTTGCTTCCTTCGTGACAATCAAAGCCGAGAGAGAGAGAGAGAGAGAGTAAGAGCGAGAGTAAAACGTTAAACAAAGTGAAAGACAGAAACAGGAATACGTAAACAAAACGAAGATATATATATATATATATATATATATATATATATATATATACATGTATATATATATATATATATATATATATATATATATATATATATATATGATTATTTTTATTTACACAGACATGTACAAAATCGGCGACACTGGCATGTCGATGTTATCGATCAACACAACAGTTATTATAAACTGAGGTCTCATCAGGCAGAGTTAGAATCCGATCTTAACCTTAGATCATACTTGGAAATAAATTTCATACTTGGAAATAAATTTCCAAATATGATCTAAGGTGAAGATCTGATTCTAACTCTGCCTGATGAGATCTCAGTTTATAATAAGTGTTGATTGATAACATCGACATGCCAGTGTCGCCGATTTTGTACATGTCTGTGTAAATAAAAATAATCATATATAAAAGCTCTATTTGATATTGAGCACTTTTTATAAACCCGGTTGAAATTCTTTGGATTAATACCCTGTGGATGTTTTACCTGGATTATTATTATTATATATATATATATATATATATATATATATATATATATATATATATATATATATATATATATATAGGCTTGAGAAATATAAAGTAGAAATAGTAAAGTTACAGAGGGCTGGACAAGATAAATGTCAGGCGCAATGAGGTGAAGTTGATGCGAACAGTTTAGTGGCGTCTCCTGGATAAATTATATTTAAAATATGTATGGTACTAACTCTTTGGGTTGGAGTTGAACGGGGGTTACTTGTATTTAAGGAGAAACCACACTCTCACCGTAGGTCCCTCATAGGTGTACTACTACCGATTCACTTTAATGCCATACTCGAAACTATTTGCGATGTTGGCAATAAAATATATCTTTATGAATTTACTCAATACGTAATTCTTCAGCAAGATATATTGGCGCTTTGGACATCACTAATATGACTAAATCGTAAAGATTTTTATACTTGAAATACGAATTGAAAAAAACAAAACAAATTGAGAGTTGTTATTTACATAAAACAAATAACACAACAGCGAAAATATTTGTACGAAAACAGTAATACTAAGGGTACACGTGGAACAATTTAAAGACATTCGTTGGTGGACGTGGAACTCGCAAATAATTAGTGTATCAACAAACCCTTGTGTGTATTGGCGTGCAATTGCGCAAACATTTTAGAGAAACGTTTATTTATATTAGCACACAAGAGATGACATCACAAACCTACTATTACCGGCACATTTTCAAACTGAGATTAAACAAAACAAAACGAAATTCTAATTAATTTTACTAGAATCTAATTTCTAATTAAATGAAAAAAAAAACACTATTTATTACACAGACATATATTTCTCTTGGAGAAATCCAATGTCATGCCCATTTGAATAGTTGAAAGCAGGAACTTTATCATGTTTATTTTCAATGACGCGTAGCTGTATTGTATCGACATTTGGAATAAGAAACAATTGTGAGTTTATATATTTTTTTAAATGAAAACGTCATACAGGACAGATGTTCCGTAAAATTCATTTTATTTTATTTCACTTCTCATTTATAAAGTGTCATTTTAGTCTATTTTACTAATTGTGATCAGAAATGGCTATAGATTAATTATAACTTATTTAATTCCTTTTTATTAATTTATTTACGAACGAGCAGGAAAACCTGGCGTTACCAGGGATTGAATGAGGAACATTATGTTCTTTTGAACTCTGCTTATATCACCATGTACACTTTTTAAAATTCTATGTGTTTAAATGTTATAATCCTTGGTTTGGGGCCGAAAGTTGTATTTTGGAGTTATTGGGTTGGAATAGGTGTAATTAAAATTGTATTAATTGAAATTAAGTCTGATGAATTTATAGTCTTTTACACCTTCGAGATACATCCGGCGTTTTAAGAGTATTAACGTGGGCAAATGTGCACTCTTGTTCCAAACCCCGAGCAACGCACTAACATTATCAATAACACAACGCTTATTCCTCGTTATGGGACGATTCCAATATGTTTTCTTAGTTTCAATATAAGGACTGATTCTGTTAAAATTTCCGATTCCAATGCAATTCCCAATTCCGATATTAAATATACCAGAGTTATGTTAAAGAAAATCAACTAACAATTTGTTTACGTCAGTTTATTTAGTAAAATATTGCGCTGGAACAAAATCTATGAAAACGGATGTGATCATTAGTGTGTATCTCACCTATAACTAATAAAAAAACATTAAGCATTGGTAAACCTTTTCTTGATTAAAAAAAAACTTCATTAATTATTAAATAATTAATGAATGTTTACATTCATTTTAAAAAAGAAAACATTTCTTCGTAAATGAAATTATTTTACTGTTTTCAAATGAGGTATTAACACTGAATACACTTTGCAAGGTCAACAAGTTTGCCTTTCTAGAAAAAAGGAGTTTACTTTATGGACATCTTGACAACCTATACGTAAACAAATCAGAAATAGATAGAGAAAACATATAACATGTATATGTTTTTCATATTATTTTTATACGCATATATATATATATATATATATATATATATATATATATATATATATATATATATGAAGCAACCCAACAAAAGATATAAGCGTCAACTAATATCTTATAATTAGTGAAACATCCGGATAAAAACTGAAGCTCAATATACTGGATAGAGCATTAATATTATAATATAAAATGAAGTAATAAAATAAGGTGTCAATCAAATTTTATTAGAATTCAAAGTTCGAGCAAAGTATCCTTAAGTCCTTAGCTCATGAGTTTTCAAAGATAATTCTTCTCTTCAGGGGACCATTACCGCAGTTATACTACTACAGGTAATAACATTAAGCTTTGAAAATATATAAAAATTATATACACAAATACATAAAAATACATAACATCAAATATATCAACCCACAAACATACTTTTTGTTGAATCTATACAATCCATCGAGGTCATACAAATTGAAAAACATAATGAGGAAAGACATTCAAAGGGTTAACCGAGGATTACTTAAAGTTATAAATAGCAGTCCATATACGTGAAATCTTATATTATAATATATATATATATATATATATATATATATATATATATATATATATATATATATATATATTAAATAAATAAAAGTATATATACAGGGTGGGCCAAAATAAGGGTCCTATCTTTAAATTTGAATAACTTGAATTTGAATAACTTCCACAAAATAAAAGTTAAACTCACCAAACTTTATGTGTGTGTAGACTGACCCTTCCGAGATATTTTGAAATAAACAAAACAAATTTTAGCCGAAAAACACTTCTTAAAACTTACAAAAACTAAAGTATTGTTTTTTACACTGTTTTGAGTTTTTTAAGCAAAAATAATGTTTTCTAAATGAGGGTACGTTCCTTAGGGCTAATACGGCTCATGCTTGCTTCGGAAGGGGTCCTTTACTTATTCTAAAAAAAAAAAAAAAATCAATAAATAAAAAAGTTATGAATTTTTAAAAATAGGACCCTTATTTTGGCCCACCCTGTATAAATAGAGAGATAGATAGATAGATACTCATATGTTTATGTTGGCTAAGTTTACTGTCGTTCGCGTAGACTCAAAGGAGTGTACTTGTTTCTAATTAATTTTAAAAAATGTACACCTGAATTGCCAAATCGTTTCAATAATCTTTACAACCAAGAAGTATATTTGATTGTATTGCCTTCTATTTCAACCAGAACCTACCTTTCATAACTTTTGAAATTTCTTTAAAACCACGCAGACATAGAAACTCAAAATCAAAGTAGAACTAAGACAAAGATGTGTTCTAGTACAGAGCGGTGAACATCTTCAAATTCACTAATTCCTTTATGTCTAATCCACCTACACACAATCCTTTAATGTTCAAAGTACAAAGAGTTTTTCCACACTTTTTTGGTCACATCTGCTGAGGAACAGAACAAGAGATTCTCGGACAAAATGACACCAGATTAAAAAAATTGAAAAAACATATTTTTTTAAATTTGATTTTCAATGATGTTAAAATGTTTCTTAACAAAAAAGGTTTTTTAATTTTGAAACAGTTTTCGAAACTTGTAAATGAACTGCATTTATTTAAAGGTTACTAAGCGAAATCAAGTACAGCTTAATATATTTTTCACAAGCAAACAAAATAAATGTACATCGTATTTTGATGGTGATATAATCTATCGATTTTAGTTTTACTGGTAGTTTTAAAACATGATATTTTCATTCCATCATTAGAAACAGCAATGGAAAATTAAGTTAACAAAATTAAAACAATCGTTAGTGGAATCGGAAATTATTATAAAGTTTTCCGATTCCGATACCCTAAAAAGTTTCGAGGTTTTCGATTCACGATTCCTATTTCAATAAATCATCCCTACACTACTTATTACACACATTCAACACAATCTGAGAGAAACTCTATTCTAAAAGTTACTATCCAGCAATAAACATAAATTTCCAAAAAATCAACAAGTCCAAATTCCAGCTGACTCAATTTGAATGTCCTGTAAAATTTCTAAACCTCCTTACCAGAGCATATATTTAATGAGTTTTTAATGAGTGTCTTTTTAACGAATCTATAATATATATATATATATATATATATATATATATATATATACATATATATATATATGTGTGTGTGTGTGTGTGTGTGAGTGTGTGTGTGTCTGTGTGTGATGTATATTGACAACAAGATAAAAGTCAAATTGAATGTTCTGTAAACACAGCATATATTTAATGAGTTTTTAATGAGTGTCTTTTTAACGAATCTATAACATATATATATATATGTATATATATATATATATATATATATATATATATATATATATATGTGTGTGTGTGTGTGTGTGTGTGTATGGGTGTGTGTGAGAGAGTGTGTGTGTGGTGTATATTGACAACAAGTCTTTTCCATCGACAAAGATAAGAGCTTGTTAAATAATTAATTGCATCAACACACAGAAAAATAAACAATACATTTAAATCAATTGAAATATAAAATACTAACTACCAACAACATTAGTTGCAACAATGACAACAACAAACGCTAACACATTCTAGACAGTGGCATACTTTAAACAAATACTAATTAATACCGACGGAAACAGTTGTATATTATCGTGGGTAACTGTACGTGCCATGCCGCACATGGAATGATACCCTACAGTCATTCCCGATGAGCTTTTCCGAGACCACAACCCCCATTGATCAAGTATCGACTAATGGTCTGGTTGTGTAAGCTTATTGGCATCAAACAAGCACCCACTTCGCCCTCCCCACTCTATCAAAAACCAAAACTACAATACAAAGATAGGAAACAAACCTAAACTAGACATCTTCGCCTCCGTCCTTGAGGCTAGCATTCACAAATATCCGAGGACTTAGAACCACAGCAATGACGTAGAAACATTTCTCCTAGTAAACTCCCCAGATATTCTAGCACTAAGTGAAACAAACCTACAATCCTCAACCCCTTCACACCATTTTGACATGACGGAATACCTCCCACTCAACCGTAAAGACTTTGAAACAAATAAGCACAGGCTAGGAGTTTATATTTGGAACACGCTATCCTTGACTAGAGAACATAGGCTTGAATATGATGATCAAGTCTACATTTGCTTCAGATTAATCTTACAGCACAGCGTTATTTACTTATATTTATTATACCGTTCTCTTGACATGAGATGACCTAATAATGGTTGAAAGGTCGTTAAACACAAACAAATAAACACACAATATTAGTTTTCCTTTGATCCAGGAATATGCCCTTCTAAACTTTGTCGCTGAAAGCATAAATACAGCTCTCTCACTTGACTTGGGTGCTCAACTAAATGTATTTAGGGAGTTTAATGCACATTACCTGACTGGCTTGGACTTCGCAGTTATACAGACGCAGCTGGTAACTCCACGTATACTTTCTCTATAAAGCAACGCCCTCTCACAGACTGTCACTTTTCTGACCCGCCTCCATGATAGTTTGAACTTGCAAGCCTCATCCCTCGATTTGTTCTTGACCTCACTGCCCAAGGCTTGTGTGACGAATTCCCATAGCCCGCACAGGAAAGCTGATCACGTTGTGTTTATGCTTGATATCACCATAAAATCTCGTCATAAAGATTAATATATTCAAAGCCTTTGACAATGTCTGGAATAAAGTTGTTTTTCTTAAAAATGACTGTACATGGTATTACTAGACGAATATCAAATAGAATGAGATCCTTCCCTATCCAAGTGAAAGGTCCAGTTTGTCCTCGATGACCGTTCATCCAAACAGCATGCCATGTACTCCTTTAATGTTCCTGTTTTTCATAAGTAACCTCCATGATGACATTGTGACTGAGATGGGTATATTTGCTGACGACAGCACACTTTACTCTTGTCATGTGGGTAAAACATATCCAAGGCAATGGCTGAATCATTGGAAAGTGACGTGCAGTCTGTAGTGGAATGGGATCATAAATGGATGGTAGCATTTAATTGTTCAAAGACAAAGCTCATTTTTATTCAATAACTACAAAAAAAACCTCTTCAACTACCGATTGACATGGCAAATAATACCGTACCTAAGTCCAACGTTCAAACCTCTTGACCTAACATTCGCAGGTAACATGAATTGCAACAAATACATAGCATACATTGCCAAGACGGCTGCAATGAAAGTGGGCTCCCTCTAGAGTGTTAGAAAACTTCTCGTACCATATATTTCTACAAAGTTACCATCCGCCCATGCATGGAGTATGGTTAACACATCTGGACTGGTACACAACTTACTTGTCTCTCCCTCTTAGACAAGGTCCAAGAATGGGGTCGCTAATCTAATAGGGTTCTCACTATCCACCCAGCTTCAACCCCTGACTAATCGTCGCGATGTAACATCCATGTGCTTGATTTACAAATACTACAATGGAATGTGCTCTCATGAACTTGCTGCTCTGATGCTCCCTCGACGTAAATACACTCAACCAACCCGACAATCAGCTAGATCCTATCCATTCATAGTAGAGGTCCCCAGATGCCGGATATTCTTCTACTCGAATAGATTATTTTCTAAAGCTGTCGGTTTTCAGAACTCCCTCCCTACTATTTGTTTACCCGACTCTACCGACATGCAGAAATTTAAAACTAATGTGAACAAGAAGAGCTCCCAATTTGGGATGATCCACTAAATGTTCACCCTTATTCTACAGTGGCAAGTTGCCTTGTCTTGGGTTGACTAAATTATAAAAAATATAATAATATTATATATATATATATGTAAAGGAGTAAGGCTACGAACATTTGTAAAACTTTCTTTTTAAATATTTTTTTATTATTTTGTTTATTGTATAATTTTATAATTTTATAACACGCGTTTCAAACGGTAGTTCGCTCTCATCAGATATGTAAATCCATTTGAAGAAATGTCTTTCGATTTGAAAGAGTGTTGTTGATTTTGAGTAAAATGTGTAATTGTTTGGCGTTTCTTCGCATGTGTGGGTTTGCCGGTGTGTGTGTGTATGTGTTTTGATATTTTGATATTTTTTTTATTTTTTATCTTTATTTTTTATTATTTTTTGCTTCTCTTGGTCAAAGTCGTGTGTGTTTATTAAGTGTGTGTGATTTTGACCTTTATTTTATCGTTTCTTAAAGTGTCTTGGGTGTTCTTTTCAAAATGTATTATTTGTGTCTGGCCCTTGCGCCGCATTGACTGTTGTGCTCGCGTGTGTGTGTGTGTGTGTGTGCGTGCGGTTAGTTCTGAATCTTGTACATAGGTGAGCGGCATACAGACACCCCCACACACATGCACTTACACATACATACATGTGTACACACACACAAAGGTGTATGGTTAGATAGAAAGATAGGCGGATCTATTGAAGTCCCTGTGTATTCACATCAATTTTTGTATGCATACATGCGCATACATACACATATACACCGGCGGTCGTCCATACATTCTATGCACGTGGGTGCCTACACGCACATGTGCATACTGCAGTAAACTGTTTTACATATATATGTATATATATATATATATATATATATATATATATATATATATATATATATATATATATATATATGTATATATTAAATAATTATATTTATTATATCTACCAATAGATAAAAGCATATTCTATGAAACGGTGGTAAGATGTGAAGGTTATGTTGTACAATACTTACGTGTATTATAAAAAAGCGAGTATTTTCAAGATGCGTCCAAACAATCTACTAACTTACTCGCGATGAGACAGACGGCGAAAATTGATATTTACAACTTAAGCATGACAAACCCACCGACAGATTCATCCTCTTATAAAGATGAATATTCATGGAAATTATGTACGTCCATTCAATTTACGCGTTTAGCGATGTAAATGCTATTTTAAACTTAATCAGCGAACAGAGCCTTTTACAGCTATGTGGGGATTCATCAAAGCTGAAGAAATCTGCTAAACTTGTGAATCTCCAGATCCCAAAATAAATCCTTGAAAGTTTCGCCATTGCACATCCCTTCTGCAACCGTCGACAAGCGGTCTTGTATCGATCCAGTCAAGAATTAGGGAAATGCACCTTAACAATGCACCTCCTCGTTTGTAAATGAGAAAAAATCACCAGAGAAAACTTCTAAAAACAAAGAACTTGAAAAGGAAAGAAAATATGGAAAATGTTGGTAAAAAATCTAATTTTGCTCGTTGCTGCAAGCGGCTCGTGTCGTGAACACGTAATGGGTCGATAAGCTTCCGAAATAATTTTTCTTCTTTGCATTCGATATCACACAACCACACACACAACCACACACACACACACACACACACACACACACAACATATATATATATATATACATACATACATACATACATATATATACATACATATATATATACATACATATATGTATATATATATATATAGAGAGAGAGAGAGAGAAAGAGAGAGAGAGAGAGAGAGAGAGAAAAAGAGGGGAGAGAGAGACAAATACAGGGACAGAGAGAGAGTGAGAGAGAGACAGTCATACAGAGATAAAGGAAGAAAAAGAGAAAAGACGTAGAAAGCATTATTATTGTAACATTCGATAGCTCGATATTCATCAAAATGAATTAGTTGAGCTAATAATAATAATAATAATAATAATAATAATAATAATAATAATAATAATAATAATAATAATAATAATAATAATAATAATGTAATACAGTCATGGTTTTTTGTTAATTCACATTCTATATACTAGCAAATATAAATAAAAAAAGAATATAATTATTAGAACACAAATATTTAAAACCAATGAAATCTTCGAGCCTATGTTCAAATTTAATACAAACTAATACATTTTTCTTACATTAAATAATGTAAGTAATCATTATTAAATTATATATATTTTTGGAGGTGAAAATAAGATTATTTTTGCAGTCGTTTAAAGCTTAGAGTGCTCGCCTGTGTTATGTTCTTAACATAATAAAAACAGCACATGATGTCAAGAAAACGAAAGGACACAATAAAAAAAGAAAGTATCAGGAAGAAAATAAAAATGAAACACAGAGAGAAAGAAGATGGCGACGAACACAGAAAGTTAAAATGAAATAAAATATAGAAAAGTGAGAGAATAAGACGAATGAAAGTAGAAAACGAAAAGAAAAATTAAAATAAAGATGATAGAGAGTTTAGCAAAAAGCAGACGAGAGATGATGACTGATTTATTAATGCATCTATATTTTCTATAATATATCTATTTAATTTTGTAAAAAAAACATTAAATCGAGTAAATAAAATAACAATTATTTAATCTTCATATACTATAAAAATGTCCATATATACATCAACGAAACAAGTTGCGCGTGTGTTTAGTATTGGTAAATTCTGTTCATGTACATGTAAACATTATCGTTGTTTATAGAGACTATTGTTATTAAACAGCTAAAAATTAATCTCCAAAAAGAATAATGTATTTTTACGCGTAAAAATAAATTATGAGGAAAAATGGTATCTAATGTTACACTAACACTATCCTACCCCTAATCCTACCCTTACTGCAAAATGTTATCACAACGGCTAAATTATTCAGTGAAATTTTCAGTTTTAAGTACTAACTTGTAAACATCTCTTTTAAGACAAATATCAGTTCTCTGGAACTATTTTAGAGATACTTAGTAAATTCTAAGTCTTAAGATATTTAATTTAAAATAGAAATGTACGTACTTATTACTAAAAATTGCATAATTATCACTCAAAGGGCATACTTTAGTCAAATATTGTATTCAGTCAAGCCATAAACAAACCGACTCTCAATATGTTTAAATGTATACGAGACGAATATTTCAATAATATTTTGTTTTATTATGTTTTACTACATATAGAAGAGATGTGTAATAGTTGATAAGAATTGAAAAATCATTATAACTTTATTTTTTTAAGATTATAAAGAAATTGACTTTGTTACAATGTTGTTCTAATTTTTTTTCAGAACGGACTGCTTACCGCGTCAATTTTATCAAATTATTTTTTGTTTACATAATTAAAGATTTGACAATTGCAATTTGAAAATTCGTACGTGTCGTGAGGATAAATTAAATTAATTATTTTTAGATAAAACTAAAACTACATTTTTACTGGGCAGAAATAACTTAAATTACGTGAAAAATAAGCTGAAACAATTATTTATATATAATTAAATAGAATTCAAATTTGAAATAAAAATGATTATTTATTAATAGAATAATTACCAAAGTATTACAAACTCTTTTTTTTTTTTTCAAATGATTGACAGTGAATTGTGAAACGGAGCGGACAGATTCGTTGATTCTCTGAAAATAAAATTTGCATGATGGCGGATAGTGGGTAGTGGGCGGGGTGAACATTCCTGTTATTTATTGCAATACTGGGTATCATTATAGTTTCAGATTAATCGTAGGGAGAAATTGTCCCATTTTCTTAATTATTTTTTCGGAACGGCTCAGTTTCCTAATTTCTTATTTTTAATTTCAAGATTATAACCAGAATTTTACGCTGATGCTTAGACATTCATGCACGTAAGGGAAATCATATAATATCGCATTATAAAATTTCCTGTGTGTATGATACCGCCGCGTAAAAAGACCCCCAAACGATAGCTTATACATCTTAGTTAATGTTCAGTGTATCAATTAAACCGAGATAATTAGTCTGTCGAGACATAACCGCCGTTCGGTTGAAATCAGCTAATTTCGGGTATGCGCCAATCTGCAATCTTTCATTATTAAAATTACATAAAATATTTTTTTGCAATTATATTAGTTTTTCAGTGAATATATTAAATAAACTGTGCTTTATTTAATGATGATATCGTTAATTCGGAAAATTAATTTTTCTTCCAGTCATATTGATTTTATTTACATGGAATTTAGAGGGCTTTTCTTGTAATATATACTGGTGATACCAGATCAGGCTGCCCTGTGGCTCCCTGAGACGAAATTCACCTACATTGACGTTTTTTTTTTTTTTTTTTTTTTTTTTTTTTTGTAAAACTTAATTATGTTCTATAAAACCAAAAACAAAAACAACAGCCCCTCTCCCTTTCTCCCTCCCCTTTTTTATTTTATTTTTAGAACTTGAAGCATAAATCTTTTACTATAATGACCAGATTCGGCATTAAATAACCCAAAAAGGGTTGATATGCCGTAAAACAAAACTACCAAACCACCTTGTAATATATAAGAATGTTTTTAATTTATTTTAATTGTAAACATCAACGGTGCTAAAAAAAGGTAAGAATCAGTGCATGTGTTCTTTTTTTGTTAGTACGTAGAAATGTAACTTCAGTAAATGTGTAATTTAATTTTTTTTTTAAATAATTCATTTTCACTAAGATTAAACAAAGGTTCATTATATTCCGTGGTCGTTGATTAATTAATACTGATTACTTCATTAAAAGTGGTTGATTTCCTGGATTTTGGTTAATTTATAAGTGAAAAGAGTAATCAAAATGCTTGTACATTTTGGGGATCGACCATTCATTTTGCACGTACCTAGTTTTCTGTACTTCTTTCAATAACATCGCAGATAGTAACACTTTTTGTTTATTTGAAAATAAATAGTTTTAAAACTGTCTGAATGTTAATAAAAGAAAAAGTAACATTTAAAAATATGTAAAATTGTCTGAGATAAATGAAAAGCAATTAAAATAAATTGCTCCAAATTGCTACAATTGCTCCAAAGTCTCAAGTAGCAGTCGTAATACTAGTGTTCATGTGAGTTTGGCATAGCGTTCCTGTTAAAAACGTAACACGTAGAATATGTTGGTATGAGTGCTACTTTTATTTCATTGAAAATAATGAATTTTAATATATAAGTAAATTACACATTAAATAATAGTTATTAAATTAAAAAAAAAAAAATTATTTCTCTAATCATAGTCATTTCATTAATGATCTATTAACGAAGGTAGTTATGATATTTATATGAATTAATGAACTAGCATAAAACATGACAACATTTTCTGTTTAATAATACTAGGAATTTTTATTTTTGAAGACGGAATACTAATTGGTTAACCATGAAATTCTTTGCGATTTTTTTGTTTTATTTCAGAATAAACCATCTGCTAGTTTCTATTGACTAAAGGAAGTTCTCCTCTATCCAATATACCCTATATATTGGTAAATATATTTTAATATACTGATGAAGAAAATTTTCAATCTGTCGAAAGTTTTATCAAAATGTAATTCAGCTAATAAATTTGATTCTCGCAAACGTGCGTACATATGGAGGACGTGTTCAGTATTTATTTCAGAACTTCGATCTTAATATTTGAAATTCTAATATATATGTTCTGCACTTGTCGAATGCTATTGTAAATATTTAACTGACATAACCTGACGCTTATTAAGTTTATATTTTATTTGACTATTGTATTGAAAGATTTCATGATTATGAAACATTTCTATAGTTTTACAAAAGTATATATGGATAAATTTTACCCAGTAGAATTACAGAATTATTTTTTTTATCAACGGCAATTTTTGAATAATATATATATATATATATATATATATATATATATATATATATATATATATATATATATATATATAATTCTTATATATATATATATATATATATATATATATATATATATATATATATAATTCTTACATAGGTTTCACTTCCACAACACTATCCCGAAGACTCACCCTACATCTCTCCGACACTAGCTCTATATGCCAACACCTAAAAAAACATAATTGCAACCCCTCCCAATATAGAAACATCCTTGTTAACAATACCAAAATAATACACCATGATACCAATATCAAAAAATTAAATATACTCGAAGCCCTCTACATAAAAACTAAACATCCCACAATTAATAATGTCAATTATAAAACTAGTCGCAACATTTTAAAGTGTCTAGCATAATAATTAACATTACACAATTCTTAGCCATTAGGTAGTTATGCGGTGAATTGTATGCACTTTATTTAACGTCATCAATATATTAACAGTTTAAACAGTCAAACTTTAAATCTCTCGTATGTGTAGAACGCCATCACGCTCTCATGTACATTCCAACTTTACAGACGCGTTTTCAAATATAAACTACTTGCCGTTATAATTCAAAAATGAGCACAACAGTAAAGACACTAAAACTAATACTGCCTGAAGATGATTTGACGATTCAAATCGAAAGTACTTGCAAAAAAGAAAAAAGAATGGAACAAGAAAGCCATGGATCATATTTATATCTATTTGACCGACACATTAGATGGACAATTCAGAAGATTGAAAAAATAAAAAAGAGTCGCATCAAACAAAACCACTCCGTGTTATTTAATAATTTTTGCCTAAATGAAAATATGCTGCCTAAATACACACAATATATATATATATATATATATATATATATATATATATATTTATATATATATATATATATATATATATGTATATATTAGTCTAGCTACATATATCGATCACTTTCGACTCTCTATGCTCATCTTTGGATAAAACACACCTAAGTTGCACATTTCCAAGTCTAGATTATGTACATAATCCATTTGAAAATTAAATATTGACATTTAAGTACTAATTTTTCAATAAGGCTTCATGAATTAAATAATAGGTTTGCTAGATCTTTGCAAATCTAAATAGAATATACAATCTTTTATATTAGTAAATGTGACTTGAGTATATAAAAGTCCTTAATATATAAAATGTTTTCTTTTTAATTATTTTGAGATAAATACATCTTCGGGTATATATCGAAAGTTTTGAAGCATTATGTTAGTTTCAAATGTGATATTAGGTAATACAACAAAATAAACAAACGATCGGATTTTCATTAGAAAAGATCCTTATTTTTAGAAAATAAAAGCAGACATGAATTCAAACATCCAGAATACCACATATAATCAAGAAAAATATATCGATGACGTAATAATCACATATATATATATAAGGAGAATTTTGCAGATATTCTGAGAGCGAAAAGCCATGATGCTTATTAAACCACTAAGGTGGCCAAGTGGTGAAATCGTGAAATACATGCTGTTTATTCATATAGCACTAAACTCGGTGGGGGTCTAGTTCAAGGGAGATAATTGTATTCTGATACAGCCCTTTGTGTGATCGATAGACAAAGGAGGTTATTTTCTTAATTCTAAATCAAAGATAATTCTATTTGTATTAAGGTTAATATGATTGAATTCTCTTATAACCAATTTTAGAGAGATTAATGTCTATATTTTAAATCAAACTTATACAGCTTGTCTGTTAGTTAGTCATATTCTATTTTACCTAGTATGTCCCACTTCATAATTAACGTTTTTCTTCATAGCAATTTCTAGTGCATAGAACCTGCCCCTCCCCTATTCACCATTAATTGAGCGAAAAAAAGTGCGGAAATAAAGAATTAAAGGAACTGATGTAAAGTATGTCTCTGAATTGCTTTTTACATGCACTTTGGACATGAATTAATGTAATATTATTTATATGCTCTGAATATTTAAATAAATCTTCATTGAGCTTGTGTTTGGATATTTTTCGGACACTCCAAGGAAAATGAAATTAGAATACATTTGTTCCTTATAAACACACAATAATATATATATATATATATATATATATATATATATATGTATATATATATACATATATATATATATACATATACATATATATATATATATATATATATGTATATATATATATATGTGTGTGTGTGTGTGTGTGTGTTAATAAATATATAGTCGAAATTAAAAGAAAACTATCAGAAACGGCTCTTAGTAACGATAAGACATAGATTCATGAGGACGGTTGAGAGACCGAAAGCGCTCGTGAAATGGCCCACGACACAACGCCAGGTGCCATACACCATTCGTTTACACCTGAGAACCGCAGAATTGCTCACCGCGTCAAGAGATTGACACGAAAGAATGTTAAAAAAGAGAGCTTCGCGGACTTCAATGAAGCCTGCATATATATATATATATATATATATATATATATATATATATATATATATATACATTTATTTATAATTTTTATATGTATATATATATATATATATATATATATATATATATATATAGATAGATAGATAGATAGATAGATAGATAGATAAAGAGAGAGAAAGACTGAGGAAGAAAGATAGAGAAAGGCTGAAAGACTGACAGAGAGACGTTACGTAATAATATACCGTAATTCTACATTTACATTCTATTTCATGAATAAAGGAAACATAAATTCTTTGTTTCTTTGTTCTCCTATAATTCTATTTTTTTTAATCGGGGGTGGGGGGAATCGAAACCGCAAACTCCATTTGCCCAATTAAACATTTAAGACATTTGTTAATTAGACTTTTTAAATTACACTCATAAAAATAATCGTATATAAGTATTTAAAGTTTTAAAAGGGTTTTGTTCCCATGGGTCATTTAGAGGTGAAGACACGTAAATAGTCGGCACATAAAGGGTAACGTAGGGTTTGAAGACTACTTACATTTTCTCCGGATAATTTTATACATGTGATAATAATTTCATCAACATAGGATGGTTTGTTGTTTTAAAGAAGCTTTGAACCCATCGCTCCTTTAGATAAGGACAACACTTAAAGATTTTGGACGACTTCCATTGTCTTCCCCGGAAATTTCATACATAGGATTTGAATTTCATAAACATAAGATATACTAGAAGTTATAAGGGAGTTATACTCTCATAGCTTACTGAGAGATTCATTAAAAGATTCGAGAACATTTCAATTGTCTTCCCTGGTAAATTTTACACACAAATATACTTTTAGATTTTATGAAGACCCCCTGACATTTTTTTCAATAGGAAACACACAAACACTCCACACACATACACATACATTGATTGTTTATACATATATATATATATATATATATATATATATATATATATATATATATATATATAAGCTATGAAAATATATTTCTGCTGGGTGTTTTTATATATTATTTATGTGTAGCTTAATTGGCATAAATATATTTTCATACAAACTTTAAGTAGAGCTAGGTAGTAAGCTATCTAGCTCTACGTACGTGTCGACCACTGTTGTAATAAATACTGCAAATTGATACATAAATAAGTATATTTCCTTATCAAATTGTATGTGGATACATGAAGTACTAATATATATATTTAAATATTTTCTTTGTCGTACAAAACTTTAAAATGGCATGTAAGAGACAATATTTATTACTCATGGTGAATTAAGGAATTAAAAAGATGAAAAGGTAGTTGACCGGTTTCGTACCTCGCTCAACAGAGCCAAATATCGAGGTATCGTATAAAAAACAGGTCAGCTGCCCTTCCTTCTTTTTAATTTCTTAATTCAACATGAGTAATAAATATTGTCTCTTAAATGCCATATTATATATATATATATATATATATATATATATATATATATATATATATATATATACAGTAAGCGGGATAGTGAGTGGGGAAAGAGTGGAAAGCAAATATTAGTGTCCGTAGATTTAAACTATGACTTCTACTGTTTTGCGTAAATATGTGTGAGTGCATATCTCATCAGAAGTAGTGTTAGTCAGATAAATTTTTAAATAAATTAAATTTTATTCATTATTATATTTTTATTAAATTTACTAGTTAAAAGAGAAATTAAACGAAGGCATATAGAAATCTTACACTCATGTTTATCAAGTTAATGTTTCTATGAGATCATCGATTGAAACATGATTGCATTTGTTTAGCAATTCACTTCGCGAACCTCGATCATAATGTCATGGTTGAGAACAAGTATATTGTTTCGCTATCAAAGTCATAATCTTTAAAATGTATTATTCTAGAAATACACGTGTTATCTTTTACGAATTGCCCAAGTCAGAAATGTGTCTCGTTGTTTCTGTCGCCAATTGTCTGGAAGTTTTTAATTATTTTATGACCTACCGAATCGTTTGACAATTAATTTGAACATGTATGTCATAACAGCTCACCTTGTGTAACGATGTATATTACACTATTTATTTACCTTTCTCTTTTTAAGATGATCGTGATAACAGCTTACATAATTGACTATTTACTTTAATATAACTGCCATAACTGTTTATGGACACTTTTAGAACTGAAATAGTAAAAGCAATGAAGGTTTTTCTTTTCTTGCTGAACGAAGCACACCACACCATTGATAATTCCAATAAATAGAAATGTGATTATTTTCAAATAAATTAGGGTTCTTATACCATAAGTTTACATGTTAAACGCCAAAGAGATGTGACCCCAGTTGTGATTTTTACTACTCTTTTTAAAGCTTGTGTGACTATGTATATTACACGATGCGATAACAACCTATTTATGTACCTTTCTCTTTTTTAAGAGGATCGAAATTCTTTTTTGGCTGATATTTTTAAACGGTTACATCATTCTTTCATATCTTCTAACAACACCCCGGGCAACGACGGGGCACAAGGTTATTTATGAATAATACTATAATTATACTTCATTTAGATTGTTGAAATTTAATATTTCTTTTTTATTATGACATTAAGTTGAGATAAAAATGATAAATAAATAATATGATATATATATAGGGTGGGCAAAAATAAGGGTCCTATTTTTAAAAATTCATAACTTTTTTATTTATTGACTTTAAAAAAATTCTTTTTCAGAATAAGTAAAGGACCCCTTCCGAAGCAAGCATGAGCCGTATTAGCCCTAAGGAACGTACCCTCATTTAGAAAACATTATTTTTGCTTAAAAAACTCAAAACAGTGTAAAAAACAATACTTTAGTTTTTGTAAGTTTTAAGAAGTGTTTTTCGGCTAAAATTTGTTTTGTTTATTTCAAAAAATCTCGGAAGGGTCAGTCTACACACACATAAAGTTTGGTGAGTTTAACTTTTATTTTGTGGAAGTTATTCAAATTCAAGTTATTCAAATTTAAAGATAGGACCCTTATTTTGGCCCACCCTGTATATATATATATATATATATATATATATATATATATATATATATATATATATATATATATATACATATATTAATACAATATTTAATATATATATATATATATATATATATATAAATATATATATATAATAAATAAAATATATATATGAAAGACAAAAATATAATATATATATATATATATATATATATATATATATATATATATATATATATAATAAAAAATATATATATTTCAAACCTAAACATTTACCAAAAGTTTACCATAACAGAAACAATCGGTTTCACCAAACGAAAGTGATTTAATGAACAGTATCAGCTGCTTTATGAATTCGTATATATATATATATATATATATATATATATATATATATATATATATATATATATATATATATATATATATATATATACGAGGGGCGTTCAATAAGTAATGCCTCTAACCCATTTCCCATGGCAGCGGATTAATGAAACTTGGCACAGTTATTAGTCTTTCTCAACATAGGAACCACTCAGAGTTATGCGTTTCTTTCATCGGTTGATGCAGCTCTGGCCACCGTTTTTGTAGAACACCCCAGGTGGGTCATCCAACCACGTCGTAATTACAGAAATCAAGACTGCATCATCTGAGAAACGCTTTCCTTTCAAAAATAACTTCATGGATGGGAAGATATGAAAGTTAGAGGGTGCAAGGGCAGGAGAGTAAGGGGAATGGATGAGGATTTTAGCCACACGCCTGTGCTTCTGATTTGGCGACATGCGAGTTTTGGATCGGAACGTTGTCTAGCAGGAGGAGGATACCTTTGCTGATCTTGCCCCGCCTCTTGAGTTTAATAGATTCTATTAATTTGATCAAAAGTGAAGCATAATAGGCTCCTGTAATTGTGGTACCTTTTGCCATGAAATCTGTCATCACTATTCCGTTCTGGCCCTAGAAGACTGTGAGCATGATCTTGCTAGAGGAGGGCTGCACCCTTGCCTTCTTTGGAGGTGGGGAGTCCCAGTTCTTCCACTGCATCTACTGGGCTTTGGTCTCTGGATCATAGTGATATACCCAAGTTTCATCCTGTGTAATCAGTCTTTTGAAAAACTTTGTCTCATTTTCTTGGCACATCTTCAAATTTATCCTCGAGCACTCGACACGTTCTTGCTTCTGGAAAGGCGTGAGCAACCTGGGATCCATATGGCAGACACCTTATGCATATGCAACTGGTCATGAATGATAGTTTCCACAGACCCTGTACTAATCTTGACTTCTTGCTCTATTTGTAGCGAATAGTAATGCGTCGATCTTCCAAAATGGTAGCCTCAACTTGAGGGAAGAACAGAGACGACCAGGTCTGGGAGCTGTTTCCGCAGACTTCCGGCCATATTTGAATTCAGGATGCCAGTATTTTTCATTTCATCAAAAGTCTCCTTTGGTGTGCGTCCTTTCAAATATAAAAACCGGATCACTGCGCGAAACTCAACTGGCTCTATTTCACACCTGATTCAGTTCAAACACCTGTAAATCAGAAACTACAATTAGTTCAGAGCTGTTTATTGCAACATACTCCATACAGATATAAATCATTACACATGCAAAATTTCATCTAGATAAAACTACGGGAAGTAGGCCAGGGGAATTACTTATTGAATGCCCCTCGTGTATGTATATATACACACACACACACATATATATATATATATATATATATATATATATATATATATATATATATATATACATATATATATATATATATATATATATATATATATATATATATATATACATATATATATATATATATATACAATGAAATATATTTATTATTATATTATGTATATTTACATATGCCGGCGTTTCAAGCTTACGCTCTCATCATTGTAGGAAGTGGCAAGTTGAGACGGTCGCAGGGCGCCAACCATGTTCACAAAGTCAACGAAGACTCTGTACGGTCATAAGAAATTATAAGTTGATACACGAAAAACATAATTGTAGTCATGCCAAAATACAGCGGGCAGTATTTAAGTTCAGTGAGAAATAACTATAGCAGAATGCTCGATTATTAAGAAATACATTTCTGTAATACATACGTAAATATATATCTTATTTTCTCTCCAGTGTTAAAAAAAAGTGCCCAATAAAAAGTAGAGCTGTTTTTAGAAAACATTACTGGTTAAATATGCGCATACATGTTTAAGTTGTGTTCTCCAATGGAAAGTCAACTTCCTCAGACCGTAAGATACATTTAAATGAGCTCAATTGAATTCATCTTAAGGTCTGACAATGTATACAATATATATATATATATATATATATATATATATATATATATTTCTCTCTCTCTATATATATATATTTCTATACATATATATGTATACACTATATTGTTGCATTCCAATGAAAATATCAATCCAAAATAATAATTTTTATATTCACTTGAATTTTCTGTTATTTTATGTTTCGGCGAACATCTTGTAAATTCTTCCGACAAACAAAACCCTTTTCATGCTTCTTATTTTTTAGTTTTTTCTTCTTTTTTCAAAATGAAAACATTTTCCTCGTAACAGAAAAGTAAAGGAAAAATTAATAGACTTCAGCACAACTTTGCTGACCATCAGAGCAAGGAGTTAATTTACATGTAATAGGAAAATATATCATTAAAAAAACAGGAGAACAAAAAATGGGGACATCCAAGATGTCTTGACCAAAAAAGTGTGACAAGCCGAAATAAATAAGGAAAACACGAAGAATAGTGACAAAATCCAAAAAGCGAAACAATACACAACCTAATGTTTTATAAATAAAGATAGTTTTCCTTTTGCAATTTAGAACTCTGCTTGTTTTCCCGCCTTCAATAAAACACTTTCAAAGACTATTTGAACCTTAAAGCCTGTCATTTTTTTTATAATACCCAGTATATATATATATATATATATATATATATATATATATAGTATGTGTTAGAGTTAAATACATTCAAGAAAAACAATCTGAGTATGAGATCTCAATGTAATAAACAGAGCCAGAATAAGATAAAGTAAAGAAACACGGAATCGTATAATCACCGGTGCAATAATTTATTTCGACCCTCCGGCCTTATTCTAGCGATTACATTTTTGAAAATGTAATCACATCACTCGGATGCTTGAATAAGGCCGGAGGGTCGAAATAAATTATTGCACCGGTGATTATACGATTCCGTGTTTCTTTACTTATATATATATAGTCAGTAGTTTATATTACTGCGTATAATAAGGAACATTTCTATATTGTGATCCTTCAGACAAATTCGTAAGTAATCCATAACGGTGTTCTCTTATACCATATTTTTCTTTAATAACTGGTTTCATGGAATCTGTTTATTTTATATTTAGTTTATTGAATAATGGATGTATGTGTCTTTACTCAAAATTCATCTTGTGTCGTGTTACGATTGCCGGCTTTTTAAAATGATTTCTTTATTTAGTGCGGGTTTTATTCTGTAATCGTTAAGTAATTATAATATTTAATTATGATGGTCTTTTCTTTTAAAAATATGTAAGTAAATGAATATCATTTTAAAAAGTGAAAACATTAATAAATTAATATTTTATTGTCTCTTGTTTTGTCAGTATTGTATAATAATAATAAAAGAGTAATAGCAAGAAAAAAATAACAAAACAGTATAAGCAGAGGGACGAGATGATTTTGTTTATATCTGCCAACGGATGAAGTAATTGGTGTCAACCATGTTGGTTCTAAATTGCTGGGTAATTGCGCTCATGTCAGATAGGTGCATGGTGAAATATATGTTCTATTTTACGAAATATAACTTTTAGAAACAACATATATATATATATACACATATACTCTATAATAAGTAGCAATATGTATTTATTTGTATATAAATAAATATATGTACTTCTGACACCAATAAGTTAGTAAGTAAAACACGACCTTTTATAGCCCGCAGACGGAACTATTTCAACTGTTGAGGGGAAGCGAGGAAGCAAATACAATTTTTTTTAGAAAACCACTTCAGACTTAAATTAATTCGAAATGAAATCGGGAGGTTACGTTGGTTAAGTGGATATCGACACTGGGTGTTCCAATTTCGAATCCAGTCGGTTCCACAGTACCACTTTCACTTAGGGATGTTGGCAATCTTCTCGTGGTCCTTCCCGTAAGTACCCGATGTCTTTCCAGAAGGATTTCTAACTAGAAAAACATGGAGTAAACTAATGCCAACACCAGAATCATTTGATTCACACGAAAAAAGAAGGAATGAAATCCTTCACTCTATAATAAAAAACTTTATGTCATCCAAAATGATCATAATAATTCATGTAAGATAAATTAAATTACTGAGGTAATTCCATGCTTATATACGTATGATTTGATAATATATTTAGATAAATAGCGAATGCGAGGCTTATTTTTCCAGTCATAGTGTATACACTAGTATATATATATATATATATGTATTATTTGATAAAATGTTAGTATGTATTGGAAAAAAGTGTATGAAAAGAAATCTATATTGGATAAAAACGTGAAAACGAATTAATATGCTTCTGATCGATCCAAAACAAGATTATATCTCTGTTCGATATCAAAATGTCCAAATATGTACACATACACACACACACACACACACACACACACACATATATATATATATATATATATATATATATATATATATATATATGTGTGTGTGTGTGTGTGTGTGAATACATTGTCAAAAGTATGGGTCTGTTAAATAAGTGTAGACATGCATTTATGCATGTGTGAGTGACATTTGTCCGTTGCGTCTTGTATATCTGCACGATCGACCGTGTAAATGTAAAATAACTCTTACTACTACTCCACCCACCCTCTCTTGCTCTCTCTCCATTTCTCTCTCTCTCTCTCTCCGTCTTTCCCTCTCTTTCTCTTACTCTTCCTTGACTATTCCGTTTGGCATTTCCGTACATTGTGTTGCGTTTTGTGTCCCAGGGTGCGATGATCTTGCGTAAAAGTTGTTCTTTTAAAGTAACCCGTGGCCATAGGTTCAAACAACGGGAGGTTCATCTTCCCGTCGTATTTGCCATCG
>OY744521.1:15794300-15799300 GCA_963556195.1 Sepiola atlantica | reverse complement strand
TGATGATGATGATGATGATGATGATGATGATGATCATCATCATCATCATCGTCATCTAAAATGTGTAAATGTCAAATACTCTCTTGCCTTATAATTTATGAATTCAAATTTTCAATATTTCCGCCTTCGTTTTTACAAGAAACAACGAAACCATGTTTCTATCTCGTAAAACATATTGTGAGCCCCTTGGGGAGACACAAGAGTTTTTTTTTCTGGTGGCATGACTACTTTCATCTATAAACATTAACTATTTTAACCGGGATATCAGGATAAACAGACAAAATAGTATCAAGAATGAAAGGGTTTACTAAGCAAATGATGCAAGACGAACATAATAATTAAGCAATTTCTAGGTTTAGGGTTAGGTTTAGGGTTAGGGTAAGGTTTAGGGTTAGGGTTGAGCTATCAAATCACTTGATTTCTCAAATGTTCACTATTTACTAATGAGCAGTCACTTAACTTCGGCGATCTAAGAAGGATCGGTGTGTAAACGTTATAATAACCTTACATTATACGTTTTATTTTTGCACATTATTAAATGACACCATTATGTTGATATGCCGTAAAAATTTACTACAGACTAATACATTTTATAATATACAAAGCAAAATAGCTCACTCTGGTCGCATATTTATCTACTTGTTAATATACTCTTTGCACATGAATTGTAAGCTGAGTAAATAGTATAGTAAACTTAATTTGTTAGTGTTCAGGTAACGAAACCTAAAATGCTCGTATATAAATAGAAGGTTTTCAACTTCGAGTTATTTTATTGACATACTTGTTTCAGTATACAATATGAAATGCTTTATTTTTATTGAATTGCGTTCACCTGTATTTTATAAGACACAGTACAAAGGACCGAAAAATAACGAAATAAGTGTAAATGTTTAATACATATATTGAAGTAAAATAAATGTCATTCTAAATTATCTAAACACTGATTGATGTAAATAAAAAACTACAAAATTGCGTAGGCGTATTACGTCTCCAAACATTTTGTTATTCTTTTTGCACTTCGGATACCTATCGCGCTATTCACTATCTAGCAACGTGTCAGATAATAACGGACTTTTGATAACTTGTTCAATTTTAGGTGGTCTATTTTCTATATGAGTGTAACATAAACTGATCTTTCCCCATGAATTTGATATTTGAAGAAGACCTGTTAAATATCTTGAAGGTAGCGTCAGCGAGAGAGATAGCGAGAGAGAGACAGAGAGAGACAGAGAGAGTCAGAGAAAGAGACAGAGAGAAAGAAAGAGATTCATTGTACACGTTTTTATGTCTCTGAATAAAACAATGACATTGATGAATAAAAGTATTCGTATAACAAACTAACGTTTTAAATTAAAATTTAAAAGTAATAGATAATAAAAATATTAGTAAACTGGAATGAAAATATACGTCAATTCCGACTGAAATTGAAATATGATTTTCTATAACGATACAAGAAAGGAAGAAGTTAAAAATATATACTTATAGTTTAATGATTCAGTTAATCATTTTTGTGTATATTTAAAAATAAAAGAAATAGTAATATTAATCAAATTGAAAGCAAATGTAGAATTATTACAAATTCACTATATAATATATGTAAACCACGGGATATAAGGACTGTTGCATTAATGTCTATATAAAAGACCTTGTAAAGCGGTTTTTGTGTTCCTTTCAATGTATTTGTAAACTGCACTTAATCCGACTATTGAATTATATAAGTAAGTAGATAATCAAATTGCATATAGTACTCTATTTCTCTTGATAGCATATACTATTTATCAGGAAAATTCTTTATAATATGTATTAAAATAAAAAAAACAAATATTACATATAATCACTACTGGTAATTTGTGTATCAACATATGTTCCAAATAATCAATAGGTTAATTAGCGATATCACTCACTCGGTCAGCCTTAATTTTGTCATATAAATGACTCAAATTGAGCATTAAAAAATTAGAACTGTACTAATAATCTAAATGAATGAATGCACATTGTTTTCTATCCTTACTATATTAACATTAAAACACTTTAGGATTATATAATTCTAATGATATAGGGATATATTGAAATATACTATATATAGGCATCTCCTACTCACTCAAACAAATCTTGATTTTTCTCATTTGCATATTTATTTATTTTAAAGTTTTTAATAAATTAATATTCTGTAATATACCTTTTTACTTTGGATTGTCAAATGTTCTTCTACATACGCAATCGTTTTATCGATAGTACTATTATTATAATTATAAATAAAATAAGATGAATATTTTTTTTTAAATTCATAGCGTTTAAAAACTTATTTAGTATTTCATTTTCAAGGGAGATAATTTACTTCCGGCTTTAGTAAAAAGTTAAATATCGCTGAGATCGCGAGAAAAGATACTACACTGTGATATTAGCCAAAATGCCACGGAACCATGAAAATATTTTCTGTTACTAGGAAATGTTAATATAAAACAAAAACAAAAAAAAATTATTGCATTGGAATATTTTTAATGGGCGGTGTAGTGTAGTATCGGTTATGTTCTCATAAGACTGTACTCCCAGGATTTACCTACTCCGTTTTTAAAGGTGTGTAGGGGTGAATCGTCCCAAAATGAAAAAAAAAACAAGACTCAATTTAGTAAGAATATCTTTTAAAAAGGGGGTGTAGTGCAGTATCGGTTCTGTTCTAATAAAACCCTCCAAGTAAGCATAACTTCCTGCTTTTTGGGTGGACAGTAGTCTTGTTCGTTCATCATGATATTATCCTTAGTCAGGGGGGGGCAGTGTAGTGTATGTTCGTTCATTATCATAATAGCTAAGGAAGAACGATAACTTACATTTATAAAAAACATATATTTTTAACTAGAAAATTATGAAAGTGATCGCTCTTCCTTAGCTAGCATATTCATACTTTTTTTATAAAGATGGCGACTATATTATTCTAGACAATTTTCATTTAGGCATCTCTCGTGAACAATGACCCCTGCCATGGTTTTTAATTCTATCTAAATTAATAAATGCAAAAGTGTGTTCAACTTATACTAACTATATTGACATTAAAACGGTTTATGCTTATTTAATTCTCTGTAGTATATTTTCATTCGTCATGATACATTCCTCCCAGGAATTTCCTCCACTTCGGGGAGGAAGGCCGTATAGTATACATTCGTTCCTCACGATACCATTTTCCCGGGATTAGCAGTTTTGTGTGTGGGGTGAGTTAGTGTACTATCAATTCTGTTGTCATGATATCATCCTCCCAGGCATTAACTAATCCTTTGTGGGGGGGATCAGTGTATGCAGTTTGTTTATCATGATATAAATTTCGGAGCCTTTCATTTGCATATTTATTTATTTTTAAGTTTCTAATACATTAATATTTTCTAATCTTGTTAATAATTAAATAGATGCGTTTATTATTATTTTTTTTAATAAATGTGTTAGTGTTGTTGTTGCTGTTCTTATTTACTTCCTCCCACAATATTTAACGTGGGAAGAATCGAGATCCACAAAGATGGGCACTGAATTGGACCAACAATTATAATTGTCTCGGTCTAGAAGGATTTCGTTCACTGACAGAGAACATAAAACACATATTTCAGATTCAGTCCAGATACTACATTTTGCTCCTAGCCAAAAGGCCAAGGAGTTAACATATTGGTAGTGATGATAATGATGATGATGATGATGATGATGATGATGATGATGATGATGATGATGATGATGAATTTAAAATGTGTTATAGAAAAGAAACACACTTCCTCTAATCTTTCTAAATTACAAAAAAAAAAGTATTTACTTTAATATTCTTTATGTATTTTTCTTTCTTTTTTAATAAAGGTGAAAAGTACAAAGTACCCATTTCGAATTACTCAGGAATATAAAAGTGGAGTATTCGACCAATCGACTTTCCACCCTTATATTTTTTTCATTTTATTATATAACCAGTTTTAATGGGAAATTCATTTTAATTTTTATGTTGAAACAAAACAAAATTTATCGACGTTATGACTTAAATAATATCAATTCACATTTTTGTTGTGTTTTCCTAAAAAACAAAATTTGATGATGTTCATGCACAATATATTTCCCTCATATTGGAATATATCAAATAACACTACGACAGACATCATTTTTTTAAAACTTCCTCTAAATTACCAAAATGTCAAATTAAACTTACTTCTTTGGTTTCTATAAAGAAGACTACAGCGTTAGTAATTAGCGGGGCAAAAAAAGCGGAGGCCGGGTAGTTTTTGCGAGTATGATCTATAAACTTTCAATGATTAACAACTAAGAAATAACATCAAGAATTAAAAAAAACATAAGTTAACAGAACGAGTGAGACGTTTATGTTACAGACACAGATATAAATCTGATTATAATAATATGAATATAATTTATGGTATACATGTGTTGTGTCTATCGGTAAGAAAACAAGGCTCTATTACAAGATTAAGTACAACTTTTATCGAGTTAAATTAAATAAAGAATCCAATTGTCGGATTACAAAAATCGTCGAATATGCGTTCATGCAAAACCTTTATAAACACCATATAAACCGTTTTAATTTTTCTGTTAATAAGAACGCTCTATACATAATAAACACAATATTTCCGGGTACAAATAATAAAAAAACGATCATGTTTAATATTTGAATTAATTTCAGCGATAAGCGATATATATATATATATATATATATATATATCCATATCCCTTCAAGAAAGCGTTGTTGAACGTCACGAAACTTTCTCGTTTGTAAATCTTTTTCGTGAGGTTCTCAAACCGTGGAGCTATCCTTCTGGTTTCAGGTGGCAATCGGTAGAGTATTTCACCGATTGTTCTTAATTCGGCCATTTTTATTTCGAGCGCTTTCGACTTTCTTAGTCGTCTTCAGGCTTAGTATTTTTATAAATTAGAAGACTGAATTTAATGTTTTATACGTATCGAATGAAAGAAAGGGCGAATGAAAGAAAAAAGAGGGTGTGTGGTTGAGTTTATTTTATTCTATT
>OY744521.1:15749300-15789300 GCA_963556195.1 Sepiola atlantica | reverse complement strand
AAAAACAAAAAAAAAACAAAAAATGCTTTTTTTTAATGTATTCATCAACATTTCGTCTTTATTTGTAAGACTTCCTCAGGATGATAATTTTAAGAAAAGTGTCATGCCAGTACATGAAAATATTGGGGTGACATGATGGGTTAATGAAAAGAAGTAGTAACTACTACTGGGGCGCAGGACCGATGTCCGGGCTGAGAGAAGTCGGTGGCAGGGAATGACATTAATGTGGATAGCTGTGAGTGAAAAAGTGGAGGAGTGGGAGTGAATGAAATTAATGTGGATGGCTGTGAGTGAAAAAGTGGAGGGTGGGGAAAAGGAGAGGCTCTGTGTTTAGGTGTGTATGTAGTGTCATAGTTTTAGAAAAGGTTTGATGAAATGAAGGTGATTTTAAAGTGGGAGGGTGGGTGGGTAAGAGTGGCAAAGAAGTTGTCGAAAGGGTCCTTTCTCATATATATATATATATATATATATATATATATATATAGAGAGAGAGAGAGAGAGAGAGAGAGAGAGAGAGAGGGGGGATTTAAAGTAATTCATGAATTAATTTTTGTATATATAGATTTTTAATCAGTTAATTCTGAAACAATTTTTTATATATAAAGTGTATGTATTTGTTAAAATATTTACGTCAACAGAGCTCAATACATGATAAGGGCTTAATAGTGATAAAATATACACTTATAACAAATTACACAACACTATGCGTGTCTGGCCCGTAAGTGTTCATGCAACCATTAAGTCTTATAAGCTCTTATTGAGCGAAACACAACAGAGTAATTGCAGCTTTCCCTGAGCTTATTCTCATAGTTCACCCAGAACAAGGCAGACAACCACTGTAGACGTAAGGGGCTACTGAGAAAAAAGGGTGTGAGATTTTTAATTTTTTTAGCGGGCAGGGTCTACCTAAATCGGGAGCTGTGCAGCGAGATGTCTGTTTAGATTAGATTAGTTTTAAATTTCTGCATGTCAGTACCGTCATGAAAACAAGAAGTAGAGAGGGAGTTCTAGAATCCAGCAGCATGAGGAAATAAGCTTTTCGAGTAGAAAGCTCTTCGGCATTTGGGGACCTCCACAGTGAGTGGATGGGATTTGGCAGATTGTCGGATTAGTCTAGTGAATTTGCGTCGTGGGGGCAACAGAGCAGCAAGTTCATCAGAGCACAGTCCATTGAAGTACTTGTAAAATAGGAAAAAAGAACTATCATTGCGGCGATGGGATAGGGGCTGGAGCTTGCTGGATAGTGAAGGACCTATCAAGTTGGCGATTCTTTATGTGCATATATATATTTAGATAGATAGAAAACAAAACATGTATACTGACCCTTTGTTTGTAAGAAGCCCAACAATTGGCTAATAGTATAACAAAGAATCAGATTGGTTAACTAGCTAGACTAAACACTATGTGTATATATATAAACACCCGACAACACAAACTGTATGCATTTTAGCCTGACGATTCCTTATAGGAATGACACGCGGTAGCCATTGTGTAGCTTAATTGTGATAAATATATTTTAATTACTTAATATTTAGCTCTACACACGTATTGAACACTGTTAAGGTAATTACTGAAAGTTGATACATAAAAGAGTATATCCCCTTATAACATTTTATGTTGATTCGTGAAATAATAATTATATATATATATATAATATATATATATATATATATATATATGTATATATACACATATATATATATACATATATATAGGTAAATAATATATGTACACACATATATATATATATACATATATATATATATATATATATATATATATATATATACTAGAGATGAAAGATAAGAATAACACATTGTAAATATACAGTATTTATTAGAACATCAGCAGTTCAAAGCAAGGAGCTTCATACCCCTAATCCATGCATTTTCAAAGAACAACTCTTTTAATCAGAAGGTAGAGGAAAAACAATGTAATTGGAAATATACATATTTTCGGCAGCATTTTACCTTGAGAAGAAAAATAAAATGAAGACCACAAGATAAAGAGTATTTCGTTGAGGTGAGAGCGTAGAGTCAGGGTGAACGCCGTCAGAATACACGTCAAAATAAAACAGCTGTTATATTGAAAATGAATGTTTGAAAAAAATAATACTCAATTTTCTTAGGAATCCAAATTGTGTTGTGAAGAAGCTGATTCATAGACGGCAATTAGTAAAGTCAAGTTTATCTTGTGTGTGCAGCAATTATCCGTTTCACAGAGTTCAGAATGAAGTTTGTCAGTTACAATTCGATTTAAATCAAATTGTGCATTACGAACACTTCTAGCTTCCTTGTTGATCAGTGTATCGATAGGTTACAGACATGGATTCAGAGCCTATATTTTTTTAAGCCGAAGCGGATTGAAAGTGTTGCTTGTAGGCGGTGGCTAGAATATTATTATTATTGTTATTCTCGCCACCGCCTACAAGCAACCCTTTCAATCCGCTCCGGCTTAAAAAAATATCGGCTCTAAATCCATGTCTGTAACCTATCGATACACTGATCAACCAGGGAGCTAGAGAGGGGTAGAGAGGGAGAGAGATGGGGAGAGAGAGACAATATAAGGTTACATTCCAGTGACCAATATTTTATTTATTTTACTGTTCATTTTGATTTCAATCCAAATGTTGATGCATATTTTACGGACAGTTTCTCTCATAGCTGAAACATATATATAATTATATGGTTCTTGGCCTTTAGGCCAGGATCAAAGTGTAGTATCTGTTCCGATGCATCCCATATACTGGTATTGTCTTGGCCTTCTGGGCTTGAATTACGCCGGTCTATGGGTTTGTACTGTGCAGTTCTAGGAGGTCCACGCTCCCAGGCTTTGCCTCCCCTCTTTGGGGAGGAATAATTTTAGTGCTTTCTGCGTGAGGCGCCCCTACCGGGGAATGCCGACGAAGCTGCCCAGAAATTTTTTGTAGGCCACAGTGCTCACCTTCTTGGGTGATGGCTTTTCAAATCTCACTTTCCCGACCTTGTGTCACATCTTACCTTTTGGGAGGAAGATAAATAATATATATATATATATATATATATATATATATATATATGTATGTAAAGGAGTAATGCTACCCACATTTGTAAAAAGTATTTTCAACATTTATTTTTTGTTGTTATTTATAATTTTTTAGATGTATACAACGCGTTTCAAGCGGTGGCCCGCTCTCGTCAGATATGCAAATTCATTTGACAAAATGTCTTTCGATTTGAAAGAGTGTTGTTGCATTGATATATATATATATATATATATATATATATATATATATATATATATATATATATATTTCTCTCTCTATATATATATGTATATATATATAGACATATATATATAGATATATATATATATATTTATATATATACGTATATATATATATATATATATATATATATATACATATTTATATATATATATATATATATATATATATATATATATATCACACTAAGTTCCAGTGATGAAGTTTTTATTTTTACTTTTTCATTTATTTATAACACCGATAATTAGGATAAAAACAATGATTAAACAAATATTTTATTTATTTAATAAAATCTCGCGTCAAGTCGTCTGGTTTCTCAATTTTGAAAGTTGATTATTTCAACGACGTTTCTAACTGTAGTAACACTTATCACATTATATACAATAGTGTTCGATATGTATTTAAAGCTTGGTAGTAAGCTATGAAAATATATTTATGTAAATTAAGCTACACAGAGGCTGCTCCCGCGGTTCATCCCCGGGGGAATCTTCAGGCTAATATACATATATATATATATATATATATATATATATATATATATATATATATATATGCAACGATGAGAACGAAAGTCCGAAACTGTATCGTCGGTACGTAATTAACCCTTCAATATTTATTAAAAATATTAATAGTATAACGCCTCTTTTAAATATGCAGTCTTAACAGTTGAACGCTGTTTGAAATCAAAATGATTAAGGTCATACTGCAACACAGCAAAGTTCCACGCTCGCGTCGAACCCTCTCGACTTCAATCACGTTTTTTACCGCTTCCTGGTTTAAATATAACTAAATTTCATGATTATTTGTAATTATTCCTGCTGACCGCGTGGATTCTAAGCTGAGTCTAAGAAGTGCGTTCGAACCCGTGTGACCGCCTGAAACCAACCACCTCCCGAACTGATGAGGGCTAAAGTCCGAGAAACGATATCTTCTGTAGATAAGTAACACTTTGATAATTAATAAAAATATTCATAGTATATATATATATATATATATATATATATATATATATATATATATATATAGTGTTATAATGGAAAAATTCCAGGAAGAAATCCGGGTAAGAGAGCTCAATGTGGTAAACAGAGCAATAATACCTTAAAATATAATAACACGAAATTACATGATTGTCGATGCAATAATTTATTTCAACCTTGCGGTTTTATTCAAGCATCCACCTTGACAATTACATTTTTGATACTGATAGAAAACTGAATTATCCTCGGCACTTTGAACACAATCAGAGGGAGTGGTGGGAATGGCTGCTACCACCACTCCCTCTGATTGTGTTCAAAGTGCCGAGGATAATTCAGTTTTCTATCAGTATCAAAAATGTAATTGTCAAGGTGGATGCTTGAATAAAACCGCAAGGTTGAAATAAATTATTGCATCGACAATCATGTAATTTCGTGTTATTATATTTTAAGGTATATATATATATATATATATATATATATATATATATATATAACGTTTATATAATGTCTGAATAGGTCGGTTTGAAGAACCTCAGAAGTAAGATCTCAAGGTGGCTGTTTCGGTGTTTGGCCATTAGATTCTGGTTTATTTCTTCGAAATTTATGATTTACTATGAATGCAATCTTTTCTATTTAGAAAGGTAAATATATCTTATACTTCGAAACGAGACAACTTTCTCAATGTATTTATTATGTTTACAAAATGTGATTGACAGATAGACAGACAACAACTCTATTTATATAATATACTAGTTTGTGTTTGTTCTGGAACTGGTTTGGTCTCTCCCTCCACCACCCCTGTCTTTCTTTCTGTTTCTCCCCCCCCCTCTGTCTGTCTGTCTGTCTGTCTGTCTCTCTCTCTTTCTCTCTCTCTCTCACTCTCTCTTACTCTCTCTCTCTCTCTCTCTCTCTATATATATATATATATATAGATTTAGATTTTTCACTTATAAAATAGATCATTCAGTGAAGACCGGGGTTGTTCCAATAAAATAAAGAAAACATATCTTTAATGGTGATCATTGGTGTCCTGAAAGGAATGCTTTGGTAAGCCTTCATAAAATCACATATATATATATATATATATATATATATATATATATATATATATATATATATATATATATATATATATATATATATATATATATATATATATATATTAGTACTTCATGTATCCACATAAAACATTATCAGGAGATATAATTTTTTATGTGTCAGTTTTCAGTATTTACTTCAACAGTTCTCGATACGTAAGTAGAGCTAGGTAGTAAGCTATGAAAATATATATGGCAATCAAGCTACACAGAGGCTCCCGTGTTTCATCCCCGGGGGGAATCGTCAGATTTAGCCTGACGATTCCCCCCGGGGATTAAACACGGGAGCCTCTGTGTAGCTTGATTGCCATATATATTTTCATTGCTTACTATATATATATATATATATATATATATATATATATATATATATATATATATATATATATAATGTATAGCTATATATATATATATATATATATATATATATATATATATATATATGTATAGCTATATATATATATATATATATATATAATGTATAGCTATATATATAATGTATATATAATGTGTGTATATATATATATATATATATATATATATATATATATATATATATATATATATAATGTATACATATATATAGTGTCGATACTAATTGTGTGTAGAGTGAAATAAAAAAAAAATATTTGTAAATCTCATTTGTTCCATATTTCTTTAATGTTTACCCGTCGCCCCGTCTTAAATAATTACTTGTTCGTTAACATTTCTGTCAGCATAGGAAAATATAGTTTTTCGAAAGCTAAGCAAATTCAACTAGTTGTTGTATGAAATGTGAGATGCGAAAAATGCCACCCGACCTCGAAACGTCACGAATTCGGGGAGGGGCAGTGGCATCAGTTTCGAGCAAAACATGCAAAACAACAACACATGCAGAAAAACAAACATCGCCTTCAGCGATACAGATGAGAATTACATCATCACCGTCAATAAAATTATGAGACCATTTCTCGTGTGTCTGTGTGTGTGAGTGTTCTGTCGCCGCTACGTGACTTACACATTGTCATTTTTATTAACGATTACTAAGTTGTTTATTGAAATCAAACTTCTTTATTGAAATCAAAATGTTATATCGTAAACTGAAAACGTTAATTTGTTTAAGTCTCAGTTAAAATTGATTTAATTACGAAGTTCAATAAACCAAACTACATTTCGTTTATTTTTTAACGAGTCCATCATTTTACCCTTTTGTAATCTATATTATGAATGTGAACGTACGTGTGTCCGGTTTGTTTCAATAATCTCGTATGGAAATTTTATTTTAATGAGATAAAAAATAAGCTTGATCTTAATAATTACTGATTATTATAAAAAAGAAAATAAATAAGTTATGTCACTTTTAATATAGACATCAAAAGTATCACCTTAGTATTATTAAAATAGGAGGAACGAAGGGAGAGAGAGAGAGGACAAAGAGAGGGAAAGAGAGAGAGCGGGAGAGAGAATATTCATTCGTTTATTTCATTCATTAGTATTTTCCTCTTTATTGATAACTTTTTCCTTCTTTTAACAATTAGTTATGAACTGTCCGGTAGAAGGTACGTTCGAGCTGTAAATTTCTTAGAACATCATCTTGCATGAAACGATTGAAAGTTTTGAAAGCTATTTACATCTAAAATGTTCATGAATAGATATTTAATCAATGGTTTTAAGCACAACATGCACTATTCTTTAGATAATCCAGTTAGTTTAAGGATATTAGAAGACCGGACGGCTACTGTGGGGTGTGAGTTCGTTCCCGATAAACAGAAAATAACACTCTTTTATTGTACTTAGTTTATAAAATTAAAGTTAATATTCAAAGAAAATAATATATCATAAAATAGTAACATATGTCCCGAAACACATGTTACTATTTTATTATAAGCACTAGTTTCTATGGCCCCTCTATATTTCTCAAGCGATGCCTGAACTGGCCACGCAAGATATATATATATATATATATATATATATATATATATATGTAAAAATAAAAATGGAATAAAGGATAAGCAATTCAACAACTAGCAAAAATAAACTCAAAAACTCATGTTGTATAGTTCTATATATATATATATATATATATATATATATATATATATATATATATATATATAAGATAGATGAAAGAAGAGGGCTAAACATGTACGAATGACAAATTTATTTCCACTTCGATTGTTCAATACAAAGTGTACTCGGTAAAAACATGTTTATTATTCTTTCCTTAAGCCAAGGCTTTTCAAAGATTAAAATCTTATCACCAGAGGAATTACATAGATAGATAAATTTGCAGTGGAAAATCTAAAATTCAAAATTTGAAAAAAATATTAACTAATGGAGAGTGAGAATGTGCGTGTAAATTATATCGGGTGTTCCCAGTTGGTAAATGCCCGTTTATAAGTTGGCCAGTAGAAGGGGATTTAAAGATGGAAAAGAAGGGTTTTCGTGAAGGCAACGTTGATAAAGTTCAAAAATGAAGTAAATCCAATAGAAAGATGTTTAGTTCACTCGTAGATGGAAGGCACTTATTCGGAAGTAATAGTGATAATGCGGCACCCCCCCCCACACATATATATATATATATATATATATATATATATATATATATATATTTATATAAAAGATATACATATATATATATATATAAATATACACATATATATATATATAGAGAGAGAGAGAGAAAGAGAGAGATTTATATAAATATATATAGATATATATTTATATAAATATATATATATAGAGAGAGATATTTATATATATATATATATATATATATATATATATATATATATATACTAGACCACCCGTGACCCGTTGGGTCAGTTTGTTATATTAGCTATGGAATTCATGTATGTGCGTGACACTTGTGGAGAAAACAAAAAAACTATTTGATGAAATTAAATGTAATTGTTGAAAAAAGAATATAGATAGATTTCTATGCGTCGTTCTGTTTATTATAATTTTTTTTTTTTTTAATTACAGTTACTGAATTATAAGTGGTTGGCCATACTTATAGGTAAATATGCACTGAACAGGTACCATAATACTTATTATAGTTAAATTCAAATTTTTATATATAATCTTTTAAATGAAATTGTTAGTTGAAAGTACAGTAAAATACAGGCGATTTGAGAAAGGAAGGGGGTACAACCGGCTGTCTCGCGTACGTAACGAAAACAGAGGGAGTAGGAGTGGTGAAATCTGTGAGAGGAAAAGTGGGAGGTGGTTTCGTTCACCGCCGCTATTGATATTAATAATGATTGTTGTTGTTTTGTTTGTTTGTTTTTGTTTTTTAAAAGGGAGGAGCTTTTTTGAAACTGCGGCAGACTTTACAAAGTCCTGCCGTTGAATGTTTTTAGCCGTGGAGAAAACAAAAAAACTATTTGATGAAATTAAATGTAATTGTTTTATATTAAAAGCGATATAAACATTTCCAGAATGAAAAATTTCATGCGTTCGTTAATCAGAATAGTGATTAACGGAATTGAAATAACAGATTGAGACGATGCTATTTACGCATGCGCAACCGGATGTTGAAAACCGGAAAGCTGAAAGCTGATTGCAAACATACAAGACAATAGAGTTTTAGTAGTATATAGATATATGTATGTATGTATATATATGGAGAGAGAGAGAGAGGGGGGAGAGAGAGAGAAAAAAGAAAAGCGAGAGATACAAAGAGATGGATAGTTAGATAGATTTGGTAATTAATGACAGTAATATTAAACTCCTTAATCCATATACAAAATAGACCAGCTAAATTCTGAGTATACTAACGCGATCGGATTAGTTGGACCAATAAATTTCATATTCATTTGTCAAATGATATCCCATTTATTCACGAGATTTTGGATGGAAAATTAGTATTTTTAGTGGAAAGAACTTGTCATACTCATTCCAAATCAATATACTTCTGAGAGATGCGATTTGGGTTGACATTGTAAATTATCAACTAATCACTACACAACACACACGTGTGATCAGGAATTGTTGCCGCTATTCTCAATTAGTCTATCAGCTTTTATTATCTACTAGTTACTCCTGACCCAGGGGGTTCATTTGCAGTCGACTTCATGATTTACCTTACGATACACCAACGGTGTTCTCTACTTGCCGCTATCAATATTTCTAGGTTTAGATAATGTGATGCTTTTCAAACTTAAGCATCTAGCTGTTTGCGAAGTTTTTAAACGGAGGATATAGCAACTTATATCATGATTCCATTTCTAAATGGCTATATTCTACCTGCATATTCAGGATAAGTATTTTATTTACTTCGTCCTCAGGAAGATAGACATTAAATAAGGTGTGGGTGTTTTGATGAAAATGTTTCTGTGGAACGAACTGGATTCAGACACGGCACATGCAGGTCCTCAGGCCACATAATTAACCACTTAGCTACCGTAAGTATGTGTCTCCATATTTGCTGTATACCTTATGCTCATTGTATATATATATATATATATATATATATATATATATATATATATATATATATATATATATATATATACATATATATTGTTATTTTATTTTCATATTTCACCATAGTCTAAATGAAAAATAGTTAGTCTATCTGTTTAAAAAATCAGTATATCTGAAACTCAAATAAAGGCCATAATTTGACATATTGAATCAGTGTTTCATGCTTATGCTTTTTCGTACTAAATCTCAATATTTATATATTTAAAGGACAAACATTAATGGGAGTGGTTGTGTTGATTTTGAAAATGGATCTAAATAATTTAGTAAAATTCCGTTAGCTTTGGTTGTAGCTGTTATAAAATATGATTTTCTTTATCCGTCACACTTATGTTAGAAACAGCATAAAATCACGCTTAAGTTTGATATAGTATTTTTTTCGATCTTTTAAGCTTAAGTTTGAAATAGCTTTCCTGTCGGTCTGATACGCTTAAGTCTGAAATAGCATTTTATCGCTCTGTTACGATTAAGTATGAAATAGGATTGTAATAAATCTGAAACATATATTTTGATAACACTAATAACAATGTCATCGTTGTGTATGGTGTTAAACTTCAGCAGAACACATCAAAAGTGCATGTATGGTTCATAATGTAAAATCGTCATGGAACTGAACAGTGCATTTGTCATGTTATACATGTATGCACCTGTATGGAGGGGGTATCAGGTGTAACATATGTCAATCTTGGGAAGCATGACAGTTTAAACCCTGTTTGAAATACTCATCGTTAAACGCGTCTTTAAAATATCGGTTCTTGTTAAATGTAATTCGTTTACATTGTGTTCAGACTGTGTTCTTTTCTGTGAGCATACCTTTTATTCTAAGATGAAACGTTATGAAAGTCTCATGTAGATACGATTTGATTTTGTGTCTATACAACTCATGGTTAATATTCGGTTGTTGTTAAATTTAATGAATATATTTCACGAATACAAACAGCCTATTAATAAGTTAGTGTATTCACACACACGTATAGACAATAACAACATAATAACATACACAATTACTTATATTCACACACAGACTAATATTATCGAATAGAAGTATATACACAAATACAACACACACATAGGTAACGTACACACTATGTCATATCATAGAAAATAAGAAATATACAAAACTGCATAGTACGCACATATATATAAAAAATACTAATACATTAGCGACTAGAAGTACACATACACCCACGCACTAACGTACATTGTCAAATATAAGTACAAAAGCGAACATATATATATATATACATATATATATATATATATATATATATATATATATAAATGTATATACATACAACTAATGCACAAATACACACAATACGTACGCAAAATACGCATATTAAAAGATGAATTGTCGGAAGTCAATACGAAAGAGTCGATCGATCCATCATGATATTTTGAACAGCCCACACACAATGCCGCTTGAAAGCAAGAATTCTCACAGAAACAATGAAACGAAAAAATATAAAACATTTATTTAAAAACAGTGAAAAAAATTATGACGACATTTCTCCTTCCGTTCACGGATTAAAAAGGAAAATTTTCTTTTCTGTTATATATATATTTTTTTAAACTTTCAGCGCATGTACGCGGCACAACTCGAGTACAATTCGTTAACTCAAAGCCGATTAGTCTAACTAGAGTATTACTGTTTATAGGGAACACACACTCACACACACATATTAATACATACATATATGTGCATATATACACACATATATATAATATAAATCCATAAAAGTACCGTAACTTATCCATAAAAGCACAATTCATGATAACTTATATTTATCTATATATATATATATATATATATATATATATATATATATATATATATATATATATATATATATATGCATATGTATACACACACACACACACACACACACACATATATATATATATATATATATATATATATATATAAGAGTACGAATGCAAAACGCGATAGATCCAATTGGCTAAAACTTAAGCATTAAACAATAAAAGGGGTAATATATTATATATATATACTTCGACTAAAAGTTTATTTTAATTGAAAACAAATAGAAATTATCTTGGTATCATATTATGTGTAACATGATTTGGGATTGTGGTCGAGTGTTGAAATGCTACACCTTTTTGTAGTGATAGCTTCGTAATTTGGAAAATGGCGTTTATCGGGTTTTGCATTCGAACTCTTTCATATTTTCTTTTTTTGTTGACAAATATAGTGTATTAACTAAAAGCGAAAAATAGTCAGTGTCGTTAATATAATTTCTAGATAGCTTTGCCAACACTTATACGTTTTGATATAATAATATCGTTAGCTAGTATTGAAATAGCAAAACTTATACACTCCTGTCACACTGATTAATCGTAGACGATGACACAGCTGTCTGTGGATCACTATATATATATATATATATATATATATATATATATATATATATATATATATATGCCGTATATTTATTGGTTAGCCACTGTGATAGATGAAATAACGATTACCACTTAGCGTAAACTAATTATTTTCTGTAAATAATAAATCTGTTGTGGTTACTGGTGGCATAGTAGAATATATGTAAACAAATATAATATAATGCATTATTCTACCAGTGGCAGGTTTGTTAGTGCTGATTACTTTCATTAAAGTGGCATAGTTCAGGGTAAGTAAATTGCGGAATAACGCCCACGAATAGTGGCTATCCTCTATAGCATTTTATATTCATTAGTATGAGAAAATGGTACTTTGTCTCGCTAACTTTGAACATGACTCTAACCCTAACCCTAGCCTTAACCCTAACCCTGACCCTAACCCTAACCCCCACTTTGCCCTTGACCCTAACTCTTACACTAACCTTAAGTGTAACCCTAACGATGGGGTAAAAGATAGCTCGGACCTTAATGTAAGAAAAGATAAGGTTGTAGCGCAGAACGTACTTGTAATTAAACGTATTATTAATTCGACGATTAAATGTTTATACATATTTAAAATGTTTGTTAATCTCTATATAACAATAAAAAGTTTAATAACAATTAACCACGATCATGAATGTAGGTTACATGTTTCATTTTAATTAATGACTTGGCTGTTTACTCATTTGCACACTCTAGAGACAATTCTGCCATTTTTTGCGCAAATGCTTCAGGTGTTAGGAGCAGTATACCAGTATTAACTTTTATCTAGTTGACCCATCACTTACATATTCTTCATATGTCTTCCATGAAATCTTCTTTATATGATGTCTTTATATAGTTGGAGTTCGATAACCAGGAAATATGTCAAAAGTATTCATGGAACAAATACTCAAATTATATTATGGATATGTACGTAATCGATGGAAGACCTTATCACTTAACATCTGTCGACGGCATTCCTAGTTGTCGCTCGCTCATTTAAGAGCATTCTTGAAACTGTTTTCTCCTGTCACAGGAAAGGATTGGTCTTTGATATGAACACACATAACAGATTTTTTTATGTAGATTTTCCTACCCTTACATGTACCTAGTACGGCATTTATCCTAAGCGGGTTGAACCGGCTTCTTCTGAAGGAGAAAGTTTCATGGGAATATCAAATTCACAAGCGATCCCTAGTCGCATGTATTGAACTTAATTAATGTAGACTTAACGTTAATTTGAAATGAAACACACAACTCCAAAATAATTTATACGGGATAGTCTAGTTCTTTATTTGGGTCTCAGATAAAGTCGACACTGTGAGGAGTAGAGCAAAAAAGGGTATAATTATTCCTTTTTAGAGGCTATATACTTGTAGCAGTCACCAATAGGGACAACTTTTGAATGCGTAATCACTGTCCCTGTGAGCTGGCTTGTCCAATTAAATCACAGGGCGCAGTAATATCGTTAGTTCCCTAAGGGACTACTTATGTCCCCTTAGGGTTTGAGGAAAAAGATAAGACGACCTCCTGGCCCCAGCTTGGACACATCGCAGAAACCACCAGCGAGGAACGAGGAAACGCTCTCTCTCCGCCGCCGTCGCCACTTGACGACTACTACCATCTTCACTTGAAAAAATCCCCGGCAGCCCTAAGAACTCTTATATTCTTCCTCTTCCTCAGCCGGACACCGTCCCACTCTCTTATACCTATACACAACGGTATAGGTAACCTTGAGTTAATAAACCCCCTTTTTGTTATAGTTACAGAAATACTTTTCGTTATTCCGTTTCTTTACGAGAAGATAAAAGGTTAACACCCTCTCCTCATCATCCCCTTACATCCCCACTCATCGTCACCTTACATACTTACGAGTTTTTAACTCACTTCCTATACGTTTACTCATGTCTAAGAAATACTATCTTCCTTTCACTGAAGACGTGAGAATTTTGGTGGTCGAATATTAACATAAAATGCTAATACACCCATTATATATATATATATATATATATATATATATATATATATGTGTGTATATATATGTGTGTGTGTTTGTGTGTGTATACATATATATATCTATACATATATATGTATATATAATGTATACATGTATACATGTACAATAATATACGACTTATATATACACGTTGTATATTATTATACATGTTGCAAATGTAATTAAATAACACATGTATAAAAGATGTATCCTATATGTATCATACATATATACAACTGTATCATTTATCGTGTATATATACACATGTTAAATATCCGCATATGTATATACACAGTTCATATATACAAAAATATATACATATGTAAAATTAAATCAGATAACATTTGAATCATTAATAACGTATCATCTATCAAAAGATTTGTCATGTATCAAAACAAACATTGAATCAATTAACATACATTTCTGGTTTACTATTAATTTACAGTAGAATATGCACATGCTATATATATATATACAAATCTATTTTATACACAAAATATATTAAGATGCACGTGGTTATTCTTTATTAAAATTGTATTATCTTTTGATTTTTGATGAATGTTAAGAATTATTCTTTATTTTATTTTGCACAGCCTGTCACTTATAGCAGTGCACACAGCTGCAAATTGTACAAACAGATTTTCGAGTTAAGCAAAATACTTGATTTTCTATGAAGTTCTTAATAATAACAAGTCAGTCAAAAAAATACAAAAAAATAAAATAGAAATATTTAGCGAATACAAAGTAAAAATAAATAAATAATGATTCTCTTTTATCCGATGGCGATCATTCGTAGATATCGACTATATGGTTGCACTCTAGCATTCACTTCACTTCATTTCGCCCCGTTTACCTTCCTTCCGTTTCTATCTCGTCGGGTTCGTAGTTTGTGTTTGTCATCGAGGACTGAGGCGTCGTCAGTCTCTGTCATACAAGCGGCGGAAACTAAGGAATAAAGTATGCAACAGTAATACCGTTACATATTTTATTTAGCGGCAGCTTCAAGCATACGTACATACATACATACATACATACACACATACATACATACACACATACATACATACATACATACACACATACAAACATACACACATACACACATACATGCATGCATACAAACATACATACATACAAACATGCATACACACAAACATGCATACACACACAAACATACCTACATACATACATACAAACATGCATACATGCATACATGCATACATACATACAAACATACATACGCACACACACACATACATACAAACATGCATACATACATGCATACATACATACAAACATATATACATACACACAAACATACATACATATATAAATACATACATACATGCATACACACATGCATACTTACATACATACATACATACATACGTACAAACATATATACATACATATATACATAAATACATACATACATATATACATAAATACATACATACATATGCACATACATACATACATACATACATCAATACATACACACAAATATATATATAGGATGGGTCAGAAGTAAGCGGACAGCTTTAAAAGTATGCTTATCAAACAATTTTTAGTAATGTAGTTTCTTAATATATATGATTTCCATTTGAAACAGAATGTGTTTTACTGTCCTGTTATTTCTGACTCATTCTATACAGTAGTAATCGCTGTATAATAAAATCACAAGACATGTTCGAATATGCACGTGTGCGTGTGTTCTCTTTTCAATTAAATGTCTTCGATTTTTATAAATGGAATTATATTTACTATTTACTAATATTGTTAATATATATTAATATACTATTTTTTTAAATCGAAAATTCGAAACTAATTTTAATATATCAGCCGAAATAGATTTCAGTTTGTATACAAGTAAGCCATTTTGAACTTCTTTATGACGCGTTGGAGTTAAAACGAAATTCGAAGTGCTTTTTATTTTGAATTAATTTCAAACACCCGTGCTTGTGTCATTTTCAGTATCCTCCCTATTCTAAACAGTTAACGGTTTCGTACGAAGTGTTTTTACTCGTGTCACAAACGTTAAATTCCTCCAATAATTAGTGTATATATATATATATATATATATATATATATATATATATATATATATATATATATATATATATATATAACGAATGAAACTAAATGTAGCATGCACATTTAATCACATATGGTATTTCTCTTCTATCTATCTATCTTCCTATCTATCAATATAATGTATAATATATATATATATATATATATATATATATATATATATATATATATATATATATATAATGTGTAAACATTTTAAAATGCTTGCGATTTTGTTCGGTGATTGCATCCAGCGTTGCTGAATTTTTATCGTTAACGATTTCCTGGAAAAAGCCGAAAAACCTTCTCTGCGCGTTTCTCCGCCGTCTTTTTAAGATTCTCTTCTTTCTTAAGCTTTTTTGTTCATTTGCTTTTGACGCCTGAGGATGATTTGACGAAGAATCGAAAACGTTTTTGAAACTGTGAAAACTATGGAATATTTATTATTTTTTTTACTTTAATACAAAAAAGACCATCAGTAAAATTGAAAAAATAAAAAAGGTATAATTAAACCGAGTTATTCTGTTATCTTTTATAATGATATCATATATATATAGGGTATATTTATACGTAAGATTGCCACTAGAGTAATTGCATTGATTTACTCCTCTCCAGGAGTTAGGCACACGTCCAGTTTATATCTCACTCCCACAAGTAAGATGTGACCAAAGGTACGGTCGGGAAAGTGGGGTTTAAACATTGCCTGGGCATATCCCCGGTAGGGGCGCCTCAGGCAGTAAGCAATAAACTTACTCCTCCTCAAAGAGGGGAGGCAAAGCCTGGGAAGGTGGACCTCCCAGAAATGCACAGGACATACCCATTGACCGGCGTAAATCAAGACCCGAAGGACAAGACAACACCAGTATGGACTGCAGTATCCATCGGAACAGATACTTCACTTTGATCTTAGCCAAAAGGTTGATAGAGGTTGGCCAACGATCCCACACTATCCACATACTTTTGATGGCCTTGTGTCTTATTTGTCAAATATATTTTATATTTTTTCTCAAATAAAATAATTAAAAGTGTAGTATCTGTTCTGACACAACCCTTCATCTTCTCTGTCATCCTTAGACTAGGCCAATTTAAAATTGTGTCATAATCCTCAGTGTCTTTTTTTCGGGAGCTGGATTTTCCCCACTTTATAACACACATCTTGTGTTATACTCTGCCCTCGTGCGAAGGCAGGTAAATAGGAACACACATAATTATATACATTGTTACAAAAATATTTTTTCACAACAAGTAAGTTGATATTGTAACTTTTAAAAGTAGTATTGCTTGACTTTGCATGTTGTTATTTTAATAACCTTATTAAATTCTTTTTTTTTAGATTTTACTACAATAACATCAATAAACTAATTTTATGTTAACTAAAACATAATAGTTAACGTGTGTGTTGCTGATGCGTTAAAGTTTTTAAATCAGCGTTTAATAACATTCACTTTCAATATACGGATCGTGTCCTTCTCATTTTTTAATGAATTTTTGCAAACAGTTTTCTAATACTTAAGTGGCCTTCATCATCGACCGTTTGCCCTAAAGGATACTGCATCACTTTCAATTACACGGGACTTCTCTTTTAAAAAAGCCACGCTCGAACACCTAACATTTTCTGTTGTAGGCACTTAACGATTTTACCAACTGTAGTGAGCGGTGGTTATCTTTTAATGTTCGATTTCTCGGAGCTGATGGCATTCTATGTGGATTCTTGTTTCAGTGAAGGGGTTCTCTCAGGCTTTTCGTATCTTGATATGTATTGGCGTTAAATTGTTTTGTAAATATTGCCGAGGGGGATTTTGTAGGATTTCTGTCAAGTTCAACGTGTTTTGTTTTTAAAACATAAGTCCGTCTTTGCTCGATGTTGTAGCCAACAGAGATTCCTTTCTTTAAATTATATATATGGTGGGAGTTGAAATGGAGATATTGTTCAGTGAAAGTTGACTTTATATATCCAGAAAACCTAAAGATTCTATCAGTGTGACTTATCAGCACATACAAAAAGAAGAATGTTTTATGTTCTTTTTCCATGTTGCACTTTATAGAATTGACGGATCGCGTTCACATGACCCAGCAATGTTAGAACATCTTTACGATGAAGCCAGAACATAAACATGCCATCCATATATGGCAAGCACATTGATGGTTTTAGAGATGTGGATCTTAATGCCATGTCCTCGTAGTATTCATGTACTTACAGACAAATAGTGAGGGCAATTGTGTTCCCATTCTTCTTCCTTCCAATATATGTCAGACTCCATCACAAAATTTGTTTTTCCGCACAAAAAATCAACATCTCCATCAGATTATCTATTGAAATACAGGTTGACCCAGTTGGGAAAGCCAACATTCAAAATTTAAAAAATATATAAAGTATTGGAGACTCGATATTTTTACACGCACACACTTACTCTCCATTATTTTATATTTTTTCAAATTTTGAATTTTGGCTTTTCCACTGCCAACTTATCTATCAGTGTAATTCCTCTGATAATAAGATTTTAACCTTTGAAAAGCCTTGGCTTAAGGAAAGAAAAATAAACATGTTTTACCGAGTACACTTTGCATTGAACAATCGAAGTTTGTCATTCGTACATATTTATCTCTCTTCTTTCATTTCTCTCTCTCTCTCTCTCTCTCTCTCTCTATATATATATATATATATATATATATATATATATATATATATATATATATATAATAATCCAGGTAAAAAATCCACAGGGTAGTAATCCAAAGAATTTCAACCGGGTTTATAAAAATCTAAGTTTAAGATCGGATTCTAACTCTGTCTGATGATATCTCAGTTTATAATAGCTGTTGATCGATAACATCGACATGCCAGTGTTGCAGATTTTGAACATGTCTGTGTAAATAAAAATAATCATATATATATATATATGTATATATATATACATACATATATATATACATACATATACACATATATATATGTATGTATGTATGTATATATATATATATATATATATATATATATATATATATATATATATATATATATATATATATATATATATATATAACGTTGTCAATTATGTCCCCATTTTCCTTTTCTCTCTTCAATCGGTTCTTCTTTCGAAGAAAAACACATGTCTCCGTTTTTTGTATATTTTCATCGTGAAGGACAAACTGTTTCGGAAGAAGAGTTGCCACCTAGTACAACGGGATGAACACGAGGAACATCCATTCACTTTCCAGAAGCGAGAAAAAAAGACAGAAGAAATAATAACAACTGATTGCCCTGCTGCACCGACGACACAGGGGGTTACACGGGGCCGGCGATTGTATTCGGCGGCGCGGAGTTCGTGCAGCAAGACGGAAGGCGTCTCGAAAGCTGGCAGTGCCGCCCGAGCGGCTGTTTTGTCAGCGCTCAACACAATGGAAGAGTGGTTTCACTCAAAACATGAAAGGTCGCGACCTCACAACAGGTGACCAGCTTTTTCCCTAAAAGCTGTTTGTCAGCTTTGCTCAGCTTCGTTGTTGACACCCTCGCTTACAACATGGTAATCAACGCAGTTGTGTCTCTTTGCTAAGCTGTGAAGTCCTCCTGGCTTAGGAGTACTTAGAGTCTCGTACAACTAAGAAAACGAATAAGAACACAACAAATAACTGAAAGAAAATTAGACAGGTTTATACATGTACACAATCACGTTAATAAATAATCATACATATATAGAATTACTATTTCATGTATCCATATACAATTTTATAAGGAGATGTATTTTTATGTATCAATTTTCAGTATTTACTTAAACAGTTCTCGATAGGTAAGGAGAGCCAGGTAGTAAGCTATGGAATTATATTCATGGCAATAAAGCTACACAGAGGCTCCCGCGTTTCATCCCCGGGGGGGGGGTCTTCCGGCTAAAATGCATGGAGTTATTTTTGCCGGGTGTTTTTATATAAACAGCTAGTTAACCAATCAGATTTATATACACAGCTAGCTAGTTAACTAATCAGATTCTTTGTTGTTCTATATATGTGTATGTATTTTTTTTTTACATAGATCACCCCAAACAAAACAGGACACTACTGTAGACGTAAGGGGCTACTGAAAACAAATGGAAACGGTTGGGGGGGGTCAACCTAAATTGGGATCTGCGCAGCGAGATGCCTGTTTACATTAGTTTTAAATTTCTGCATTTCAGTACCGTCGGGGAAACGGGGCAGGGAGAGAGTTCAAGAGTCCAGCAGTACGAGGAAAGAAGCTATTTTAGTGGAAAGCTCTCCGGCATATAGGGACCTCCACAGTGAATGGATGGGATTTAGTCGATTGCCGAGTTGATCTAGTGAATTTACGTCGAGGGGGCACCAGAGTAGCCAATTCATCGGAGCATAATCCATTGAAGTATTTGTAAAACAAGCACATGTTTCTGTGGCTGTGTATGTGCATATAAATTATATTATTATTATTATTATTATTATTATTATTATTATTATTATTATTATTATTCATATTTGCACTGAATAGGAGGACTCACACAAGTCATCGTCAATGATTGCTCACTAATAAGAAGTGGTGACGTTCCTTGGAGTGTGAGTTACAACAACACCCCTAGATTTCCAGTACTCTCCACCTCTTTTCGATCAAAAATTGCAAATAACTTTGCGGTATCGCAGCAGCCGCTTACAATTGATTTATCGTTGGTAACCACCATTGGTCTCCTCTGGTATCGGAATGGCAATAAGCCTCCCCAAGGTCCATGCACCCTCCGCACTCTTCCAGTGGAAGTCCGGTTAGTGCTCGCCCTCATCGGTTTTCCCATCAACCTTGGTTCTTCATGACCATGTTGTGTGGTATCAGCCGGGGCTGCTGCAATTACATTTTTTTGTGGAGGGGGGGGGGGGGCAGTCAGTTGATGAAGTTTCTTGCAGTTTCTGTTTCTTGAGCTCAGTGGGGGAGAGTTCTTCCCGTCGTTTTGTTTTCTTCATGTTTTAACATCCATGTCACTGGTTACCATTCGTAGCTTATGCAGGTTGGTTTCCGCATTCGATGAGTTTCCTTAAGATTGCAGCGGTTTTTATCATTGCCCTCCTTTGTTAAGTTTTAGTTACCCCTTCAATTCTAATTTCTCCTAGTATTTTTCACGTATATTTTTTTGGGGGGGGGGGATTTCTCCTAGTGCTCTTACAATTATTGGTATTATATTGACTTTCTTCATGCTTTATACACATTTCAATTATCTGTCAAGTTCCGTATTATTATTATTATTATTATTATTATTATTATTATTGTTATTATTATTAGCAGTAATAGTAGTAGTAGTAGTAGTAGTAGTAGTAGTAGTAGTAGTAGTCGTTTTTACTCACCACGAGTTACCACAAAAGTTGTTTTTCAGTCATGCTCAATAACCAGTGGTATTATCTGGGGTCTGATTGACAATAAGTCTCCCAGATGTCCAGCACTCTCCAACTCGTTCGATAACCGTTGTAAATAATTGTGTGTTATAGCAGCAGCCATTTACCATAGATTTCTCGCTGGCATCGACCGTTTGATTTCTCTGGAATTTGAGTGGTTTATAATGTACTCCGCACCATTCCAATGGAAGCCTGGAGGGTAATCTCCATTGTCGGACTTTTAATTTTATTTGAAAATTTACGGTCATTTAGTGTGATTCCCGTCTATGATGAGGCCGGAACACATGTGTGTGATTGTTTGGATGTGTGGGTATCTTTTGGTATTTACAATTCCCTTGGTTTCTTGTGATGTTCTTTTAATATTTTTGTTTTATTTATATTTCACCTTACCTATGACTGATTATCGTTCGTTGGTTATGTCGGTTGGTGTCCGCATTTGAGCACATTCCTTGGGATTTCGACTGTTCGGATTATTGTATTGTGTTGTATAGTCTCAATCTTCCTTTAGATTCCAATTTCTCTTAGTCTTTTTTCCAGATTTTTCAAGATGTTTCCTAATACTCCTACACTTATTGGTATTATAATGAGTTTCTGAAGCTTCCAGATTACTTTTATTTCTTTGGCGAATTACGTGTATTTACCTCATTTTTATGTATCCCTGATATTCACTCTATTTTTGGTGGGATAGTGAAATCTACAATTCGACAGTTGGAAGTTCCATATGCAGTTTAGTAAGATAAAACTGCTATTGTTTTCAACAGTTCTATTTTTATAGTATTGTTCGGAATTATATATGTATCGTCCCAGTTCTCCCTCCTTAGAAACTATATTTTGTTTCAGTTCTTCATGTTTCTTGTTTAGTCTGTCTTCTTTGGCAGTCATGTTTTTTCTCTTTTATCGTTTTCTGTTCTTTTTTGCCTTATTTACCACTTCAGCTTCTCTTTGAATTTGTTGATCTAGCTTTGCAATCTAGTTCCCCACACGGTTGGTTAATTATTTTGACGGCATTTTGTTTTTATTGTTAGCCTCGTAATTAGTGATGTTGTCACTACATAAATTAGGTTGTTTAGGTCTGTAATACTATCTGTTGAGATATATGTTTAACTTTTCGATTTCATATTCTTATTTCTTCAATTCTTCTTTCCTTGGTGATTAGGGTTTTGTTGTGTCCTTCATAATTCGTTTTATGTGTTCGACTTCTACTAATCTTCCTCGGTGACATTTGTGATTTCGTAGCTCCAGAGTTTCAGTAATTATGTTTCGCCGGTCTTCTACTTGTGAATATTTACTGGGGGGCATGGCGTTATGTTACATCACTTACCTTTTCTTTTAATTCCATTAGTTCCAGCTCTAATAACCAGCATCTCTTGGAGATTCGTCTTGCTTGATTTGCACTCCTTTCTTCCGTTGCATGATAATCAGAAGACATATCCGATGGATTCTTCATGCGTTTAAGGAAGCCTCTTCTTGTAGGGTTTGTTTTGTTATAGCACTCCATTACCTATTTTCCTTTGTGGTTCATTTCATCCACTGGGTTATCCTTGATTTATAGTCTTAATATTAATTTTACTCAGCTGCATTTGGTCCGTCGTATTCTGGTACCTGAACATGGAATAGGCCAACACTTACAGGATGCCCATCAAGAGAACACATGCAGGGCATGACCACCATATCTTCTTTTTCTGAAGAACACGACTTACATATTTCTTTGGTATCATTTTTAAAGAACTCACATGAAGTGGAATTCTATAATTATCTTAGTTTTTTTAGATCATTGTTGCTTAGGCCATTAGCTTTGTAGGGTTCTGCAAGCAAGGGGGTGAAAAAAAAAACGGAGTCAATTCTACTGATGCACAATCAAAATAACAAATTAAGAGCAAAAATGCTTAGGGTCTTATTCATGAATCTTGGAGTTATATTTTTATATATGTGTTTCGCCTTAAATGCTTCTCAGAAGTAGGACAATTAATTATTCTAATACCTCGTGGTTGGCATGTATCGTTGATTTGAGTATGTTTACAAATGATGTATCTAAAGGTGTAATTTGTTGAGAGAGGTGTGATTTCAAGTGGATGACGATAAAATCAACAAAATGACACAGATTCACTTCTAACTAATACACATTCAAACTCGAAAAATAAATGTTAAACATTTATGGAAGCTTATAATCTCATTCATAAATTTCAAGGTGTTCCATTTTGAGATGAGTTTTTCTGCCTACCTTAAAATCTGTGCCAGAAAAGGGCAGCAGTCCTCATTGTGTTCTTGTAATGTGTTTTTGATGAAATTAGTAGATTTGGTCATTGCGGCTCTTTGATGTAGGTTCAATAAGAACTAGATGCAATAACGCACGAGAAGGCACAAAATCAGACAGAATCATTTCTAACTGATAGAAAATATGAATAAAAAAAACAAGATTTAACATAAACAGACACCTACTTATTATTTGATTATTGGAACATATTTTTGACCTACCTTCTGTCGTCGTTGTCGTCGTCTTTATTATTATTATTATTATTATTATTATTATTATTATTATTGTTGTTGTTGTTGTTATTGTTGTTGGTATTGCTGGTGGTGGTCGTCGTGGTGGTTTGTGTTGTTGTTGTTGTTTTATAGTAGTCTCAAATTTAGGATGTTTTTAGTTGGATTTTTATTTTTTGAACACCAATTCAATTCCCTTGACCTTAGAGAGTCAAGCTGTACCTTAACACATTCGCTGTTCCTAACAGGCAAGCTGTGACATAATGCTTTTTTTCTATGAAATAATTATTTTACAACGACATTTACACCCTTTTATTCTATATCTTTTTTATACCTCCTACTTGCACACGCCTGGGCTAACGTTTCTCAATTACCATCAAAAATCAAAACAACACGAATCTCACTGCGAAAGTTAGAAACGTCGGCCGGGCCTTTTAGTTATTTTAGCGTTCATTTATATGCAGAATTAACATTTTTAACAATAGTTTGTAAAGGCCTTTAAACTGTCGGTCCATTTTCAATACCTCTCGTTAAACACATTTTCTTATTAAAACATTTCTCATTTTAAACATTTCAAATTAAGTTATTTTCTCTTTAAACACATTAAACATTTTAAACATTTTAAACATTGTTCGGTAGACATATCAAATTCAGCATTGTTCACCCTTTCCTTCGATTTTTAGTTATTTTCGTTTCACAGATTATGACCCAAATGTAATGCACATAAAAAGTTACATTACAGATTTCTGCCTCACTGTTGGTCGTGGGTTTGCTTGCACACTCATCTCCGTTGCTGGCTCGTGATCGTAGTGGTGTATCTGTCTTGTGGTTAATCTCTATTTTCATGCACGGAGACAAAAACGTTCGAAGACAAGACTTTTTGAGAGAGATTCCATTCGTTTATTTCACACTTCAATCGGATAGATACCCATTCGTCGGTTCGTTCACTCAAACTCTGTTTTTCTTTCATACTGCTTTGGTGGAATGTGACGGATGCAATCGGCTATATAAGTATATACACCACTGTGTCTTAGCTCATATCTGGCGATGACACCCAGACTCTGTACTTTGCAGAGCAGAGTTTATGGACGTCCGTCTATCTAGCGCCTTCATGGTGATCTGTCAAGAAAGCTTATTTCTCACCAGGGATCTGTGACGTCAGAGCCCCTTGACCCTTCAACGAATGGCATAACAGAACTTAACATCGCTTTTTGTCTAACCTTTTTGATCCGAGCGTTTCATCTCGGCCAGGATACATCCAGTATGTTATGATTTCCAGAATGAATCATTTTGTTTGTCCCAAATTATCAATGCACCTAATTTGTACTTCATCCTATTTCTTTCACCCAGTTCATAATTCATACTAGCTACATTACCCGTTTTCAAAATACAGGGCCCGTCATAATGTAACAAAGCCTTTTGCAGAATTGAAAAAGAAATGGTCTCGTTAATCTGTTTAAGTTATATATGGTGGCTTTTCCTTATGGTTCCAAGCGTTCCAATTACAACGGAAACAACCTTTACTTCTTTACATTTCTATAGCCTAACCAAGAAAATAATAATAATAATAATAATAATAATTATTATAATTATTATTATTATTATTATTATTATTATTATTATTATTATTATTATTATTATTATTACACTAAAGCTGAGGTAATCAACGTGTGTTCCTGTAAAGCTTGTCTCCTATATATTGACATCATACAGTTTTGGGATCGAGTTATGTTTCAAAAACAAGCTATTTTTATTAAACTAATTAGCCGAAATTTGCGATAAATTTACACTCTCCTTGCATCAGTTCTGAATATAACGAAAAAGGAAGATCGGCAACACAAATACTACTACTACTATTACTACTACTACTACTACTACTACTACTACTACTAATAATAATAATAATTATTATTATTATTATTTGGCTGAAAGGAAAAACATAAACATAACTCAAACAACAAAACTAAAATGCGTGTCAGAAATAAACCTGATCCAAAATAAACATAAGTTTTGCAAAAATACTTTCGACAAATGAGCAGTAATAGCGAGTTGTCATGGTATGTTGATGCATGTACTTGCTAAAACATGTACTTATATCGATCTTGACCCAGTTTCCGTGAGTGTCTTGTCGGAAGCGTTCGGCTGTCCTACGCACACGCCCGAGAGATGACGAGCCGATTTGTACCAGACGACAATGTTATACGGTGCTGCGTCCTATGATAATAATGTTTTGCTTGTTTTGTTTTGTTTTGTTGTTAGGGTTAGGGTTATGGTTAGGGTTTAGGTTTACGGTTTGGGTTAGGGTTAAGGTTAGGGTTAGGGTTTAGGGTTAGGGTTAGGGTTAAAAATATTTATTTGATAACAGTAATTTCGCTCTGGTTTGCTTGTTTTATTTGTTTTGTTGTTTAAAAAATGTCTTGCAAATATAACTAAAAATTATCGGACGCAGCAACGTTTTAACATAACAAAAAATAGGGTAAGGGTTAGGGTTAGGGTAAAAACTATTTACTTGATAACAGTAACTTCGCTATGTTTTACTTGTTTTGTTTTTTTGTTGTTTCTTTTAGAAAAATTCTTGACAACATAACTTAAAATCATAGGACGCAGAACCGTATCAAAATTGTCGTCTGGTACAAATCGGCTCGTCATTTCTCGGGCGTTTGCATAGGATAGCCGAACGCTTCCGACAAGAAACTCGCAAAAACTATGACAAGATCGATATAAGTAGCCTAAAACATGTCGATACACCATTATTTCCTTTAAATATATTCTAGCGGTCGCATCCGAAATGACACGGGAATAAATGAAATGTATTCCTTGTCGAAGACCTAAACCCCATAATAGTGTTTATATTTGATGTTTAAAATAAATCAAAACGTTGGTTTGAGTTATTATAAATATCGCATATCCCATGGTGTTATTTTTTAAAAGCGTTGTGTATTACTTGAATATGATTGTATAGTATTTATTATTTAAACAGGAAGTACGACGAGGTTTTTTTAACTACTTTCATCCAGCACATTGAATATTGTCGTTAACCTACTCTAATTTAATTTATAGAATCTATTCGTAAGACAAGTTCTGAATAGCATAATGTTGGCAACACATTAGATCAACACTTTACACTTCTTTTTAAAGAAATATAATCAGTTTTATGTTATATAAAGGTAAGTTGTTATTCTGTCTATGTTTTGTCAGCTAAATGTATGAAATGACACACGATACACTTACAACCTTTACAGCATTGGATTCATGTGTTCCCGATGAAGTTATGGTTTACAAATACTGTAATATTTATTGTGTTCGGTCACTACTGACCAAAGAAGTGCATTCATGAAAAAAAAAACTTTCTATACAAGTATTTTATTTACATTAACTCCAGGAGGTTAGAGACAAGGTCAGGTGTGGATTTTGATAGATTCGAACCCGGAACACCCACGCCATCGGACCCCGCGTTAACCACGTCGCCACTCTTAGTCAGTTAGTCATCTTTAATTATTTTATTGCTTTCTTTCCATGCTCCTAATGTATATTATATTGAACAAATTGCCAGAAAGAAGGAGTTAGACAAGGAGGGGTGGATGAGTCACTGACAGATACGGAGAGAGAGGGAGAGAGAGAGAGAGAGAGAGCGAGAGAGAGCGAGAGAGGGGCAGATAGACAGACATACATACAGACAGACAGACAGAAATAGAGAGATGGGACGTAAGAGGGAAGAAAGAGGGGGATTGTAAAAGAATGATGTTACAGATCTCTTTTTTAAAATATTATAATGCAATCTGGCAATGCCGGGTGGTTCTGCTAGTTTATTATATAGTATTGTTCTAGTTTCATCCTGTCGATACATGAGAGAGTTTTATTCCCCTCATAAAGAGAAAGAATTTAGCATATTTCCGTATTCTTGATCGCAAGACTTGAGCACATCAGTGATGCAACTAGACGATTTGGTGATAAAACGTCACCGTTATGAGTTGTCGATTTCTCTCAACAAACCTACATGTGCGTGAGTATCGCGGTGTCGTATGTGTTTGTGTAGTCAAGTTAAACAAGATAACAGCTTCCTTTTAACAAATACGATATTTCGTCTGTGCTTTGATAAACCAGCATCAGACGTACAGCGTTCGTCTATTCGTGGTTGTCGCCGTTCTCTGGGTTGAACCGGCTGATAGATACATTCTCCCAAGCCAACACTCGTTTATTTATTGGCGTGGCGGCGTTGTTCTGACTCGCATATTCAGATTTACGTGATAAGAGTGTGAACATATGAATCCGATCTCTGCGGTGGGCAATTGTAAATGTTTGTTGATGGTATCAGCAGGTGACCGACGAGATTTTCTTGATCGAGCATACGCGAATGTATTTTCTAAGGATCACGGAGGGCCGCAAATCAAACGCTGCCTGCATCGATTAGGTTTCTCTAATGAGATTATGTGTTTCTATGTTTGTTTGTTCCACGTTTTTATTTCATTTTAGACGAATTATTTTGACATTTTTTGGCCGCTGTAAAAGATTAGTATAAAAGCAAAAATATCAGCAATGCAAATAAGAAATGATAACGTTTAGACACACAAATATATAGGTTGTAAATACAACATAAATGTATATACAGTATATATAGTAAATACATGTTATACAGGCAATATACAAGTATATATATATATATATATATATATATATATATATATATATATATATATATATATATATATATAGAGAGAGAGAGAGAGAGAGAGAGAGAGAGAGAGTAAGATAATACTTTAAAGATGTAAATAATATATTTAACCAGTAGACTATCAGGATGAAAGCAAAGCTCAATATACTGTATAAAGCAATACTATTAATTGAATGACATCATAAAATAAAATAAATAATCAGATTTTATTAAAGTTAAAAAACAAGGAGTTTTTGGCTAATATATTTGATGTTTTATATACTTTTATCTATTTTTCACATATTTCAAGCTAAATTGTATTACCTGCACTAATGTAATTGCGGTAATGGTCCTCTGAGGAGAAGATTTTCTTTGAAAACTCATGAGTTAAAGACGCAATATCAGTCCTTGCTTTTGAACTTTTATAACATCTGATTAATTTCTAATTTATTATGTCATTCAATTAATATATATATATATATATATATATATATATATATATATATATATATATATAATTAATTCACGTCGGTCGGAGAGCTTGAACCCAGTTTACAAATCGGCACCGATTTGGAATCGAGATTCTTACCCCTCGGCCGCCGTCAACTAGCACGGAAATTAGGAGATATTTAACTCTATAAACGCGAAATAAGCGGACGGTACAGTTAACGTATGGGTAGTGATTCGACAGCAACAAAAAACGGGTTGGAATCTCGAATTTAAGCAATAGTATTACTGCTTATTATTAAATGTTCTTTAAGTGCACCAATCCTTGTAAAAGAAGGATATCATAATTATACTTTTAAAGTAAATATTAATTATTATTATTACCTGCAGACATCAATTTGTAATGCTTACGCAATCTTCAGTTTAAGGATGTAAATTCACGTCGATCGGAGGCCTCAAACCCGGTTTACAAATCGCCACTGATTCGTAGTCGAGTGTCTTACCACTCGACGGCTACCACCATTATATATACTAGCAAATATATGCTCCCTCCGGTCGCATATTTTTGCAAGGCTGCCGCATCAGAAATGAAGGTTCACGCGTAAGCCAATGGAGCCCCAGTCATATTTCTGTGGTGGTTAGACATTGATTTTCTGTGTTTATGACCAAGAATATTTTTAGTTGAAAATAAAGAAAAAAAAAATTCGACCCTACCCCGATTTTTGTTGTACCCTCGCCCATAAATAGAAAGACCTGTAGTATAAAAAGAAAAAAAACATTTTTTTGTACCCCCCTCAATTTTTTTATATTACCAGTCATTGAAATATTTTTTAGTTAAGAAAAAAACAAAAACATTTTTTTGACCGCCTTCCCCCAATTTTTGTATCCCCCCCCCCTATACATGTAAATATTTTTAATTAAAAAGGAAAAAAAACAAACCTAACCCTAACTGTAACGACGGTGTCAAAGTTAGCGTGGGTCCTAAAATGAAAAAGCACCAAAAAATCAAATACAGTGAACACAGTGTGTGTGTGTGTGTGTGTGTGTTTAATGACCCTTTTTTCATTAAACAATTTGATTCTACAATCAGTTGTATAGTTTTCCAGTACAATGTGTTAGTTTATTGTGTTGACATTAAAGAAAAAAAAATCACATCTTTTTTTTTTATAAATAAAACATGGAATCATAAATTCTGTTGAGGTCGTGACAAAATGATAATATTTGATATGAAAGTATTAAGAAATCAAATACAGTAAACACGAAAAGTTTTTTAATTCTCGGAAAGAAAAAGTTTACCTGAACTGTGTGTGTGTGGGTGTGTGCGTGCGCGCGCGCGTTTTTATATAGTAATTTTTAAATCAATTATTATTTTAATTAAACAATTTGATTTAATAAATTCGTGTTTTAAAACATAATGGCTAAGAATAAACTAACTTAGGACGGTTTTAAAAATGGAAAACTGAGCACGGTGGATACCAGCGTTGTTGTTTACATATTTAACGTGCCATATTAACATCGGCTGCTTAATCAGATCGCCATATTTAATTACCGGAGGGAGGGAAGACACCACTGATTAAACAGCCAATCGGCTGCTTAATCAGATCGCCATATTTAATTACCGGAGGGAGGGAGGACACTACTGATTAAACAGCCAATCGGCTGCTTAATCAGATCGCCATATTTAATTACCGGTGGGAGAGAGGACACCACTGATTAAACAGCCAATGACTTTGCAATTTTAACAGTACTCGCGTTGAAATGGTGTAGAAAACACGCCGGTTATGATGAAAATGGCTTTACTTAATTGTATGAATAATGTTTATTAATATAACCTTATCGGAAAATATTGTTAATACATATGTAAATTTAATAATAGCAGTTATAAGTGTATATTTGTAAATATGAATTTAATTGAAGGTTTTAAGGAATGACTTATGTTAATGGTAACACCCATTTGGTGTCTGAACGACTTTTGATGACAGTATATAAAGAATTTTAAAAAGATTAGTTTTAGTAAAATAGTCATACTGGAGTTTCGGCTTCAGACCGACAGACAGACAGATACATAAACTCCATTATTAATATATATATATATATATATATATATATATATATATATATATATATATATAATGAGGAAAGGTAGTTTGCTTGAAGCATTGTGTGTAATACGTATATAGAAGAGTATTAGAAGGCTATCACATTGCAAGAAATGGAAATATGTCGGCATTGAGAAGTAAGACAGAAAAAAGTAATTTTAGTTATATATTTTTCAAAATCTTTTTAATAACTTTTTTTTCATATAGAACATCTTACTTGATTAGGCAAGAATTTTAACACTGATGTAATCTGTGTGACCGTGTTCCATAATATATTTCGAGGAAGACCTCTTGATAAAATTGTATGTGTTTCAAATTTACAAAAACCTGTGGTTGGCACTATTGCATATAACGCAGAAAATATTAATATCCGCAGCAAATGTAATAAAACTAAAACTATAATTGATTGTTTTGTTTTTTTATGAGTGTAATTACTTATTTAATTTATTTTTAAATTTTTTAAATTTTTTTTCTTATTTATTCATATTTTTTTCTGAATGTTATATATTTGAACCCACCGATGAAGAAGACACTCATAACACCATATTATTTAAAGTAAATTATCTTATATGACAATAATAAACTCTAAGAAATTACCGGGTAACATTGTCAAAAATATCCACAATTACCTATTAAAATAAATCATCAGATTATAGGACAATAACAATATTAATACTAATACTAATCTTAATAGTAACATATGATATGATAACCCACTCGATTACCTAAAATAAATCACAAGGCCATAACAACATAACAATTATAATACCACCATTAATAATAATCACAATAATATCCAAGATATTATCGACAATGTTAATAGTATCTATAAAAGCTACAATACAATACATATACATATACAATATATATATATATATATATATATATATATATATATATATATATATATATATATATATATAATACATATACATACATACAAATAACCATATACATATTTTTCTATTTATATATATATAGCTTCTTCTTCCCTCTCTGTCATAACTTATGTAATACGCCCTCCCTATAAAATTATAGATTACATATGCTGCAAATTTCCCCCTCTCTCTACATATGTATTAAATAGGTTGTCATTCCCTCTCTCTCTCTCTCTCTCTTACTCTAATTATTGTTGAATTGTCGAGTGTGAATTTCACCTTTTTTCAGTTTCAAAAATGTAATCATTTGAATTGGATGCTTGACAATACCACAAGGTTGAAATAAATTATTGCATCGATTATTATGTAATTTCGTGTTACTATATTTTAATTTATTCTTGCTCTTTTCATACCCGGATTTCCTCCTGGAATTATTCTATATAACACAATATATATATATATATACATATACATATATATATATATATATATATATATATATATATATATATATATATATATATATATATATATATATATATATATATACGCTTATAAATAATGTTCATCACTCTCGTTTAGATACGTTATTTACGCGAAAAAACTCATTCCTTCTCTTTTTCTCTGTATGCATGTTTGTCTATGTATGTATGTCTGTCTGTCGGTCTGTCTTCCTCTCTCTCTCTACCTTTAAAAAAAAAAAATTCTGATGGACTTTTTTGTATTAACATTTTTTTTTAAATACATTTTTCATAGGTTACACAGGTTTCATGAACGTGTTCGATTCTTCGTCAGATCGTCCTCAGGTGTCAAAAGCAAATGAACAAAAAAGCTGGATAAATAATAGCATTTAAAAAAGACGGTGGAGTAACGCGAAAAGAACGTTTTCCGCATTGTTCAAGGATTTAAAATTCAGCAACACTGGATGGCATTTGCTTTTTACACCTGAATCAAAAACGTTCGTAAAAAATTGAAAACGTTCGTAAAACATGTGAAACCTATCAAATATTTATCATTTTTTTTATTTTAATACAAAATAGGCTACTGAAGAAATAAAAAAAGAAAAAACGTATAATTCAACAGAAGAATTCTTTTATTTTAAAAAATGTCGTATATATATATATATATATATATATATATATATATATATATATATATATATATATATAAGTAACAATTTGAGTATAAAAACCTAGCAAAGAACCAATTTCACTGTAAGTAAATAAGCTGAGGGATGTCGGAGTTTGCTATGGTTTACTGTTCATAAATAAATTCGTCTAAATAAGGCAATTTTCGCTGGTAACAGTCCTGTGTCTTTTTTAGGGAGATGTATTTTTTCTATACACGAAAAAGCGACATACTATGATATTTATGCAATTTCAAAAGCAAGGAAAAGTTACATTTGAAAAAGTATAAACTCCATGTGCAAGAAAGAATGGAAAAAGTTTAAAATAAAAGAAATAGTGTAAAAAGTGAAAAAATATGAAAAAAATATTGTATAATTGTAAAACTAATTCTGAAAAACCAGCTTACACGTTTGTGAAAACCATATTTCTATACTGAGACTATTTTTATCACCAAGCAAATTACGGACACATTTTTTTTAAATAATGATTGTTCGAACGCATATATATGTATATATATATATATATATATATATATATATATATATATATATATATATATATATATATATATATATATGCATATATATATATATATATATATATATATATATATATATATATATATATATATATATATATATATATATATATATATATATATATATATATATACAATTCCAGCTTTAATGTTTTAAGGGTTGATTCTACTTGTTCTGTACTTTTCCAGATTTATATTTAAAGAATATTAATAAACATACATTTGTCAGTCTAGTCTATATTTTCAAGGCATTGCAGTTTGAGAATGTACAATGTATTTGTTATTATACTTTAAAAAAGAAACACATAACAAAACCGCAAAGCATCAGTGACCAGGTTGACCTTGAGTCACCTATACTTTGAGTTGGTGTAAATATTAGTAACACTTTGTTATTGAGTTGCACCAATAATCATTATGACATCACAATAATGAAATCATCTTATTAATTGGATTTCTTTAATTTATTTTTTCTTATCCGCTGAAAAAAAAGTAATTCAAACTTGTCTTCGTAATCTGCATGAAAGCAATGATAAGAAATTCTAACTAACTTCATTATCAAAATTGAAAAAAAAAGTATATTTAGTATAATTATTTTAAACATTTCCCTTTTTTAGACAGCCGTACTATATTAATCATAGAGACAAAGTCAGGACAAATGATATTGTAATAAATTTTAATTTAACGTTAAACATCAATTTAACCAGACTAATAACTTCACGTGTATATTTTGAACAAAAATTGTTAATAAAATATATTAAATGAAACATTTGCTTTTTCTGGGCAGCCCTACTACATGATTTAATACTGCCAATAACGACAAAGCACAAATGACTATACCCGAATAATATAAACTTCATATTTTTATAATGACGTTTTTATACATTTCTTATTGAAGCTTGCAATTAAAAATAACTTCACGTTTTAGTTTATAAAAGTAAAAGTAAATAATTAGAATATAGTGAATTAAAACATTTTCTTGTCTTTAAAGCCATACTACACTATTCAGTACTGCCAATAGCGACAAAGCAACAATTGACTATAATTTAGTAATACATTTAGAGATTAAGTTTAAAAATGAAGTTATTTGGAAATAATGAATGGAAAAACAATAAAAATATATTTACTTATGTTATTTATAAAAGAATATTTTTAGAATATTATAAAAAAAAGACATCAGACTTTTCTAGCCAACCCTACAAAATGATTCAATTATTAGAGATTCAATAGTTAATAAATTAAGAATAATCAAAATAATAATATTTCGTCTATTTAAATATTATATTTTTAAATACTATAGTACAATTTAACTTATTAGTTATATTTCTTTTTTAAAATACTAATTCGAATTGAAATTTAATGATTTGCAACAATTGTCAACATTTTCAGAATTTTAATTTCAAGATTAAAGTAAAATAATATTAAAAAATTGTTAAATATTTTAAATTCAAAAATTAATGAATTCAGAAAAACTGATTTTCTAGAATAAGTTTAAGATAATAAGAATAAATTTACATTTCTGAGTTTCAAATAAGTTCAAATACATTATTATTATTTAAGAATGAATTAAAATATTATAATTCAATTCATGTTAAACTATTTCATTATGTCTATTTAATTGTTTAAGATAACATTTGATTATGTTCGAAAGGTAAAAGTTCATCTAAAAAACTATTTGTGCGTGTCAAAAAACGTTTAGAATAAATAAAAATGTTCTCACTATGGCTAAAGAACACAGAAATTCAGTTAAATTTAAAATTTCAAGAAATCTACTTTTGCTAATATCACTTACCCCGAAGTATTTCAAATGTCTTAAGACACTGAATTTAAAAAGATACGCACAGTTTACGTATATTTTACTAAAAATTAAATAATTATCCAAAAAATGTCCGTGCAATCAAAAAAATGTCCGAGCGATCAGAATAGCAACAATTAGTTTGCCGACAAAACACTATGTATAGAATATAATAATTGCTATAATATTTCATTTTATTATTTTTAAATTTTATATAGAAGGTATACACTTTTAATCGAACATCATTAGACAACAATCTGTCAGATAGTTTTTAATAATTTGCTTTATTCATAGTTTTATTAGAATATATAGAAACAGTAATCTATTTTTATATTAAAAAGTTACTTTTACAGTTTAATTGGACTCGATAAGATTGCATTTACTTGTCTGATTTTAAAATGATATTAACATTCTTGGAATATCGATGAATATGTTTTAGTTTTAACCTTTCTATTTTGTTTTAATTAAAATATATAAACTTCATTGTGAAAATTACATTTTATTTGTCCAAAGTGACACTAGAAACTGAATTATTGTCTGTGAGTTAAACTTCGATGACGTTCCATAGTGGATAATGTGTGGCAGTAGACCTCCCGTGTGTTCTATTGTTTATTATACTTTTGTCCTACCATACATTTTAAATCAATTGTTTATAAAATTTAGACCAATTTTTCAAATAGTTTTTTTTTCGGAATGTTCTTGTTTTTCAATTTATCTTATTTTATTTGGTTTTCAAGATGAAAACAAAATGAATTTCTTACGCTGAGTACACAAGTAAATTATCATTTTGAACTTATTAAAAAACAATGTTTTTAAATTTAAATATTTAACGAAATCGTGTAGCACGTGGTCTCCCAAAATAAACAAAAACATTTTCGCGCGTGCCGCTCTAATATTAAGGAAATATAGATATTTTAAAAGATTTTTTTTAATTGGGGGTGGATACCCTCTTTATACAAATATACTCCCTACAAACCTATATTTATAATTATATTAAATACATGAATATTTGCAAAGAATTTTAAAGAAACTTTAAATGACTTTCAATTCGACAGTTTAAATACTTCCAAATTCCTTTCAAATGTCGAACACGATGTAATTGATTTATTATTTCGACTATTTAAACATTATTAAAATGGCTGATTTGTGTACGAAGATATCGAAATATATTATGAGTAATTTAATCTCGTAATAGGATTTGTATTTACTACTTTTTTAGTAATATAATAATTGGAAGTGGCAAAAAAAATCCGGCAATGGAAAATTCGTACATTCTGTCAAAGTAGGAAAATTCGGTAATTAAAAAATAAATATCGATTGAAAATAAATTTCAAAACAGTTCTTGTGGGGGGGGATATAGTTGTAAATACGGGGCTACCCCCCCCCACCCCCCCCCACCCCCTCGACCAAAAAAGAACACTTTTAGTATAATCTTTTTGGTACCGACTTTTCCTACTTTGACACAATTGACGAATTTTCTATTGCCGGATTTTCCGTTGCCGGATTTTCCGTTGCACTGAGGTAAACACAAGGTCGATTTTTAATATGTGGAACATCAAGATCTCTAAAATGTTGAAATCTGGATTGTAACAAAAATGAAAATTGCCTTAGTCTAGAAGGATTTCTCTTTCACTGACCGAGGAAACAAAAGAACAGATACTATACGTTGCAACATTTATTTGCACAAAAAATACTAAATTATAAAAAACTTGATACTACATTTGGCTCCTAGCCACAAGGCCAAGAAAGTATGTAACCGTTCTAGTTAAACTTTTTGAGTTGCCACCTGGACTTATTGATCGAGTTAAGTGATTTTTATTTTGGAAGGGGCGGTTTCCACATGGACTTAAGGTTAGTGGTAGGATCAATGAGATTTTTATCCCCCTCGCCAAAAAATAACATAATTTATATCCCTTTGTATTAAATATTGTTATATGCTCTTAAACCTCTAACCCGATAGCGATTGGCCATAAATGGGTGATAATTTTACGTTTTATTTATTTGCAAAACTCACAATTCTGAAATAATTGTTTTTCTTTCCCAACACGTAATCACCTTAAAAAGATAATCTTATTTTTGTTTAGGGGAAAGGGGGTATCAATCTACAAATTTATCAACAATTATTTAAATGTAACATGTTCAAATATAATTTAAAGTCTTCCAGTACGATATAAAAAGTAATATGTATACTGTAGAAATTATTATTTATTTAGCACAATAAATATATAAATATTTTCTTAAATTTTCCACGAAAAGCATATATAAAAAGTTCACAGTTTCAATTTCATAGGGAACATATTTACTTTCACCGCTAAGATAACAATACGAAACTAATAGACAAAAAGATACAAATATTATTCAACATACCTAACTGTTAATAACTCCCATATAGCCATTTCTTTCATCTAAAAGTGTGGCTTTAGTTTTCAGTTTGGCCTTTTTTTCCTGAAAAATTTAGCTTCAAAAATCAATTATTACTTTTTTTAATTTTTTCTACTAAGAGTCACACAGCTCTTTTTCTATGGCACCAATCTTTTTAAAACTAACATTTTCAGAATCAGCCCCTCGAGTTCTATCTTTCTATTTTTACATCTTCGAATTTTATAAATAATTTTTAAAAATTATATCAAGTTAAAGGGCATAAGTAGTGTTACTCAATAGACATTTTTGTCAGTTTAAGCTGCTGAACCCTTCCATATCTTAATCTTCTTTCGCGATATCTATATTTGTAGATGTATTGTGCTGGTTGCTATATTTTGGCCATACAAAATAAATATTTGTGTTATATATAAAAAAGTTATGGTTATTAAAAATCAATAAGAAAGGGGCGTTATCCTACACGCTCATGACCACACATATTTTGAATAACTTTTTTTTACTTGACCGAATTTGAATTTCTTTATGTTCAAAAAAGGCTTTACACTTTTCAATTCTAATGCAAAAATCCGTATTAAGTTTGGATGCAAACTGTATTAATAGCAGGCCATAAAATTGGCCACGATTGGGTAAATGTTGACGATAACCATGATATATATATATATATATATATATATATATATATATATATATATATATATATATATATTATAAATTGAAAATATAAACGATTATCAATGCATGATTAATTTATTATTATATTTTTTTACTTTAATCGTATTCATTTCGGAATAAAATTCCTCATCAGAGTTGACCAGTATTGTGTCATTTTTTTATCATCAAAAAACACAAAAATAACAATAAACAAACTTTGTTTCTTTTGATTTTCTTGTTATGATGTATCGACGCCGATGTCGTTGGCCGTTATGAATTCAAATTCTGGTTGTCGAACGAAAAAAGCATTGTCGTGCTCGTACTGACCCAGCAATGCTTTAAAACTGAACGACCCATTTTATTATATATATATATATATATATATATATATTAATAAAATTGATATGTAAGCCATTAACAATGCGAGATTAATTTATATATATATATATATATATATATATATATATATATATATATATATATATATATATATATATATATATATATATATTACATTAATCTTATATTTCGGAATAAATTCCATCTTCATAGGTGAGTCATTTTTTTTTTTTAAATGTTATTTTAATTTTTTATTTATTTATTTATTTATTTTTATCAAAAACAAGAATAACCAAACTTATTTCTTTGTTACTTGATAAAACGTTTCTCCGCACTGGTGGTGATGGCGGCCATGATTCAAATTCCGGTGCCGAACGAAAAGCCTGGCTCGCTCCTGTAGGTTAAGTAATATTGGTTGGTCGTCCATTTAAAACATTGGTGGATATGTTAATAAAATTTACAATGTAAGCCATTAACAATGTGAGATTAATTTATATATATATTTTTTTTTTACATTTATCTTATATTTCGGAATAAATTCTATCTTCAGAGGTGACCATATATATATATATATATATATATATATATATATGTTTCCATATTTCTGTATTGAAAAAAAAATACATTCATCAACGTTTCGTCTTTATTTCAAGACTTTCTCAGGATGATTAATTTGACAAAACAACACACAAGTACAACTATTTTAAAACGTTTGGTTCGATTGTTACGTGCAAAGTACAGTTTTTTTTAGGGAAACACAACCTTTATAAATATGTATACTTTAAAGTTTCATTTCCATGACGACAGGAAAAATCAATCAAAACTCATAATTTTCATATTCATTTGCATTTCCTTCATTCTTATATTTCGGCGAATACCTGAATTTCATTTTAATGTTTCCGCCAAACGAAATCTTTTGTTATTTTTGCTATATTTTTACGTTTATTTTATTTTATTTTTAAAAATTAATACAGTTTCTTCCGCA
>OY744521.1:15734300-15746800 GCA_963556195.1 Sepiola atlantica | reverse complement strand
AGTGAGAGAAAATGGGTTTAAGGATGATATAGGAACTTATTTAGTTTAGATGCTAATAAGAATGTATTTGTTTTAAATTTTGAAAACAGAGGCAGACAACCAACAGGAAGTATTATAGAATTAGATTTTTTAAAATCCAAAACAATCGAACAATAAAAACAGCAAACAGTTTTTATTTAATAATGCAAAAATTATGAAACGAATTGTTAACCGTGATTTTTGTGGTATGATTTAAAACATTATAAAACGAAAAGTTATCATTTCTGCGTCTGAAGTTAATTTTTTGATATAATTAAAAACTTTATAAAACGAATAGTTTTCATTTGTGCGCTTGCAGTGAGTTTTGTTGGAGAGTATGATTTAAAACTATATAAAAACGAAGGGTTTGTCTGATGTTTTATTAGACAAACAACAAACATTGTTTTTTATGCATGTTTTAAAACTTTCCAAAACGAAACATTATAATTGTAAATCAAGTATGAAGTGTTACATTCACTCCTAAGCCAATCAACCGGAAGTAATCAAGAATTTGAATTTTTATTCAAGAACGGATCTCTACTCTTACTATTAAGTAAAAGTAGAGATCCGTTGTTAAATAAAAATTCAAAGTCTTGATTACTTCCGGTTGATTGGCTTAGGAATGAATGTAACACTGCATAATTTATTTCTGAGCTACAGCTAAATTATAGAAGTGCATATATATATATATATATGTGCATATATATATATATATATTTAATTCGTGTTTTTAGATAAATAATTTTAGGTTCAATTATACAATAGCGGCCGTTGGATATTCTCGCCCATTTCCCTCCGTATTGACCCACATTTTCCATAAAATCGATTTTGGGGTGAAATGGTACATTTTGTCCTGACAAAACATTCTAATTTATTTTTTAGCGAGATTTTGTCAAATATTATCTTAAGACCGTAAGATAATATTTGACAAAATCTCGCTATTATTTTGAGAGTTATAGAACACGTCGGACGAAACATAGGATTATACGTAAATTTTCGTTTCCTGGGGTATGAAATAGAAACAGAAAAATCTCTGAAGTATTTTAAAACAATTTTAATTTTAATTACATTAACAACCTATTTTTTCATGGAAGGAAAATTTGACCCGATATTTTTCTATTTATTTCGGAAGGGAATTTAGATCTGTTTTAGGGAAATACATTTTTACTTTTATACAATATCAGTGATAATTTTCTTTTTAAAGAAAAAATTTCTCTGGGAGACGAGTGACAGGCATATATATTTATTTGTTTTACGAACGTAACTATATTGTATGATGTATATTATTATTTACAACAGAGAAACGCGCAAGTACTTTCAAACAAATCGATTTATCCATTTTTTTTGCAATAGTACAATTTGGTGCGAAAAAAACCCAATGGAATTTATTTTTAAAGATTGAATAACCTTTTTTTATCATAAATGAGCCAAAAAATATCAATACATTGTCAATAATCAATTTAGAGATCCATTTAATGTCTTAAAATTTCATACAAAATATCTGGCCTAGACCTTGGGAGTTGAACAAATATTGGGTTAATTTTCCTCCCCCGAAAAATTAACTGGAGCAAGTTTTCCTAGGTTTCCCATACTTAATGTCAAAATAAACAACACAGATTAACATACGTTTTCTATTTACCAGGTTAGATAAACATAAAGATTCATCCCCCATAATAAAAACTATTTAAGCCAGCCGCATTTTTCAGAAAAGCTTTACCATGTTTTCACCGGTTATGAACAACACATTCACAAATTAACCAACTGGCATCGGTAAGCGTGAGGTAAGGAAATAAAATAACTATATAAGAAGCCTCCATTTTCGAACTTTAATATAAACACCAGATAGAAATAAATAGAAACATATATATGAACATTTTAAAAATGAATTAAATATATCTTAAATATATAATTAATAACAGGCAGTCACATAGTAACGCAGAATATTGAATATCGCAGAAAGAGAATATCATCAGACGTTCGTTAATATCTATATATAAATATTTTTAAAAAAATATTCAAGCTAAAAACCCAGCATCCAAATATATATATGAAAAAAAATGATTTCCGAAATCAACATAAATAACGTATCCCAAAAGCTCTCAAATCTTCTTTCGTGTTAATCATATGATTCTGGTGTTGGCATTAGTTTCCCCGATGTTTTCCTAGTTAGAAATCGTTCTGGAAAGACATCCGGTACTTACGGGAATGACCACGAGACGGTTGCCCACATCTCTAAGTGAAAGTGGAACTGTGGAACCGACTGGATTCGAACTTGGAACACCCAGGTCTTCACTCCATGTCGATATCCACTTAATCACGATCACCTCCCCCCTCTCAAATAATTGATGTATACAGCTGTGAATGGTTTTACCTCTGTTTTTTTTTAAATAATTTATCTTCGATATTTTCTGATCTCTGCAAGGTTCGGCCGATTTAGAGCGGCCAATAAAGACGGGTTCTACCCCAGAAACCTTTTGTCAGTAAAAATGAAACCCCGGTACACCCAGCAGACACTGTAATGTATAGTCTTTGAATAACATAATTTATACAATTATATATACATATGTGTGCTTATTGTTCACATTAGTTTGTTGGAGACACTGGTGTTTGCATATATAATATCAGTATATCAATGCTTTATGTTGTCCATGTGCTGAGAATGAGCAAAGAACACAGTGAAAAATGAGACAAACAGGAATCGAACCTGTATCTCCGAAAGAGGGACCAGTTGACGTCGATGATGTATTTATTCCGTCGAATAGTCTTCTCAATTTACCAAATCAAAACTTTTTTATATGATCCTTATTTAATTCTCATCTTCCTTGCATTAGAATTTTAATCTGGTATAAAAACATTTCGTTTCGAGATTACGACTGTAGGGTCGGCCACCCGGAGATATCCACGCCGATGCCACCCCGGTGTGACATTAGTCAATCATCGCAACCCAATCCAGCCTATGCTTTTCCGCTTCGTAAACATCAACATGTGGAGTCGGCTTTCCCGACTAAATGCAGTTATTTATTTTACGACTATAGATCTAGTATCTTGTGCAAACACCAGCCAAAGCTGATACGTCCGTGAACTTGTTGTTCGAATGTGTAAACATACCCCTGCAAACAACACGATCACTTCAACTTTCTTTTATTAACGACATTGCTGACTAAAGATTCACATCAAAACAGTTCTATTTTATGTTTCTCATTTCATCATATTATAATGAAGATTTGGTGTGTGTATCTATAACTGAGATTATGGCACATTTTACGTCATACTTTCATAGCTACATTTCAACAGTGAAACATTGACAGTTGTGCTTTGTATTATATTAACACTGACGTCATTATCTACATAACTGCTGATTTGATAATTGAGACTCGCTCGTGAAAATATAGCGGTATTTCGTGAATTTGCCATCAAGTATCAATTAGATATCGTGTTTCGCTAGTAACACCTGGTTAAGCTCACATACATCAAAATACTTTTCGAGTTAATATTATTGAAAACATATTTGATCCAGCTCGAAATGTATCTTTTTCGTATCCCAATAAATACGCTAGTATGAGGTACTATTGCCCTATACAAATAAGTACGCTCACCAATTATTTTCAAAACACAGAAAACCTTTTAATGTGCAAGAACATATTCTCTTATTAATTAAATAATACGTTTGACACTTTGTTTATAAAAATAGGAAAAATACATTTTTTTTTAAATTTCTATTGAATAATATCATAATTCTTAATCAATAAAATCAATAAATTTCAAATTTTTGTCAGAAATAATATTCACGGCGAATTTTCTTTTGATCAGATGTGATTTGCGCTTTTCTAGGAAGACATTAACTTGCACTATATCGATTATGTAGACTTTTGAATTTAACTTCTTAAATCTAAATAAATGTTTCCTAAAATAATACAATTTCTCAGCAGTTCTTAAACATACAATCAGCTTATTGTTCCTAACGTGACAACATTGTTTTGAAACAAGATATACAACGTTTAACATTAGTTAATCAAAATCATGAACACGAATTTACCTTTGTAACAAAGGGAAATAACTACATCCTAAGCTTAAATAAATGTAATACGTAATCGAGAGTAGCATCTCTTACTTGGATTATCTCCCCGTTGGAGAACTCTTCTGTTTCTACTAATGGTATCTAAATGTCATCCTAAGCTTCATAAATATCGAAACAAATCCATACTAATACATCATAGTTTTATTAATAATACTCAAACGATAGTGTAAAAACTTAACTTATGAATCCTATAATAAATAATAATTCTAAAAGAAAATGAACTTAAATGAAAGTAAAAGACCCTCGACATCACCGAGCAGGTACCGCTAATTTATTACTAGTAAATGTAAATGCACAGTAAGTTTATTATATGTAGGAGTAAATGCGTTCGCCATAGTTAATTTTGTTTAGACTATTGTAAAATCAACTGAATCGCAAGGAAAGTGCTTTTTTGAAAACTTTGTTCACCCCAAACAAGGCAAGTTGCGACTGTAAACGTAAGGGGTTACTGGGAATTAGAGTGAAAGTGCATGAGGTCATCTTTATTTGGGAGATGTGTAGCGAGATCTTTGTTCACATGTGTTTAACATTTCTGTATGTTGGTAGAGTCGGAGACACAGGGAGCAGGGAATGAGTTCTAAAGTCCGGCAGATCGTGGAAAGAAGCTATTAGAGAAAAAGGCTATCCAGCATCGGGGTGCCTCCACAGTGAATGGGTGGGATTTAGCTGATTGTCGGGTTGGTCGAGTTTAATATACTTTGAGGGGGCACTAGGGCAGCAAGTTCAACGGAGCATATTCCATTGAATTACTTGTAAAACAAGCACAAGGTTGCAACCTTTAAGCGATGGGTCTGGGGCTGGACCTTAATGGATACTGAGGGACCTATCAAATTAGAGACTCTTTCTTTGCCCTTGTTAAAAAGGAGAGACAAGTGGATGGTGCACCATCCCAGATGTGACAACAATACTCCATGCATAGACGGACGGTGGCTTTGTAGAGATATAAGATACTGTCAAGTAAGATAAGTTTTCTAGCACGGTAGATGAATCCAACATACTTTGCGGCAGTCTTGGCAATGTCTTCTATGTATTTGTTCCAATTCATGTTTAAATTATTCTAAATTCGTTTTGATGCATATAAAAACTTTGTTATCTAGGAGCATATTTTATTGAACTCCTTATGCCCATAGTGAATATAAGATAAATGCTATGGTTTTATTTCAATTATTCATTTCTCTGATTCGAATAATGCAAGTATTACTCTAAGAAACCCAAAGGTCTACCCAATACCTAAAACGAACGAAATCCGGGTAGAGTTATCGAATTAGCGCCCACAGTCTTTTTTAAGAAGAGAAGGAAAATTTACCATATTTCAGCAACATCTGTATTTGTCAGATGTATCTATAGTTCATCATGATGATTAAAGTGTATTTCAAATATCACAACTACTGCTTCATCGCACTATTAATGACTCAGTTTGCAGTATACTGTTAATATCTTGATTGAAAGGATACCATCAGGTTCAACTATTATTCAATAAAAAATATTTGGGTAAGTAGTCTTTATAACTAACTTACATGCATATATACTATACATACATACATAATCTGACTATAAAGTCAAGTAAATCTTTAGAAAGAACACATTTACGATCAAATAATATTGTATATAAAAAATATTTTTTTGTAATAAATTAAAAGAACACTCATGTAGGCACTAATAGTTTAATATAAAAACTAATTTTCCAACAAATACTTTTCTGTAGATCAGTAGATAGTAGCGATGGGCTATTAATATTTTTTAATAGACATACAAACCTGTCGTGTATTCTACACTTTATGTATTGCGAATAAACTCTAATAAAGAAAATATTTAATACTGATCTAAATTTGATTTTACGCATTGATATGACGAGTGAGTAGGATTTATAATGTTCACTAATCTTATTGAGCCAAACGAAATATTTTCTTTTATTTCGTTTATAGATTTTTGCTTTTATTTTAATTATTTAATAAACAATAAAAATAAAAAAAGGTTGGATAGACGTCTGCACGTAATCGGTCAAGCCTTTACAGTTATACTTGGATTACTATCAAATAAGCACACACTGTTCTGATCATATATATCAGCACACGCACACACACACACACACACACACACACACACACATATATATATATATATATATATATATATATATATATATATATATATGGGGGAGTTTTAATTACCTACTAGACACACTCATCAATCGTCTTCGGTCGCTCTTTACAAGATATTACCAGAACAACCTTACATGAGGATACTTTATCCTACAAGAAACCCTGATCAAATATTAAAAAAAAGCTTAGTATATGAATCTCAAATAAGATTCGTTGATACGGCTATACACTTGTTAATACGAGGAATGGTGCACATTCTCCTAGTAATGTTACCTCAAGTAACATCACTTAGTTGAATACCTCAACAGACTAGATTAATTATTGTCCTTGAATCCTGTAAGACCAAGAGACTAGAAGAAAGATGGACTATACGATAGTTAACTAATAAATTGGTGAGAGAAATGTTATTATTATCAGTTTCTTTACTTACTCAACGTTTGACTGGTAAAGAAAGACTTTTATTGAATATTCAAATATCTGTGTATCTGTCTAATAAAATGTATCCGTTACTTACAAAAAATCTCATATAAAGATTAAGTGTTAGTACCAGAAAAGGGGTCCCTTGATTTCTGAGAAGTTCGACTGAAGTAAAATGAAACAATATATATATATATATATATATATATATATATATATATATATATATATATATATATATATATAATACGCCCATTAAACAAATTAAAGTTTAGCAATCTCGGAGGTGTCGAAGTTCCGAATACGTTCGTCGAACACTCTCGACTAGTCTTCTGCCTATGCCCGCATCTACGTATTTATAGATCTTAATTTCCCTAAATTCCCTGGCAGTTCCCAATAGGCGAGTTGATATAGCGACTGCTTGCAGGTTCTAGGCTTACTCTGTTAACCGTGTTAGCACCGCCCAGCCATTTGAAATTGTTACTTTCCTGCACTGTTGAGAGAAATAAGCTTGAAACGCTAGCGTCTGTAGGTATAATTTAATGTTTATTTATTAAAAAAAAATTCTCTCTCACTATCTATCTATCGCTCTCTCTCTCTCTCTCTCTCTCTCTCTCTCTCTCTCTCTCTATATATATATATATATATATATATATATATATATATATATATATATTAAAAACGATGTATTTCAATATAAGATCAGGGTCAGTAATGTATGTAAGTTTAACATGAAATGACTTGTCGTCCCGTAGTTGATACATTATGAGGCCTTGTTGATCCCTCTTCTGAAACTTCTGTAATTCAATTTTGGGGTAAACATTTTATCAATCACTCTATCGATTGAAAATAAATACTCAAATTGTGCATGTTAATTTGAAAAACATCTTCGGGGAAGTTTCTGTTTACAATATAAGTTAAACGTACAAAAATCATCCCTTTGAAAATCTCGAAAACATATTTTTCACAAACGAAACACGGGCGATAAAATAAACAAAATTAAGTGTAATCGTTTGTTCTATAAAGAAATTTGAACATGCATGCGAACAATTTAAACCATCTATTTTAATTAATTAGAAAACGTAATAATTCCTTTCTTGATATTTTAATTATTCATGAAACATTTAATGAGTTTGTACGAGTTGACAAAGTGTCGATAAAAAGGTAATGCTATGTCTCGGTCCTGTTTAAAAATAAAATACTGGAAATTGATCAGTATACATGCGTAATAAAGTATTGATTTACTCCTCTCCAGGAGTTGGGCACAAGGCCAGTTTTTTTTTTTATCTTACTCCCACAAGTAAGATGTGACACAAGGTCGGGTCGGGAAAGCGGGGTTTAAAAATTGCCTGGGTAGCCCTGTCGGCATTTCCCGATAGTGGTGCCTCAGGCAGTAAGCAATAAACTTACTCCTCCCCAAAGAGGGGAGGCAACGCCTGGGAAGGTTAACCTCCCAGAACTGCACAGGACAGCCCCATTGACCGGCGTAAATCAAGACCCGCCCGAAGGCCAAGACAACACCAGTATGGGGTGCAGTATCCATCGGAACAGATACTACACTTTGAATGTAATTCACAAATAAATCCGACAAAATTAACTGGCAGTAACTCGAATGAATATATTTAGTTAAATGAAAATGAAAATTTAAACAAATTTAAATTTGCAATTCATTTTTGTTGAACAAATATTTTATAGGGTGATAATTTGAAGGGGCCGGCAGCAGTCGGGGGTTGCAAAGAGAAATACTTTTTTAGCGACCCACCCGAACAGGATCTGGTAACAATACGTAATGGGGCAGAGAACGGATTTCTCTGCTGGAGCAAGACCCAGCGTCTGGTCTATACTGAGTCAAAAATGCACTACAACTCTGGTTCCCGTAGGAGGATTGTTTTCTAACTACCTCCCAACATCCTCCTACTTCCATTCCGTCGCCGGGTATATTTCCCTCTCCCCCGAAGCCCGAACCCGCAATCAGCTAGTACTTCTCACTTCCACGCTTTTTTTTTCACATATTCTTCCAGAAAGTCTGTCTGACAGAAAATATGGTTTGGTCTTTTTTTATTTTTTATCATCAGCCCTGCAGATGCTGAGTAATCGCCTGTTTTAATTTCTCATCAATGTATATTTCCAGTGCATAGATTTCATATTTTCAAGTAAATATTCAAATAATAAATATAAACAACTTCAATAATTAAGTTTTTATTTTTATTTTATAACATGCATTTATTTCATAATACACGTAACGAAGCAAATTTTGTGACTGTCATAGTAGTTTCAGTGTTTACATATTTTATCGTAAATATTGTGGTTTTTGTTTATAATAATATAATTATGAGATAAAAATATGGAAGTTTACATTATCATGAATTCATCTGGTTTCGATTAATATCACTCAGACAATTTATATATAACTGAAATAATACCCGTCACAGAATGGGTAGAATTAATTCCCCAGACAAAATAGTTTTTCACCACTTTTATATCCGCTAACGAATCAAAATGTAATACTACTAAATCTTATGTGTAGAATCCCTATTCGAATATCGATTGAAATTCATTATATTATATTTATTCTAGAAAAATCTCTTGATATTCATCTTCCTCCCACAGCGGTAAGATGTGGCACAAAATCGGAAAGTGGGATTACAAAAGCCAGCGCCCTAGGGAATGAAGAGCACTTTGGCCGACAAAATTGCCTGGGCAGCCCCGTCCGCATTCCCCGGTAGGGGCGCCTAAGGCGATTAGCAATAAACTAACCCCTTCTCAAAGGGTGAGAAGGCAAAACCTGAGAGGGTGGACCTCCTAGAACTGCACAGGACAAAGTATCCATCGGAACAGATACTATAATTTGATCTTGGCCAAAAGGCGAAGATATTTTAACTTTAAGGATGAAGTTCAAGAAGTTTGGAAAAGTAGTTGAAATTCATGGAATCTCGCTTTATTCGTGTCTAATAACTATTGATCAACTTTTATGCAAATCTGAAATATTTCAATTTTTCAAATATGAAATGATGCCAATATTATACGCCTCAAAAACCCTTCAAAATAGCGCATGTAAATTCATATTTAAAAATATTTATTTATTGATGCGTAATAATACTGTTAACATTTCGTAAGACTCGGGGTTATTTTAATTTTCACGAATTAAGTTCACTCCTTCTTTACCCCTTTGCACGAAACAAAGTTATACCCTATGTTACCCACATTATATACCTTTACAGTTATCAGTCACAAAATTCATAATGATCGGTTTATAAGTTTGATGGTCAATCCTCTACATACAAACATATAAACATATACACATACCTATCTTTATAAAGAGATTTGACGGTATATTAAAGTAAGAAATATTATACTGATTGCCTTTCTTATTAATTATTGTTCCTTTGTATGTGAATATCAAAAAAAACTATATCATTAATCTATTGAAATCATATTTAATATCTTAGAAAATATGGACATATATATATATATATATATATATATATACATATATATATATATATCAATATCATTTGATTAAGTTTAAATGATTAATATTAAATTATTTTTACCTACATACGCTAGCGTTTCGAGCTTTCGCTCTCATTAGTGCAGGGATGATAATCTCGGACTCAGCCACCCAGTAGACTTATTTTCCCTTAAAAAGTGAAACAATAAATTCATATATTTAAATCCAACTGTAACTACATATGTATTTACTACTGTAACCATCCAGTGCCTAGGTCTATATGGCTTTCATTTATACTAGCTTACGATAGGAGGGGGGTGACAAAATAGAAGCCCGTTTTTTGTTTAATTCTATTTGTTGCGTGGGCGACGATTACTCGATTAGCTCTTATAGCTGACTCAACAAATGCGAGTCTTTTATTGAATTATAAAAATAACATTTGTTTTACATTTTACTTTTGAAGTAAGCAATTTTTTTACATTTTACTTTTGAAGTAAGCCATATTTTTTACATTTTCCTTTCGGAGTAAGCCATTTTTTTACATTTTACTTTTGAAGTAAGCATTTTTTTTACATTTTACTTTTGAAGTAAGCCATATTTTTACATTTTCCTTTCGGAGTAAGCCATTTTTTTACATTTGTCTTTTGAAGTAAGCCATTTTTTTACATTATGCTTGAGGTCCCGCTTGTGTTCGTAAATGCGAGATCTCAGGTTTCTGGATGTTTCCCCAATGTAGAACATCGGCCATACGGCGCATTTTATCTTGTAGATGCCAGCAGAGTAAGAGGTGTCTTTGGGGGGTGGTTGGGAACGAGGTTTCGTATTAAGTAGGTATTTGATTGTTTTTGAGGTGGATTTTATATATATAATGATAATAATAACCCAGACGAGGTAAACATCCACAGGATAGAAATCCAAAGAATTTCAACCGTGCTTATAAAAAGTGCTCAATATAAAATAGAGCTGTTATATATGACTATTTTTATTGACATGTACAAAATCTGCGACACTGACATCTCGATGTTATCGATCAACAGCTGTTATAAACTGAGATCTCATCAGGTAGAGTTAAAATCCGATCCTTAACTTTAGATCCTATTTGGAAAGAACTTGGATCTAAGTTTATAACAGCTGTTGATCGATAACATCGACATGCAAGTGACGCAGATTTTGTACATGTCGGTGTAAATAAAATAAATAATTATATATATATATGTATATATATATACAGGGTGGGCAAAAATAAGGGTCCTATTTTTAAAAATTCATAACTTTTTTATTTATTGATTTAAAAAAATTTTTTTTTTAGAATAAGTAAAGGACCCCTTCCGAAGCAAGCATGAGCCGTATTAGCCCTAAGGAACGTACCCTCATTTAGAAAACATTATTTTTGCTTAAAAAACTCAAAACAGTGTAAAAAACAATACTTTAGTTTTTGTAAGTTTTAAGAAGTGTTTTTCGGCTAAAATTTGTTTTGTTTATTTCAAAAAATCTCGGAAGGGTCAGTCTACACACACATAAAGTTTGGTGAGTTTAACTTTTATTTTGTGGAAGTTATTCAAATTCAAGTTATTCAAATTTAAAGATAGGACCCTTATTTTGGCCCACCCTGTATATATATATATATGTATATATGTATATATGTATATATGTATATGTATATATATATATATATATATATATATATATATATATGTATATATATATATATATATATATATATATATATATATATATATATATATATATATATGTATGTATATATATATATATATACATATATACAAATACATCTAAAATTATGTATGCATACATATGCCGGCGTTTCTATCTTACGCTCTAACCAGTGTAGAAATCGATAATTTCAGACAATCAGAAGGCGCGTACACGGTTTCACGGAGTAAACGATGACCCTGTACACTTTCGCTCTGTTCTCGCAGCCATCAGAACTAATCACGCGATTTACGGGAGAAATTAAATTATATGCATGCCTAAATGAAGCGGGCTGTAAACATCAGACTATCTTAAGGGTTCTACGAACGTAATCAGAACATTGCTTTATAGCCAAGTGACAGTCTGTTTTGAAGATCTCCGAAGAGTGTTCAAGACTCATCTTTTAAAGAGGCTTCATAGCAATATTTAGCAAAAGAATTTAAATTATTTATACCTACATACGCCGGCTTACACTCTCATCAGTGTAGGAAGCTATAATTTCAGACATATATATATATATATATATATATATATATATATATATATATATATATCATCACTATCAAGCGTTTGATAACTCCTGGAGGAGGAACCCTTCCCTGGTTCCGACCACCTTATTACCGTATTGGTGATTTTTATTCCGGGTGTTTGTCATAGTCGCCACGCCAGGTACTGCGGGTTGGCGACATTATTTGCCCATAGCGAGGTGTCAACATACAGC
>OY744521.1:15726800-15729300 GCA_963556195.1 Sepiola atlantica | reverse complement strand
GTATGCGCACCGGGGCGGAAATAGGTACGTATATGGTATGCGCACCGAGGCGGGGATAGGTACGTATATAGAAGGCGCATATAGAGATGATACTTTAAATATAAATATGTCATACTTTTTCTCTGGGCAACGGAAGAGGAGTGGTCGGGAGGAGGCATATTTCGCTGAAGGCAACAAAGAGAAGGTGGTGGTGAAATGGAGCGACCAGGGAGGAGAAAGGGAGAAAATAAAGAGACGGCTAAAGAGAGAGAGAGAGAGAAATAGTTTCGTAATTTTTCGGTCGTTAACAAAATCCGATTTTGGGGGTAACAAAAAGGGTTAAAACATAGCTTAAAAGAAAACATGGTACGGGCAAAAGATAAACTAAGAGGTTTGGTTGTGTTAAAATAAAGTTTTATTAACATTAAAATGGGGCTGGCTGATTTTTATTCCCAAAGCTAGGTTAACTACGTTCACCTGGGTAACCAAGATAAAGGAACTTATGACCTGAAAGCTCACAAAAAGGGGGTAAAGTTCGTTGGCACAACGAACTGGAAACAAATTAATTCCTTTTTTTTTACAAAAAATATATAAAAAAAGACTGAAGAAGTCGTTCCTCTTTTTACAAAAAATAGACAAATAAAGACTAAAGAAGTCATCATATAAATTTACCAAAGGGGTCGAAAAGGGGGCATAAAACAATGAAAAAAAACTAAGAAAATACAGGACATTAGCAGTAGGTTGGCGAATCGTCTCCTGTCTAGTTTTAACTAGTTTTTCCTTTTTTCTTGAAATGTCCGTTTCAAAGATCTCTCTTAATCGTTCTTTCGACACTTTAAATTCCAAGGATCTCCAGGTTCTTGAAATTTCTTCAAAAAATAAATTCTCATGGAACGTCCTTACTCCAAGGGGCAGTATTTGGGAATTTTCATTTAAATTTAAAGACGCTTGTCTTTACACCGCAAAAAAAAACTTTTATCATAAGGTTTATCCCTTCAAGGGAAAATATATTTCTTTAAAAATAGGGTCTCTTTCAGACTATGAACTTCAAAATAAAATGGTCTTACTCTAAGAACGAGTTGAACACTTCAAAAATGTTTTACGTCCGTATTGATAACGGACGGAGACCGTTGGAACTGAACTGCTCTGTTCTAAACCCAGGTCGGCACTGACTTAAAAAGGGCGGCAGTAGCAGAGTTTGGTCGAATAGGGAACAATCCAGACCGAGGTCACATCGGTATCTTCGGGTGAGTCATTCTTCCTCCATCCTGTCCTCACTCGACCTCCATCCGCCTGCTAGGGACGGTTGCCATGCCATCACCTCTAGACTTCATGACAACGATGATGATGCTGAAAATAAAGACAGGGAGAACAGATCCGCAACCAGACTGCTAACTTTTGACTCACCTGGGTACAATGGCAACATGTTGACCTCCCCCACCCCGACATCCCTCATTGCCAATAGAGAAATAAATTTCCGAAAATAGAAGTTTGAATATAAAGATGTTACACACGCTATTTTTCTTCTATTTTGTGTTTTTATAACCCCGAGAAAAGCCGGGTGACCCTGCTAGTGCCAAATAAATGAGATAAATTCGAGTTACACATTTAACGTTTAAATTTTATTCTACCTGCTGACGTTCGGATACGAATATATATATATATATATATATATATATATATATATATATATATATATATATATATATATATATATATATATATATGGGAAGAGAAGGATGAAGGTAATCCGACGTGATGAGAAAATGAAAAAGGAAAAACCAAAAAATGGATGTTTTTTTATGTGTACATCAACGTTTCGTCTTTATTTATAAGACTTCATCAGGATGATAAAATAGAGAAAAATGTCATGCAAGTACAGATACAAGTAGGGTAGACATATAGGGAGGAAAAATAGAATGAAATAATGGCCAACTGCTGGGTAGACGTCCGTAATTGTTGCCATCCACTTTACCCCTGCTACTCCCCCACCTCTTTCTCTTACCACCTGCCACAGTAGTCCTTGTTCACCCCATCCTTCCATTTTTTCCCCACTCATTTTCTTCAACATTCATTTCTATCTCTCCAACAATTACGGACGTCCACCCAGCAGTTGGCCATTATTTAATTCTATTTTTCCTCCCAATATGTCTACCCTACATGTATCTGTACTGGCATGACATTTTTCTCTATTTTATCATCCTGATGAAGTCTTATAAATAAAGACGAAACGTTGATGTACACATAAAAAACATCCATTTTTTGGTTTTCCTTTTTCATTTTCCCATATATATATATATATAATGTGTGGGGTCGGAATACACTTTTAACGATCAGATTTACCGTGAAACTTCGGTACTCTTCTAAAACCTTTTATAGGAGAAAGTTTAATATGATCACGTAACTATAATCTTCATATGTAGTCGATCATCCTTCACTAAATTGATTCCCAACGTATCATTGCTTAAAATAGTTAACGAAACAACGAACAGATATACCCTTCTCGTATTAGCAGATATAA
>OY744521.1:15649300-15716800 GCA_963556195.1 Sepiola atlantica | reverse complement strand
TTGCCAGTTATTAAGGTCAATGTCTTAGCTTTTGTATCACTTCTGATGAACTGCCTAGCAGACACCTTACTAGGTAGCGAAACACGTGTAGGAGAACTATAATTTACAAAATAAATAAATAATGAAATAAAAGATTTCTTATATATAACGAATCGTTTCTAGATAAACAATATCTTGGTTAACTCTCTAAATATACGTATGTATATATATATATATATGTGTACATTTATATATATACCTATTTTTGTATATAAAGAAATATATTTAATAAAACCTTTTGTACTTTCCAAATCTATTCGTTACTACTTTTGAAATCTTAAAATATTGATGCAGCGTCTTGAAATTTCTGAGTATTTATGAAACTCTTGTGATATAATAATGGACTTCGTCATTTCACCCTCCGTATTCGTCTGCTTTTCTTCTCCCACTCTTTTATTTAAATAAGTTCATCCATCACACCCCTTCTGATATCATTCCATCTTTATTTACGTCATCTACCTCTTTTCTCAACATACAGTTGGAAAAGTGCACAGTGAAAAGCAATTAAACCGACACTATTAAAAGCCACGAAGTCGAAACATCTACAACAACATTTGCTTATTTGTCCTTTTTATTTTCTTTTTCAGCATCTTTGTTTTGTCATCTTAAAATAGATTCACATTCACATTCTAACTATCTTATTACTGAGTAAAAAGTTGAAAGGGAAAACCCGGTTTAAACGATGAATTCAGATGCAAGCAAATAACTTCTACCATCAGGTGTCAGCCTTGATTTTGTGAATGACAGATAAGAGTTTAGTAGTGTTTTTAATGCTGGTGTACATAGTAGTCGACTGTTAGCCGTGATCGTCTAGTATCTAGAATCCTGGTCACGGCAGGTCGACGTGTTGTTTTTTTCTTAAGTGAAATAAATTCCCAGGTAGAATATAACAGACGTAATCATTACAAGTGTCATTTTTTTCAATGCCGTCTATTTTCATGGCATAGCGACACTCTTAGCCTAATTTAATTCTGAAAGTAAATAATTGAACACCAATTATGAATTCTTCTAATTAACATGGCTGAATTGTTTATCAAAACTATTCCAAATGTGCCGAAAGTATTATGTGTAAGAAATGAATGTAAAATATCTCAGTTGTATACGCTATTAATAATAGTGAGTGTATTCGTTTATGCGTTTACCGCGCACCTGCCCGGTTAAAGTCTAATTGCATAACATAACTTGAAATTTGATGTCTTTTTTCTCCGTATTTTTATTGTTTTTTAAAAGAATTGTTGGGAGAGGCAGACGCGAGTTGTGCGCCACTCACCAAATTGTAAAATTCATAAAAAATATGCCTAGTGTCTTCTCATGTTATAGAGAATATATATATTCGAGAGTCCATTACACGATTAGTAAATCACACACACACACAAACACCCATATATATACACACACGAATTTATATATATATATATATATATATATATATATATTTATATATATATATATATTTTTTTTTCACTTATAAAAAGAGTATTCAGTAGAGACTGGGGTTGTTCCAATAAAAACAAGCTCGATGATACTCGATTACAGAGTACAGAGCATGTATATGCCATTTTATGAAGGCTTACACGTGTTGTCTACCTAGTAAGGTGTCTGCTAGACAGTTCATGGGGAGAGATACAAAAGCTTAGACATTTACCTTAACAACTGGCAATACCTAACAGGGGATAAACCTAGTAAAAATAAGTTAAGAAGGAAAAAAAGTAAACCAAATTCAAAAAACAGCTCAAACAACTCGGTAATATGTGATAGCTGTGATGCTGTCCCAGAAAATCATGTCCGGCGCAATCCAAAAATGGGGGAAAAACGACAACGACAACGAAGGTGATAAAGGAAGAGAGATTCCCCCACATCTTGCGGAATACATATTTTTAGGTCAACCCCAATATAGGCCCCCCCTAAACAATTTTACCAAATCAAACCGAATATTCTCAGTGACACATAAAAATATGTGTGTGTGTGTGTGTGTGTATATATATATATATATATATATATATATATATATGTGTGTGTGTGTGTGTGTGTGTGTGTATATATAAGTGTTTGTGTGTGTGTGTGTGGTTTTGTGTGTGTTGCTATGCCATGAAAATAGACGGCATTGAAAAGAAATGACGCTTGTAATGAGTATGTCTGTAAAATTTCACCAGGGAATTAATTTCACATAAGAAAAAAAACAACTCGTCGACCTGCCGTGACCAGGATTCGAACTTGGGTTACCACGGCCACAACGTGGGGTCCTAACCACTAGACGATCACGGCTAACAGTCGACTGCTACCTGCACGTGCATACAACACACTACTCAACTCGTATCTGTCATTCACAAAATCAAGGCTGACAGCTGATGGTAGAAGTTATCTCAATTCATCGTTTAAACCAGTTGTTCCCTTGATTTTGTGAATGACAGATTAGAGTTTAGTAGTGTGTTTTATGCTCGTGAACTAAGCAGTCGACTGTTAGCCGTTATCGTCTAGTGGTTAGGACCCCACGTTGTGGCCGTGGTAACCCAGGTTCGAATCCTGGTCACGGCAGGTCGACGAGTTGCTTTTTTCGTAATTAAAATTAATTCCCTGGTTAACTTTAACAGACGTAATACATCACACGCGTCATTTTTTTTTTCAATGCCGTCTATTTTTATGGCATAGGGGCACTCTTAGCCTTATTTAATTCAAAAAGTACATAATTGAATACAAATTATAAATTCTACTAATGAACATTGTTTAATTGTGGATCAAAACTATTCCAAATGTGTCTAAAAGTATTATGTGTAAAAAATGAATATAAAATATCTGATTTGTATACGCTATTAATAATAGTAAGTTTAATCGTTTCTGCGTTTACCGCGCACCGGCATCGTTAAAGTCTTACTGCATAATATAACTTGACATTTGATGTCTGTTTTCTCTGTATTTTTATTGTTTTTTAAAAGAAATTGTTGGAAGAGGCAGACGCGAGTTGTGCGCCACTCCCCAAATTGTAAAATTTATAAAAAATATGCCTAATGTATTCACATGTTACAGAGAATATATATTCGAGAGTTCATTAAACGATTAGTAAATCACACCCACACACGCACAGACACCCACACCCACACACACACACCCATATATATATACATATATATATATATATATATATATATATATATATATATATATGTATATATACACATATTTTTCTGTGTCACTGAGAATATTCGGTTTGATTTGGTTAAATTGTTTAGGGGGGCCTACATTGAGGTTGACCTAAAGATATGTATTCCGCAAGATGTTTGGAATTGTCTCTTCCTTTATCACCTTTGTTTTCGTTTTCCCCCATTTTGGATTGCGCCGGACATGATTGTTCTGGGACCGCATCACAGCTATCACATATTACCGAGTTGTTTGAGCCGTCTTTTGAACTTGGTTTACATTTTTTAATTCATAACTTATTTTTACTAGGTTTATCCCCTGTAAGGTATTGCCAGTTGTTAAGGTCAATGTCTTAGCTTTTGTATCTCTCTCGATGAACTGCTTAGAAGACACCTTACTAGGTAGCGAAACACGTGTAGGAGAAATATAACTTTACAAAATAAACAAATAATAAAATAAAAGATTTCTTCGATGTAATGAATCGTTTCTAGATAAACAATATCTTGGTAAACTCTCGAAATATACGTATGTATATATATATATATATATATATATATATATATATATATATATATATATATATATATATATACATATATATATATATATATATATATATATATATATATATATATATATATATGTACATTTATATATATACCTATTTTTTATATAAAGAGATGGATGTAATAAAAACCTTTTGTACTTTCCTAATCTATTCGTTACTACTTTTGAAATCTTAAAATATTGATGCCGCGTCTTGAAATTTCTGAGTATTTATGAAACTCTTGTGATATAATAATGAACTTCGTCATTTCCCCCTCCGTATTCGTCTGCTTTTCTTCTCCCACTCTTTTATTTAAATAAGTTTATACATAACACGACTTCTGATATCATTGCATCTTTATTTACGTCATCCACCTCTTTTCTCTACATGCAGTTGAAAAAGTGCACAGTGAAAAGCAATTAAACCGACACTATTAAAAGCCACTAAGTGGAAACAACCACAAACAGATTTGCTTATTTCTCCTTTTTATCTACTTTTTTAGCATCTTTGTTTTGTAGTCTTAAAATAGCTTCACATTCACCTTCTAACTATCTTATTACTGAGTAAAAAGTTGAAAGGGAAAACCCGGTTTAAACGATGAATTCAGATGCAAGCAAATAACTTCTACCATCAGCTGTCAGCCTTGATTTTGTGAATGACAGATAAGGGTTATTAGTTTGTTTAATGCTCGTTTGCATAGCAGTCGACTGTTAGCCGTGATCGTCTAGTGGTTAGGACCCCACGTTGTGGCCGTGGTAACCCAGGTTCGAATCCTGGTCACGGCAGGTCGACGAGTTGTTTTTTTTTCATAAGTGAAAGTAATTCCGTTGTGAAATTTAACAGACGTAATCATTACAAGCGTAATTTTTTTTCAATAGCGTCTATTTTTATGGCATATCGACACTGTTAGCCTAATTAAATTCTAAAAGTAAATAATTGAACACAAATTATAAATTCTACTAATGAACATTGTTAAATTGTGGATGAAATCTATTCCAAATTTGTCTGAAAGTATTATGTGTAAGAAATGAATGTAAAGTATCTCATTTGTATACGCTATTAATAATAGTAAGTTTAATCGTTTATGCGTTTACCGCGTACCTGCCCGGTTAAAGTCTTATTGCATAATATTACTTGAAAATTGATGTTTTTTCTCTGTATTTTTATTGTTTTTTTAAAAAAATTGTTGGGAGAGGCAGACGTGAGTTGTGCGGCACTCCCCAAATTGAAAATTTATAAAAAATATGCCTAGTGTCTGCTCAAGTTACAGAGAATATATATTTGAGAGTTCATAAAACGATTACTAAATCACACACACACACACACAAACACCCATATATATATATATATATATATATATATGGAGTAAGGTACACGATAAGTCGTGAAAATCAAGTTTCGTGATGGACAAAATGTGGGAAAAGATGACAGACGGAAAACAAGTCAAAATGCAGGAGAAAAACAAAAACAAGAGAATTGTTGACCGGTTTCGTTCGAGGGGAACGTCTTCGGAAATAATTTTGTTTTATATTGAAGGCACACACATGGGATGAGGGAAAAAATGATCTCATTGGATCATATGAGAAAACATTAAATGATGTTGGGACATGATAAGTAGGTGATACATTCTTCTAAGGCGGTGAGGGAGGGGAAAAAAGGCGACAGAGAATCAAACTACGGTGAACAAAAGGGGTGTGAAATTGATACACTGGAAATTAGCACCTAAAGATTAAAAAGAAGTAAACAGGGATGGGTCAGCTAATTTGTCAACAAAAGGTTTTTATAGAGCAATTCATGACAATTAAAAACTGAGGTGGAAAATGTGTGAAAAAAGAAAACAAAAGGGAAAGAAACCAGTTAAAGGTTAGTAGAAAAACAAAAATATAAATGGGATTTTAAAATGGAAAGAAAAAAAGGGTTATAGAGAGATGTATTAAAAAAGTAGCTTATAAAAGAGAGCTTGCAAAAATCACAAACATATATAAATATATAAACACACACACGCACATGTGTATAGGGTACCCAGGTTCGAATCCTGGTCACGGCAGGTTGACAAGTTGTTTCTTCCTTAAGTAAAAGTCATTTTCTGGTGAACTTTAAAAAACGTAATCAATACAAGCGCCATTTTGTTTCAATGTCGTCTATTTTTATGTCATAGCGACACTCTTAGCGTAATTTAATTCTAAAAATAAATAATTCAACACAAATTGCAATTATACTAATTAACATGGTTGAATCGTGGTTCAAAATCATTCCAAATGTGTCTGAAAATATTATGTGTAAAAAATAAATGTAAAATATCTCATTTGTATACACTATTCATAATGGTAAGTTTAATAGTGTATCCGTTTACCGCGCACCTCTCTGGTTTAAGTTTTATTGCATAATATAACTCGAGATTTGATGTGTTCTTTTCTCTATTATATTGTCTGTATGTGTATTATTTTTAAATAAATAGGAGGGAGGGGCATACATGAGTTGATCGCCACTCCCCAAATTGTAATATTTATAAAAAAATAGTGTGCTTAGTGTTCTTCTCATGTTACAAAGAGAATATATATTCGATAGTTTAGTAAATTAAGAATTAATCGCACACACACATACACACACACCGACACATAAATGCATATATATATATATATATATATGTGTGTATGTTTATATATATATATATATATATATATATTGATATTAAACTGCGAATATTCGGTTTGATTAGATTGGATTATTCTGGAGCAAACTATACTGAGGTTGACCTAAAGAGATGTATTACGTCGGATGTAGGGGATCCCCCTTTTCTTTCCCCCTTTGTCTACTCATGTTACAGAGAATATATATTCGATAGTTCATTAAATGATTAGTAAATCACACACGCATACACATAAACACCCTCCCCCCGTATATCAATATATATATATATATATAATGGTAATAATCCAAGTGAAAAATATCCACATGGTGGTAATCCAGATAATTTTAACCGGGTTTATAAAAAGTGCTCAATATCAGAATAGAGCTTTATATAAGATTATTATATTTATACAGACATGTACAAAATCTGCGACACTGGCATGTCGATGTTATCGATCAACAGTTACTATGAACTGAGGGTCTCTCCAAATATGATCTGAGGTTAAGATCAGATTCTAACTCTTCCTGATGAGATCTCAGTTTATAGTAACTGTTGATCGATAACATCGACATGCCAGTGTCGCAGATTTTGTACATGTCTGTGTAAATAAAATTATCATATATATATATATATATATATATATATATATATATATATACATATATATATATATATATATATATATATATATATATATATATATATATATATATATGTACATTTATATATATACCTATTTTTTATATAAAGAGATGGATGTAATAAAAACCTTTTGTACTTTCCTAATCTATTCGTTACTACTTTTGAAATCTTAAAATATTGATGCCGCGTCTTGAAATTTCTGAGTATTTATGAAACTCTTGTGATATAATAATGAACTTCGTCATTTCCCCCTCCGTATTCGTCTGCTTTTCTTCTCCCACTCTTTTATTTAAATAAGTTTATACATAACACGACTTCTGATATCATTGCATCTTTATTTACGTCATCCACCTCTTTTCTCTACATGCAGTTGAAAAAGTGCACAGTGAAAAGCAATTAAACCGACACTATTAAAAGCCACTAAGTGGAAACAACCACAAACAGATTTGCTTATTTCTCCCTTTTATCTACTTTTTTAGCATCTTTGTTTTGTAGTCTTAAAATAGCTTCACATTCACCTTCTAACTATCTTATTACTGAGTAAAAAGTTGAAAGGGAAAACCCGGTTTAAACGATGAATTCAGATGCAAGCAAATAACTTCTACCATCAGCTGTCAGCCTTGATTTTGTGAATGACAGATAAGGGTTATTAGTTTGTTTAATGCTCGTTTGCATAGCAGTCGACTGTTAGCCGTGATCGTCTAGTGGTTAGGACCCCACGTTGTGGCCGTGGTAACCCAGGTTCGAATCCTGGTCACGGCAGGTCGACGAGTTGTTTTTTTTTCATAAGTGAAAGTAATTCCGTTGTGAAATTTAACAGACGTAATCATTACAAGCGTAATTTTTTTTCAATAGCGTCTATTTTTATGGCATATCGACACTGTTAGCCTAATTAAATTCTAAAAGTAAATAATGGAACACAAATTATAAATTCTACTAATGAACATTGTTAAATTGTGGATGAAATCTATTCCAAATTTGTCTGAAAGTATTATGTGTAAGAAATGAATGTAAAGTATCTCATTTGTATACGCTATTAATAATAGTAAGTTTAATCGTTTATGCGTTTACCGCGTACCTGCCCGGTTAAAGTCTTATTGCATAATATTACTTGAAAATTGATGTTTTTTCTCTGTATTTTTATTGTTTTTTTAAAAAAATTGTTGGGAGAGGCAGACGTGAGTTGTGCGGCACTCCCCAAATTGAAAATTTATAAAAAATATGCCTAGTGTCTGCTCAAGTTACAGAGAATATATATTTGAGAGTTCATAAAACGATTACTAAATCACACACACACACACACAAACACCCATATATATATATATATATATATATATATGGAGTAAGGTACACGATAAGTCGTGAAAATCAAGTTTCGTGATGGACAAAATGTGGGAAAAGATGACAGACGGAAAACAAGTCAAAATGCAGGAGAAAAACAAAAACAAGAGAATTGTTGACCGGTTTCGTTCGAGGGGAACGTCTTCGGAAAGTTAAGAATACAGAAATAATTTTGTTTTATATTGAAGGCACACACATGGGATGAGGGAAAAAATGATCTCATTGGATCATATGAGAAAACATTAAATGATGTTGGGACATGATAAGTAGGTGATACATTCTTCTAAGGCGGTGAGGGAGGGGAAAAAAGGCGACAGAGAATCAAACTACGGTGAACAAAAGGGGTGTGAAATTGATACACTGGAAATTAGCACCTAAAGATTAAAAAGAAGTAAACAGGGATGGGTCAGCTAATTTGTCAACAAAAGGTTTTTATAGAGCAATTCATGACAATTAAAAACTGAGGTGGAAAATGTGTGAAAAAAGAAAACAAAAGGGAAAGAAACCAGTTAAAGGTTAGTAGAAAAACAAAAATATAAATGGGATTTTAAAATGGAAAGAAAAAAAGGGTTATAGAGAGATGTATTAAAAAAGTAGCTTATAAAAGAGAGCTTGCAAAAATCACAAACATATATAAATATATAAACACACACACGCACATGTGTATAGGGTACCCAGGTTCGAATCCTGGTCACGGCAGGTTGACAAGTTGTTTCTTCCTTAAGTAAAAGTCATTTTCTGGTGAACTTTAAAAAACGTAATCAATACAAGCGCCATTTTGTTTCAATGTCGTCTATTTTTATGTCATAGCGACACTCTTAGCGTAATTTAATTCTAAAAATAAATAATTCAACACAAATTGCAATTATACTAATTAACATGGTTGAATCGTGGTTCAAAATCATTCCAAATGTGTCTGAAAATATTATGTGTAAAAAATAAATGTAAAATATCTCATTTGTATACACTATTCATAATGGTAAGTTTAATAGTGTATCCGTTTACCGCGCACCTCTCTGGTTTAAGTTTTATTGCATAATATAACTCGAGATTTGATGTGTTCTTTTCTCTATTATATTGTCTGTATGTGTATTATTTTTAAATAAATAGGAGGGAGGGGCATACATGAGTTGATCGCCACTCCCCAAATTGTAATATTTATAAAAAAATAGTGTGCTTAGTGTTCTTCTCATGTTACAAAGAGAATATATATTCGATAGTTTAGTAAATTAAGAATTAATCGCACACCTCGATGCTACTTATAAACAAAAGTTTGTTTATTTTATAAAAAAAAAAAATACACCCCTGAAGATGAAGTTTGTAGACTTCGAAATTGATTGGAAAAAGAAAAAAAAGAAATAAATTCTTTCACGCATTGTTAAAAAGGGCTTCTTACGTCATTTTATTACATTTTATTCAATGCTTAAAAAAAAAAAAAAGAACGAACAATATCTTTATAACTCCCGGCATGCCCCTTGCATAATCGTTCTTAATATTTTTCACTTCCGCCCTTTTCCATCTTGGCGGAGAGCGTCACACCACCTCGATGCTACTTATAAACAAAAGTTTGTTTATTTTATAAAAAAAAAAAATACACCCCTGAAGATGAAGTTTGTAGACTTCGAAATTGATTGGAAAAAGAAAAAAAAGAAATAAATTCTTTCACGCATTGTTAAAAAGGGCTTCTTACGTCATTTTATTACATTTTATTCAATGCTTAAAAAAAAAAAAAAAAAAAAGAACGAACAATATCTTTATAACTCCCGGCATGCCCCTTGCATAATCGTTCTTAATATTTTTCACTTCCGCCCTTTTCCATCTTGGCGGAGAGCGTCACACCACCTCGATGCTACTTATAAACAAAAGTTTGTTTATTTTATAAAAAAAAAAATACACCCCTGAAGATGAAGTTTGTAGACTTCGAAATTGATTGGAAAAAGAAAAAAAAGAAATAAATTCTTTCACGCATTGTTAAAAAGGGCTTCTTACGTCATTTTATTACATTTTATTCAATGCTTAAAAAAAAAAAAAAAAAGAACGAACAATATCTATATATATATATATATATATATATTCGTGTGTCACTGAGAATATTCGGTTTGATTTGGTTTTATTGTCTGAGGGGTGCCTATATTGAGCTTGACCTGAAGATATGTATTCCGCTAAATGTAGCGGGTTCCCCATCCTTTTTCCCCCTTTGTTTTCGTTGTTCCCCCATTTTGTATTGCGCCGGACTTAATTGTTGTGGGAACACATCGCAGCTATCACATATTACCGAGTTATTAGAGCTTTCTTTTGAAATTGTTTTCCTTATTTTTCCTTCTAAAGTGATTTGAACTAGGGTTATTCCCTATGGGGTATTGTTGGTTGTTTAGGTCAATATCTCAGCTGTTGTATCTCTCCATATGAACTGTCTTGCAGGCACCTTGTTAGGTAGCGAAACACATGTAGGGAACTATAACTTTCCAAAATAAGTAAATAATAAAATAAAGTTTGTTTTTTTGTCATGAATCCTCTCTAGAAAAAGATATCTTGGTAAATTGTCCATATATATATATATATATATATATATATATATATATATATATATATATATATATATATATATATATATTTTCCTATTTTTGTATATAAAGATATTTATTTTAAAAAAACCTTGAGTACTTTTCAAATATATTAATCAATATTTTTGAAACTTTAAAATGTTTATGAAGCATCTTGAGATTTCTAAATATTTATGAAACTCTTGTGATATTATAATTTACCTTGTATTTCTCTTTTCCCTATTTGCCTCCCACTTTCTTTTTACCCGGTTCTCTCATTTTCCGTTTGTCTCTTTTATTTAAATAAGTGCATTCATCACACCAATTCAATAGCTAATTTGCGGCATTTACCTCTTCCAGCAAAAGACAGATAAAATGATAAACTATTAAGCCGACGCAATCCAATGCCAGAAAGCCGAAAAAAACAAAAACGCATAATTTGTTCCTTTAACTACTTCTTTTTTGACATCTTAAGATAGTTTCACATTAACAGTCTGATTATATTTATACTGAGTAAAAAGTAGAAAGGGAAAAACCGGTTTAGACGATGAATTCAGATGCAAACAAATAACTTCTATCATCAGCAGTCAGCCTTGATTTTGTGAATGACAGGTTAGAGTTTAGTGGTTATTTTAAGCCTGCCTGTACAGCAGTCGACTGTTAGCCGTGATCGTCTAGTGGTTAGGACCCCACGTTGTGGCCGTGGTAACCCAGGTTCGAATCCTGGTCACGGCAGGTCGATGAGTTGTTTTTTTCTGAAGTAAAATTAATTTTGTGGTGAACTTTAAAAGACGTGATCAACGTAAGCGCTATTTTGTTTCATTGTCGTCTATTTTTATGGCATAGCGACACAAATAATTCAACACAAATTGTAATTATACTAATGAACGTGGTTCAATCCTTGATCGAAACTATTCCAACTGTGTTGAAAATATTAAGTGTAAAAAAATAAATGTAAAATATCTCATTTGTATACACTATTCATGATGGTAAATTGAATAGTTCATTGTTTACGGCGCACCTCTCTGGTTCAAGTTTTATTGTATAATTGAACTCGAAATTTGAGGTTTTCTTTTCTCTATTAAATGGTCTGTATCTTTATTATTTAAAAGAAAATATGCGGGACACTTTTATCTACGTAATTTAATTCTAAAAATAAATAATGCATCACAAATTGCAATTGTACTAATTAAAATGGTTAAATCGTGGATAAATGTCTTTCCAAACGTGGCTAAATATATTATGTGTAAACAAAATTGATTTAAAATATTTTATTTGTGTAAACTATTGCCATTTCACAAGAAAAGAATTTAGTATTAAAACAAGCAAAATATTTTCGTTCTGAATATAATTTAATACTATGTAATACATATAGTTCATATACAATTTAATATATATATATATATATATATATATATATATATATAGTTCATATACAATTTAATATATATATATATATATATATATATATATATATATATATATATATATATATATATTTGTCTGAAGATTTCCCCGGGGATAAAACGCGGGAGCCTCTGTGTAGAGTAATTGACATAAATATATTTGCATAGCTTACTACCTAGCTCTACTTACGTATCACGCACTGCTGATGTAAATACTGAAAATTGATACATAAAAATTCAATCTTCTCATAAAATTATATGTGGATGAATGAAATACTGATATATATATATATATATATATATATATATATATATATATATATATTCTACGTGTTATTCGAAAATTCGAAACAGTGACGTTTCTATTAAGATATTCTTTTTGCATTTTTGCATGTTTTTTTTACTTAAAAATTATCTTTTCTTAGAGTATTATCCATATATAGAAGTATTTCATACCTATATACAAATATGCCTATTATTTTGCCATCTAATTTACATACGTTAGAGCGGCAAACATAGTAGCGGAGCTACGAGGCAATTTCACTCTTAGTTTGCTCATCTTTCTGCAGAATTTTATGTTAATGATATTTCGTGTAGAAATTATACATCTACGTAAAATTTTACTATATTAACTAGAAATTATATCCGTCTTCGTCACGTAAATATCATTTTAATTGTCAGTTTAATATTATCCAATAAATTAAAAGAATATATATTTTTTATTGAAAAGTGTAACGATTTATATCGTTTTAAACAATAAATAGTATCTTCCTTATTACCGTAATGATAGTCGTCAGCTTAATATTGTCTTTTAAATACAAATAAATCGAAAGTTTGGACCGTTTAATTACATAGATGAATTACTACAATTTAAATCGTTAAAATTGAAGGTACTCTTATAGAGAACTCCTCTCGTTTCCATTACTTCGTTTCGTCAATATTCGAGCCGGGCTCGGAAGAGACCAAGAATTGACGAAACTATTAACCAATCAGGTTGAAACAAGCAGACGATAACCTTTGGAAGATATTCATTTCTACGACCTGCAGCGCGTTAAAGAATAAATACATTTCTACGATCTGTGCCATCGCGTTGAATCTTCCGAAGACGCATTGATTTCTGTCAGCAACGGTCACTTCTAGCGAATGGCTACATTAAACCCTAACCCTAACCCTAACCCTAACCCCAAACCCTGAACTGTAACCCAGAAACCGTTAGAAAGAAAAAGACGTTGACAAAAATGAAAAAAAATTGGATTGTTTTATATTTAAAAAAAGTATTTTTTGAAAATATCGGTGCACAAAAAACAATTTGATGAGATTTCGATTTCTTTTTTTATGAATACAAAACTAATTAGATCTTCCAATTTCATCATGAAAAGTATAAAAAAACAAAAACATAAACCTAGAAATCAAACTTCCCCAACCTTAGGGGCCTATGTTCCAACCGTCGAGAGGTTGAACTCCATTCACACGAAAACTAAACCTGTTGTTTCCATGTGAAACTGCCATTGGACCGTTAGTTTCCATAGAAGACTTCATCATCATAGATTATTCAAACATGATTTCAAAACCTGACCATATTGCAATGGCTATGGAATCTGTCCATACAACAGCGACGGCTTTACATGTGGTAGAAGCACCTGCTAACACGGCCTGATTCGACTTATATGTGTGTAGTGTTGTACTTGCTCACAACATCGCTTTTATCTTCGCCCTCTATCGTCCTCTCACCGAAGTAGTCACTGTTATTTGGTGGATTTATTACCGAATCGACCAGATCCTAACGGATCATTCTACTGCTGACATTCATGTCCGCGGCAACTTCAATGTCCACAATGTGGGGTGGCTAATCCACTCTAACAGACCGATTATTAAAGGTGGTTCTGCCACGACTTATATCTTGCATATGAATTACTCAAATTGTTGGCAAGCCCACACGCGTACCTGTTGCTGATGGGCATTTTAAAGGCCTTCTTTTTCTGGCAACCTGCCTTTAACAGTGCACAACTAGTGTCCTGTCTCCACTAGAATCCTCATATCACTCAGTTGTCACAATGAAAATATAAACGAAGCTTAGCATTTCCTTTCTACCGTACAGTTTTCCGGTACTCAAAGGTTAATTAGGACAGCTTACGATCTTTTATGTCTGAAATCTGAAACGAATTTTGCAGAAAACCGTGTCCTATATAGCATCCGATATATCTGATTGGATAATCGTTGGTATTGAGTGCTTTATACCATCCAAACCACCCAAAAGAGCACAAATAGCCAGCCATGGTACACACCTGAATATATTGCCGTCATTCCTCACAAGCACCACTATTTCGACTGTTTTCAATGGAATAGACGAACAGAAAGCAGAGCCTTCTTTATTTTTGTCCTAAAATTACTGCAAAAGTATAATTAGAATGGTAAAGTGTCCTGCACTCAATCTGTTAATGCTAGGGTGGCTAATTAAAGGCTTTGCTCCCATCAGTGTTGAAGAATACCGAATATGGTCCTGAACAGATGTAAAACCTCGATATCAACTATCATTAATTAACCTGAGGGTATCTCTTCTGCTTCTGACATAGCTGAACAATTTAGAAAGACCTTTGCAGCAAATATCATCATCTGTGATCAGATCCACCTACCCATATAATCCTCTCTTTGACCAAAATGAATCACTAAGCGACATTCCAATCACTGTCCAAGATGTTGCCAAAGTTATCAAGAACTTTGATGTCAACAAGGCAACTGGTCCGTACAACATTCCAGTTATAGTTCTCAATAAGCTACAACCAGAAATATCCTCTATCCTTATAAAGCTGTTAAATAGTGAATTAAACACGTTTTCAATCACAGTGGAAGACTTCGTTGGTTCGACTCGTATTTTAAATGACGGTACATCAGTCTCATGAATCTCAGTAGGGATCCATCAGTCTATTGTACGTCATAAGTAAGTTCCTAGAACCTGTAATGAATCAAGAAGTTGTTAAGCACATCCACAAGTACGATCTACTTCGTGACAAGCAATATTGATTTCTGTCCTGCAATATCTACAGCTGACTGAAATATCGCATAAAATCAGTAAATCTATCTACCGACGCTTTGTCTCTAGGGCTATCGCGGGGGTGTATCAATAAGGTTAGTTCCACAAACTTGATATGGAATATCTGGTAATATCCCCAGAACGGTCAAAATCTTATCTTTCCGATAGGTATATTAAAGTCGTTGTTGTACGGGCCGAAGTCCGAAGTTCAAAGTATCAACGCCGACGTAACTCAGGGATCCATTTTTAGTCCTACCCTTTTCGTGATCTTAATAAATATAGTTTAACTTGTGTTTTGAGATTATCCGTTAATATCTAGGCCGATGATATAACTATCTATGGCAGCATCTCGAAGAACACTGATATCTAGAATCTTTCTGATACCTTTTGTTCTGATTTGAAACGTGTGGTGCAATAGTAGAAAGGTAGCTCGACATTTTTAACGCCTCAAATATCAACCTTCTCTATTTTCTCCACCATTACTTGGATCCTCATTTCTCCTCAGTTCAGATCGGATGGCTCTCTTATTAAAGAATCCCTCTTCTTTGATAATCTCACTGAAGTGAAAGACGTACATAAAAGCTGTTGCTAAGGTTAGTGGAAAAATGGTTCGATCATTCTATTGCTACATAAAGTACCTCACTCCCGAAGCAATACTCTACATGTATAAACACTAGATATGTCTTAAGATGACGTACTTCTGTCATATCTGGGTAGGTTTCGTTCGGGGCACCATTCTTTACCTTGACAGGATATAAAACCGACTTCGTGATTAAGTTGGAGGTGGCCGATTCTTTCCTCTGAATACCCTTTTGCACAAAAGAGATGTTGCAAGCCTATTTCTACTGTATCGATATACAGGGTGTTTCAAAAGTCTTGGGAACATAACGATTTTTAATAACTCAAAAACTATTAGGAGTTGAAAAATGAAATTGGTACCGTTGGAAAGGTTCAAGTTTCAAGTTTTGTGGGGAATCTTCAAAGTTGCTCAATATGAGCACCATTCGTCACACGGCAGACATATAGTCGATAGTCCATTTCCTGCCAAACGCGTTCCAGCATCTTGACGTCAATGGTTCCCACAACTGCCGTTACTCGAGCCTTTAGTTCGTCAATATCTCTTGGAAGGGGCGGCACATAGACTTGTTGCTTGACAAAGCCCCAATAGAAAAAGTCACACGGGGTAAGATCTGGAGACCTAGGAGGCCACGGCATGAGAACGTCATCACCTCGCCCAGATCTCCCAATCCATCTACCAGGCAGCCTTGTGTTAAGAAACTGCCTTACTCTAAGACTCCAGTGTGGTAGTGCACCATCTTGTTGAAAAATGAAGTCATCAGATTCTGCTTGTTCCAACTGAGCCATTAACCAGTCTTCCAGCATGTTGAGATAGGATTCACCAGTGATAGTTGCCTCTTCAAAGAAGAACGGTCCATAGACACCTTTCTTGGAAATTGCACAAAACACGTTCACTTTTGGTGAATCTCGCTCGTGCTCAAGAAGTTCATGAGGATTCTCAGTACCCCATATGCGAGTGTTATGCTTGTTAACTTTGCCATTCAGATGAAAGGTCGCCTCATTGCTAAAAACAAGCCGGTCATCAAAGCCGTTATCTTCCAACCTCTCTTGCATTGCAATGCAAAAGTCACGGCGAAGTGGCTTATCAGCGTCCTTCAACTTTTGGACCAACTTGAGCTTGTAAGGTACCATTTGCAGTCGTTTCCTTAAGACACGCCAGACAGTTGCTGGAGCAAGCTGAAGTTCCCTGCTGGCTCTTCTCACTGATTTACGGGGGCTCCGCTGAAATGCTGTCCGAACTTGCTCAACTGCATCTTCTGAAGTTGAAGGGCGACCTGTTCGCTTACTTGGGCACAAACACCCATCTTTCACAAATTTAGCATGCCATCTGACAATGGATTTCCTTTCAGGGGCTTCTTTTTTAAATTTCCTGCGAAATGCACGCTGAACACATGTCCACGATTCAGTCTTTGCGAATTGGAGGACGCAAAATGCCTTGTCTTGTTTAGAGAACGCCATTACTGCACCTGGAAAGATAACACGAAAATCATTAGTATGACCAAACACTTGATTAAGCAAGCTTTAAAATGGCACCAGTTTCATTTTTCTACCTGGAATAGTTCATGAGATATACGCATTTGTAATGTTCCCAAGACTTTTGAAACACCCTGTATTACTATGACGTGCTCGACTGAGAAAAAATCCCTCACCTCCCCCCGTAAAACATTCACAGCAAGAACCCGCTTGGTAAAATCTACAGAAGAGAATTTTTTTCTCTCTCTCCGTACGAAAGACCAAGCACAATTTTCATGAACAAAGTTTCTTTCCTGGAGCGTTTCGTCTCTAGGACAAAATACCACGAAGCTGCTTCCCAGCTGACTACAACATAGTCCTTTTCAAGTCTAATGCAAGCAAGTAATTGCTGAGCCGTTCTCTTTGATAATCAATTACTCTTACGCCCATTCCACAGTTATTTCCAATCCTTGCCTGATGGCACTACACGTCCAAACCACGGTCTCGTTATCCCTTATCCCCAAGTGGGCTTGCGCCTTGATGGGCGTTGTCCCATTAGTATACAAAAATATATTTGATATCCATTATTTTTCTCATATGTACGGGCACGTTTGGAAAAAATTAGAAGAATATCGCCCCACAATTCCATCCTTCTCATAAGTATAATTTCAATGATTTGTTTTAAGAATTAGCTTACACAACGCGTGTCGATATGCTCTTAAATAAGAGAAATGAAAATAAAATGACGTTTAATAAATGTCATTTAAAAGTTCACCAGAAAATTAATTTTATTTAAAAAAAAAACTTCCGTCGACCTGCCGTGACCAGGATTCGAACCTGGGTTACCACGGCCACAACGTGGGGTCCTAACCACTAGACGATCACGGCTGACAGTCAACAGATGCTTTTGTTTTAAAAAATACAATACTCAACTCTAAGTTGCTAGAATCATGGCTGACAGCTGATGGTATAAGTTATTCGCTTCCTACAGAACTGAAGACATCGTCTGAACCGGTTTTTTATTTCAACTTTTCACTCAGTAAAAATACAGAATATGAATGGAAAGTTATTTTAAAAGTATAAAACAAAGATAGTATATAAAAAGGGCCGCAGTAGCCTATCTGAGTTTGCTTTGTACCGTTTGGTGGTTTACGTGGCGTTGCCTTCATTGCTAGAAAATAAGGTCAATTCCGCCCTAAAAAAATATGTTGGTCGTCGAAATGAGATGGGTGACAGTTATTGTATAATTACTATTTAAAACCTTTCTGATCAAGAAGTAGAGGTAATAGACTGCCCTGCTCAGAGCTCTGACATGTATCCTATAGAAAACACTATGACATAATGTTATGGCAAAGAATCCGGAAAACATCGAAGACTTGTGGCTGAAACTGAAAGCTGAATGGGCCAAGATAATTGTGGCCCAATGTCAAGATTTAGTGAACACCTGCAGTCGTAGATGCGCAGAAGATATTGAAAACAAAGGTGGACGTTCCAACTATTATATCTTTTTTGCCTTTTTAATGTGATTTAGTTAAAAATGATATTTTGTTTCTTTGATTTTGGACACTTGAAATCTGTAAAATTGTGGATACCTTTAAAAATATTATTTTAATTCATCGTAAACTCTCGGTAAAAGTCCAACTACATAATGTGTATATTCAGTGAAATTTTCACAAAAATTAATATATAATTTTGTTTAGATTCAGAAGATTTAATTTTTGTTCCTTAATTGTGGACGGTACGGTATATCTCTCCTTACGTCACTAGCCATAATGCGTGTGGGGGAAAACATCTGACGACAGAAAATATTATATGATGGAAACAAAACAATTTACGTTGTGACGCTTATAAGTTATTTTTATCGATTATGAAGTATTTACTTTTCAAGAAATGATTCCTATTATTCTCTTGTGTTTCTTGGTTTCGTCTTTCTCTACGATTCAATTTCGCTCACAACTTCTCTATTTGTATTTACATTATTCACGGTTCAGTCCAACTGCACCATTTATGTATAGATGCAGTGTGAACGGTTGAAATATGTTCACATACAATATTCGCAGAGTGTTAGTACTATATAAATTAAAAGGCTATACACATAATATTGCAGCCAATTGTCTTATAATTTCCGTATTCTCTAGTCCTTTTCTATAATTAATGTTTTAATGTGAGTACGATATTTGTTAACCTGTTATTTAAACACATTTTTTGTATCTACCTCCCACTAGGTAAGATGTGACACAATGTCGGGAAAGTGGGATTAGATAAGCCAGCACTCGATGAGGTGAGCACTCTGGCTATTTAAAAATTGCCTGGGCAGTCCCGTCGGCATTCCCCGGGAGAGGCGCCTCAGACAGTAAGCAATAAACTTACTCCCCCCCCCCCAAAGAGGGGAGGCAAAGCATGGGAGGGTGCACCTCCTAGAACTGCACAGGACCGGCAACCCCCAATAGACCGGCGTAAATCCAGACCCAAAGGCCTGTTAACCTGGTATTTTTAATAACGATTTAAACCCTAAATTTATGTCGCGTAAATATCACCTACTATCAGCGTGTTCGGATTTCTTTTGAAATGAAATAATAATATATCAAAAGATTGGAATTACATTTTATTATAAGGGTTGTTAACACATCTTTTTTTCTATTTTACTAATTAATAGTACATTGATTTTACTCAAGAAACTTTCTTACTTTTATAAAATAACAAAAATAATATCTATCTATCTATCTATCTATCTATATATATATATATATATATATATATATATATACTTATTTTACTAAAATATTTGACTTTTCTGTGTGGGTGGATCGTAAGTAGGATAACCAACTTTTCTTTCCGGTGTTTCAGATGTACGATCAAATTTGTGATAACTTCATGTTTTCATTTTATTTTACTAACACATAGTTTCAGTTAACCTAAGTGCTTAGGAGTAATGCTGATCCTTATCTTACTCTTATTAATTAAGGTGATTAAAATAGAAAATTACCATCTTAAAATTACGTCTCATTTATTTTCTGATAATATATAGATTGGTTAAATAAATATATAGTTTAAAAAGAGGAACAAGTTCATGCGATTTGTGTTATAATATATTAGCTGTCAGCTATGCTTCCCTGAAATTAAAGTCAGCGTTTAGTAGAGTATTGTAGGCATCAGAAAACCTGCGTCGACTGTTAGCCGTGATCGTCTAGTGGTTAGGACCCCACGTTGTGGCCGTGGTAACCCAGGTTCGAATCCTGGTCACGGCAGATCGACGAAATTATTTTTCACTAACGAAACACGATATTTCACTGTACATTTTAATGGTGCTGACTTAAATATAAGCACAAAACAAGCAAACAAATGCCCTACTGATACACGAATTGAGAAAAACATGTAATGTGATTCGAAAGGCTAAGCGTTATGTTCTGCTTTTCAATCTCTGTCAATATTTTGATTGCTTTATATGATTTGGATAATTACTAATATTTTTGAAAATACTGAATAAAATATACTTATATTTGAGTTTTGTTATAAAATGCCTATCCACCAACTAATACTACTACTACTACTTCTAATATTAAAACATAAAAAATAATGTTTAGATTTAATTATTACTACTTTATCTCCTTTTTCTATTGAGAAATTCAAAATATATATTTTCTTTCTATAATACAATTAAAAGTTTTAGTAATACTTTTTATTATTATTTTTTTAAAACTGAGTTAACCCTAAACAAGGCAAGTTGTCACTTTAGACGTAAGTGACTACTGCGCATTTGAGTGACAGTTAAGGGGATCATCTTAAATTGGGAGCTGTGCAGTGTTTCATATAGTTCTAGGATATCCGGGGAGTTATTTACAAGAAAGGTTTCTACGTCGTTGATGTGGGTTCTAAGTTCCCGGATATTTGTGAATTTGTGAATTGTCAAGGGCGGAGGGGATATTTAGCTTTGGTAGGTGTCTTGTTTTTTATATTGATTTTTTAATTTTTTATTGTCATTTTGGTTTTAGATAGAGTTGGGAGGATACAGTGGGTGCTTGTTTCGTTTCAATACGCCCACACATCAAGGCCATTAGTCATGACATGCCCCATGGGGGTCGTGGCTTCAGGAAAGCCCATCGGGGATAACTGTAGGGTCTATTTACATGCGCGACATCACCCGTAAATTTACCCACGATAGTATGTAACTGTTTATAGAGCAGTCGTTCTTAGCGCTACCTAAGAGTTTAGGCTCCTGTACTAATAGTCGGTAACAGCAGCCAGACACGCTGTCTAACCGTTCCCCTCAACCTATCGGAACAAGAGCGAACAAGTCTAATCATGGGAGACTTAGTGACGAACAAACTTTCCCCAAGTTGGCCAGATAGACAGAAAGAGAGACGGTGTTCATTGTCCTAGTCAAGAAACATGGTTAAGCACTGGGTGTCTTTGATGCGTCCCTGTGCTAGTATTATTTACTCCTTTCCAGGAGTTAGGCACAAGGCCAATTTTATCCTACTCCCACAAGTAAGATGTGACCCAAGGTCGGGTCGGAAAGTGGGGGTTGAAAAGCCAGCGCTCGAGAGGTGAGCACTCTGACCATTCAAAATTGCCTGGGCAGCCCCGTCGGCATTCCCCGGTAGGGGCGCCTCAGGCAGTAAGCAATAAACTTACTCCTCCCCAAAGAGGGGAGGCGAAGCCTGGGAGGGTGGACCTCCTAGAACTGCACAGGACAGACCCATAGACCGGCGTAAATCAAGCCCCGAAGGCCAAGACAATACCAGTCTATGGGGTGTAGTATCCATCGGAACAGATACTACACTTTGATCTTAGCCAAAAGGCCTGTGCTAGTATTTATTTACTCCTCCCCAGGAGTTAGGCACAAGGCCAGTTTTATCCTACTCCCACAAGTAAGATGTGACCCAAGGTCGGGTCGGAAAGTGGGGGTTGAAAAGCCAGCGCCCGAGAGGTGAGCACTCGCCTGTGCTAGTATGTCAGCGTCTGGCTAATAGACAGATAAGGATTGCAAAGGCCTGGCGATATGAAGGGCCCATCTACTCTAGGAATTAAAAGAATAGACCTTAAAACACTGAACGAACTAATTAACACAGTCATGGATGCTGCTGTTATGCATGTGACGTTTCAGGACAGAATTCAAATACCAACTGGCAGCTCGCGAATTTATATGAGGGAAACGTATCAATAGAATATATCAATGAAGAAGCGTGTTTTGAACTAAATCTCGTAATTAGACAAACATACACGAGAAAGTCTTACGATGCGTCAATTCGATCGTGGCAAAACTAAATTTCAGTATAAAAGAGGAGGTTGTATAATGTGAAGAGCAAGTAAGATCATCCTAATAACATTGCTGACACAAATGATGCGATAAAGCATGTGTTTAAGCATTAGGAAATGCATTAAGTTGATGTTTTTGTTAAATAAGATTAACAGAAGATTCATTTCGAGTTAACACCCAAGTACTATTACGCACGAAAATGTGCGAAAAGCACTGTTTAAATCTATTGAACTATCGAGGAAATTCGTAAATACTACCAAGTTTGCCCAATATGACCGCCAAGTGTCACGTTTTAGATCTACCGGAATGTGTTGAACGAAAAACGAAACCTTCACATAAAGCAATAAGCAATTAAGTTTACAAGAAGTGTCAATAAAAACAAATATTTTTAACACTAAATTATTTTCATGCCTAATTTAATTTTTTTTTAATAAAATGATATATATTTATAATTAGACACGGATTTGCTTCGTTTCGTTTCTCAGTGTATACCGAGGTCATTAAAAGTAGACTCGGTCTTGAGTAAAGTGTAGCTTTCTGTGTAGTATATTGATAAGGTAATGATGTGCAGACGAAAAGCATTATCGAATTAAACTATCTAAAGCATTTCCCACAGATTAAAAGGATATACGCGTATGTGTGTGGGTAAGTAGGGGAAAGCCTTACATGTCAGAATAGTGTACTTGGGTGTGATGTTTATCTTAGCAACCTCCAGATCGAGATCTGGGTTCCGTTGCTGTCGAAGTCGGAAGAGAAAAAGAGAGTAGATTTTACCGTGCAGCGCTTTTACAATTAGACACCTGGTGCTAAAAGGAAGATAACTCGGGTCTTAAAATTCCCTCTGGTGCTGAATCTGTAATTGTGTTTACAAATAGACTTAATGCTAGAAGTACTTCCCCTTAGATTGAAAAACGGTATTTTAAAAATGTTTTCATCTAGTTTGTTTTGATGGATTACATGCGTTTTGAGTATTGGATCCCTCCGTGTTGTTGGAATTAGTGTATTTGTGGTGTTGGAAGTCCGTGGTCTGAATTGTTTTTAGCTGTTGAGTGCAAGTGAGTCTGCACGGTTTAAGTTGATGAGTGCAAGTGACTCTGCACAATTGTCGGAGCGCATGCGTTTTAGTTGAGTACTTGTCGGGATCGCTGGTGCACTATGGTTGAAGTCAGACTATGCAAGTTTGTCTACACGGTTATCGGAGGGCGAGGTGTGTGAGTGGATCTGCAGATTTAAAAAAAAGTACAATTTAATATGTACTGTAGTGGGAGTACCAGGTTGGTAAGAGGGTCTACAAATTTGAAGAGGCAAAACAAGTCGGTCTGTACTGTTGTTGGAGTACTTGTTCGAATTGATATGTCTTTATGTTGCGGAGTTGTTCAGCGGACATCCAGGTTTCAAGTAATTTAGTAGTTAATATGCAACTGTACTCGTGTTAAACTGGTCGTAATTACGGGCATTTTTTGTACTGAATAGATGTCTGAGGTGGTTTTTTTGCAGCATCGTTGTGGGAGAGTGTTGGTTGCTTTTGGATTGTTAGGTTGATGTTTTGCTGAGACTGACCTTTAACAAACAGTATGAAGTCAATAACTCGATAATGTTGTTGCTCGTTTTGGGGTTAGATAAAGTTTCCCTGTTTTGGGTTTGGAAGGATTTCAGGAATGACTTAAATTCGTCCAGTTCAGCCTTTAACTATTGCAACTCGTTTTAAACCGCCGAGCCTCCAAAGAGATCGTCAGTAGGAGTAGGATCCATAGTGAGCATCGAGAAAGACATAAATACAAAGATAAGTTGTATGGCCAGGGTTGTTCTTGGACAAAGGAGTTAAACCCAGGTGGGGTCCCCCGACCAAAGGTTGTGGGAGAGATGACTTTATAGCAGTATGGCATTCCCCCTGTTCGAAGTGGTCCGACCACGTGTGGATATAATTAACAGAATAAAACACAGGGAAGAAGGGAAACATAATAATATCTGAAATAATATTAGAAAGAAAGTGAAGGAATAATAAAGCTTACACAAGAATAGTATTTTGTAAAATCAATAATTAGAATAAAACATTTATATTAAACAAAATTTATTTTACTAAGACATTTTGTATGGCTATCATTAACATAGTTCATATTTTTAAGGAGTGAAAAGTTCCGTTTGTACGAACGTGTACGAGTTAAATGTTCGGTTCGTTTAAGTTAGTGCTTGTATGTATGCGTATATGCGAGCGTGTTTGATGTATTTTTGTGTGGCAATTGTAATGTGTGTGCTTGACAGAATAGTTCGTTATTCCTGGTAGGAATAAAAAGAGATTACCTAATTTTTGAAGTCCTCGGTCGAACTGGAGGGGGCGGGAGTCGACGATCTCCTTAGTGTGCGTTCGGCCGGAAAGCGGAAGAAAAAGGGAGAGAGCACAGAGTGCGTGACTTGTTTTATAGGTAGTCAAATCACGCGTAGTCAAGCTTACCTGTTGGTCCCTGATTGGCCGGAATCTTCGGCCAACGTGCTTTTACGAGATCACCCCTTCTTCTCTACCCCAGAGACGAAGAAGAGCTGAGCAAACAAAGAAAGAAAAAGAAGTCGCAACAAATATCCCCTGGCCGGTAGTAGCGTCTGCTACAGTTGTTTCTTTTTATAATTTACTGTTTTTTTTTAAATCATCGTCTATGTTTTTGGTTTGCTTTGTCGGTTTTCTGTTTTTGAACCATGTGGTCAGAGAAAAAGGATGGAATCGAGAGTTTTTGTTGTTTTTGTTTTCATTTTTAAACATTATTTTGTTCCACATTGTCACAGGAAAACATACGTCGTCGTGAGTCGGTTTTGTTTTTATGTTTAACGCACGTGTTCACATACCAAAAAGAAATGACGTCATGTAAGTTGTTTTTTTTACACAACACCAACGGGAATAACATTGACAAGTCATTCGGTGTTGAACATTAGTCTTTTGCTTTTTTTACTTCTGAGACGGTATCCGAATGTTGTATTGTTGAGAAGAGTCCGCGTTAAGAAAGTTTGTTTGGGGTGAGACGAAAACCATCGAATTTTTCTTGAGAAATAGAATATGTTAATGTAGCGTTTTTTTGTTGTGTTCTTTTTCATAAAAAAAGTTAATTTGTTATTCTGTTATGGTGCATACGTACGAAATTATTACTTTGTCCCATAGCCACGACATATAGAGTTGGAGGTCACAACGTTAAAAGTTTTGGCCAACGCTTGAGCAGCGCCGATTAAACGCGTAAGCAGCGAATGTATATCTTTATGTGTTCAATATACAAGCATGCCGACGGACACAAAGTAACAACTCGGAGATAATATAGAATTTTTCCCAAAGTAAATAATTACTTAGTTAAAATATATTGATTTAATTTTATTAATGGTATTATGTTATCTCAATTTACTTTAATTTTTTAAACTTTTATCCTGTTTAAAAGCAATAGACTTACATAAGATTCGGACTCTGGTATTCAAATCGTAAATCCTACTATCTCGTTTTTATCAACCAATCACATGTTTCCATTTGCGTACTTACTGTAAAACTCCAAAACATAATAACTTTTCAATAGCATATAAATTGTTAAGATTTCCTATAAATACACATAACGAATGTAAGTTATTCGCATTAAAATATACCGAAATGTAGTGTTTTATTTGACGAAAAAAAAACAAAACTCGTCGACCTGCCGTGACCAGGATTCGAACCTGGGTTACCACGGCCACAACGTGGGGTCCTAACCACTAGACGATCACGGCTAACAGTCGACGGTGAATAAGTAATCTCTAAAATACTCTGACCTACATACGAGACACTTATGGCTGACAGCCAATATTATATTACTTTATTTTCTCAGGAGGAAGCTATATGCTGAGATGTTACCTCCTCTTTTTCGATCGCGGGGTAGGTTTATTGCATGCATGTCGGCTGAGGCGCCCTCGCACTGAGTGAATGCAAACACGACAGACCAGTCTATGTTAGCAAGCAGACTAGAGTACCACTTTTTTAGGTGGGGGGTCTCGGTTCCCACAATAAATTGGCGCTATCTTTAAGCTTGTGGGTAATTTTCTTTTACTAACTGGGAAATAACTATTTTTAAACTGTTATTTCTTTCGAACTTCATATGTAATTTACGCATTCATTACAACGATTATCAGAGTCTAAATTCAACGTCATTTTTAGATTCTCAAGCGAATATAATTAACTTTTTAATTAACGAATTTGATTAGTCATACGTTCGTTCTTTTTAAGCGCAGGTGCACGCTTGTCATTTTCTACATAGAGCTATTTTAAACCGAGACAGTTGAATATGACAGCATGAGTTGCATGATGTTTTTATAAGATGTTATACTTTAAGTATAATGTAAAATGCACGATGTCATGAAAATAAACAAAATATGTGCAAATAGACAAACGGATTTACATCTGTTTTTCGTTTGTCTTTCGTCACACAATTAAGGTATACATAGAACACTACGGCGATGATTTTCTCTTGTAAAATTATATCAATTTACTTCTATAACATACTAGAAATACTGTAGGGTCGAGCATTGAGCTCGGGTTACATTGTTTCAATCAAGAAAAACTGAATTTGTGAAGAAAGTTAAATTTTAAGTAAATAAAAAAAAAAAAATCCAGAAATAATCTTTTTCTGCTCGTAATATCACATCCTCTATCTTCCCTTTCTCTTTCCGCCCCCAGTAACGGGTTAACAAGAATTACTACATGTTGTGATTACTTTTATTTTTCAATAGACAATTACCAGTATACGATTTGTCTTAGGACCTTTGACAGTTTATAAATGGACAGAGAGAGAGACAGACAGACAGAGAGAGAGAAAGAGAGAGAGAGAAAGAGAGAGAGAGAGAGAGAGAGAGAGGGAGAGAGGAGAAAGTGATGACAGCGTATAAACAGAGCGGGTTATCAAATAACATAAAGTGAGAGAGGGTAAGACTTATAGACAGAAACATAGTAGATGTGTCGCTGGTGTTTTACTTGCAAAATCCGAATAAAGAGAACAATTAAAATTGCATGTTTTCTAATATAACTCAATCCATAAACTAATGACTATTTTAGCATGTATTGTATGTTATTCCAATATATAGGGAAACAGCCTTGAAGAAGGTAACGTTTATTAACTCAGCTTTAATATAATAATAGATTGAGTGACGTTCAACAACGCCACCACCGAAAACAAGCCTCCCGTTCTTGTACACAGCCTGACAATATTGTATGTAAAGTAACGAATGATCGTTATAAATCTCGTCAAAAGAAAGAAAATGGTTTTAGATAGAAATACCGTAAAGTAAAAACCAAATTGAACTTTGCAAAATCATATTCTAAAAAATAATTTCGGGATTAAATCTACCAAAATACATTTTTAATCACTTGCAAAAAAAAAATGAATTTCTTTGTGACCATTCCAAATTCGAAAGGAGTTTGGAAGCAATTAAACTGTCACCTATAAAGTCATTTTCGGCTTTATAATTCCTTTGAAAATCCGCATATACCAGAAGAGCTAAATCTTTTAAAGTTTTTTTCAAATAATCAATAAGTTTATTTTTTAGCTTAAAACAATATAACTGTAAGGTTCATAGCCGAAAGATTATATTATCGCAAGATGTAGCTACAAGCGTTCGATCCTGTGTTTTCAGGTAGCATGTCATAAAGGTTCTGGCCAGTACACAATAACGATGAAGCATTGGTACACTAAATGTACACATTTTGTGTCTCATCAGCGAAATAAAGTTCTTAGAAAAGGGGCGAAAAATCACTTCTTTTCTTTCATCTCGTATGACGCGCTTGTTTTCACCGACAAATCAGCTGTTCTTGTACTACAACTAAAGAGGACGAAAATAGTTTAGGTTTTATTTACTCCTCCCCAGGAGTTAGGCACAAGGCCAGTTTTATCTTACTCCCACAAGTAAGATGTGACCCAAGATCGGGTCGAGAAAGTGGGGTTTGAAAAGCCAGCGCTCAAGAGGTGAGCACTCTGGCCATTTAAAAATTACCTGGGCAGCTCCGTCGGCATTCCCCGGTAGGGGCGCCTCAGACAGTAAGCAATAAACTTACTCCTCCCCAAAGAGAGGAAGCAAAGCCTGGGAGGGTGGACCTCCTAGAACTGCACAGTACAGGCGTGCAGTATCCATCGGAACAGATACTACACTTTGATCTTAGCCAAAAGGCCAAGAAGCCCAATTTATTTAGGCAGGTAGTTTAGGTGTTCAGTATTCCACAGGGAAATAGTATTTAATTAACAGAAATAAAAGTGTAAACGTACAGTTACCAGAATTCGAACCTGGTACACTATGTTTACAAAGTGGGGCCATAATCATTACACTTTTTATTCATCTTCCTGTATCATTAATGAAATAAAGTTCTTAGAAAAGAAGCGAAAAACACTGCTTTTTTCTTCATCTTTTTCCCTCGTGTTTTCGTCGATTAATCAGCTGCGTGTGTACTGCGACTACATTAATACTGTTTCACGAATGTAAACATATCTGCGTGCTTTTTGTTTTACATCTGCTAGCGAAAAAGAAGGAATATAAAGTGTGACGAGTGCAAAGAAAGCAAAGGTGCAAGGTTTATTCCTGGAGGTTGCGGCTTTAAAATTTACTGGGTGGGGGGGGGAGATCTAATTAAAACTACTTGAAAAATAGATGTAAAAAAAAATAAATAGAAAAGTTCAGTCAACCTGCCGTGACCAGGATTCGAACCTGGGTTACCACGGCCACAACGTGGGGTCCTAACCACTAGACGATCACGGCCGACAGTTGAGACGTAGACAAAACATTCTAACATACTTAAGTAGCATCCAGACGATCAATGTCGACGTGTAAGCTTAAAAAGCTCACATTATTGAAACAGAAATGCATTAACACCTCACCCATTAAAGAATGAGAGTGGTTACTTCCCTTTGTTAGAATTATGATCGCATGTTTATCTCCCTTGCGATTGCCTCTGAAGGATCTGTTCTGGTACTGCACTTCATATTTTCTGTCCTCTGTCACTGAAGGAAAAATCCTTCTAGACTGAGGCCATTAAAATGTTTGCTCCAATCCAGATTCGACCTTTTGAGAGAGCTGGGTTTTTAAAATCCGACCTTTTATTTTATTCTTCTCCGTGGAAAGGCGAATATATAAATACTCTATATTACATTTTTCTAATATAATCAGTTTTTATTAACATTTTGCATGAAAAATTCAGTTTAGTTATTTTATACTAAAGCGCGATTTTAATAAAAACTAAGTTGCTTGAGAGTAATGGTAACACTCATTTAACTCTAAATAATTTACGTGACTGAAATAAGAATTTTTTAATTCTTGAATATTTTTGATGCGCTCTCCAGCTATAGGGGACACGCAGAAAGTTGGAATAACAAAATACGCCATGAAAGCTAATCAACATGAATAATCAGATATTGAATTAAAAAAGTCGGATGTCGACCGTGATCGTCTAGAAGTAAAGACGCTACGTTGTGGTTGTAGTAACCCAGGTTCGAATCCTGGGCACAGCATTGACGTTATGTACGCATATATTTTCAAGTTAATGAAAGTTTAAATTATGATATAATACTGTGATAACTGTTATGCATTTTAAAAGTTTGTTTTTTTATATATTAAAATGTTCCGTATGAACTGTTATAGTAAAATACATGCATTTGCCTAAATGAAATCTAATTAATATGAAGCAACGTCATTTGTGCAAATGCTAGCCGTCTTCGACAAGAGGTTTGGGCTCCACGTTAGGGCCGTGATAACCAACGTTCGAATCCTGGTTTTGGTATTGCCGCTATAAAAACACTTTTTTTCGCGTAATTCAATGATTTCAAATGTTAATACTTTATTTTTTTATATTTTTACTCATTGTTATACAATCTTAAATTTTTTATAAAAATTATAAATTTCCATAAAAAACTGTTATATGAAAATGAATGCATTTACCTAAACGCCATCTAAAACTAATCAGTGTGAAGTATCAGTTTTTGAATAAAAATTAGAAACTGAATACTAGACGTGATGGTCTAGAGCAGGGGCGGGTAACCTCCGTCCCGTGGGCCACATCCGGCCCGCAAAAGCTTAGCGTCCGGCCCGCCACTCTGCTAGGCTTTATTATTGCAATCCGGCCCGCGGACCTCCCAGTGAAACTCATATCATTTTGAAAATGAAGTACATGAAGTCTCACCTTCGCTCCCAACTCTCGAGCCAGACATGGAAATACTTTTTTATGGCAAACAGCACCAGCAGTCTCATTGATTTCTAGAGTGTTCAATGCAATTTTTGTACAATTTGTTCATGTAAACAACATATAGCAATTCTGAGATTTCGTTTTTCACTCCGGCCCGCGATCTTCTTCCAAAAGTCTCATCTGGCCCTCACTCTGAAAAGGTTGCCCGCCTCTGGTCTAGAGGCTAGGCCACCATGATGTTGACGTTGTTACCCAGGCTCGAATCCTGATCACAGCATTGACGTTATTTACGTCGTTTTGTTTTAAGTAAATAAATGCTTTAGATTAGTTTTTCATAATTTGATTTTTCATATTTTTCTCACATTATACATTCTAAAACTTTTTTTATATTACATTATTTCGAATAAACTGTTATAGTCAAATTTATGTATTAACCTTTACGCCATTAAGATTAAGCAGCATGAATTATAACGGCTCGCATTGAATCCGACCGGAAAATAAAAAGGCTGATTACTCATTTTTATTTTATTTTCAAGAAATTCAATGCTGTATTTGTCTTCGATACATTTAGTTTTGATATTTTATTCACTGTTATACACTCTAAAACTTTATTGAATATTAAGATATTCATTGAACCTGTGTTAGTAAAATACATAATTTGCAATCATGCCATGAAAACTAATTAACACTAATTATCAGTTTTTTTTTTACTTAATGCTGTTGTGGTCTAAAGGTAAGGATCCCACGATGATGCCGTGGAAACCCAGGCTCGAATCATGGTAGCGGTTTTGACGCTATGTACACTGATTATTTTCATAAAATTTAATGCTTGATTTGTCTTTCATACTTTTTTTTTTCACTGTTATACATCTTTAAACTTGTTTTAATATTAAAATATTTATTAAAATATGTTATAGTAAAATTCATTATTTAATTAATGCCATGCTATCTAATAAAAATGAGTAATCAGCCTTTTTACTTTCTGGTCGGATGTCAATGCGAGCCGTTATATGCGTTGTGGCCTCGGTAACCTAACTTCGAATCCTGGTAAAAGCACTGACGATATGTACACAAAAAGTTTTTATAAAGAAATGTGATGCTTTATATGTCTGTAATACTTTTATTTTTTTATATTTTTCACTGTTATCCATTCTAAAACTTTAATTTATATTAAAATATTGATTAAACCTGTTATAGTAAAATCAACATATTCTGTAAAGCTATGGATACTTACAAAAATGAACTATCAGTATGTTTTAGTTAATAGTCGGATGGCAATGCTCTCCATTATCGTCTAGAAATTAAGACCCCACGCTGTGCCCGTTGCAACCCATGGTCAAATCCTGGTAACAGCAGTGACCCTATGTACACATATTTTTTCAAGTAATTCAATGCATAATTTGTCTCTGATACTTTTATCTTCTATATTTTCTTGACTGTTCTACATTTTCAAACTTTATCTAATATATAAAATAGTCATTAAACTTTTTAATATTAAACTGCATCATTTTCCATAAAGCCATAAAAACTGATACACATGAATTATCAGTTTTTTTACTTACTCGTCGGATGGCAATGCTCTTCGTTATCGTCTAGAGGTTACAACCCGACATTGTGGCCGTGGTAACTACGGTTCGAATTTTAATAACGTTATGTACATAGATTGGTCATCCGTACTTTTATTTTTCATATTTTCATCACTGTTATTGTCTCTTACAGTAATTAATCTGTACACAGATTATATTAAACGCATTCAATACTTTATTTGTTATTCATATACTATTTTTCATATTTTCTTCACTGTTATAAATTCTTTAACTTTATTTAATATTTTAATATTCATTAAACCTGTTAGAGTAAAATGCATCATTTGCCTTAACGCCATGGAAACTAATTAACATTAATTATTAGTTTTTTTGTTGGCTTACTACTCAGATGTCAATGCGAGCCGTTATCGTCTAGAGGTTAAGAGCCCACGTTGTAGCCATGGCACACCAGCGTCGGATTCTGGTAACGGCATATACGCTATGTACATAGATTTTTTTTCAAGAAATCGTTTGCTAAAGTTGCCTTTCGTACATTGATTTTTGAATAGTTTGTTTACTGTTCTACATTGTAAAACTTTAATTGATATGAAAATGTTCATTTAACCTGTTAAAGTAAAATGTATCATTTGTGTTAAAGCCATAAACACTAATAAACAGTAATTATCGGTCGTTTGACTTACCAGTCGGATGTAAACTAGCTGTTTTCGTCTATAGGTTAGGACCGTACTTGTGACCGTGTTACCCCAGGTTTGAATCATGCTAACGGCATTGCCGCTATGTACACATATTATGTTTAAGAAATACAATGCATAACTTGTCTTTTATACTATTTTTTTTCTATTTTCTTAACTGCTATACATTCTAAAACTTTAATTATTTTTTAAATATTCATTAAACCTGTTATAGTAAAATTCATCATTTGTCGTAGAGCCATGAACAATAATGCACATGAATTATCAGTTTGTGTGACTAACCAGACGGATGTCAATGCTCGCCCTTATCGTCTATGGGCAAGGACCCCACGTTATGACGGTGGGGACCCAGGTTCGAATGCTACTAACGGCGTTGACGCTATGCACACAGTTTTCCTTGTAATCTAGTAATCAAGGGTCGAATCCTGGTAACTCTATAGACACTATGTACACATATATTTTCAAGTAATCCAATGTTTAATTAGTCTTTCATACTTTCATCCTTCATATTTTCTTTACTCTTATATATTCTAAAATCTTATTTAATATTAAAATGTTCCGTGTAACTGTTATAATAAAATGCATGCATTTGCCTAAACACCATGAAACTCAGTAAACATGAATTATTAATTTCTAAAATACAGAGTCGGATGTCAATGCTGGTCGTTATCGTCTAGATGTTAGGACCCCAGGTTCGAATTCTTGTAAGGGCATTGACGCTGTGTACACATACTTTATTCAAGACATCCAATGCTTAACTGTATTTCAATTTTTAATATTTTTTATTACTGTTATAAGTTCTAAAATGTTATTCAATATTAAACTGTTCTTTATAACTGTTATAGTAAAATGGATTAGTTGCCTTACAGCGAGGAACACTAATAAACATTAATCATCAGTTGTTTGAATTATCAGTTCATTGTTAATGCTAATCGTGATCGTCAAGAGGGTTGGACCCTAACGTTGTGGTTGTGGTAAAGCTGGATCGAACTATGGTCTAGATATTACGCTATGTACACATTTTTCTTTGAAGTAATTAAATGCTATACATTTTCTTTCATACTGTGATCTTGCATATTTCTGTTAACGCCATGAAGACTAACATGAATTATCATTAAAAAAAAGACTGATTTCACTGTTGGCCGTGATCTTCAAACGATTAGGATACGGGTCGTGGACATGGTTACACAGGTGCTAATTCTGATCACATGATTGACACTAGGTACACAGTTTTTTTCCAAGTAATCCAATGTCTAAATTGCCGTTCACACTTTGAGTTTTCATATCGTTGTCACTGTTATACATGATCGTCTCGATGTTAGGACACCATGTTGTGGCCATGCTAACCCAAGTTCGAATCCTGGTGACGGCATTGAAGCTATGCACACAGTTTTGTTTCAAGTAATTCAATTCTTAAATTTGTTTTTCATACTTTGATTTTTCATATTTGTTCTCATTGTTATACGCTCTAACATGTTATTTAATATTAAAATATACCGTATGAACTGTTATAGGAAAATGCATACATTTGCCTTAACGCCATGGAAACTAATAATGATCAATTATCAACCGGGCTGTGCTATTTTTAACTGTCGTGACTTAAGTAAAAGAAAGTTATTCGTCATTATAAAAATATACTTTAAAAAATCGACGAATGCGAATTTAAATCGTATGTAAGCAAAAACAAATGTACTTATCTTTGTGGTATTTATTGGCTGCGAAAATGTAAACACGATTCTTTAGAAACTGTTAGTAACGAAATTTATATTAAATACGCTGTGTATTTCTTTGTTCATCACGTAAAAATTTGACAGAATAAAGGGTAACAACTGGATGTATGGCATATAAATGTTAGCCAGTATCGTTGATAAGTTTAGACCCCACATTGTGGCTGTAGTAACCCAGGTTCTAGTTCCGGTCGCACCATTTACAAAACGTATCGATTTTCAATATTACTATACTTTACATCAGCGTTTATTCTTTGATTTTTTAAATTTTAAGCCACTTATAAATTTTTTTTTTTTTTTTTCAAAATCAAATATTATACATTTAAATAAAAAAAACGTGCATTTGCCTAAATGCTGTTTAGACTTATATAACGAATTTTAATTATTTTGCGTCACATATTTCAAATGTTGCCGTTAAAGTCTAAAATTCCGCACCCAACGTTGTTGTTGCGTAACTCATCTTCGAATCTTGGCTACTAATAATAACCTTTGGTTCGTTAACAATCCAACAAGTCACGTTCATTGCTTTTCTTACTTTTACATGAGTGTGCACAAAGTCTAATAGTAAACATTACGTTTACAATCCTGTAATACTTACATCATAAATCTGTTAATAGATACCTACTCAGTTGATACAAGTCTTAGTTAAAAGACGTTCTTGAGCTAATGAATTCCTGGTGTAAGAACTGAAAATATTAAAGATATTTTACGCTGAATGATTGCTGCGGATTTAATAGTTTTCGATTCGAAATTTCTAACAACGTAAAAAACCGTCGAGTATCCGATTGACACCAACAATTTAAAATGACGACGAAAGTCGTAAATAACATTTTTATTTGAATTAGGTTGCGATTTTATCTTGTATTATATTACGAGATATATAACCAGGACATATTTCATGAGTCAGCCGCTTACGTAAATTTTCATATACAATTCAAAACCATAAATATGTGACTCCCAACAGAAGATTGAGTTGTCTCGCTGCAATGACCCACTTACGCACGAGTTTTGTTTAAATTTGAGAAACTGCCACCACACTGAAACCAGTACTAACTACTAAATACATTCATCAATTTGTCATTTTATGAGCTGAAACAGAGAATATACTACACTTTCATCTGATGCCGAAGCTCGGAATTTAATCATCAGCCAGGGGCAAACAGCTTTTAAATAAATAAAAGAAGAAACATGCCTCAAAATTGCAGTTTAAAAATAATTCTTTATAACAATTTGTAAAAAATATATTTTACGTAGCATACTTACAATAAAATATTTATCTACAACAATTTGTAAAAAAGTATATTTTACGTAGCATGATTACAATGAAATAATTCTTTAAAACAATTTGTAAAAAATATATTTTACGTAGTATGATTACAATAAAATATATCTTCATGAAAATTTGTAAAAAATATATTTTACGTAGCATGCTTACAATAAAATTATTATTTATAACAAATTGTAAAAAATATATTTTACGTAGCATAGTTACAATAAAATAATTCTTTATAACAATTTGTAAAAATATATAGTTTTCATAGAATTATTACAATAAAATAATTCTTTAAAACTATTTTTAGAAACCATATGTTACGTATCATGAGTACAATAAAATAATTCTATATTACAATTTGAAAAAAGTTTTATGTAGCATGATTACAATAAAATAATTCTTTATAACAATTTGTAAAAAATATATTTTATGTAGCATGCTTACAATAAAATTATTATTTATAACAATTTGTAAAAAATATATTTTACGTAGCATAGTTACAATAAAATAATTCTTTATAACAATTTGTAAAAATATATATTTTTCATAGAATTATTACAATAAAATAATTCTTTAAAACTATTTTTAAAAACCATATGTTACGTATCATGATTACAATAAAATAATTCTATCTTACAATTTGAAAAAAAAGTTTTATGTAGCATGATTACAATAAAATAATTATTTATAACAATTTAAAAAAATATATTTAACGTAGCATGATTACAATAAAATAATGCTTTATAACAATTTGAAAAAATATATGTTACGTAGCATGATTACAATTAAATAATTCTTTATAACACTTTGTAAAAAATATATTTTACGTAGCCTCATTACAATAGGAAGATGAAAATGATTTTATCTTGTGTTAGCACAACCACATCGTGGCGTATTACGCAGTTACAAATCACGGCTAAACATCTGCACTCAGCAAAATACGTTTTGTGATGCATCAACAACTCGCAGTCGGTGTATAAGTTATGTTGATAATGTTGTTTGTCTTTCCTTTCCGAACCGTTCTAATGATGTTTGCGAATTCATTTTGTCATGGCTGCCATTGCATTGTTGAATGCATTACAGCGTGTCGCTATGTTTTGACACGACGAAAGTTAAATACTAAATAAGAAAAGAATATGAAGTAACGCTATAGGCATTTGTCGCACTCCGATTCCATGAAAAAAAACTTAACGCAAGTGTATCAAGTTGTTTCACTAGACGGTATGAAACACGAGCCAGAACGGTTAAAATAATTGCAAAAATAACTTCTATAATGAACTAACACTTTGAGTCTCTGCACTACGACACCATTTTTAAAACAGTTTTTATTATATACTTCCACAACAATTAACCACTAATAGATTACCCTAATGCAAATTTAATTCTAATCTTCGTACTACGTAACAGAATCGTCAGCTTTATCGAAAACAGGAAAAGACAACTGCAAAAATAACTTCAATAATGAACTAACACTTTGAGTCTCTGTACTACGACACCATTTTTAAAACAGTTTTTATTATATACTTCCACAACAATTAACAACTAAAAGATTACCCTAATGCAAATTTAATTTCAATCTGCGTACTACGTAACAGAATCGTCAGCTTTATCGAAAACAGGAAAAGACAACTGCAAAAATAACTTCAATAATGAACTAACACTTTCAGTCTCTGCACTACGACACCATTTTTAAAACAGTTTTTATTATATACTTCCACAACAATTAACAACTAAAAGTTTACTCTAATACAAATGTAATTCTAATCTGCGTACTACGTAACAGAATCGTCATCTTTATCGAAAACAGGAAAAGACAACTGCAAAAATGAAAGTGTTGTTTATCAGAACGTTTAATTAACAAACGTTAGTTTATAGAAATTAATGATTTCATCGTTTTTACTTGGGTGCTAACTGTAGATCGAAGAGAGACAAGCAATGTTGCCCCACTTAAGCAAATTTGTACAATACCTAGAAGCATGGAGGATTAATGGATATTTCTTAGTAGTTGAGTAAATCATATGTACCAACATACAGCAGGAGGTTTCGCTCGTAACCGAGTTGCTTCTTGATTGAGGAGAACATCCTTTACAGGTCGATTAACGATTAACGAGAATAGTTGGAAACTGTAAACTATTAATGCATTGTATTATTTATGTAATACATTGTTCGAGTTAGATGAGATATTCGTGTATGGTGATGTAGTAAAGTGAAAGGGTGGCGGTTTACACGTTCAGTTACAGAAAAACACCCAGTCCTCATTCCATAGGCAAATAGATCCACTAGTCATTTCTATATTTAGTCATCAGAAATGAAATAGGTAATTACTTGTTTATATAAATTAAGGTGTTAAATAGTAAAGGGGATGTTAGATATTACATATCTGATGATATAAATTCGCAGGGAAACGTCAACACATACACAAGAAATAGAGGTTAAAGTGGTCAATTAGATGTAACCCCAACATGTTGTGTGCTGGGAACGGACGTTACGTAACATGGCCCAAGGAGAGAGTGAGCCAGAGAGGTATAGAGTTCGTTGCAAAACTTGAAGCAGAAAACACCGTCAAATGAAATGACTATTGATTATAAACTATGGACCTAAAAACGAACGATGTCAGTAGCTCCGGAATGTTCCCCCGTCCACCGCTAAGCCTACGTCACCATCTTAATAAATGGTTGTCTCAAAATTCAGAATATACTTTCCTCCTTTAGTTGTTGTAAAGCTTAAATTCCAGCGCGAACGCACCCAAACAAAACGATCAGGTATTAAATGTGTCAGTCACAGGAGAAGCGGCTGCCACAAAATATGCTTTAATTGTGCTATTTTTATTTATGATTTAATTGTGCTATTTTTATTTATGATTTAATTGTGCTATTTTTATTTATGATTTAATTGTGCTATTTTTATTTATGATTTAATTGTGCTATTTTTATTTATGATTTAATTGTGCTCTTTTTATTTATGATTTAATTGTGCTATTTTTATTTATGATTTAATTGTGCTATTTTTATTTATGATTTAATTTTGCTATTTTTATTTATGATTTAATTGTGCTATTTTTATTTATGATTAAATTGTGCTATTTTTATTTATGATTTAATTGTGCTATTTTTATTTATGATTTAATTGTGCTATTTTTATTTATGATTTAATTGTGCTATTTTTATTTATGATTTAATTGTGCTATTTTTATTTATGATTTAATTTTGCTATTTTTATTTATGATTTAATTGTGCTGTTTTTATTTATGATTTAATTGTGCTATTTTTATTTATGATTTAATTGTGCTGTTTTATTTATGATTTAATTGTGCTATTTTTATTTATGATTTAATTGTGCTATTTTTATTTATGATTTAATTGTGCTGTTTTTATTTATGATTTAATTGTGCTATTTTTATTTATGATTTAATTGTGCTATTTTTATTTATGATTTAATTGTGCTATTGTTATTTATGATTTAATTGTGCTATTTTTATTTATGATTTAATTGTGCTATTTTTATTTATGATTTAATTGTGCTATTTTTATTCATGATTTAATTGTGCTATTTTTTAATGATTTAATTGTGCTATTTTTATGTATGATTAAATTGTGCTATTTTTATTTATGATTTAATTGTGCTATTTTTATTTATGATTTAATTTTGCTATTTTTATTTATGATTTAATTGTGCTATTTTTATTTATGATTTAATTGTGCTATTTTTATTTATGATTTAATTGTGCTGTTTTTATTTATGATTTAATTGTGCTATTTTTATTTATGATTTAATTGTGCTATTTTTTAATGATTTAATTGTGCTATTTTTATGTATGATTTAATTGTGCTATTTTTATTTATGATTTAATTGTGCTATTTTTATTTATGATTTAATTGTGCTATTTTTATTTATGATTTAAATGTGCTATTTTTATTTATGATTTAATTGTGCTATTGTTATTTATGATTTAATTGTGCTATTTTTATTTATGATTTAATTGTGCTATTTTTATTTATGATTTAATTGTGCTATTTTTATTTATGATTTAATTGTGCTATTTTTATTTATGATTTAATTGTGCTATTTTTATTTATGATTTAATTGTGCTATTTTTATTTATGATTTAATTGTGCTATTTTTATTCATGATTTAATTGTGCTATTTTTATTTATGATTTAATTGTGCTATTTTTATTCATGATTTAATTGTGCTATTTTTATTTATGATTTAATTGTGCTATTTTTATTCATGATTTAATTGTGCTATTTTTATTTATGATTTAATTGTGCTATGTTTATTTATGATTTAATTGTGCTATTTTTATTTATGATTTAATTGTGCTATTTTTATTTATGATTTAATTGTGCTATTTTTATTCATGATTTAATTGTGCTATTTTTATTTATGATTTAATTGTGCTATTTTTATTCATGATTTAATTGTGCTATTTTTATTTATGATTAAATTGTGCTATTTTTATTTATGATTTAATTGTGCTATTTTTATTTATGATTTAATTGTGCTATTTTTATTTATGATTTAATTGTGCTATTTTTATTTATGATTTAATTGTGCTATTTTTATTCATGATTTAATTGTGCTATTTTTATTTATGATTTAATTGTGCTATTTTTATTTATGATTTAATTGTGCTATTTTTATTTATGATTTAATTGTGCTATTTTTATTTATGATTTAATTGTGCTATTTTTATTTATGATTTAATTGTTCTATTTTTATTTATGATTTAATTGTGCTATTTTTATTCATGATTTAATTGTGCTATTTTTATTCATGATTTAATTGTGCTATTTTTATTTGCTGGTTTGAAGTCGATAATAAACATGTATTTTTCGTCGTGACACGCGGGACATTAGACATCCCCTTGGAGGGGATTGATATGCAACAACCGAACATTTGTAAGAATAGAGCGCATAATAATATAACATGGAATTTACATCTTTTCTTACTTAGTTTATAATGTCACAAGCCGCGCATGCGTGGTCCCCCTCTGTATGTGACTTGATGTGGCGAGTGTAAAATGCAATAAATTTGAGCAATGTGGGGCATTTTTTTACCCCCTTTTCAACCCCTGGAGCCGCAAACCGGAATTTTTCTGAGGTCAAGGATGCTCATTTTATATCCAGAACAATTGCCTCTACATTTTGGCCAAGTTTTAAAAAAAATGAATGGATGGATCAAATGTTATAGGAGAAAAGGGTCATGTTGTGCAATTTTTGAGGCTTTTGACCCCCTGGGGGCGCGAACCAGATTTTTCCCAAGGTTAGCGATACTTATTTACTATTAGGAGCAATAGCCTTCACATTTTGGCCATGTTTAAGTGTAATTGAATGGATGGATGAAAAGTTATGGGGCAAAAAATGTCATTTTTTGCCATTTTAGGGCATGTTGACCTTCTGGGGGCCTAACCAGATATTTTCTCAAAAATCAGAGAATGTCACTTTCTAACCTGGCAAAAGTTACAACTTCATGCAAAATTTCAGAGAATTTCCATGGATGGTTGCGGAGAAAAGTCCGGACGGACGGACGGACATGCCTCAGAACATAGGTCCTCCGATTTTATAAATCGGGGGACCAACTAAGACGGCATGCACTACTTTTTTAAGTAAATCTTAGAAGCTTATTCTTTGTTACATTTCCCGTTTCTTTGCTGTGTTCTCATTGTCGAGTTCTCATTGCTGAATTCTCGTGCTAAAATGTGTACATCATCTCTAGAGATGGTAGTCTTCTTCTTTATTCGTGTGAAACAGATGATTCTGGTGATTGCATTAGTTCCCCCGATGTTTTTCTAGTTAGAAATATTTCTAGGATGACATCGGGTACTTACGGGAAGGACCACGAGAAGTGAAAGTGGTACTGTGGAACCGACTTGGAACAGCCAGGTTTTCAGTCCCTGTCGACACCCACTAAACCACCGTCATCTCCCAGGGATTTTAGTAACACATCATTAAAAAGATAGTCAGTGTTAACAATGCTGTGGACATTATTTGGCCCCATGTGTGGACAAATAAAAGCAATGAATTCTCAAGGACTAACCGAAGAAAGTCTCACTCCCAACTTTGAACACGATATAAAAAAATGTAATCTATTTTTACCTATACATAAGTATTAATTATAGCGTTCGTTTATTATTAAATTAAAATAAAATTTAACATTTAAACGTACGCATTATTTCATAGCCACACTACTATCATAGTTGCACCATGCTTGCGTACCAGCGATTATTAAGGTGCTATTTTAATTTCATTGTTGGATGTAATTAATAATATCTATACATAAACATTGGAAGGAAGGTACTAATTTTATGAAAATATGAATATGTGTAAACAAAGCCAATTTTATGAGTATTAATTTTGAGAATATAAGTATTTGATTAGAAAAGAACAACTGAATGTACATTTGAGTTATGAATAAAAATTAAATAACTTGTATGAATACAACCGAAGATGTTCGTATAATTTCATGTGAACGCACTTACTCTAATCAGCGGAGGTTTAAATGGTAATGGACCTATGTTCTGGCGCGACGCCACGACTACGCAAGCACCAGTTATTATGGAAACTGACTAGTAATCATTATTACTGTTTTCATTTTATTATTACACGGAGTTCTACTTACGGATATTTTACAAGTGGATTGAACATTTGTATTTTGGCTGAAAACCGTTGGCCCTACTATTTTCAATTTATTTTACTTCTAGGGTAGCGAATCGGGTCAACAAAAAAACTTACACACACACGCATAAAAATTGTATACAAGCAAACACAATGATTCCATTAGTAAATAAAATTGCACCATGATGTATTTCGATTCAATTGTACACAAATCATGTTATTGTTGTGCTTAATTTTGCATTACAAAAAAAGCCTCCATCCCAATCAAATTCCAACCGAGCAAAAAAAGTCAGTGATTATTCCCCCTTGTCCCAGGATGCATTTATAATTCATTTCAGTTATTTCGCACAATCTGCAATTTCATATTTTGTTATATTGTACATTAAAACCAGATCCCCTTTCCCCACCAACAATAGGTTAACGGCTTTAGGGAAACACACGTTGCTTAACATGTATTTGGGCATTCGTGTCGATCGAGAGTGCTCTATCTATGCTTTCAGAAACAGAGTTAAGAAGGGTACAGTTCTGGGTCGAAGGAGAATGGTATAAGAAATATAACTACCTAACGCTGTGATGTAAAGTCAATCTAAAGCACATGTAGGCTTGGTCATCTGATTCTAACCTTTGTTTTCTACTCAAGGGGCAGGTGTTACGAACATAAACGTCCCACCTGTGCATATGTTTGTCAGAGTTTTTTTTTTACGGTAGAGTGGGTGTAGTCAGTCTTGTCAAAGTGGTGACAGGAGGTTAAATAATAGATTCACGAAATTAACTAAGTTTTATTTATATATTGATTTTTCTTTTTCTATAAATAAATCAGGACATAATTAATTACTAATGTTTGAGTCAATTACAGATTGTGTGATTTGCAAATTTCATACTTTTGTTTGCCTGTTTCTGGTTGTTGTTTTACATCTATATCGCCGTGTCTGCAGGGTCAACAATACACACCAACTGATTCGATAGTTCAATGTTGGGTCTAGGTATTACTTAAGTTATTCTAATTTCCTGGGAAATGTCGGCACACTCGTCCGCTATTTATTTATAACGTTAATAATTACAAAATGTAAAAGTGAAAAAAATACTAACTTAGATTAAATACTTAATCGCTAGCGGCTCATGACTTCTATTAATAGGAGTGATATATATTACGTATTAGAACGGTCAGATAGTTTTAGTGACAAACTAGCAGACTCCCGCGCAACATCGGGTAGGAACAGCTAGTTATATATGAAACAAAGACGATGTTATGTAAACACTGACTGAGTAACTGGTTTTGAATTACAATATTAAGCATTATTGGGTACTACTCCAGATGAAGCGCCTAATTTCCGTGACTGTTCGGCGGCAACGATAGGGCAGGTCGCGGAAGCGCCCGAGAACTGTCGAGACGAAAACAAGGCTGAAGCAGAGCTGACCGATCAGGTTGCTGCCAATCACAACAAAACAAGCGGTAGGAAGACCTTTCGAACCGGCCGTAAACGTATCCGTAAACCCTGACCCTCATTTACTTCTTTGATTTATGTAGAAAAGAAATTAACATGGTTCATTTGGCCCACGAAAATTAAAAAAAAAAATTATTTATAGTTCTTTAGCTATGGTTTGTTCATTTTTTTTCCCATTTTTTTTTCAAATATATGTATTTCTTCTTTTGTATTCTTCGTCTTATATTGTCGTCTGCCACTCTTACATTTTACGACTTTCAGTTTTGCTTCAGCCTCGTTTTCGTCTCGGCAGCTCTCGGGCGCTTCCGTGACCTGCCCGATCGTTGCCGCCGAACAGTCACGGAAATTAGGCGCTTCATTTGGAGTAGTACCCATTATTGTTTACTGAAATTCCGGCTCTTAAACTCTTATTATTCATAGATGTTATACTTAAACAGGATACATTTGTAAATATTAATCCGATTCTAATTAAAACGTTGCGTAAGACATCAGTTCAATTTTAAAATACTAATAATTTATTGCAAAATTCAAGTAACATTTATATTTTAAAAAACTTGGAATCGACATTCCGCCTATAAAGGCTTACTTTCAACTTATTTAATATCAATTCTGTTGTCACGATACCCTCCTTCCAATCATTACCCCCTATTTATTTATTTTTTTAAGGGGAGGTAGTGTTTGTTCGTTATATAATTTTCCTAGTCATTACCTCTTCCTGTTGAGAGGGTCAACGTATGTAGTTCGTTCATCATAATATCAGGCTCCCGGCCGTAAAATATTTTGCGACCAGAGGGACCATATATTTGCTAGTATATATATATATATATATATATATATATATATATATATATATATATATATATATATATATATATAACCGTCCCGTCTGATATTGCCATTTCCCTACACTGAGAAGAGCCGAAAGCTCGAAAAGACTTCATATGTAGGTAAAATATTAAAATATAATTGTATATTATAAGAAGTCTCTTTAAGTACAGTTAAAGTCGAACACTTTAGAGCGATTAAAAAATAAACATTCACCTAATGCTTCAGTGCGTTGCTCCGAATTTGTCGTTGAGTTCTATTTGGATGTCTTCATGTTTACGCTCGCTTAATTTCTATGTTATCGCGTGACAATGGCTTATGTACAAGGCGATTAGGCGATCGCTTACAGATTCAAGTTGTTTCTATGAACCGGGTCGCTCCACGTGACCGTCCGAGATTGTCATTTCCCTACATTGAGGAGAGCGGAAAACTCAAAACGACGTCTTATGTAGGTAAAATATTAAAATATAATTTATATATATATATATATATATATATATATATATGAGTCAGGTTCATTTCATATTCCAATAATCAGGTTTTTACTATTTTTTTTCAGATTTCAAAACAACATAGCATTTCTGTGAGAATTAATTTTTACGGTCCGTTTCATTTGTCCTCAGCCAAAAACCACTTATATATGCTCTGTTTTTACTGATTGGCAATCATCGAGCTGAATCTTTTAAAGTAACTGCTAATTAAAAAGGACATAGTATTTGCTAATACACATATTGTCATAATTATATATATATATAAAAATATATATATAGAGAGAGAGATAGATAGAGAGAGAGAGAGTGTGAGAGATAGAGAGAGAGGGGGAGAGAGATGGAGAGAGGGAAAAGGGGAGAGAGAGAGAGTAGAGGATAATGCAGCGTCAGTGCAGTTTCAACCAGAGAAACATGTATATTTAAAGTAGTGAGGCTACCAACATTTATAAAAAAAGCTTTATTCAACCATTTTTGTTTTTTTAATTATTTTATCATTTTATTATTGTGTGATTTTATAACACGTTTCGAGCTTTTCCTGCTTTCTCTCTTCAGATACTCAAATGGAGTATATCTCTGCTAGAGGAAAACCCTTACAGACAGACACATATTAAAAACAAAAACAGGTGAACGCAGCGATGGAAGGAACCAGAGCTTTTTTTAATAGACATAAAGACGCCAGCCACGCCGAAAAAGTATACAAATAGAGACACAAACACAAGAAAGTAGCTGGCATACACATTTACAAATTGACAAGTCCATCTTGGCCATCTCAGTGTTCTTTAACTTTTTCTTCCTTTTTTTTTTCAAATGAAATATTACGGTTAGATAGACATAAGAGCCTGCTCGTCCAGTGGTTCACAGCATGGGCACCCCTTTTACTGGGTTCGTTCAACGTCGCACGGCGGGAGAGGGACTTTCTCAGATGTTAGTTCCATCTATATATGATGTTTTCCAAAAAGGTGGTTGAGGTACTATGAAGATGACAGCCGGGAAATAGGGGAGTTACTACAAAAAAATGTTTGGGGCCTTGACGACGCGAAAGTGTCAGCGGGGATAGAAATCAAAATACAAGAACAGACATGAGAATTGCCCACTTTTTAAAAATGTTACACACGCGTGCTTACAGTCTCTCTCTCTCTCTCTCTCTCTCTCTCTCTCTCTCTCTATATATATATATATATATATATATATATATATATATATATATATATATATGTGTGTGTGTATGTATTTATGTATGTGTAGATATCAGTATACATATATGTATCTATCTATTTATAAAAATATAAACAATAACAAATATATATATATATATATATATATATATATATATATATTATTTGTTATACCTTATTTTTCTGTTACATGAAGTTTAGTATTGCGAATTTTTAATAATTAATAATACATGGTCACCGGAATCTAATTTCCCATTGTTTATATATATATATATATATATATATATATATATATATATATATATATATATATATATATATATATATATATAGATAGATAGATATATATAGCGAGAGAGGGGGATAATGAGTAGAAATAAATAAATTTGCAACATTATTTATTACAGTTCTAAGAATTTAATATCAACAACCGTTAGTCGTATGATCATTTCCGACACGTTTAGGAATTCCTTTTATTGACTCATTTTTATACACAAATTTAAATGTCTTTACTTTAGCGCTCATATGAACGGTTAAAAATAGAGATTTAGTGGTAACATCAACATTGCACCTATTTGCTTATACAGAAAAAGACGAAAAAGTATGCCCATAAAAATAAAACATGCAAATAATTTCTTTATTATAATATATAAGTATCTACAATGTTCTTTGGATGTGACGGTAGTTAAGTAGATGTTGATACGGACGGAAGACTTGGGTGTCCAAGTTCGATTCCAGTCAGTTCCACAGTACCACTGTCACTTAAGGATGTTGCCAAATTTGTCGTGGCCTTTCCTGTAATTGCTCGATGTCTTTCCAGAAAGATTTTTAACTAGAAAAACACCGGGGAAACATATGCCATTCACACGAAAGAAGAACAATGTTCTGTACATCAAAAAATAAAATTGAAAAAAAATAATAATTATAATAAAAAAATAATTACAAAAAAAGAAAATAAAAGTAAGTTAATAAATACATTTAAAAAAATTGTACCAGCCTAGGCTGACACCATAATCAAAGAAGAAATACTACTACTACTACTACTACTACTACTACTACTACTACTACTAATAATAATAGTATTAGTAGTAGTAGTAGTAGTAGTTATATATATATATATATATATATATATATATATATATATATATATATATATAAATGTATACACCATAGTCCAAAACATCCAGCAGAAATATTTAATAACTTTGAAATTGTGTTGCATTGCGCCGCCCCGCATCGGAAGGTGGCAGTGATTTAAACCCACTCTTCTCGAAACCATCACCATACGAAATCTCTCGAAGCGTTTTCCACACTCATTTTTCAGGCATTTTTACTGTCAGTCCTTTTACACATTACTTTTTAAACACTTCTCTGTTATTAACACACTGCTTTCTTTAAATATTTCTTTTCAAGCATTTTTCTTTACATTAATCATTTTTCTCGTTAAAACATTTTACTTTAAAACAGTGTTACCTTTTTTACACAGTTTTTCAAGCACTTTTTACTTATATGAAACATTTTTCTCGTTAAAACATTGTCACAGTTTATCTTTTCAGTTTCTCAAATTAACTCTAAATTAAACATTGTTCACTTTAAACATAGTTCTTTTTAAACATCGTACACTTGTTCGTTCCGTTTTAACTCTCTCTCAGTTTAACAGATTGGGGCGCGAAAATGTTATGCACCAAAAGTTACCATACATTTGTTCTTTTCGTCCACTGGTCGTGTTCACCATCTATGCCGTCGGTTTCGTTGTGTCACTGGCCGTGATTGATGCTGGTGTACTTTGATCTGTGGATGAACTTTATAGACAGGCAGGAAACAATGCGGATACAATTTTTCCCCAGAGAGAGATTCAATTCTTTTATTCTTCACTTCTTGGTTGTGGAAGGTTGTTTTTATCCATTCAATTCTGCCATGACTCTCATTCACACCTCTTGTGGTGTGCGACGATGCACGGAGATCTCTGCTGGATCCCTTCGAGATCCAGCCATTAGCATGAGCAACTACATATTCGACGTTAACGCTATCACTTCCAAAAAGAAAAACAAAAAAGGATGTTTTTTATGTGTTCATCAACGTTTCGCCTCTATTTGTAAGACTTCTTCAGGATGATAATATAAAGAAAAATGTCATGCAAGTACTTGGACATATAGGGTTGGCATGATGGGTTAAATGGAGGAAAGTAGTAGCCAACTACTGGAAAACAGTAGGTCCGACGTCCGGACTTAGTGAAATCTGTTTTCCAGTAGTTGGCTACTACTTTCCTTCATTCAACCCATCATGTCAACCCTATATGTCCAAGTACTTGCATGACATTTTTTCTTTATATTATCATCCTGAAGAAGTCTTACAAATAAAGACGAAACGTTGATGAACACATAATAACATCCTTTTTGTTTTTTCCTTTTTTATTTCCCATATATATATATATACATGTGTGTGTGTGTGTATTTGTATACAAGCCAAATACTACTTGGAGGACGGCCATTCTGCTACTTAATCATATAATTGACTAACTGAGTAAACATTGTTATTTCCTTTTCATGAAGATAAAATTAAAGCTGTATATTCTAGAACAATCTCATCTGAAAGATCTTCAGTTTTATTTCAAGCAAAATTCATTTCTTTGAGGGAATCTGTAGACTTTGGTTAGCCTACAACGTCTGAAAAAGAAATTGAAATCTTTCTTAATTGTATATGGAACAAATTTCATGCAATTCTACAATTTTCAAATTCGAGGATGTGCTCATATATGACATTTTAACATACTTTTAATACGCCCCCCAAAAATGATATATATTTAATAATTATTACTTATATGTATCGTTAAGATTTTATTATAATCCCAGGAATCTGAATATTTCCAAAGCGCCTGCAAAGCCACTTTTTCATTTAATCTAAAATTAAATAAAACTAAATGTAAATAGAATTACTTACAGTTACGTCTATATGCTGCCTTTTTAAAAATTCATAATATTTGGTTTATTTGTTTTGGAGTTTACTCCACACAAACATCAATACATTTTTGTGTGTGGTTGTGTCGGTGTTAGGGTGTCTCTGTGTATATCTGTGCGTGCATGTATATGATTCTTATGATTACTATTTGTGTTGCCAGATTATAATATAGGGTGGGGTTATTCCTTACAATCCGAGTGTGTGTTTGCACTGACCAATTAACTCATTAAACGACACAAATATGATGACTTTTAAAAGAAATATATCTTTCTCACTTGTTCTCTCATTCGAAATAACATAGCATTTATTTTCACATTGTTTACGTTTATTGTTTAAATTTATTACACGTCTAGGTGTTCCTCCGTTCTATGAACCTCGAGAAAAGGGGCTTATAAGATTGATAGATTGACAATTAAAAATGAAAAGAATAAATAAAATGAATTAAATTTGATGACCCATTCAGGCGTTTTATGAGAAGATCATATATATATATATATATTAAAACTTAGTTCATCCCAAAAGAAGAAATGTGTCACTGTAGACGTAAAGGGCTACTGAAAATTAGTGTGAAAGTTTAGGGGGTACTCTTAAATTAAGAGCTGTGCAGAAAGTTGCTTGTTCACATTAGTTTTAAAGTTCTGCATATCAGTACAGTCGGGGAAACAGGGGTCAGCGAGCGAGTTCCAAAGACCAGCAGTTTAAGGAAAGAAGCTATTGGTGTAGTAGGCTTCTCGGCATCTGGGAACCTCAACAGTGAATTTATGAGATTTAGCTGATTGTCGGGTTGGTCGAGTGTATTTACGTCAAGGAGGCACCAGAGCAGCAATTTAATCAAATACCATTCAATTGAAGTACTTGTAAAACAAGCACAATGGTGCAATATTGCGGCGATAGGACAGGGGCTGGAGCCTGGTGGATTATAAGGGACCTATTAGATCATATACTGTTTTTGGACCTTGTCTAAGAGGAAGAGGCTGGTGGATGGTGCACCACCCTAGATGTGAGTACAATACTCCATGAAAGGGCAGATGGTGGGTTTCTATATATATGTAGGATACTGTCAGGTGTGAGAAGTTTTTTAGTACGGTAGAGGGATCCAACGTTCTCTGTAGCAGCCTTGACAATGTATTATATGTATTTGTTTCAATTCATGTTACCTGTGAATGTTAGGCCGAGAAGTTTGAACGTTGCACTCTCAGGTAGGGTGTTATTTGCCATTGCCGTCGGTGGTTAAAGAGTATTATTGTAGTGTTTGAAGGAAAGGAGCTTGATCTTATCAGTATTAAATATTACCATCAATTTATGACTCCATTCCACTACAGACTGGAGGTCACTTTCTAATGATTCAACCATTGTCTCGGATATGTGCGCGTCCGATTTGTCCACATGACGAGAGTAAAGCGTTGTGTCGTCAGCAAATATACCCATCTAAGACACAATATCACCAGAGCGGTCGTTTAGGAACAATAAAGGTCCAAGGATCGATCCCTGACAAATTACTGTTTGTTAGCCGTCAGTGAAGCGGTTATGTGACAGTGTGTGTTCCGCAGATAGGGAATTTATTAGAATTAGAAGTTAGTAAGATACACTTGTTTTACAACTACAGTACAGGTATTAAAATTTAGAAACATTCATATGCATTTAGCGCGGTACTTTTATATACTCTAATCATGAGTAATAATAATGACGTCAGCAGATGAAGTATATCTAGTGTTTAAATAAACGTTATTTTAGCAAAAAAACAACGTTTATGTTGCTTCTCAGCATCTGACAGTATGGCGTCACGATTTTTATCTCTTGTAGCCAAACATCAATTTTATCAGATGTTTTTTCTTTATTTTTCTTTAATGTTGTTGTTAAGAAATCTGTAGATGTTTAGGGAGTGTTAGGTCACGGTGTATTTGTTGTGTTTGTCCCGGGCACGGAAATGAAGGGTAGTTAGAAAACACTACTAACAAAATAGAAAAACGATACATTTTTCATGTTTCGCAATTTTTTAGATGAGGGTTGATAATTCGTAGAATTTTTTATATTCGGACTACTGTTCTCATCTTAGGTGTTTTTATCACAACGTTTCGGTCGGTGAAGCCTCCGAGTTCCTTCAGATGTACCTTGTCGAACTCGGGAATTTTTTTGTCGAACTCGTCCAGATTCCCGAGTTCGACAAAAAGATTCCTGAGTTCGACAAGGTACACCTGAAGAAGGTCGGATGTTTCATCGGCCAAAACGTTGTAATAAAAACACCCAAGATGAGAATAGTAGTCCGAATATACACAATTCTACAAGATACATTTGTTATCAAATATTTTTCGATAACGTGTTACATTTATTTTTATCAAATTTTCTTTATAACACCTTTTTTTTTGATTAGCGACACGATTCAGAACATTTCTTAGTGCCTACGTATAACACAAAAAAGATGAAGAATTAAAACCTTGGGTTATTTAACACTAAGTAGTATTCCGTCTAGATTTATAAAAAATAAGAAATATATAATTACGGATGGTCCAATAATAAGTAGTTTTTATACATCTCTCTTGAATAGTATCCCAATCTAATTATATTATATAACCAGTGACAATATAAGTGTATACATATAATATACAATAGAGTATATAGGTATTTACTCAGGCTGAACGCAATGCGGAAAACCGATTTTGTGAGTGGAAAGATGAACACATAATTTAAGATAATATGTGTGATATTTTTCTACAAAAACTTATCGATGTAATTTTCACTAAATTTAGCACATAAAGTTTCAGTAAATTTCGTATTTACTGTTGATAAAAAGATGGTAGACATTGTTTTACGAAAACATCATATCGTTTTTAAAAGACAGGATATGGGAAGCAAATTATCGAATGATTATTCGTAGATAGTTGTTCACGATTCTGATACTTCCTCATTTTATCAGGAAGAACATGTTATGGTCTTCATATGTGCTTGCTATTCAAATCTATATTGCCATATATACACTTAATCAACAAACGCTGAACATTTCTTACTTCAGTTATGTTTCCACTAAATGTTTCTTGAATTCACATGTGAAAAAAGCTCTTAATTCTTTATGGTCAACTCGTGTTCATATACTTTTACAACTAACAGTGGGAATACTATTTTAAAAGGAGTCGATCTAGCACTTATGTTTGTAAACTTGTGGCCACGGGGTCCATAAATGACCATAGATTTACTTACTGTGTGACATCAATGTTATTAACTGCAGCATACGTTCGCGTTGTATCAGAAAGCATAAAGAACGCACCCTACAAATGTGTGTGTATCTATTATTTAAAGAAATGGCGTAATTCTATGCGTGCGAACGGCTACATATTAGAAACTACACGATACTTTTTTTGTAATATGTAATATTTTTATTATTTAAATTATGGTGTTAAGCAAAGTAAAGTTGTCTGTGAAGAATATATTGCTGCCAACAGCGATCTCACTATAAATAATTTCCGACATCTAATTAAGAAAACACTAATACATTGAATTGCTACAAGTTATCCTGACTAACAAATGTGGTTTCTCTTTTTGCATCCATATACAATTATAATTCATATTTTAATAATTTTCAAATTACTGTGGATATGCTTATTTCTATGACTACGAAATATTAACTGTAATTTGTAAAATTTGGTATATTCGGACTACTGTTCTCATCTTGGACGTTTTTATCACAGCGTTTCGGCCGATGTAACCACCGACCTTCTTCAGATGTACCTTGTCGAACTCGACAAAACGAGAGCATGCTACCACCCGTGGATTAAATAAAGGGTTCCGTTCAAAATTCCGGCCAGATTCCCGAGTTCGACAGAAAGATTCCTGAATTCGACAAGGTACACCTGAAGAAAGTCAGAGGTTACATCGGCCGAAAGGTTGGGATAAAAAGACCCAAGATGATAACAGTTGTCCGAATATACCAAATTCTACAAATTATCAACCCCTATCTAAAAAATTCCGAAACTTTAACTGTAATATCTGTCAAAAAGTCAACATTAATTCGCCGATTGCCGTAGATGAAAAAGTAGTGGTCGCTATTGTTTTGGACGTGTGTAATTTGTGATTTAAATCTAGAAGTCTTCAACAAAATAAAGATTAAGACGTGTTAGAAAGGTACGTACAAATGGAGTGATACAATCTAGTTGTGTGTATTTTTTTATGATGGAAATACAGAAATACAATTGAATGCACAATCAAAATTAATATTTAGAAGAATTTGAAACGGTAAAAGAAAGATAAAAAAAAAATTAATCGTCGTCTGTGTTGACACCAGATTTATTTGCGCGTATAAAGAATTTGCCCGATTATTATTTGTGCTCATTAGAGGTTCTCGCCCAGGTCATCAGTAATTGCTCACCGACAACCGGTGGTATTCCCTGGAGTCTGAGTGACAACAAGTCTCCCCAGATTTCCAGTATTCTCCACCTCTTTTCGATAGCAAACGCAAATAAACTTGCAGTATCGCAACAGCCGTTTACCATTGATTTCTCGCTGGTAAGGACCATTGGTATTCTCTGGAATTTGGGTAGCAATAAGCCTCCCCGAGGTCCCAGCAGTCCCTGCACTTCCAGTGGAGGTCTGGTTTGTGCTGTCCGTCCTCGGTCTTCTCATCCTCCTTGACCCTATGAAAATATGTTGTGTGGTGTCAGCTTTGGCTGGTACCATTTTTTTTAGGGAGGGGGCGGGAGCTGATAGTGTTTCTTGCTATTTCTGTTCATTGGTGAATTTTTGTGTCGTGTCAGTTGAGGCCGGTGTAATTTATTGGTGGGGGGGGGGCTTATAAAGCGATGTTTCTTGCATTTTCTGTCCATTTGTTTGTGATGTGTTCTTTCTGTGGTTTTGTTTTCTTCCTGTAGTAGATTCCATGTGACCCTTAGGAGCTAATGCGGGTTAGTTTCCGTATTCAATGATTTTTCTTACGATTATTATTATTATTATTATTATTAGTAGTAGTAGTAGTAGTAGTAGTAGTAGTAGTAGTAGTAGTAGTAGTAGTATGTTTACTCTACTCACTAGGAGTTCTCACACAGCAGACATCAGTGATTGCTCACTGATACTCATAAATGGTGTTCCCTGGAGTCTGTGTGAAAACAGGCCTCACCAGATTTCCAGTGCTCTCCACCTATTTCGATAACTATTGCAAATCAATTTGCGTTATCACAACAGACGCTTACCATCGATTTCTCGTTAGCAACAACCATTGGTCGTCTCTGGGATTTGAATGACAATAAGCCTCCCCAATGTTCAAATGCTTTCCGCACTTTTCCAGCAGAGGTCTGGTTAGTGCTATCCCTCCTTGGTCTTTCCATCCTCCTTGACCCTTCACGACTGTTTGGCGTGGTATCAGTCGGGGTGGTGTCATCAATTTTTCTGTGGGGGGGGGGAGTTCATGAAATTTCTTGCAGTGTCTTTTCCTTGGATTCTTGTGGTGCTCTTTATGTAATTTTGTGTTCTTCCTATTGCACATTGCATGTAATTAATATGTCCTCATAGCTTATGTTGGAAGTTTTCCGCATTCAAGGAGTTTCCTTAGAATTTCAGTTGTTGTTTTTATCATTTTATCATCATTGTATGGTCTCAGAACTCCCTTTGATTCCAATTTCTCCTAGATTTTTTTCCAGTTTCTTCGGAACTGTTCCTACATCTCTTACGATTATTGGTATTATATTTACTTTCTTCATACGCCATATCTCTTTCAATTCCCTGGCGAGTGCGGTGTATTAACTTCGTTTTTCTTTCTCCTTGGTCTTCAGCCTGTGGTCGGCTGGTGACGGCAAAATCTACGATTTGGCAGGATTTATCTTTCTTGTTGACTATTATGACATCTGGTCTCCTTGCTTGTATGAGTTTATCTGTTTGTGCATCCATATGTCAGAGAATGTTGTGTTTTTCGTTTTCCAGTACTGTTTCTGGTGGATGTTTGTACCATTTGTCCGAGTGTTCGAAATGCATTTGTTTTCATAGCTCATATATTTTATTGTTATTATTATTATTGTTATTATTATTATTATTAGTAGTAGTAGTAGTAGTAGTAGTAGTAGTAGTAGTAGTAGTAGTAGTAGTGTTGTATTACCTGTTCTTTCAGGATACCCGTTAAGGTCCAACATGAATGACAAAGAACAGAACGTATATGAAAAACTTTGGTTTTCTTTATTTGCCATTACCGGGTGGCTTACATCGGCTACGCACACATATAAAAACAATCTTTTGACGTACTTTTGTCTCATGAAAGTCTTTTTCTTGCTGAGGTCACAGACTTGGTTTAGGCTAGAAACTCGTTCATACATATATCCGATTGGAAAGCAATTTGCTCTGCATTGTCTATCCGAGCGTGAACTGAAGCAATTGTTCCACAAGCGCTTTGGTGAAGTACAAGTCAGGGGATTCCTTCATTCCGCATTTTTAGTCAGCGGACACAAAACTCGCATTCTTCCGGTACATCGATAGTCCGATCACCAAGCGTCTCGGCTCTTCGCGTTTTTGAAACCGTTCTTGTTCAAGTTCTATCAAGTCGCCTTTATTTCTTTCTCGACGTCCCACCCATAATGGACTCGTCCACGATTCATTTTTGCCACTCTTCATTATCTTACAGTAGTAGTAGTATTACTTGTGATTGTTTATGTTTGCACCATTTGTCCGAGTGTTCGAAATACATTTGTTTTCATAGTCATCATCATCATCATCATCATCATCATCATCATCATCATCATCATCATCATCATCATCATCATCATCATCATCATCAGCAGCAGCAGCAGCAGCAGCAGCATCATCATCATCGTCATCGTCATCGTCATCGTCATCGTCATTATTATCATTATCATTATCATTATTATTATCATTATTATTATTATTATTATTATTAGTAGTAGTAGTAGTAGTAGTAGTAGTAGTAGTAGTAGTAGTAGTAGTATTAGCAGTAGTATCATTACTTGTTATTGTTTATGTTTGTACCATTTGCCCGAGTGTTCGAAATGCATTTGTTTTCATAGTTCATGTTATTATTATTATAATTATTTACTCACTAGGAGTTCTCACACAGGTCATCAGTGATTGCTCACCGACAACCGGTGGTATTCCCTGGAGTCTGCGTGACAACAAGTCTCCCCAGATTTCCAGTATTCTCCACCTCTTTTCGATAGCCACCGCAAATAAATTTGCAGTATCACAACAGCTGTTTACCATTGATTTCTCGCTGGTAAGGACCATTGGTATTCTCTGGGGTTTGAGTGGCAATAAGCCTCCCCGAGGTCCCAGCAGTCTCTGCACTTCCAGTGGAGGTCTGGTTTGTGCTGTCCCTCCTCGGTCTTCTCATCTTCCTTGACCCTATGCAAATATTTTTGTGGTGACAGCCTAGACTGGTGCACTTGTAAAAAAAAAATATTTATTTATTTATTTTTTTTTTATATTTATTTTTTTATTATTTTTTATTAATTTTTATTATTTAAAAAAATTTTGTTTATAATATTTTGAAAATATTTATTTTTTATTTATTTTTTGGGGGGGAGCTGATTATTTTTTATTTATTTATTTTTTGAGGGGAGCTGATTATTTTTTATTTATTTATTTATTTATTTTTGTGGGGTTGGAGGTTGGGATGAGCTTATGGTATTTCTTGCTATTTCTGTTCATTTGTCCATTTTTGTGTTGTGTCAGTTGAGGCCGCTGTAATTTATTGAGGGGAGGGGGGAGCTTATTAAGTGATGTTTCTTGCATTTTCTGTTTCTTTGTTTGTGGTGTGTTCTTTCGTTAGTTTTGTTTTCTTCCTGTGTTAGATTCCGTATGATCCTTCGTAGCTTATGCGGGTTAGTTTCCGCATTCAATAATTGTTCTTAAGATTGTAGCTGTTTTGATCATTGGTATCCTTTGTATAGTTCCAATGATTCCTTTGATCCCAATTTCTCCCAGTCTTTTTTCCAGGTTTTTGGGGATTGTTCCTAGTGCTCCTACGATTATTGGTATTATACTGACTTTATTCATGCTCCATATTCCTTTCAGTTCTCTTGCTAGTTCTGTGTATTTGCTTCGTTTTTCTGTTTCTTTGCTTTTCACTCTGTGGTCTGCTGGAACGGCGAAGTCTACGATTTTGCAAGATTTTTCCTTCTTGTTGATTATTATAACATCCGGTCTCCTTGCTTGTATGAGTGTGTCTGTTTGTATATCTATATCCCAGATGATTTTGTGTTTTTCGGTTTCCAGTACTGTTTCTGGTTTATGTTTGTACCATTTGTCTGCGTATTCTAAATTCAATTGTTTTCACAGTTCCCGATGTACTACTTTCTCCACACAGTCATGTCTGTTCTTATACTCGTTTTGGGCTAGTTTGCTACATTCACTTATTATATGATTTATTGTGTTGTCTCTTTGTACACAGAGTCTGCATTTACTGTTTTCCTGAGTTTTATCTATTTTAGCTTTAATGTAATGTGTCCTAATTGAATTTTTCTGTGCAGCCATCAGTAAAGATTCCGTTTCTCTGTTCAAGTGTCCTTTTCTTAGCCATGTCCAGCTATTTTCGTTGGTTTCTTCTCTTGTCAGTCTTCTGAAGTGTAGTGTAGATTTTTTTCTTCACACTTTTCTTTTGCCGTTTTGTTTCTGGTTTCGGTGCTTCCCGAGTTGTTCGTTGGAATGGTGTCACTTGCTGCAGTGATAAGGATTTCCCTGTGTTGAGTTATGCATTTTTTTAGTCTTCCACACAATCTTCTATATTTACCAGTCCTCTTCTCCCTTCGTGGCTTTTCATGTAGAGTCTGTCCGTATCGTCTTTTGGGTGTAGTGCATTGTGCATGGTCATTAATTTTCCGGTCCTCTGGTCCAGGTGCCTGAGTTCTTCTTTGGTCCAGCCTATGAATGGTCCAGAGTATCTTATTGATGCTACTGCTCAGGTGTTTATTCATTTTACTATATTCCTGCTATATAATTTCGTTTCTAAGAGTTTTCTTGTTAAATCCTTACTTTTAATATTTAAAACTAGTCCGATTTGATTAATACCCACAAATTTGACAGAAAAATCATTGTTACTTATGGAATTTTTCCAAATTATTATCTAAAATAGGAAAAAAAAACGAGAATATTCGTGCACGTGACGAAGAACCCCCCCTTCCGGTATTTCAAATTCCAAACAGAAAGAGCCGCAAGAATTTTAACTGTCTTTTTTTGTCTTATGTTAACCCCCCCAAAAAAAAGGTAAGATGTAAATCTTTACTTTTAATATTTTAAACTAGTCCGATTTGATTATTGCCCAAAAATTTAACAAAAAAATCATTGTTACTTATAGAATTTTTCCAAATTATTATCCAAAATATAAAGGCGTAAATTTATCAGATAAAAACGGGAGGGGAATCTATTGTCTATCCCCCGGCTGTCAAAGATTAGCCTTTACAACTTATACTATGTAGTTAAGTAACATATATATATATATATATATATATATATATATATATATATGTGAACATAATTTTTCTTGTGTGTGTGTGATAGTGCACATTCCACCTCATTAAAAGGAGATAAACGCTACCCCCGTGACAGGAGTACAAGCAAACTAAACCTGGGCCTGGTGTAGCCACATACACCAACATATGAGTAATGTACAACAATAACAATGAAACCCGTGGGACTCAGATGAAAGATCTGAGTGTCATGATGGGCAGGTGCTCCCTTTATGGCCAACATGGGGGACCCGGTCCGCATCCGGCGAATGTTGGCTCCTTTGATTTCAGGGACAAAACTACGGACAAAAAACAGGTAAGTAACCTCTTCAATTCCAGGTATGACAAGAACACAGACCAAACACAAAACAGCATAAATGAAAAAAACCCTAAAAAGTATAGAAAGAAATGGACTACAAAGGAGAATAGACTAGTGATGCTACTACAAAAGTCGCCACCCCACGGAAACGATTAGAACATCTTTGGAACACTGCTACTGGCTACTATACAACTGAACAAAGGATAGCAGACCAAGCAAAACAGATCCCCAAGAAAGGATGGTTCTCGGAGATGGAACTGACAGAAATCAAACAGAAGAGCGGAACAGAGCAAGAAACCCCGCCTGACGAAACCCCCCAGGAAGATAGCAGACAAAACATAAACCCAGTAACGGAAGAGGTCGAAGTCTACGAAATCACGTAACTCACCAGAGTAGAACTCACCGAGGAAGAAACAAGAGAAGTGGAACACATAACACCATACATGTCTGAGAACAAAACAAATCTCCCATCTCTAAGGAACGAAGATTGGAAGAAGTTGAAAGTTGAAACTGCGACAGTAAACAAGGTACTCACGTACATCCCAACAGACACCATCACAGACCTAAACAACTTGATATATGCGGGGACAAAATCAGTAAGTATGAAAGTTAGAAAAGAAAAAAAGCCTGGCCAAAAGAAAGGACCGACAAAACCTGGATGGGAAATCAGACTGGACACCCAGATAACCAAACTCCGAAAAGAAGCTTACACCGTAAACAGGATGATAGAAAATAGGAAAGAATGGAAGAGCAGAAATCCGGTCGACAAGGAAAGACTGAATAAGAAACATGAAGAATTAAAACAAAAGATAGCAGCAATAGAGGAAAGACTGAGACGATATAGATACATATAAGAACAGCAAAAACAGAACAGGACCTTTGAAAACAATGAAAGCCAGTTTTACAAAAACGTAAACGGAGAACGAATAACATCAGAACATCCTGACCCGACAGAGACAAAACACTTCTGGAGCAACATATGGGAAAATCCTAAAACACACAACAAAAATGCCAAGTGGTAAAAAAACATGAAAAATGAACTACAGGAAATAGAAGAAGGATCAGAAACCGAGATTACTAAAGAAACCATTAAGGACACCCTAAGGAAAATGGCAAACTGAAAGGCGCCAGGTCATGATGGAATACATGCATATTGATTTTAAAAATTCACGACCCTACATGAAAGGCTGGCGCAGAAAGTGAGAAGATTTATCCACAAAACAGACATACCAGTGGTGATGACCAAAGGAAGGACAACGTTTATACAAAAAAGATACCAAAAAGGGGCGACCCCAAGCAACTACAGACCAATTACCTGTTTACTAACAATGTGGAAAATCCTGACTGCACAACTGAGAGAACAAATCTACCAGTCCCTAAACGAACGTGGCCTACTCCCCGAAGAACAAAAAGGATGCCGTAAAGGGAAAAGCGGGACACATGACCTATACATCGATCAAAAGATCCTGAAAGAGGTAAAAAAACAGAAAAAAGAACATATCCATGGCATGGATTGACTACTAAAAAGATTATGACAGAATCCCTCAATCATGGATAATTGAATGTTTGAAAATATACAAAATACCCGAAAGAATGATTAATCTTATTAAGAAAGCAATGGAAACATGGAGACTGGAACTGACAGCCGGAGGACAACAGCTGACTGAAATAAAGATACAGAGAGGCATCTTCCAAGGAGACTCCCTATCACCACTACTGTTTATAATAGCTACGATGCCACTTAACTACATACTCAGAAAATGTTATGCCGGATACAAGATTACAGACACAGAACTGAGGTTAACCACATGGATGACCTAAAACTATTTGCAAAAAGCAAATAGGAACTGGAAAAGCTGATAAATATGACCGGAATCTTCAGCCAGGACATCCAAGAGAATTCGAAATGGAAAAGTGTGCACTACTAGAAATAAAAAAAGGAAAACTGGAGACAACAGAGAACATAGAACCTCCCACCCAAGAGGAAATGAAGGCGCTAAGCGAACAGGATAGTTACAAATATATTGGAGTTCTGGAGGGAGACGCCATCAAATCTACGGAAATGAAAGAGAAGATTGAAAAAGAATATTTACGAAGAACAAGAAAACTTATTATTATTATTAGTAGTAGTAGTAGTAGTAGTAGTAGTAGTAGTACTTGTTATTGTTTATGTTTGTACCATTTGCCCGAGTGTCTGAAATGCATTTGTTTTCATAGCTCATATTATTATTATTATTATTATTAGTAGTAGTAGTAGTAGTAGTAGTAGTAGTAGTAGTAGTAGAATAAGTAGTAGTAGTAGTAGTACTTGTTATTATTGTTTGCGGAAAATCTTCTCACTAATTTTATTTTGTTTACTATATTAATAGTTAGGTAAGCCTCTAGAGGGCAATGAGATACGAGCGTGAATCACAAACTTGCTAAGCAAATAAGCAAGATGTACGTTCACTTAGTGTTCATTATAGATGCGTGTGTTGTTTGCTTTGAAATACTTCACCTCTGACCTCCATGAATATACGAATATGATTAGCCTTTATTGCGACGGCTACCTTTGCTAGTATAAATATAAAATAGACACAGTGTCCTATTTCGACTCGATCGGACTCAAAGATATACACGGATTTGATGATGAGGCCTTAATCGCTAGTTTGTTTACTTTATGCCTCTATCTGACTTAGACTGACGCAACACGCTCTTTCTATTTTTGATTCTTTTCATTTTTCCTCTCTCAGGTCACGCTAAGTGAGGCCTGGTCAAAATATCGTTAGAAAAACATTGTTTTAATATCAAAAGTCAGGAACATTGAGGAGAAATAAAAACATCTATTTTTGCTGGTGGTTTTAAAGTATTTGGATAGGTTTATCAGGTATTCTCTTTAAGTCAATCTTTGCATTTACTCGGCTTTTTTCGTTGTTTTTTGTTTAAATCCTGTTTGTTAATATTTTACACCTATATTTAATAGCTTTTTTTACCGCTGGTATGTTAATATATTTTCCATCTCTTTCTCTTTCTCAATCTCTTGCTTGCCTTCATTGTTTTTATATTTTACTTTTTTTTACTCCCTTGCTTTTTATTTACTTTCCTCTTTCTTTTTTATTTTCGTTACGTCTCTCTCATTTTCAATCTATTTTTTTCCTGTTATTCACAGCTTTCTCGTTTTTACTACCTTTTTTCGACTTTCTCCCTAATAAGGGTTAGAGTTAGAGTTGTTGTTATTATTATTATTATTATTATTATTATTATTATTATTATTATTAGTAGTAGTAGTAGTAGTAGTAGTAGTAGTAGTAGTACTTGTTATTGTTTATGTTTGTACCATTTGCCCGAGTGTCTGAAATGCATTTGTTTTCATAGCTCATATTATTATTATTATTAGTAGTAGTAGTAGCAGTAGTAGGAGTAGTAGTAGTAGTAGTAGTAGTAGAATAAGTAGCAGTAGTGGTAGTAGTAGTAGTAGTACTTGTTATTATTGTTTGCGGAAAATCCTCTCACTACTTTTATTTTGTTTACTATATTAATAGTTAGGTAAGCCTCTAGAGGGCAATAATAATAATAATAATAATAATAATAACAACAACAACAACAACAACAACAACAACAGCAGCAGCAGCAGCAGCAGCAGCAGCAGCAGCAGTAGTAGTAGTAGTAATAATAATAATAATAATAATAATAATAATAATTATAATAATAATACGCATTCAAGACGTGTTAGTTAGTATAATCTACAATATCTATTTTTAGTTGTTTTCTTCTTTTTTTACACCTTCTTCTTTTCAGCTTCTGTTAATACTATTTTTCCATCTCCTTTCTATCCCTTTTCTCCATTTTATATTGCCGTTTGTATTCCTTTTTTTAGCATAACTATTCTAATATTGGTTAATATAGTAAGAATATTTCGGTCGTTCATATCAATCTTTTCTAACTTGGGGATCTCGTTTGAAATTTAAAACTGCAATCTTTATTTCATTCACAATGTAGATTGTTTTCATTCAGGCAGCCATGCAAGGATGGAACTGTTAATTCACCTGTTTCTTAGTTATTATCATCTATATTTTGGATTCCGTACACGTAATCATGTTAGACATCTTTTTCTTTCGTGTGAATCAGATGATTCTAGTGTTGGCGTTAGTTCCTCCAATGATTTTCTAGAAATAGATCGGGTACTTACGGGAAGGACCACGAGAAGGTTGCAACATCCCTAAGTGGAAGTGGATACGAACTTGGAAAACCTAGGTCTTCAGTCCGTGTCGTTATCCACTAAACCACCGTCACCAAGTGATACATAAAGTTCGACTATTAGTTTCTCAAGTTCGAAAAAGATTTGTCTTACAAAGGTCAAAGGTTAAACTGTCGTAATTGCCGTGAATATAACAACCAAATTGAGAATATCGTCCGAATAACCTAAAACATAAACATAATTAATCCTCATCTAAATAAATATCCAGTACTCTTCTAGCTGACGCACCATGTTTCCGTGACTTCGCGTCGTCAATGTTCGGGCAAGTCTCGAATCGCTTGAGAGTCGACGAAACTATTAACCAAGCAACCGATAACTTTTGAAAGAAATTAATCGCGTTCAATAAAAAATGATACATTTCTATAATCTCTGTCAGCTCTTTGAATCTCCCGAAGGACTAATTGAGTTGTTTGAAAAAAATGTAAAAAAAAAAAACATTAAAAAAAACAAGTAAAAAGACAAAACATTTGCTTAATAAATCAAACAAAATCATATTTTTAAACTTTCCGGTGCACAACCAAAAAAAACAAACAATTTATTTAAAAATAGTTGGTTAACAATGGTAACTCTGACAAAAAACAAAACAAAAATAAACATCTTATTAATAAGAGCTGTTTAGCTATAGTTTGTTCGTTCTATATTTTATATATATATATATATATATATATATATATATATATATATATATATATATATATATATATTTGTTTGGTTTTCTTCGTCGTCATTTATCGGCTGCCAGTCTTCAATTTAGCGTTTGGCGGTTTTTCCCTCGTGTTCGTCCCGTCAACGTTCAGGCGCTTCCGTAACCTGCCCGAACGTTGACGACGCGAACTCACGGAAACATCATGCGTCAGCTATAAGAGTACCGGAAACCCTAAAAGTGATGACCAATCTTATTGCTGGTTCATTTCTTCTCATTGTCTTCTCCATTATTTACTATTATTATTTTTTTTATATTTCTCTAATTATATTCATTTCATTACACATTGGGCTAATTGTTTTATCTCATTATTTTTTCAACTATTTTGATACTACCGTTTTCATCAATTCTGAATTTCTCTCTTTTGTTTCTCTTTTTTTTTTTCGTTATTACATTTTTTTTCTTTTCATATAATTATTTATTTCCCTTTTTCCTCTTTCAATTTCTCTCTTTCTGTGTGTTACTCTATCGCCATTTTTCTCTCTCCTTTCCTTCTGTTTGCTATCTAATATAAGATCATGCTTTCTTATTATTTTCTTACTTTGTTTATCTCCCTTTCCTTGTGTCATTTTCTTTCCTTCTGTAATTTCGCTCTTTTAAACATCTTCGGATATTCTTTTTCTTACTTTTTTACCGTTTTTTCTACCGATCTTTCCTTTATTTTGGTAATTCTCTTTATTTTTCATTCTTTTATTCTTTCGTTCCTTATATATATTTTATCATTTATTTTTCATGCATATTTTATGTTATTCTTTTTTCTTTTACATAATTTTTCCATCGTATTTCCATTTTTATGTATTTTGTTTTTCAATAATCCTTTATTATTTTTCGCTTTCTATCTTTTCACTATATTTTTCCATCTATCCTTTTTTTCTTGAACATAGTTCACCCCAGACAAGGCAGGCCCCCACTGTAGACGTAAGGGTATACTGAGCAAAAAGGTGAGAGTTTTTTTTTTGGGGGGGGGGGGTCAACCTAAATTGAGAGCTGCGCAGCGAGATTTCTGTTTACATTAGTTTTTAATTTCTGCATGTCAGTACTGGCAGGAAAACAGGGAGCAGGGAGGGAGTTTCAGAGTCAAACAGCACGAGGAAAGAAACTTTTGGAGTAGAAATCACTTCGGCATTAGGGGACCGCCACGGTGAGTAGATGGGTTGGTCGAGGGAATTTGCTTCGTAGGGGCACCAGAGCAGCAAGTTAATTTAAGTACAATCCATTGAAGTACTTGTAAAACAGGCACAAGGAAGGAACATTGCGGCGATGGGACAGGGACTAGAGCTTGGTGGATGGTGAGGGACCTATAAAGTTGGCGACTCTTTTCTGGACCTTGTCTAAGAGGGAGAGACTAGTAGATGATGCTCCAGCCAAGATGTTGCAACAATACTCCATGCATGGACGGATGGTGACTTTGTAGAGATATAGGATAATGTGACCTTACCTATTTCTTTTTCTTAATTTACTCCCTTATTGCATGTGTGTTCTTTTAAATTTCATACTGTGTTATTTCTTTTTTCTCTCTTCGATGTGTTTCCTCTTTGTTTTCTAGTATATTTACTTATCGATGTTCTCTCTTCTTTTTCTTAATAGGTTCGTTCTACTAATTTTATGTTATTTGTTTTTTTTTCCTATATTTACTTTTTTTCCTATATTTACTTTTTTTCCTATATTTACTTTTTTTCCTTCGGAAATTTAGTTCTTCCTCTCTTCATTTGTATTCATACTTATTTCTGTATTCCTTTCTGTCTTTTTTATTTCTTCCTTGCTTTTTACTATTCCATCTTTCTCTATTACACCCCTGCTGCGAGATTGTGTTTATTGAAAGTGCGATAGCGGCGGTCTCGGAACACCCAGAATGTTTAGGGGTCTAGTCTCATGTGAACCCATCAGGTACCCTGGTGGGCTGAACCACGTGTGAAAGCTATCAGGAACAAGTGAGCAAAGACCTTTCTTGTCTGAGGCCAATGATCAGAGACACATCTCACTCCGGTTAAACTCTTCAGGAGGCGTGACGTCTCCTTCGCTTTGTGAAATTAAAAATCTTTATTTCTGCTGAGTAAGAATAAACCACAGATAAAAGAAATACCCAAATTATTGCTCAGAACTCCAATAGTATGTCTGATCCCTCTGATATTCCATAACATCGGAGCATTCTTTACTAGTTAGGTAACTTTGTCATGCATTTATCGTAATCTGTATCATTGTCGTTATACACATTGCACAGTTCACAGCATACAACCTAACAAATACTGACATGTCTGTATCTAATTCGATGGGGGAATAATTGCATTGCGTTATAAAAAATATCTGAGATTTAATAACTTACTAAAATACGACTAAATATGAACATACGATTAATTATGCTATTTACAAATGGCGTATCATTTTTATGTAAAGTTAACTTAAAAACTATTTACCAATTTTTAATAATATTTTCAGAGACACCAATTAAGAGTTTAGTCCACTGTACAATTTTTAATGTCTACTTTTGTTTAAATATTTGATTCGAATTATCAATTAATTATTTTCACTGAATGAGTTTATTTTTAAAATCATTTTAATTCCTCGAAAATATCCAAAATAAAAGGTTTGACTATTATTATAAATAACGGAACAATTAACTATTTTTCTTTTTGATACGCATGGTTCGTGTTGATGTTTTTTCATGGAACATTTGTAAACATTTAACAGATATCAGACACAATTTTAAAAAAAGGAGAATGCTATTCGACGGTGAGGTCATAGTAAATGAAGACAATCGGAACATATTTAGTTTATAATTTCTTTTTGCGATTACCATGAACACCTGCATATCGCCGTTTACCATACACTGTCAAAGCTTTGGTCTGGGTAAAGTCCGGTCTATTTGGGGTCTTGGTGAAGTGTATACCACCAATTTTTTTTTTTATCGTTTCTTGATCTTCCCTGGGATCTCCATCGTAAATCACGTTTTATTGCGACGCTGTTATCATTTGCGTTGTACATGTCAGTATCTGCACGGACCATATTACCGCATTTTCTCGGAGATTTGCGTAACGGTGTAGAATATCGACATTTAAAAAAAAATCGAATCAGACTTCAAGTTCAAAGCAATATCTTTATCCTCACGACTGATAAGTCTTTATCTAATTTCCTTAATCTGTTGTGTCCAGTGCAAAATGTCATATTGTTATGCTTCAGCCTTGTATCATACATGAATTTCATAAACATACTTTGAATCTATCCCAAACACAACCACACTTTTTTAAGGTTCAGAAAGAAATTAGAATTTAAGCAGCTTTTTTGTACAGGT
>OY744521.1:15501800-15639300 GCA_963556195.1 Sepiola atlantica | reverse complement strand
TACTACGAAGGACTTCTACCCCCTATTAAATATAGTCTTTCTTAATAATCGGTTAATAAATTCAGTAGTTAAACCCTGTACATACAAATAATTTGTAGCCGCATATATATATATATATATATATATATATATATATATATATATATATATATATATATATATGCGTGTGTGTGTGTGTGTGTGTATATATATACAGGCTGAGTCAAGTGCAAGCAAATTTATATTGTTCAAAATTATTCTAGAAATCATATATTAGTGAAACATACTTTTATATATGTTATAGATATATGCATGGCGTTTGTAAAATTAAAGTTATTTTATCTTATACACTTTATTGTTTATATCATGTCACTTGATTTGGAAACTAGTCTGGAGCTAATAAAATTGTATTATAAGAATAATGTAAGTGCAGCTACATCAGTGAGCGCATACGAAAAAATAAAAGTCATGCTAAAAAGCTAATTCCTTTATCTACTCTGACAGGATTTATGAAACAATTCGAGAGCACAAAAACACTCTGTGATATACCATCAAACGGCAGGCCGTCAGTGGAGGAAAATCATTTGAGTGTTGTTGTTGAGGAAGTCACAAGCTTACAGACTATTTATCATCTTGGACATGCATGTTGAAAAGTAGTAGCTGAACTCACAGGAATTCCTACACGAACTGTTACACTGATTCTCCAGCAACAAAGTGTTCAGCCTTACCGTATAAGCCTAGTCCAATATATCGATGATACAGACAAACCACAACAACTTACTTTCACAAATTTGGTTATGGAAAATCAGTTAGTGTAAAACGATGTGCAGTCGTCAGACAAGGTGTATTTATCGCTTAACAGTGTGGTTAACCGGCACAACTGTGTAATGTGCAGCTTCGAAAATCCAAAAGCGGTTATATCTAAATGTCTACATCTAGAAAAGTAATGTGTGTGAATGGCATTTAGTTCTGAATTTTGATTGCAAGCATTCTTCCTTGACTCGACAATTTATCGAGTGAATTATGGGGCCCTGCTTTGCGATCATCTCATCCCTCAGTTAAAGAGAAAGTGTAAAATGAGGACTGTTGTCTTTCAACACGACGGAGCTCCTCCCCATTATTCGTTGTTGGCTCGAGATTTTCTGGCTTCAAAATTTCAAGAAAATCGTGTGATTGCTCCAACATACGAAACACTGTGGCCACCAAGGTCACCTGATCTGAGCCCACCGGAGATCTACCTTTTCTGCATGCTAGAGACCAACGTATTTGATCATTACGGCATAACATTATTAATGGGCTCAACGATCGCATAATTACAGTGGTAAATAAAGTGTTCTGTTATGAACGTGCCAGCGCTGCACATTTCACCCAATTATTCAATTGGGTGAAATGTGCAGCGCTGGTTTCTTGAAGATTAAAACAGTACAATTGAACATTTGTTATAATGTTACAAACCCCATGAACTCTGCTTACTTTTGATTATATATAGATTCATTTAATATGCTTTACTATCCATTAGATGAGAACATTATGATTGCAGTGCATTTTGACTCACTCACTCGCTCGCTCTCTCTCTCTCTCTCTCTCTCTCTCTCTATATATATATATATATATATATATATATATATATATATATATATATATAGACTCAAAGAGAGAAGAGGAGATAGAGCGAGAGAGACAGATAGATATAGATTCATATATATATATATATATATATATATATATATATATATATATATATATATATATATATATATATGTATACACACACCTATATATATATATGTATATATGTACTCTTAAGGGTAATATATTATTATCATTCATGTTATTATTTATTTATGTATACATTAGTGAAATTTAAGCGGAATTATTTCTACACTTCATTATTGGGGGAATGGTCGGTTGATCAGTACCATTGGAGAGCCATGAATATTATAACTGTCCTGTTTTTAAATCTCCGAAACAGTTACACGATAAACAGCTGATAATCCCCGTTTTAATATTTCACGCTGAAGTTTAGGTCCCTGTTTTTGTTTCATTCTTAGATACTGGAATCCCTTTTTTATTCATGAAATTTCACACGAAGGCTAAGTCTGCGATATTTTGGGTTTAGTTAGTTTCTCTGGGAATTTCAACTGCATTCTCCTTCTTTTTTTTCTTTTTTTAAAATGACTCAAAGCTTATTTAGACTATATATATATATATATATATATATATATATATATATATATATATATATATATATATATATATATAAAGTCACTAACATTGTATTTGTATGGTATTCAAATGCATAATATAAAGCTGTGATTCATGAAGGTACGTTAACAGTTTATTATGTATACATTTACAAATGTCTATTCGAAAAGAAAGTGACAGTTTTTGTGTCTCTAGCCTTGCTGTCCTGATTCGCTTCAAATCAAATGTTAATACTTTAATTTTTACTTTATTACATATAAGGTCTCAATTACTATATACGATACTTACTTTTTCTGAAGTGATAGTGTATACTTTATAGTGAAGTAACAGTTACATAATCTTCAACTGCATATATTCTTGACCAGCTTGCTTGAGTCTTGTTTACAGATAAAAACCAAGACGACTGAACACCATGCTGGAAGTAGAAGAGACAAACTATTTGTTGTAAAGTTGTCCAACAGTAAATAATAAATAAAGGAAGTCAAGTCGAGGGTTGGTTTAACAAGTGTATTAACAAAGTAAGAAACTGACTAGCACTTGGCTAGACAGTTACAAGACTGTGCTTTTTCTTCTGTGTCTCTGGTGACTCTGGTTACTCGCACTATTCATAGTGACAACCGGTGCAGTTTCTCCGGTTTAAGAACGGCCGGTGTAACACTATTATTTGGGAGATTTAAATTTACATTTATATATATATATATATATATATATATATATAAATGTAAATTTAACGCCACATTGTGTATTGTCGGCAGTTGAAACCAGTATTCCAGACATTTAATTTCCCTGATGATCTGCCAAGCAAGTAGCTGCTTGGTAGTGAAACACGTGTAGGAAAAAACATTTAATTTGAATAAATAATATTTGTAAGAAAACATATCTTTAATGGTGATCATTGGTGTCCTGAAAGGAATGCTTTGGTAAGCCTTCATAAAATCACACATATATATATATATATATATATATATATATATATATATATATATATATATATATATATATATATATATATATATATAGTCCAAATACTATTCTGGCATTTATTTGATATTATACCGTTTAATGATGTAATATGTTCATGTAATGCATGTTGTTATTGTAAAATAATAACCGTTAATTTTAAATGTTCGACACACATTTAATAAACTTTTGGAATGTGTGCATTTTTCGGTGTCTAAAGCTTATTTGCAAGTGCTAAAATTAAACTTGATAGCTTGCAAAAAAGAACTGCATAATAAAGAAAATTAGTAAAGGAAAGTCTCTCGTTCAACTCTCATCAAACAATCAAGTAAGTATGAACTAGTCTTCAGCCGAATCTAGAACTCTAACAAAATAGAGAGGTGTCACATATCTGAATAGAAACCATTAGCAATCCATATGGCAGTAGTTAATTCATTTTTCGGGCCGCTGGAGTTTTTAAGATTTCAAGAGAAACAAGTTGCAAAGTATTAAGACAATTATCTGATGTGAAGAATCGAATAAAGAAAACGCATATTAACTATGAACCATGAAATAAATCTCATTCAGTGGGCTACTAAACAGATGAACACATATTTCAGGAAAGTCTTGTTCACAGACGAGCTCAGCTTCCCTTAATGTGCATGATGGATGTGTGTTTGTAGTAGTCTGTAAGAATCATTCAAGATAATGTGGTAAACGGTAACAAGGTGCTGGCGGGTTCATGATATAGGCTGGTATTGTTGACAGTGAATTTATGGGTCTTTTTAAAGTCGAGGACGGCGTGCAAAATTAACTCTACAAGTTACTGTGGTTTCCTAAAGCAAAATCTCTTCGAATAGTATAAATAAGCAATCTTTAGTCAAATGTATATCCGCGATTGTTATGCAAGACAACGCACTTAGTCGCGCTTAAAAGTTCACCAAAACATGGTTACACGAGAAAAAAATGAACCGGATTCATATATGGACTGGTCACTCAAAAGTTGTGACTTAAATTCAATTGACAACTAGTGACGTACACTTAAGTGAGATATTTATTTCAATGGTAGACAGTTTAACAGCAAGTATGAACTCTTGCAACTAGTATAAACTATTGCAAGAAACACATTAGTGTCTGCAATAGCTAATTAAACATAAGCTGTCGGTAACAGATTATTAAAAGTTATTGAAACTAAAGGAGAATCAGTGTCATAAATAATGCAACGATTTCCTTTTTATTTTTGTTAATTTGCTTTTCGTTTTTTATGTTCAACGTCATTTTTGTTATATTTGTGTTGTATACTACGTTTATGTCTGTTATTTATATTATTTTCAAATTTATATATTCGTTTAAAATAAACAAAAATTAAAACGTATTACACAAACTCTGTACTTGTAAATGAAATATTGACGGTAAAATCTGTTTCTTTTACCAATCACAAAATTATTTTTAATTACAACCATAGCAGTATTGTATAACTTTGTATACATCTTAGATAGAATAGATATAAACACTTATCGTAAATTAAAAAATGTCCAAATGACTGACGTTTTATGCACTTCACACACACACACACACACACACACACACACATATATATATATATATATATATATATATATATATATATATATATATATAGTAAGCTACACAGCGGCGTTCATATTTTCGTCCCGCAGGAAATTATCAGGCTAAATTAGCGTCATCAGGTTGTTCCAGTATATAATTTCACGACGGCCACTTCCCGTGATTATGTTAGAAGTAATAGACAGAGCAGATTATTACAAAGAAGTGTAGGTAATGCAAGTTAATATCGATGTAAAAAAGAGAGAAAGAAAACAGACAAGTAACAATACAATAAAAGAAATCATTTTAAATGGATGAATGGAATTGTGCGTATTTTTTTAATTGTATTTTACTGAGATGCCCATGAAAGAAAAGGATACATAAATGACTTAGTAAATAAATAAAAGTTCACAACTATTTTTGATGGTTATATTGTGTGTGTTTTTAAAAATTGCAGGTTCAGCTTTACTTCCGAAAATTGTTCCATACTCTGCGCCGATTCTTGGGCGTCGATTTTGACCAAGTCAACTTTTTGTCGTTTAACTCCAAGCCAGATGTTTTCAGTAAAGTTCGTCAATGTCTTCTGGCCGAATCTGGACACAATGAAGAAAAGATATCCATGTTAAACTATATGTGTTAGATTCAAGATTCAGACATGAGTAAACGTGTTTCCTAAAAGGATGTGTGTGTTTTTTATAGGGTTCGATTCATTTTGTTTAATGTATTATTTTTGCTTGGAAAAGGTAAGAGAATTTGTGGAATGTGCTTATATCAGAATTATAGTGAGTGGCGTAGAGCTATCAACAAAGAAACACGATTGATTTTCAGATTGTATGCACCACTCAGGGCAACATCGGATGTCAGGTGTACTGCAAAACTCATACACAACGATTAGCACACATATCTAGACCAGTAAAGAACAATGATACAATCCAAGAAAATATAAACATAAATTCTAACGAAATGTTCGATTGTGAATTGAAAGTATTGCCTATTGAGAAATCCGCTGTCCAAGTCCAGGTCTACTCAGGACGTCTAAAGGCTTTGGGTCATCGCACGCATGTCGTTCCGAATATTGTGAATGCATAAAGCAGAGAGTTTATAGACGAAACCGATCAAATAATTTACTGGTACATTATATTAACAGTTTCTTTGGCACTAACCGACACGAAATATCTAAATATAAATAAATGAATAAGCATTTATATATTCGTAAAATCAATAAATCTGGACAAATCGTAATATATATATATACATATATATATGTGTGTGTGTGTGTGTGTGTGTGTATATTCCATGATAAATGCCAGTATACTGAAATCATATGCCCTTAATAGGGTTAAGATGAATATTCATATACACTAAATGTACAAAAGCAAGGAAAATCCAAACGTTTACACTTTTATTGTAATTAAGGGTATGACTACATATCAACCAAACCATTTCGTTATCACATCACTACAGTATAAATATCTATGCATGAGTGGATGAAGTGTGTGAGGTTCGCTGAAGAAAAATTTCGACAAGTAAAATACATAGAACTGTTGTGCTCGCATACCCTTAATGACAATAAAAGTGTAACGATTTGGGAATTTCCTTGTTTTTGTACATTTAGTGTATATGAATTTTCATCTTAACCCTATTAAGGGCATATGATTTCAGTATACTGGCATTTATCATGGAATGTCACTACTTTTGTAAAGGCTATGCCTCAATACAATGGCCATTTTTCAGGGTTTTTTTTAATTTTCTGAAAAACTAAGGTATATGGTGAACTGAAATTTAAATGCCATTAACTAGACCATATAACCTCTATCACCGCCAAAAATCAGCTGAATCCTTTAAATAGTTGATGAGATACAGGGTGGCACATACATACGTACACACGGATAACACAAAATCATGCCTGACCTTTCTGGATCTCTGGGTTGCCTAGACTAATGATGCTGAAATTATACACACTTATCGAACCTATCAAAAAAAATGTGTGCAAAGTTTTAACTAATTTGGTTCATCGGATGTTGAGTTATGATTTATCAAAGAAATGGGATTTCTAACATAGGCCGTTTTTGAAGTCTATTAAGGGATAGAGCGCTATCGCGCCTCCCTTAATACAGGCTTGTGACAAGATAATGTAAACACCTTGTGAATCTCGCATCAATTTAAAAACGCATATAAAAATTGAATACAATACCAAAATGTTCGTTTCAATTTCTTTTTATTCATGTAGTTCTGTATTAATTTGTTTTTTTGTTTTTTAATTTCACATAGTGCATACTTGTAAGTGAAATTTAAATGATAGATCTATAAAATGTTCACAAGATGGTCGCCGTATCGAAGTTAATAACAGCCTATGAAAATGAAGTGAACACATCCTTTTCTTTACAAAATTCTGAAAGAAAGCCGGAGCTGTCTGAAAAAGATCGTTAAGCTGTTGTAAGAATTTTGAATAAAGAGCACAAAACCACGGCACCCAAAATTACAGCGGGGCTTAACAATCATCTGGATAATCCCACTTACCAAACAAAAAACTATTCGCTGAGAGCTTCACAAAAAGGGGTCTTTACTCTTATTGAAATACATGTATTTAAAATGTCAATGTATTTTCATTATTTTGTCTAACCCCTGTATTTCGACACCGCCAATACTACACTGCGGAGACGTCGTACCAGAGACGTTCATCAATTAACAAAGAAATAAGTCTGTTTATTCTTGTTTTCTGATGAAAAAAAATGACTATATACTGGTAACCCCCGAGGAAGGAATTTTATTCCGAAATCGATAGGATTAATGTAAAAAAAAAAATCTTGTATTGCTAATATGGCTTATATTTCAATTTTATTAACTAACCCTGCAGTACTTTGAAATTTGAACAACGAACCCCCAATTTATATATATATATATATATATATATATATATATATATATATATATTTATATATATATATCTGGTTGAACAGGAGTGTCAACTTCTGTTTATTCTTTTCTGATCCAATCCGTCTATTCGTCGAACGATAGATCTTGTATTATTAACCAAGGAGTGTAGAAAATCTCCATATTTGACGCAAACGTTTTCGACCATCATTGGTCGTCATCAGGCGGATGATTGATCAATGCAAAGTAAAATTGGCGAATTTATTTAAGAAGAAGTGTCCATGTGATTAAAAACATTCAACAGCATTTTAACACGTCTTCGCACCCCTCATAACGAGCATTGTTGATGTTGGGCCTTTTTAATTGAATGAACAATGCTTCCATTATGGGGAGGCGAATACCGCAAAACGACACAGCCAGAATTGATGTACTACCGGTTAAGATATTTCTAAAATTATCTTTAGAGATGTTATGTGCTGTAAGGTGTTTGTAAATGGAGCTTCAAGGGGGGGGGGGGCAGGTGGCAAGTTAATCGACGTGAAATACTGGTTCTAGTCATGCCAATGCACGTGTTGTTGGCAGAGACACATTCTCCGATAGGATATTTAAACACGTATATGGCATTACGGTTTTTAGTAAGCCATTGTCAGTAGGATTATTTTTTATCAGTAAATTGCTATATATATATATATATATATATATATATATATATATATATATATATATATATATATATATATATATATATATATATATACATATATATATACATATATTTATATATATATATATATATATATATATATATATATTGGTTTGTTAATTTTATTTCTATTCATTTAAAAACACTTTTTTGTTATCTTCTTGATGACTTGGAATGCTCTTTTAAATCACAAAGTTCTTGGACTACTTCAGGCTCCATATTATCCTCGTGTTCAAAGGTAGGTAAATCTTAGAAGAACACATCAGATAAATTGTGTTGATGACGTTGTCATATATTCTGTTCAAATACGACAACCAAATGTCCAGCACATTCAATAACACATTTATGAGCAGAGTTGACACTAATATAACTTTTAAAAAGTGATGCCTATCTGTTTTCACTTTGCTTATAAAACCTTAAATCATTTGTGAACAGATGATAATGTCAGATTTTCTGCCTTGGAGTTGCAAATTAAATCTATTTGTAAAGTTTTAAATGTCACTAAAATAGCTAAAAATAGTCATATTAGTAATAATAAACAAAACAAAATTATAGAAAAAACGTACTAACGAATATTTATTTTCATTGTTATTCTTATTGTTATATTAAATATTAGGTATTGGCACTTCCAAAATGTTCAGTGACAGAAATATTAAATAAACTATATTTCGAAATCTCAATTCTGACTGTGTACAACATAAATTATTCTGTGAACCACTTGTTGTCCACACGGACCACGTTGAAAACTCAGTCAAAATCTGAGGATTTTTTATGTTTCTTTTTTAATTTTCTTGCTCGCTTGTCACCATGCACCCCGTTTTCTAGAAGAGTTGTTTGTTTGGTGGAGGAATGGCGGATAACGAAAGTCAAGGGCAAATGGGGAATGGAATGATGCAAGTAAATAAACGAGAAAAAGCGGAGAAAACATTGAAAGAAAGTGGAATATAAGTGGAGAAGAGAGAGAATGAAACGAGAGCAATTGTATATATATATGTCATCACAATGTATTCTGACTTTGTAAAATACTTTAACATTCTAATATTTGTTGAAACATGTTTATCAATCGATTCTAAGTTTCCAAATGATAATTCAAAGAATATATATATACACACACACAAACACACACACACACACACACATATATATATATATATATATATATATATATATATATATATATATATATATATATATATATATATATATATATAGGGTGACCCGAAAGTTGGTTTACAGTTATTTTTATAAATATTTAACCTATTTAAAGTTTTTCGAATAACCTAGTTAAAAAAACTTCAAATATTAAATGATAACTGTAAACCTACTTTTGGGCCACACTATATATATATATATATATATATATATATATATATATATGAAAAATGGTAGCAAAAAGTGTTGGAATGGAGCAGATTGTACAATCGAGTTCGTACACAATTAGAAAGAAATAAAAATATTAACAAATTGCATTATTAAATAGTCGTTTTATTTCCAACGTCACCTAATTAGATCGTCTTATGTTAATTCCAGCATATTTTCATTTGCTTAGCAGCGACAGCAGATGTTAAATTTAATTAATTAATTAATTAGGAAAACGAAAACCTGTGAAAGACATTCGATGCATAAAGTTTGTAATGTAATTATGTCAGCAGACGTTCATTTTGATACAATTACTGTTATTGGATCGGAGTTAAATGAGTGGTTTCCATTGATGAACCGAGAACATATTATTCTGTTGCCTTTTTTTGATTCAATGTTCGGTATACCACACAATGCTAATGCTCGAAATAATACGGTTTATCTGTCACGTTTATTTTGTATGTACATTTTGAGTATCTGTAAATTGCTAATTGGACTCAGGTTGTTTGCACCAAGAAAAGGTAAGTTTTCAAAACAACTTAAATAGAACATATGGAAAGACAAATTCTAAAATTAGTCTTTTTCTACTCGTTAGATCGCAGTTTCTCTCTTCTCTCTCTCTCTCTCTCTTTTAATATTTCTTTCTGTAACTCTTCAACTTAGGAGTAAATAGTATTACTACTTGTGTTTATATTTCTTTTTGCACTATTCTAGTATGTTTATTCTATCCAGATTTTATTTTATTTTAAATGTTAATATATATATATATCTAGAGAGAGAGAGAACAAGGAGAGAGAGAGGGGGGGGGGTAGGTGAAAGAGAGACGGGAGCGAAAGTCATAGATACCGTGGGGAACAAACAACATATATTGAGATAGTGTTAAAGTGTAGATAGCAACTTAGTAAGGAATATGCCGATTGATGAATTAATTGCAAATTGCGGCTAGTTAGATTAGTTAGATCATTTATTTGTCATTTAATATTTGAAATAAAAAGAACTGAAGAAATATTGTTAATTAATTAATAGAATCATTTGAAGGTCGGCAGCTAATAATAAATTAATAAAATGTATTTTTTCGAAACCAACATGCACGCATCAGGAAGTTTCATCGAATGCCCTTCTGGCTTGGTGAGCCGAGAGCAGGCTCAAGATGTTTCCACAAATAATGGCGATGGAGAGGCGCTCGCAAAGCCAAGTCAATTCACGATTGCCCCTAGTGTGGCGCGTCATTAAAAGACAACGGCTGTGGAGGAATTCGCGCGAGTCGAGGACTTTCACTATACTTGTCTCCACGGAAATCTGTTGAAACACAAATCTGTCGATAAGACCAGCATATTTTGATCGCTTGCGACTCTCTACAATTCAAATCGAGTTTTCTCAAGCAGAACTGAATCCGCAGATAGAGGAATATTTTGACATGTATTTTGAATGATAAAAACACACATAAAAATGTCTTATTTTGTTACCTCTCAGTTTTTAGATGCGTTCGAGTATGTTCATCTTCATAACGAACATAATTCATACTGTATGATTTAGATGCTGGTCGGAACGGCGTATCACGTAAATAAAAAGCGAATGATACTATATCCGTCTGTCGGTCAATATTGAGTTTCAAATAGCATTTTCATTTGGGCCAACGTATCGCTATAATAAGCCACGCCAGTCCGTTAGCAGGTCTGCTACGTTTAACTTTGAGATCGCATTATTATCGCTAAATGAACAGATTAAAAAAACGCATCTTGATGACATTTTGTTATCTACAATATATACACTTGCCAAGTCGGCCTGCTATAACCTTAACCACTAACCCTAACCCGTACCTTAAACATAACCCTAACACCTAACCCTTACTCTAAACCTAACTCTAACCCTAACCCTAACCCTAACACCTAACACCTAACCTTAACTCTAACCCTAACCCTAACCCTAACCCTAACCCTAAACCTAAACATAACCCTAACCCTAACCCTAACCCTAACACTTTACCCTAACCCTAACCCTACCCTTAAACCTAACCATAACACCTAACCCTAACCATAAGCCAAAACCCTAACCCTAACCCTAACCTTAACACCTAAGCCTTACCTTAACCATAACCCTACCTGTAACCATAACACCTAACCCTTACCTAAGCGCTAACCCTAACCCTAACCTTAAACCTAAACCATAATCTTAACCCTAACCCTAACCCTAACTCTAACTCCAAACACTATATATAAGTAAAAATAGATGGTCCACTGTTTATGCGGTTTGGGAAAGTCGATGATATTCTTTATAAAATGCTACTATTTTACTACCAAAACGTAATTAAGATGCGCTCTTCATATTTTATACTATGGTATATGTGTCGATCGGTCTGTCACTGTTACGGGTAGTCAATTACACATTGTTACAATGTTGATTTGACTTCGTTCTCGTCTGATGATGCGTATGTTGTTGACAACGATAGTTACACACATAGTATACATTTACGGTGCTTGTGAACTGTAGGTCCGAAAAAACATTTTTTATATCTGATTTGAGGAGAGTCAAATAAAGGTGGGAGAACTCTAGTTTCAAGTTTCAACCACGGTGTATCTTAAAATGGATTTAACTATTGTAATTATTCTAAAATAAAGTTTTAAAAATGTATACGTTAAATGAACTATTTTAAACAAATTGCCGAATTTTACCCAGTGTAAAACTGTCATTTATTTCAAAAACTTTAATTCCCGTGTTTCATGTTTTGTTCCCTTCCATTTACGTATTTTTTAGCATTTCTCCTTTCTCTGTGATAATTTATTTTAATTAATCATTTTATTTTTCAAAATCATTTAATTTTTCATTGGTGCCGAATGCATTGTGACAGTGTTATTCCTAAATTATCCTTTTACGTATACATTTTTATAAACTTTATTTTAGAATAATTACAATACTAAAGCCCATTTTAAGGTACATCCTCGTTGAAACTTGAAACTAGAGTTATTTCCCCTTTATTTGACTCTCTTCAAATTAAATATAACATTTTTTTTCGGACCTACAGTCCACAAGCACAACATTTACTTCTTCGGTCCGCCATCTTGAATTCCCAGCGCCCGTGATGTTGACCTGAAAAGTATGACTTTAAAGAAACAATGACATATCTTATTACGGATCACAATATTTAATATTTTCCCCGGAAAATAAAAGCAGTCACAGTGGTTTAGAAAAGAATTCTCACAGAACATTAAGGATTATACAAAAATAGTTGAATCAACATAAAAATCAAATGCATAGACAGTAAAGAGAGATATTTTTGCAAAGTTAACTAAATTACAAAGTAAAGTATATTTTAGCATGTTGTGCTATTACAATGTATAAGAACATACTTCGGGAAATAAACGGTGTACCTAAAATAAATACAGCGAACACGATTATAAATGCAGTTATTTAATTGCTCAGTAAGATGTATTTGTTTGTTTAAATAATAGTAATTTTTAAATCAATTATGTGTTTAAATTAAACAATGTTATTCAATCAATTTGTGCTTTAAAACATAATTTCTAATAAAATTAAAAACAACAAAAACGTTTTAATAACAAAATCAAAGTAAATATATAATTTTGAGCGACTCGTACGATAAATCTCATAGAATGTGTTGTTTACATGTTATTAATCAAATGACGCGCCCCTGTTTTGTGTCCATCTCTCTTTTTGTTCTCCTTCTCTTTTCCCTCTAACTTTTTCTCTCTCTCTCTTAATATATATATATATATATATATATATATATATATATATATATATATATATATATATACAGGGTGTCTCAAAAAAATGTACTCACTCGTAGAATGACGAGAAAACTTTTATTTATGAACATAAGGTTAAATGAAATAGCATCGAATACATGAGACAGATGTAATTGAAGAATCATGTTCGCAAATGTTCAAACTGATGATAATTATTGTTCAAACAAAGCTGATAACGCGCACCAAGGTAAATAAAGGTTTCTCGTCATTCTAAGAGTGAGTACATTTTATTGAGACACCCTGTATATATATATATATATGCCTCTCTCTCTTTTTCTCTATCTTTTTTTTCACCGTTTCTCTCTCTCTCTCTCTCTCTCTCTCTCTCTCTCTCTCTCTCTTTCTTGGAATAGCACTTTCTGTGCGTTTTGAATAGAACGTTATACTTAATAATCAGAGGGCGGGTTACCAAATGTAGGAGTGGACGCCGTCTGTTCCATCATATTAAATTAAAGTCTAATTTGATTGCGTAACTCAATTAAATATATATATAAACAATGTATTCAATTACTCTTTTCATAATTTTTATAAAGATTATTATTATTGAGGAAAATATTATAAACACATCTGGAAATCTTAAAAAAAAACAATCATGAGTGTATATTAGCGAATATTAACGTATTAATACTTTAAAACAAATTAACTATGTCAATTTGAAAGACGCGTGATATTTTAGGAAGTTTTGGAATGGGTATATATAGTAGGTGATAAATAGATTAAAAAAAGAGAGCGATCAAAATAAATTATATAGTTTCGGCTTCAGACAGATAGACAAATAATCTCCATTTATTAATTTATATGGAAATTATCATTTCTTTATTGTGGAAGGCCACCCCTACAAAATTGCGACTCTCCTTTGATACTCGCCTGCAATGGAATCTCGTGAAGCGCAGTAGACAAGTCCTTGACAGACAGATTCTGCCACATAAACCACACACACATGGCGAATCTAAAGTGTATCGTGAACTGACCGCCTCCGCAAAGCACGTTTCAAAATCGAGTACTCTATTCGCTTTGACTGACATTTTTCTAGTTATGTAATCTTTTCAATGATGAATCTGCCGTTCCTACACGCGTCCGGTGGTCTCACGTAAAATTATGCGGTTAAATTGCAAAGAACATTCGTCTTTTTAGTCATACCATTTCACATCTTCAAATGGAAACGCGTGTATTATGTCCTTATTATGTATACCTCAAATAATTTGTTCATAACCAAAACAGGATCTTTCTTAGGCTGTAAAAATCTTATACATATCAAATTGCTTATGTCGGAGTTCAGACTTGACTTTAATTTGTTTATTATTAATAAAAATGTTGATTCGTCTGGTTTGCGTGCATATGTGGACGGTTTTTTTATCTATAGATATACATTGGCTATCATTGAATGTTCTGTTTAGTTAAAATAGTATTTATTTGAAAGTTGGTGATGTTTCTCTAATAGTCGGTTTATGGTTTACTGTAACAATATAACGATATTATCAATTGTGATACAATGAATGCCGCGAGGATTGGAAGTGACTCATCGACAGAAACAAAAGAAAATGTGGGAGTGGTCACTTTCCATTGTTCAGGACAGGTGACTCAGAAAAGAATACCGGGCACGGCATTTAGGAGTAATAACGTTTTACTACAGTTTGATGCCAGTAAGGTAAGTTAGTTTTACGACAGTTTGACGACAGTAAGGTTTATGGCAAAAAGTTAAAGTGTTTGGGTTTCCGAGAGAAGCCAAGCAGTTAGGGAGCGAACCTCCACAGAGAGCGGATAGGACCGGAAAACGATGAGATGAGCTGACGACTTTAGAAACAGCAATGGGGGTCTCGACAGTCCACGACGGTGTCACACACACTCATAGTTCCAACTAAATTATACATAACGTATATGTGTTTTTGTTCTTTCTCGAGAATTGAGTTTCTTTTATTTAACATTTGGACCAGTGCTGTGCCCTCGACGATTCGTCAGTGGATTAACGACTCGGCTATTGGTGAAAACACGAAGGCCACGGACATACAACGTTGGGTTTGACGGTCGTCGGGTGGGGCAGCATGGTTCTACACAATATTAATAAAATTATGAGACCAGTTCGCGTGTGTGTGTTTTTCAATCGGCAACCTAACATTAATGCGTCTATGTAGCGTGGCTCCTCGCTTGGCTAGGGTGTTAGCAAACATCGCATCTTTGGGGATATACCAAAAACAACGCTGGCAAGTAATATAGATGGTTATAAAATGAAGAGGAAAACAGATAAAACATTTATATTATAAAAATCGAAGAATGATTAAGAATAAAAGGGTCGCCATTTAACAAGTGCTAAATCAACAGACAGAGTGCTGCCAATAAAATAATAAAACCTGGCTAACAAACAAAACATATTTACATTCATGTGAATATATTTTTTAATAATTCTTCGTTTAAAAAGGTAATGTTCTCGTGTTTCGTAGAGAACGTTTCAGTATCTAAGAAAACAGAAGTGTTAGCAGTGTGCATGCCCATATGTTTAGTTTTTTTTATTTCCTTGTTTCTGTTTTCGTTAGCATAGGGACGGGGCCTTCTTCCAAATGCCAGACTATCAACTGCTATTAAGATGCCCCAACCGAGTGCTCTTTTTAGGAGTTTGGCCGTTCCCTTAAGTGCAATTATTTGGATTTCTTTTGCAATTGGTTTTCCGGGAATACTTTTCAGATACTTTTTGAAATTTTTTCTTCGTTAGGCCTTTAACTCATATTATAACTGGGATCATGTTGATGTTTTTTTAGGTTCCAGTTTCTCTTCATATCATACATTAGGCCTTGGTATTTTGTCACCTTCTCCCTCTCTGCTCTGTTTAAGCCACTGTCATTTGGAACACTCACCTCAATCAGTGTTGCCTCTTTTGTTGCCTTATTTAATATGACTATGTACGGTTTTACTGTTGCATTTTCCAGATAGGTAGATGTAGGAACAACATAATCATAATGTACTAACGGGACGCTGTAGAAATCCCACAGTGTTTTCTACATCAATCTGTATAATTTACTGTTAATAATATTATCCAGTGGCTAGAAATATGCACATATTTTACTCACCAAAATTTTGCGTGACGGGACGGAAGTATATATATTTATATTACTCGGTTGCCGGGGCAAAAGCTATCTCTTCAGCAGTCACCATCGATCGCGACTCCACTCCCCTCTCCCTACTCCCCCCCCGTTGTCAGGGGCAAACGTAAATACTAAATCTTCTTAAATAGGAGTGTCAGATCGTGACAAACAAAATAAATAACACACACGCTATTGTATTAATACATAAATAATAATAATAATAATAATAATAATAATAATAATAATAATAATAATAATAATAATAGGCTGGACCAAAGAAGAACTCAGACACCTTGACCAGAGGACTAGCAAAATAATGACTATGCACAATGCATTGCACCCAAAAGACGATGCGGACAGACTCCACATGAAAAGAAATGAAGGAGGCAGAGGACTGGTAAGTATAGAAGATTGTGTGGAAGACACCAACAAAGAGCTTGAGAAATATGTAGCCCAGCACACGGAAAGACTGATCACCACAGCAAGAGAACCAGCACAACAAACAACTCCAGAAGCACTGAATCCAGAAAAAAAAGACAAGAAAGGAAAAGTGAGAAGAAAAACAACTACATGGACGCTTTATAAGACTCACAAGCGATTAAGCCAATGAAAACTGCTGGGCATGGCTAAGAAAAGGACACTTGAACAGAGAAACGGAATCTCTGCTGACGGCCGCACAGAACAATGCGATTAGGACAAACTTTATTAAAGCAAAGATAGATAAAACCCAGGAAAACAGTAAATGCCTATTGTGTGGACAAAAAGACGAAACGATAAATTATATAATAAGTGAATGCAGCAAGCTAGCCCAAAAGGAATACAAGAACAGACATGACAGCGAGGGGAAAGAAGTACACCGGGAAATGTGCAAACAACTGAATTTCGAATATGCCAAAAAACGGTACAAACACAAACCAGAAACTGTACTAGAAAACGAAAACCACAAAATCCTATGGGATATGAATGTACAAACAGACAAACCCATAACCGCAAAGAGACCGGATATGATAATAATCAACAAGAAAGAAAAATCCTGCAAAATCGTAGACTTTGCCGTTCCAGCGGACCACAGAGTGAATATCAAAGAGACGGAAAAAAGAAGCAAATATACTGAACTTGCCAGAGAACTGAAAGGAATATGGAACACGAAGAAAGTCAGTATAACACCAATAATCATAGGAGCACTAGGAACAGTCCCCAAAAACATGGAGAAAAGACTAGGAGAAATAGGAATCAAGGGGATAACTGAGACCATACAAAGGACAGTAATGATCAAAACAGCTACAATCCTGAGAAATGTCCTCGAATGCGGAAACCAACCCACATAAGCAACGAATGGAGAACAAACACATGGAAGCACAAGAAAACCGAACCGGGAAAAATACAACCGCACGAGAGAGGCGCAAGCATAGGCTGACACCACGAAAATTATGGACAGAGGGTCGAGGAGGGAAAGCAAAAACCAGACCTCCACTGGAAAAGCGCGGACAGCTCTGGGACCTTGGGGAGGCTTGTTGCCACTCGGGCCCCAGAGGGGACCAATGACCCTTATCAGCGAGAAATCGGTGGTAGGTGGCTGTTGCGATACCGCAAGGTCATCAGCGGTGATGAACGAAAAGAGGTGGAGCATACTGGGAGTCTGAGGAGACTTGTTGTCACTCAAACTCAAGGGAATACCACAGGTTGTTGGCAGTGGGCGATCACTGACGATGCCCAGTGTGATAACTCCTAGTGAGTAAACAATAATAACAAGAAGAAGAAGAAGAAGTAGAAGAAGAAGAAATGTTAAATATTAAAACAAAACTGTTTAGTTTACTAAATAAATAATGACTCGCTCTCCTCTCACAACGTCGTCTCCTCCTCCTTTCCACAATGTCCTCCTCCTTCCACGCTGAAGCGACAGTAGCGAGCGGCGTCAGTCAATGGTTCAATTAAGTTAATTTTGATCTCCTTAACCTCTTCAGTTAGTTCAGTGTTAACGCCACCACTTTTCAGCGAGATGTTACGTTTACGATTCCAATTCTCTCCGTCCGATTTATTTGTTGGTTATTCATTGAATTTCTTTAGGAGCGTGACACACGTACGTACACCTTAGCGTATTAATATATAGACTAGCCAAAATAGCCTCCCTACGGTCGTCTATTTTTGCTAGGCTGCCGCGTCGGAAATGAACGCTCACCAGTAAACCGATGGAGACTCAGTCATATTTCTTGGGTGGGTAGACATCGATTTTCTTTGTTTCTAACCAAGAATATTTTTAGTTTAAAAACAAATAAAACATTTTTAAAACATTTTTTTACCCACTCCCTCCAAAAGTTTTTTTCACCCTCCCCCATGAACACTGATATTTTCAGTTTAAGAAAAAGTTCGCCCCCCCCCCAAATATATTTATTGCCCTACTCCGTAATAGTAATATTTGCAGTTAGAAAAAGTGAAAAAGAAAGAAAAAATGTCTACCCCCCCTAATTTTTTTTTGTATTCTTCCCCATGAATAGTAATACTTTCAGTTAGAAAAAAAAATTAAAAAAAAAAAATTTGAACCCCCCCACCCCCCAAAAAATATATTTTTGTTAACCTTCCCCATGAATAGTAATATTTTCAGTTAGAAAAAAAAAAAAAAAATTTAACCCCCCCACCAAAAATTTTTTTTTACCTTTCCCCATGAATAGTAATGTTTTCAGTTAAAAAAAAAAGAAAAAAAAATTTGTTTATCCCCCCCCCCCAATTTTTTTTTGTTACCCTTCCCCATGAATAGTAATATTTTCAGTTAGAAATAAGGTTATTTAATGTTATCTAATGTAAATTTAATTAATAATAGTTTCCTAATTCTACAGGTATACAAATATTATGAACGCTGACTTGAAAAGCTTAATTAATTAAATGTTAATTACTCGAGCCCCCTCCCCTCTCTCTTCTGTTTACAAAAATTCACCAGGACGGACAGACAGACATCCTGACATCGTGACAGAGAAAGTGCTCGTTATATTATAAGTGGATAGTATACTTATCGTTTCCCACAGTCCTCTCCGGTAGGTGTTCCCAGGACTTATGTCAATAATAGGCAATGCGACATTGTGTGTGTATTAGTTTGACTTTGAGGAACCATTAATAATGCGGCCATTGTCCGTGTGTGTGTATATGCCTGTGCGAGTTAAGGATTCATGGTGCAGTAGATAAGCATTAATTTCGCTCCCTCCCCCCCCGGCCGAAGAGCATGAGGTGAGCATAATGGCGTGCAGTGTTCTTCCGGCATCGATTTGTCCTGGAATTTTTTCTTCATTTATTTATTTTTTTTTTGGCGTTTCAAACGAGCGGGAATCATGTTTATTGGTCAGAAAGGTTGAATTCATGATTTTTATTGGAAATCTTACTTTCTTTATTTTGTGGGTGGCGAAAAGGTTTTTACAGAAAAAGAAGAATATTAGCTCATACAATCCGGTAACTTTTTACGTTCGTTTACATCGCACCCCTACATATACACATTCATTTTTTTGTTGTTGTTCACTATTTAGCGAATATGGATTGGCATTTGAAAAATCCAATAGCGTAATATGAAAACTAATTTGGAAATCTTATTTAAAAAGCTAATAATTATATGACGAAATGAAATCCATCAGAATGCATTTCGTTCCTTTCGTTAAACAAGACAGCTATTTTGATATTTTGTTGGTAAACAACGATTACTTAATTAGTTTTCGAAATTCGGCAGGAATTTACCAGCATGTAAACTCTATAATTTCAAGTCAAATTTCCCTTTAAAATTTTTATCAAATCATTATGTATGAAGTTATAAACAGTTTTAAAGTAATGTATACCCCATCATTGTATCAAGCAATACTTAAACAACAATACCTCAACAGAATTAATCATTGTTTAATGATAATTCGGTTCAATTAATTATTTAATTATAAAACTACACCGTAATAATTCATTTTTACTTTCAAAATAAAATAATTCAATGTATTTAGTTGCCGCTGCAGATAAAAAATAATTTGTTTTTCTATTTAACATCATATTTAAATGATATTCGTTTTTTTTTGTTTAACAACTATTGGTAAAAATAGTAAAGATAGCGGTGTAAGTTGTCTGTCTAGTGTTTTATTGCTTTATACACGTGTTTTTATTGCTTTGTATACGTGTTTTTACTGCTTTATATACGTGTTTTATTGTTTTATATACGTGTTTGCATTTCTTTATACACGTGCTTTTATTGCTTTATACATGTGTTATTATTGCTTTATATACGTGTTTTTATTGCTTTATACACGTGTTTTAATTGTTTTATATACCTGTTTTTTATTGCTTTATATACGTGTTTTTATTGCTTTATATACGTGTTTTTATTGCTTTATACACGTGTTTTTATTGCTTTATACACGTGTTTTATTGCTTCATATACGTGTTTTAATTGGGTTATATACCTGTTTTTATTGCTTTATATACGTGTTTTTATTGCTTTATATACGTGTTTTTTATTGCTTTATACACGTGTTTTTATTGCTTTGTATACGTATTTGTATTGCTTTATATACGTGTTTTTATTGCTTTATATACGTGTTTTTATTGCTTTAGTCAGAGCGTGAGCGTTGCTCGGTTCGAACAATGTCTTGTAGATACTTTCAGAGAGTTTTATCGAATTTCTTTTAATGTCAATAGGTACAAGGGTCGTTAGATGGTTCTGTCTAATTTAGAATTAATTTACCATTTCAACTAAAAGGTTGATCAAGTAGTCATTTATTAAATTAATGATTAAAAGTATTTTTATTGCGTCTCGGCTTACACTGCGGTTATCGGCTGGAGACAAGGTGTGTAGACAAGATGTTGTGACAAGGGGCGTTGATTAGAATCGGTACGTCAAGCGTCCGGTTTCATTTGGTTAATCGGCGAATAAGCAATAAATTATAGAATAAAAAGGCATTTAGCGTCGGGGCGTTATAAGGACAAAGATAAAAATAAGTCTATCATCTACATAAACAAAAATGATAGTTGACATTTATCAGGGAGGGCGTACTGTAGTTCTTTTTTTTTTATCTCGAATTACTTTATATACCCACTAGAAAAATATGCATCCTCTAAGATGTTGATAGTTCATTGGATTAATAAAATCATATTTGTGGGATAATATGAATTCTCGGGACTCAGTTGCTTATATAAATCGGAAAAGAATACTTGCCAATCTATCTGTATACTACTAAGTCTTTTGATCTTATCGTCTTCTAATCTTTTTATCTTGTGCGTTTGTCTCCATCACATTGACGACGTCACAATTTGATGACGTCACTAAAGATAACGTAACCCATTAAAACTGAGACAATCGGGAGGATAACCGGAACGTGGGATGACGTCAGAAAATGACGTCGTCAAACATCAAATAGGAGAGAGAGTGATGAGAGAGAACATCCTTTATTTAGACGAACCGTGACGTAAAAGCTCACGGGTTATCTACTCAACAAGCAGCTAAACCCTCTGGTGGGGTCTATTATTATTCTACAACGTTGAGGAACGTGAATGTTTGTTTTTACTTACATTTTTCAGAAGATTGTTGACAAAAATAGAATGATGATTACAAGAAGGAGATAAATTGGAGTGAGAAAGAAAAAGAGGGAAGAGAAAGAAAAAAGAGAGAGTGAAACCAAGGAGAAAGAAAAATAAGAATATAGATAGGAAGAGATACGGATGAAATTTCATGACATCACAATGTATTATTTGTGAAATTCTTTACTTTCATACAAATTTGATGTGTCAAAATTGTGTGTGTTTTTCTACTGATTCTGTTCCAGTTGCTTCACACATTGATAGTGTTGTACTTGTCTAATATTTTATATTTCTTTCGTATTTATCTATATATCTATTTACAATGTTCAATGCACTCAACTGACCCAACGGTTCACGTTATATGGTTCAAATGAAAACAAACCTCACCTTGGCATTCGTAAAAGAAGGCCGGTGCACTGAATAGTTACGTTATGCCATTAGGTAGCAAGACATATCTGTCGAACAGTCAGACTGTCAGTAATGAATGAGCCTCTTTTTTTAAAAAACGCATTAGAGAAACTTTAAAAATGCATTTTAAAAAAGAAAAGAAAGGAACACGATTGAACTTTATTCAATATAAATAAAATAAAAAAATAAAACAAGAATTCAAAATAAATAGTTGTGTAAGTTCTCTATCTAGTTTTTATTGTTTTATATACGTGTTTTTATTGTTTTATACACGTGTTGTTATTGCTTTATAGACGTGTTTTTATTGCTTTATATACGTGTGTTTATTGCTTTATACACGTGCTGTTATTGCTTTATACATGTGTTATTATTGCTTTATATACGTGTTTTTATTGCTTTATACACGTGTGTTAATTGTTTTATATACCTGTTTTTATTGCTTTATATACGTGTTTTATTGCTTCATATACGTGTTTTTATTGCTTTATACACGTGTTTTTATTGCTTTATATATGTGTTTTTATTGCTTTATACACGTGTTGTTATTGCTTTATAGACGTGTTTTTATTGCTTTATATACGTGTTTTATTGCTTTATACACGTGTTGTTATTGCTTTATATACGTGTTTTATTGTTTTATGTACGTGTTTTTATTGCTTTATACACGTGTTATTGCTGTGTTAAAGTAAATACACGTGACGTTGTTTTATCGACTTTTATTTCCCCCACGAAAACAGGACAGAGTTAGACAGTACTTCCGTTTTTAATGCTTAGAAAAGCAAGTTCCCAATTGCCGGAGTCTAAAATAATTTATTATTTATTATTACTGACCGGGAACAATAAAGACGAAGTGTATTATCAGAACATATATTTTACTTTTAATTACTTTATTATAAACAAATACAAATATAATTAACATTTTTAACAAATCAGGCCGAATGCCATCAAATGTGTGCGATTGGGAATGTTGTTTATCATTCTCTGTCTATCCTACTATTTGCTAGAATCATTAGTCATCATGATACCACGTTAACTCTAGGGGTCAAACTCTTAAATGTGTTCAAAATTTATTTGTTTATTTATGAATATATATTTTTTATATTAATGTTTTAATCATTGCTATTTTCTAAAAAAAAACGTAATTAAATTCACAAACATATTAAGAAGTAACGATGAATAATTTTTAAAATAAAACCGATAAATAGAGAAATAACGAATTGTGTAAATGTTATAAAAGTGAAAAACTATTTGGAAATAAATATATAATTATTTTATTGATTATTTCGCTGTCTTGTTCTGGCCGTAAAATAAACTATTTTAAGGTGTTACAAATGTAACTTAAAGTTAATTGTTTTATATATTTTCTCGCACCAAACATATTTGAACTTCTTTAGAATTTTCTTACATACAGATAACATTTTTGTCACAAAAACAAACTTTGAACATTCTTTTTTACATAAAAAGAGTGAAGTTTTAACGAAATTTCTAGTAGGTTATATTGTATTGCTACGAAATTGTTTGAGAGAAATGACGTCGAAAAGTTGAATTGTATATACGTTCAAAATTAAATTAGAATTTTTCATAAAACAAACACATGTTATGTTATACAGATTGGTTATTGTGTAAAGATATTGCACAATTTAGGAGAAATCAGCAAGTATTTGTTTTTAATTTAATTTTTTTGTTTATCAATACAGGAATTGTATCCATCTTGAATTTTATTCTAAACTATTTTTTATAGTTTTACTTTCAAAATCTCTATAAGATTTCCAATTTGAAAATGACAAGAACGAAATCATGAACAAAATATATTTCTTGAATACCAAACAAGTACTAGTTCATCAATAGTGAACTAATTAAAGAGAAATTACCACCATCATGTGTCTACATGTAGTGTGTAACCGTTCCTTTGAAAGCGTCTTGGATATCTTCTTAGTATCGACCATTCTGACGTCAGCACAACAAAACAAGACTCAATGAAATGGGCTTCTCTTTACGACGGCCTTGGCCTGGTCCACCTAAACTTAAAAAGTCGATTTCATTTGCTTGAAAAATACTTACTTTAAATATTGTGGGAGAGGGTTAGTACCTACTTAAAATGAAAGGGTAGGGAACATAGCCCTGCCGCATATCGGTGCTAATTGCTGTGCTTTGAGGGTGCTTACTTTGTGCTATTTCTTCTATTTACTCACTCGTATCATCTTATTTTTCAAACCCCACTTTTCCGACCCGACCTTGGGTCACATCTTACTTGTGGGAGTAGGATAAAAACTTGCCTTGTGCCTAACTCCTGGAGAGGAGTAAATAAATAAACACTCGTACCATCTTCTTGGCCTTTTGGCTAAGATCAAAGTGTAGTATCTGTCCGATAGATACTGCACCCCATAGACTGGTATTGTCTTAGCCTTCGGGGCTTGAATTACGCCGGTCTATGGGTCTGTCCTGTGCAGTTCTATGAGGTCAACCCTCCCAGGCTTCGCCTCCCCTCTTTGGGGAGGAGTAAGTTTATTTCTTACTGCCTGAGGCGCCCCTCCCAGGGAATGCCGACGGGGCTGTCCAGGCAATTTTTAATGGCCAGAGTGCTCACCTTCTCGGCCACTGGCTTTTCAAACCCCACTTTCCCGAGCCGACCTTGGGTCAAATCTTATTTTGTAGGAGTATGATAAAAAGTGGCCTAACCTCTGGAGAGGAGTAAATCAATGCTCACTCGTACCATTTTTCTCCTGTGAACCACATATTACATCTGTGTTTGTATGAAATAAAAATTGCAACTTACTAGTAAAGTGAATTCCTATGAATCAACATGGTATAAATTTGTTGACCAGTTTGACTCTGTTGTTGGCATTCTCGCAGGGGGAACCCCGCCATGGTTGCCAGCATCCCTAAGTGAAAGTGTAAGTTAAGAGCTTATATTCAATTACGAGTATAAAAAGGGTGTTATAATTAGCATTGAATAATATTAACATGATTGTTGCGTCCTTTTTCTAAAACTAAACTAAACATTAGTTTATGTTTCTGATTTTTTTTAGATGAAAATTGACACTTTGAATTATTTATATCATTCGGACTACCATATTCATCTTGTGTTATTCTCACAACGATTCGATCTATGCAACCTCCGACCTTCTGCAGAGGAATCTTTATGTCGAACTCAGTAACCTGTACGGAATTTTGAACGGGATCATTTATTTAAGATGAAACTGAAAAAGGTATGCTAGCCGAAAAGTTGTGAGAATAACATCTAAGTATAGAACAGTAATCACAATGATATAAATAATAGGACTTACACAGTAGTTTCCTTTTGTTTTGACAAAACGATTTTGTTATATGGGCCATCCGCGAATATATATTTATTGACTATACTGCAAGCACATGGATATGATGAACTCTATTCGTAAACATGTGTTAAAAATAAATTTAAAATCGATAATATATACCAAGTATTTACGTAAATGGGTAGAGGTAACTATATGATCCCAAACTCTGATAAACTAGCTTGGTTAGTTGGTTGTTGATTGAATGTATTCCCTGGTGAAAGGAAAGGGCAAATGAAGTAATGGAAGGAGGGGAATAGGAGAATTGATAGTAGTAGTAGTAGTAGCAGTAGTATCATAAAGCATAAGAGAAGGAGAGTATTAAAATGTCATACATAATGTAAATAAATGACGAAAATGAATAAAAAAGAAAAAAATATAGAAAAGTGTGTTTGCCGTAAAAATGTAGATAGGAAGAGAAGTGATAGTATGAATAAATAGGGATAGTAGTAGTGGTGGTTAAAGATGCGCTAGAAACGTATAGTAGGTTGATTGCGTGAATAAATAAACGCAGCACACCAAAAGTAAATAGCTGGAAAGAGTAGCAGAAAGATATATTTGATGATGCAGTAAAGTAAAGTCGTGTGAATCACCACCGAACGACTTTGTTGGCCGGATGGATTCTAGGTTAGCATTTGAGTAGGAAGAGCCACGTAAATGGTTGCACACATCACTAAGTGCACGTGTTATTATGGAGCCGACTGGGTTGGAAGTTGGCACAACCATGTAGTTAGTCCATGTCGTTATCCACTTGACCACCATCACCTCCATTTTCATGGTGAAGAGAGCGACCAATATACAAAATGGTGGGAAGAAGCGAATAGATGAAGTTGTGGTGCTAGTTATAGTAGTAGTAATAGTAGTAGTAGTAGTTGTAGTGCTAGTTGTAGTAGTAGTAGTAGTTGTGGTGCTAGTTGTAGTAGTAGCAGTAGTAGTAGGGTGGTGTTAGTGGTGGTAGTAGTAGTAGTAGTAGTAGTAGTAGTAGTAGTAGTAGTAGTATTGGTGCTAGTTGTAGCAGTAGTAGTAGGGGGTGTTAGTGGTAGTAGTAGTAGTAGTAGTAGTAGTAGTTGTCGTGCTAGTTGTAGTAGTAGTAGTAGTTGTGATGCTAGTTGTAGTAGTAGTTGTCATAGTAGATGTGGTGCTAGTTGTAGTAGTAGTAGTAGTGGTGGTGCTAGTTGTAGTAGTAGTAGTAGTAGTAGTAGTAGTAGCGGGGGTGCTAGTTGTAGTAGTAGTAGTTGTAGTGGGTGTGCTAGTTGTAATAGTAGTAGGTGTGGTGCTAGTTGTAGTAGTAGTAGTGGTGGTGCTAGTTGTAGTAGTAGTAGTGGTGGTGCTAGTTGTAGTAGTAGTAGTTGTGTTGCTAGTTTTGTTGTAGTAATAGTAGTTGTGTGACTAGTTGTAGTAGTAGTAGGTGTGGTTCTATTGTAGTAGTAGTAGTGAGGTGCTAGTTGTTGTAGTAGTAGTAGTACTGAGGTGCTAGTTGTAGTCATAGTAGTATTAGTTTGGGTGCTAGTAGTAGTAGTGGTGGTGCTTGTAGTAGTAGTAGTTATGGTTCTAGTGGGTGTAGTAGAAGTAGTTGTAGTAGTAGTAGTTGTAGTAGTATTTGTTGTTCTAGTTGTAGTAGTAGTAGATGTAAGATTATTAGAGTCGGTGAATGACATAAATAGATAGATAACAAAAAGCGGAGCTAAAGAATCGAAAAAGAATTAAATGGGAAAGACAATGTATATATTAAATAGTAAATGGTACGTCCGCTAGTACATATCTGATGATTTTAATTGGCAGGGCAACGTTAACACGTGCACAATAAAATCGGGGTCATGGGGTAAGCATATGCACTAAGATGTCACCAGTCTTCTCTATACTAAGAAATGAACGTGACAACACATGATACAGGGAGAGAGTGAGCTAATTTGTTGGGAAGCTTTGAGGCGGACAGCATGCGTAAAAAAATGGCGTAAGAGTAAAACAATTAACAATATGGTGTTTGATTTAATTGTGCTATTATACTTTGTTGGTTTGCATTCGATAACAAATGTATTTTATTTAATGGGGACATGGGTGAAATTATACCTCCCCTTTGAAGAATATGTATATGCAACATATAAAAGGAATAATAAAACATGAATGCCAATGAAATTTGCCTAATGATCTATTGTCCCGCAAAATAATAAAAAAAGGCAAAATACTGTTATAAAGATTGGGTCAAGTAAAAATTAACCATTGAGTATCCGTTAAAGAGAGCACCTTCATGTTCGCACAGGAATTAGGTAAGGATGATATTAAGTATGGGTGGGTATAGTAAGACAGATAACTGTTACATAACGAAGCCAATTTTTTTTAAATGAAAAGTTTTATTGACACCTTGAGCGGAAGAGGTGACCTCAGAATGGTAGTCGACGAAGTCACGTGATATCAGGACGCAGATTGTTTCTCTATTGTCTGGCAGTACTTAGACCAGGAAAGACATGTCCATGGAGACACAACTAATAGGAGCAGGTGGAGCGCGCATAAGGTAAGTACGCGAAGAGGGGCCAGCTATCTGTCTATCTATCTGTCTGTCTTTCTCTCGCGCGCAAGTATAAAGTCTCTCTTTTTTTCTTGGATTCTCCTTCTCTTCGTAATAAACATCTATTAAAACAAAACATCGGCGTCCAAGTTATTGTATCCAGAGACAAACAAAACTCCGGATCCGGTGCATTCCCGACGATGAACCGAGTGTATACTGGTTTGTACACGTATTGTTAAGTGAACACTAAATACTGCCAACCTGCTCTTAAGAACCGTTTCATTCTGCGATGGAACGGGATATCAGGAGACTCTTAATCTAGATGTAATCTTGATGGAAATAACTCAGAGATCGAGGGATCCTAGACGAAGAAATAACAATGGATGACCATTGCGCAGGGAAGCTTTTCAAGAAAAAAAACAAGTACGGTTGCAAAATGTCCGAGAGAGAGGCAGATATACGGAGAGAGAGAGAAGGAGACAGAGAGAGAGAGAGAGAGAGAGAGAAGGGGAGAAAGTTAAAGAGACACTCAGAGTATGATATAGAGAGATTAAGATAAATAGATAGAGAGAAAGAGGGCTAGAGGGGAAGGAAGTTATGCAAGGGAGGGGAGAGAATTAAATTATGTTTACGTTTATTGTTTAGTCTATGATTAAGGGGCTAATCTTTCGCTCCCTGAACAAGGAATGCTGTTATTTCTTGAAATGTTCCGACAGATGTTCCAACCATCTGTAGCTGTTTCACATTCCAGTCTTCTAATTTTCTTGGGATTCTTTAAGAGTAAATGAATCTCTTCGCAATTTGTTATCTTTAGACTTCATCCTTTTCACCTTATTTTCGAGTATTTTTATTTACTCTTACCCATTTCCATAGTTGTGTATTCTTCCTTTCGCTTTAGACTTAATTTTCCGGATTTTCTTATTTCTCTTTCAAACGTGTGTCTCTTGCGTAAATTGTGGTTGTGTTATCCAAGAGATTAAAACTGAAATTTAAAAGAAAAATGATTTTTTTTTCAGAGAATTAAAACCTATGGATCTAACTGAATGAAACATTAATACCCATAATTAATGGAGCAATAAAAAAAAATTGGTTGGTTGTTGGGTTTTACGGCATCTCAATCGTCGTTGGATAATTTTATTTCTGAAATCGTACTTGATGTTTTGTGTAAGATTCATTTGTATAATATTTCGGAAGGGCGCGATATATCAATGTATGAAGATAGGGGAGTGTAAGGTTACTCCTTGGTGTGATACGATTAATTGTTCTTGAATCCCTACGGTGCGTTCTCTTCGATCCCCATGGTGCATTCTCCTTAATCTCTACGGTGCGTGCTCCCTGACCACCACAGTGCGGTGTCGTCGATCTCCATGAGGCATTCTGCTTAATCTCTATGGCGCGTTCTCCTCGATCCCCACAGTGCGTTCGCTTCGATCACCGGTTTCGTCCACTTCGTGGACGGTGTTTACTGGTCGTGTTTCGGTGCTGATGGGAGTCTTCGTGTGCATCTACTCTTTTCTTAATCTCCACTTTTACGACCGTTACTTAATAATGTAATAAAGTATTAACATATACAATCGGGCTTTTAAAATTGGAAGAGAGGATTTGTTCTTCAGAGCATACATGTTCCACCAACTTAACCAACATGGGGAGCATTCAGCTAACAAAAAGCATAAGCATGCTCTCTGGTAGTTCGGACGAACGAACCCCGATTCTCTTTACAAACTTGCCAAATCCGCTTCTTGTGCAAGTGACGTCACGGCCAGGACACGTAGCTCTTTTCTAATTTTAAATAGAAAATGTCACTCTACTTAATGTTGAACCCTACGTGGAAATTTACCATACTAATCGTATCCTACAATACTAGCCTCTTATATTACTACATTATTTACCATTGCTTACAGTTCCATTCAGAGCTGGAGTCGTGGTAAGTGTATCCTTGATTTAAATCCTTGATGTATTTTTTCTCGTTTCGAGCATTCTTGGGCAATGCGTTTACCGCTACCTAATTCCATCACCCTCAAATCTATTTCTTTCTATCTTTTTATTTCAACCATTCTATTCAACTACATCTAGTCGTGTTGCTCCAAATTGGCAGAACTGGGGAGTATGGAATCACTGTTTAGTTACTATCACTCGAAGTGGGAAATATGCTAGCACCTCACGAATAAGTCTAGAAATTGTCGTGCACGAGGTCTTTGATTACACAATACTACATATAAAACAAATTGATACACAACACAATCATATGTACGGCTATCGCATAACATGAACTAATGGCGGTTGATATGGCGTAAAACCTATCTGATAACTAAACCTTTTTGGTACTTTCACAGATTAAGACTCACGCTAACTTTGAGCCCGTCGTAAGGGTTAGAGTTAGGGTAAGGGTCAATGTTAAATTTAGGGGCAGGGCTAGTGTTAGCGTAAAGGTCAGGGTTAGGTTTTAGTGTTAGGGTAAGGGTTAGGGTCAAAGTTAGCGTGGGCCCTGATCTGTTAATTACCGCTTTTTTTCTACATCGCAAGGAATGTCCATGAAGAGAGTTCTCTTAATTTTTTATATATATATAAAACACGTTACGACGGAATTTCTTCCCCGCAAGCTACACCATAGTCGTCATCAAAGGAATGTAAATAATTACTTGTCCAAAATCGTTCTAAGTATCAAATTTTGTTAATTGTCTTTATAATTTACATTTTCTCATACTATTCTTTATCATTCAGTTGACAATCAATCCACCACATTAACCTTTATCCTCGAATGACGTTTAGCCTATATAACGGGTGCGTCATTCGTAATTTTCATTTCATTTTGTAAATCTCTCTATTTTTTCTCTATTTTCTCAATATTTTCTCTGTTCTTTTCTAATTTTCTTCTCATTCCTTGCTTCGTAATCGAAACGGAAATGGCAATTTAATTTGCTCTGTGATCTTCTTCATGTTTCTGTTCGTTTTCGCATCTCTCTTATTCTCTGATAACCGAGATACACGCAAATACGTACTAACCGTACACTGAGATGTTTAGTAGGAAACTAAACATCCCAACGCACAGACTTCTTTCTTATTTGCGGTCAGTGGTCTTAAAAGTGTAGCAGAGAAGATACCACATTATGTTAAAACCTAGTTTCAGTCTCAGCTCACAAACCTAAAATATATCAATTAACGTTTAAACACAGTAAGAGAAATATATTATTTCGACTAAAAAACTTAGACTGCAAAGACAACATAATTATAATAGTACGAAATATAATAATGATTTGCTGTCAATCTTCAAACTAAACGACGTCTCATTTTTAAATATATAGAACATCTGTCACTCGTTGGATCAGCATTTATATGTAAATTACTAAACATATCTCTTCAACCTCTTTCCTCCATCACTCTCTTTCTACTTGGCATCTCTTCTTCCATTCTCTTCCCTTTTTCATTTCCTTTCAAATTTTCCTCTGTCTTCCGAATATTATATATCTACAAACTAATAATACCTTTATGTGACACACGTTAGAGTCTAACATTTTTTGATGAGAGGGTAGGTGTGTGTCTTCTCTATTGTCGACAAGAGTGCTCATAGAACTGTGGTTTTCAGTGATGGCCATTGATTGGACCAATGAGCTCGAATTGACAACTCATTAGGCGAATTATTCTCTTCCGAAAGATAATTCTCAATAATACATCAATATATTTATTTGAAAATTAATGACATCGTAATAATAGATGGTAGCTTTATGAAACCATTCGCTTTTTGTGACGTAATCAAGTGTGCACAATTATAAGATACAAACACATATACAAAGATACAAGATCGAAAGAGTTTCATGAATATGTAGAAAATAGATATATTTTCAAAAGATTTATTAATGAGAAATTCTATTCTAACATATAGTATACACTTTTCCCACGCTAAAAGAGAATAGAAAGGTTTGGATAAAATTGATTTAAAGCACCCCAAAATTAGCAAAGAACCCATTCCGGCCGAACACCGATTTTTTAAAGATGTGTACGCTTGATTGAATAATAAACAAAAGGTACGCACTTTTATAACTTTTCTATCACATTTTGAGTAAAGAAAACAGTTTTACTATTAAAAAACAGTTTTGTTTATAAAAAGTTGTATTAATTAAAAATGTGCGTATACCAAAACGTACTTGTAAATAAAACAATGTAATTTTGAAATACGCAAATTTGTAACTTTGCCATTAAAGTTGTAGGATTATATTCAAACCTTCTTTAAATAAAAACTGTTCTCGAATTTATTTTAAAAAGTGAAATATTAAAGAAAACATTGCAAATATGTTTTTTCCTTCTGTAAGCGACATGTATAAACACAATAAATTATATTTAAACAATTACATACCTTAATTTACAAAACATAAACAAACGAAATCGCACACATTTTGCCGAGTTTTTTCTTGTAAAACTTTATTTTAACCTAAAACTATTCTGTGTTGTTTGTGTTTTTGTATTTATTTGAAGTAAAAGAAGGTCGTAGATTCAAAACAACATTGCAGAGATCGTGTCCTTATGTATTTGTTTCGCCCAGTAGGGCAGAATTCCGCGTTGTTAGTAATTCTCTTTACTGCCTTCGTAAGTAAAAGAGAACTCTTTTTAAACTCAAACAATTTCGATTTTCATCTTAATTCAAAGTGCCCCTTTATGGGATCTGGCTTTACCCTACATTAAAACCTATCTGGTGTCAAATCGTGCCTTAGTAGATGAGGGTAATACTTGTAAATAAAAGAAAATGTGTTTTTTAATACATTTCTAAGGTTGTGTTTTATGTAGTCCTCACCCCCCCCCAACCACACACACACAAAAAAACAAAACAAAGTTCACTCTTGATTGGAACTAAAATTAAAATTTCCTTAGTCTAGAATGATTTATGCGGAACTTATTAAGGACAAGAACATATTGACAAAACTACGCAAAATCCCGCCGTTGTAGAGAAACAATAAATAAGGGCACGACCTCTGCAATGTGTGTTTTATATACCCACCTTTTCCTAAAATAATCCCGGGAGAACAAACAACGCAGAATAGTTTGAATAAAACAAAAACATTTTCAAGAGAAAAATCGGCTAAGCGTTAGCGATTTTGTTTGATTACTTTTTGTAAATAAAATTATACAGTTGTTAAATGGTGTTTCCCTTGTTCATACATTGTGCTTGCAGAAAAAAAATCTCGGTTATGACGTTTGCTTGCGGAGTCTAGGTTTGTTCTGTAGCAAGGGTTCGAACCTTGCAACTGTCTGATATGATCATTCTCTACATTGAAGAAAGCAAAAGCTAGATACACTGGCGTATGTAGGTAAAATAGTTTAATAGTATCTGCTTAAAATAATTATATATGTATATGTGTATGTATATATATATATATATATATAGAGAGAGAGAGAGAGAGAGAGAGAGAGGGAGAGAGAGAGAGGGAGAGAGAGCGAGGGAGAGAGTATTAAATGATTCATATTATATTAAAGTATGGTTAAATAGAAATTTTGTAACAAACCTTTACATGTATTTCTGGAGAAGTCGACATGAATCACAGATACTCAAGACTTATATAACTGGCCCCTGTTTATCAGAAAAGTGACACATCCGAGTAAATCTAATAACTCTTAACAAACTTTCCTATAGGAATTGAACATGAGAAATGAGAGATCACTAGAAACAAGATCAAACGCAATGGATTCATTCGGTAACAAAACAGCCAAATCTGATTTTCAAAGTTTACAATACTGTTCAAATGTTTTAGATACAATAGAAGAAAGCTTTAAAGTTAAAACAATATACATAATCTAAGTTTGTCAATAAGAAAATACTCGTTTCCATATTTGTAAGAGATGTGCGTATCTTTTTCTTTGCTTTGAAAATTAATTGGCATCTATATACATTTTATTTCCCTACTATGATATATATATATATATATATATATATATATATAAAATATATTTTATTTTATTTTATTCTTGCTCTGTTTATTACATTGAGTTTTCATACGTGTTATACGGGTCATACGTTGTCATACGTGTCATACGTTTCATGCAAATTGATTTGCAACCATATCAATTGAATTTTCCTACTTTCATATATATATATATATATATATATATATATATATTGGTTATAGCCATAAGTATGTATTATTATTCTGAGATGAATAAGTGTCGTTAGACATTCGATACTGCCACCCCAGTGTTTTCAAATACAGTGTGTGACAAACCCGGATTTCTTCTTAGAATTATTCCATTATAACATATATATATATATATATATATATATATATATATATATATATATATATATATATATATTAGCCACAAGTATGTATTATTATTCTGAGATGAATAATTGTCTTTAGAGATTCGATACTGCCACCCCAGTGTTTTCCGTCCTTCAAATACAGTGTGTGCCAAACGGATGTACTCTATCCTTGACAGACAATAACTAATGTGTCCTCTTGTTTTATTTCAGACATAACCACACCTTCATTACGACGAGCAGACAAGTAACGTTTGAAGAGAAGAAAGTATAATAAAGTGCTACTAGAAGCACGAACATCTCAGGTTACTGCAAAACCAATTTAACAGTCAGTTTCAGAAGACACCACGAATACGACGTACTATTGCTTGAAAAAATATAACTTTAAAGCATCCACAACTGTTAAAAACGTTCGTAAACAACGCTATAAAAGACCCCGAGCATTTATAAGCCTATTTACAGATACAACTAATTAATGGAAACACTTCCGCTGTCTTCAAAGAAATCCGTAAGAAAATCGAGTCGTTAGGAAGGAATCCCAAAATTGAGTGTTCATCGGAGGTTGAAACGAGCTAATTGGGAAGTTACGTTTCAACATGAATTCAAGCTCTCAATGAAAATGATCCAGATCGGAGTTCAAGCTGCGAATGGTATCTCTTTGATGGACCGTATCACCTCTGAGGAAACAATCGTAAAATTGGAACATATTTTCAGCCAATTTGTGAAAATGGAGATCATAGTTTCTGACAATTCTACTAACGTCCTTCAATCAGTTATGTTTATTACCATACAGGTTGAGGGGAATCATACACACTGGATAACCCTCGATTGACTGGGATTTTTCTGTTATGATAATAACTTTGGATATATTGAAGGCCTTTAAGAGAGCCTAGCAAAAAAGGTTTCTAAAAAAAGTTGCAAACTATGGAATATCTGACAATGTCTTCGAAACCATCGAGTCCTTTCTATGAGATAGCTTTATAAAAGTAGTTTTTGATGAGCAGAGCTCTTAAGCACACTGAATCAACGCCGGCGTGCCCCAAATATATATTTGTGGCAACCCCTGATATTCAGTACTCATCTTCCAAAGCATATGCTGAGATCATATGTTGACATATATGCAGACTACACGACTGGCTGGAGTTGAACTTTGAAGCATACTGATGATCATTATCTCGTTGTTTCTCTCCCTCTACTCGGATCTGGTGCATGGAGTATAATAAGGGAATAGTGGCTTGTTAAATTTCACAAATCTAAACCTTCGCTTTTCTCCTTTAACCAGCAACGCTCATGCCCCTGTTTTACAACAGTCGAAATGAATTGCCCCTTTTTTCGAAGAAGCCCAAGTCTGACGTCTACCTTATATCTAAAATAGCAAACTGATATCCAGCCCGTTGCTAAGGTCAACGTAAAATGTTTGGATCAGTCTACCGCTCCAGAATGTTCCTGATACCTGATGTGATCGTCTACCTGTATAAGTCAGATACGTCCAAAGATGCAATAGTGCTGCCACATTTGAGGAGAAGACCACTTTTCCCTGCATTGGCAGTGTATAACATAGAGTTCGAAATCTTGTGAGAAGTTATCCATTTTCTCCCCTGCAACCACCTTTTTACACAGAACAAATGGTGCTCGACTAAGCTCACATCTTTGGGTCCTCCTTGTAAGACATCCAGAGCAAGAACGCGGTTTGCTACCACATCGAAAAATGACTTTCTTTCCCCCTCCATGTGCCTAGCATCAGGTAGAATTTACATAGACAAGGCGTCTGTCTGTAACATATTTCCTCGGTACTGATTCCCTGTTGACTACAACTTTTTTGTCTGCAAGTCCAATGTGAACAAATACTTGTTAAAACCGACCCATAATTAATAAGTTCATACTATCGATCAATGTTTGTGCTTCTATATTTTCCTCATCTTTCAGCTGGTAGTGATTGCAGTCTCAGTAATCCTCATCCTCGCGTGTTATTGTGCTTGATAAGTGGCGGCTCAATAGCAAATAAAGAAAGTAATGACGTGCGCTTATACGTCAGTTCACAAGTCGGTAACATATGTAGTATCCATAGTAATAAGATAAGCGTCTGTCGGTTTGTCTCAATGTTAGGTTCGTAAATCAGTATCATGTATTATCAATGGATATTTGGTATATGTCTGCTTGAAGCCGAAGCTAAACTATGACTTTCATATCTGAAACCGAAAGTGTGTTAATAAATTTCAGTCCTTAATTCAAGGGTTAGTGCAGTATCTATTCTGTTCTTATGATATCATGCTCCCAGACATAACCACCACCTTTTGGGAGTAGGGTTAGCGCAGTATATGGTCTGTGATGATTATATCATCCTCGTAGGAGTCAACTCTTTCTTTTATAAGTATCTGTTCTGTTGTCATGTGATTATCCTCCCCGCCATTTCCACATCTTCTTTAACAGGACAATGTAGTATATTATGTTCATTCGTTTCATAGACTAGAACATATTTGCTAGTTTATATAATGATTGTAAAAGCATGTTTTTTTTAATACTTAACATTATTATGGATTTCTAATTACATGGTTCCATCTTAATGGGCATAAGCAAAAACATTAATTGTGCTTGTTATGGGAAAACTATTACAAACAAGAAAGAACGAAAACTAATCGTGTTCAATGCTTTTAACACCATATCAAATAGTTGTTTCCGGCGTATGTATATGGTTTGCTAGTTAAATTTAATTAACTTCCTGTCCTGTCCTAATTTATCGGAATAACTAATCAGAAACTTCATTATGCAACTATATTTACTATGGCACATGTTATTCCTACACTGCCAGATAACTTATAAATGATGTGTATAACTATATATACAAGGTGTCCCAAAAAGATGTGCCCACTCTAGGGCTCCCCAGTACTGACGTATTTTATGTCTGAGTAAATATTGATTGATATACATACAAACTTAAAAAGGTAAATTAAAATCAGGGAAAAACATTTATGTAGAAACGATTGTGTATTGTCATACAAAATACTGTAATGTTATCTCTCATTCTTGTGTTTTCACAAATGTTAGACCTATCTTAATTCATTGTCCAAAAAGCGGTGATAACGTACAACAATGGATTCAACAATATTACCAAGCATTTCCTCGAATATTTCTACTTTTCGTTCATCGATTTTCATTGGTTTTGCAGCATAAACCTAAACTTTGAGATATCTCCATAACAATGAATCCATTACCATGAGGTTTGAGGGACGCGGAAGAAATTCAACGCCACTCCCCATCCCAATCCGTTTCCACGATAGTAGTGAGAAACAGCTCCATATTTCTATAAGTAAATCTCGTTGTCCCCAAACATCTCTTAAATTCATGAACTCACATTTCCATCGGTAAGTTTAAGTAATGTACACCATTGTGAGTTTAGTAAACAAAAATCGTCCCACATCACACTGTAACACATGATATGTCTATATGATGTTCCATCGTTAAATGTCTACGGGCACAAGCCCAGTATGTGCAATTATGTGTGTTAACCAAGCAATTACACTTGAAGATATCCTCATTGCTCCATAAGATTTTCCCTGGAAAAGTAGAATTGTAGGAAAATTTGTACAGATACTGGTGAAGTAGTGAGATATGAGAAAATATAAACAATTACTGGATGAAACTCTTCTGTGTTGATCAATACTTAACAGTTATTCTCCATTTTCAACTGGGGAAGTTACTTCTTAGTTTACACGTCTTGCTTTAAGAGAGTTGTGCGACATGTCCTAATCCAAAATGTCTTCTGATGCAAGGGGCATAACTTACTCTCACAATCTCTTTGCTACATGAGAGATAAATTACGGTAAATAATTACTTTCCTTTTAATATGTTTTATGGATGAAAATAGGTTTCATCCCTACCTCCTCGTTGAGCTTTGTGCTATTTGTGTTTGTTCATGTCTTTAGCTGCATTATATACGTACGATTTGCACGATTTTCGATGCGAAGCGACCTCCTTGCTAACATCTTTAATTGAATCTTCGGTTGACCCCTTGCTTACTAGAGTGTGTTATGAGGCAGATCAAATGTATTAAACGGTATCTCTAGTGGAAAAGTATTCTCCTGGTTTCTATGAGATACAAGGGTCGCCACTGACTACACACTGACGTCTTAAATTACATTCCTACTTTGCCGTAAGTTTTAACCTTGTGTCTGCTTGTCTTTTCCATTCCGATAGTCTTTTCCTAAGATGTTGCCCCGATTTGAAGGTGTGACTTACTGCATCATTAGGGGTATTTTGGTCTGGCGTAACTCTGTAACTTCGGAAATATATCTCTAGGATTGTTGGACTAGTGCCTCGTTTTTTAGTTCTAAGAGTGTTCTCTTAAATGTATTCACAAAACGTTCGATCTGTCCGTCGGATTGAGGATAAAATGCTGGCGTACTTATGTGGTGGATATTATTATACTTTCAGAAATTTGAAAATCACCGGTAGGCGGGCTAAAGGCCAATATAGATTTACTTAGAAAGTACTGCTACAGAGAGATTGCATACAGTGGAAGCTCTCTGTGGTTTATCTTCATTATAGAGTTTCTTGGGTGTGTGGCGTGAAATCTGCCATGCTATCAACTGGCTAGCTACTGGGACGAGGGTTCTCCAGTGTGTATGATTCCCCTCAACCTGTATCGTAATAAACAATAACTGATTGAAGGACGTTAGTGCAATTGTCAGAAACTATGATCTCCAGGACTACAAATTGGCTGAAAATATGTTCCAATTTTAAGATTGTTTCCTCAGAGGTGATACGGTCCATCGAAGAGTTGTCATTCGCAGCTTGAACTCCGATCTGGATCATTTTCATTGAGAGCTTGAATTCATGTTTAAACGTAACTTCCCAATGAGCTCGTTTCAACCTCCGATGAACACTCAATTTTGGGATTCCTTCCTAACGACTCAATTTTCTTACGGATTTCTTTGAAGACAGCGAAAGTGTTTCCATTAATTGGTTGTATCTGTAAATGGGCTGACAGATGCTCGGGCTTTTTTATAGCGTTGTTTATGAACGTTTTTAACAGTTGTGCATGCTTTAAAGTTATATTTTTTCAAGCAATAGTACGTCGTATTCGTGGTGTCTTCTGACACTGACTGTTAAATTGGTTTTGCAGTAACCTGAGATGTTCGTGCTTCCAGTAGCACTTTATTATACTTTCTTTCTCTTCAAACGTTACATGTCTGCTCGTCGTTATGAAGGTGTGGTTATGTCTGAAATAAAACAAGAGGACACATTAGTTATTGTCTGTCAAGGATAGAGTACATCCGTTTGCCACACACTGTATTTGAAGGACGGAACACACTGAGGTGGCAGAATCGTATCTCTAACGAAACTTATTCATCTCAGAATAATAATACATACTTGTGGTTATATATATATATATATATATATATATATATATATATATATATATATATATATATATATATATATATGATAGTACGAAAAATTCAATTGATATGGTTGCCAATAAATTTTCATGAAACGTATGACTCGTATGACAACGTATGACACGTATGAAACGTATGACAACTCAATGTAATTAACAGAGCAAGAATAAAATAAAATTAAATATATTATATATATATATATATATATATATATATATATATATATATATATATATATATATATATATATATATACATACATACATACATATATAGATGTATATCATAGTAGGGAAATATCATTTATATAGATGCCAATTAATGTTTAAAGCAAAGAAAAAGATACGCACATCTCTCACAAATATGGAAACGATTCTTTCATTATTGACAAACTTACATTATGTATATTGTTTTGACTTTAAAGCTTTCTTCTATTATATCTAAAACATTTGAACAGTATTGTAAAGTTTGAAAATCAGATTTGGCTGTGTTGTTACTGAATTTTCTTCTTGCGTTTGATCTTGTTTCTAGTGATTATTCATTTCCCATGTTCAATTCTTATTAGGAAGTGTGTTACGAGTTATTAGATTTATTCGGATGTGTCACTTTTCTTATAAACAGGAGCCAGTTATATTAGTCTTGAGTATCTGTGATTCATGCCGACTTCTCCAAAAACACATGTAAAGGTTTGTTGCAAAATTTCTATTTAACCATACTTTAATATAATCTTCATTTAATACTCAATCATCACCATTAAACATATTTTTCTTACACATATTATTTATTCAAATTAAAAGTTTTTTCTACACGTGTTTCACTACCAAGCAGGTACTTGCTTGGTAGATCATCAGAGAAATTAAATGTTGAAACCCTTATTTCAGACATTTAATTTCCCTTATGATCTGCCAAGCAAGTACTTGCTTGGTAGTGAAACACGTGTGGGAAAAAAACATTTAATTTGAATAAATAATATTTTTAAGAAAAAATATCTTTAATGGTGATCATTGGTGTCCTGAAAGGAATGCTTTGGTAAGCCTTGATAAAATCGCATATAAATGCTCTGTAATCGAGTATCATCGAGCTTGTTTTTTATTGGAACAACCCCGGTCTTCACTGAATGATCTATTTTATAAGGGAACATCTCTCTCTCTCTCTCTCTCTCTCTCTCTCTCTCTCTCTCTCTCTCTATATATATATATATATATATATATATATATATATATATATATATATATATATATATATATATATATATATATAATTATTTTAGGCAGACACTATTAAATTGTTTTTACCTACATACACCAGCGTATCAAGCTTTCGCTCTCTTTAGTGTAGACTGTTGCAAGGTTCGAACCCTTGCTACAGAACAAACCTAGACTCCGCAAGCAAACATCATTACCATACAACCACGAGACATTACCACATCAAGAACAGAATTTAAGTTATATTTTTGCGAAGGGAGGCACATATAGATAGACTTACTAGATTATATATATATATATATATATATATATATATATATATATATATGTGTGTGTGTGTGTGTGTGTGTGTGTGTGTGTGGGTGTGTGTGTTTATGAGAGAGAGAAAGGGAATGAGAGAGAGGAGGAAAGGGGGCGAGAGAGACAAGGTATTAAGAAGATACGAACAATTCACGAATTAATCCGATATTTTTGTTTAAACCAAAATTAAATGACACGCCATTTTGTGTTATCTTTATTACTTTTATTCACCTCAAACAAAGCGTATAGACAGTAAGACGTACGTTGATACTCTTATTAGGGGCCAGCTCTAAAAAGGGTAATCTAAACTGGAGAGTTGCGCAACACAATTGCATTCACATTTTTACATGTTGTTACAATCGGTGAAACCAGGAGCAGGAAGGAACTTTCTAAATTTGGGGAAGAAGCTATTAAAAAAGAAAGTTGTGGGATATTGCTACTGCGGAAACGTATTTACGTTCTTCTTCTTCTTCTTCTTCTTTCGTTTGCTTCACAGCATATCACTGTTAGATCACCAGCTCGGTTGAGAAAAGCCATGCTAATGTTTTGTTGTCTAGCACAGCTATGCCGGCTTCGCCGTTGGGTGGTCGATGTTTAAGGCATGACTCATTTATGTGGTCTACTGTCTGTTCATAGTGACCACAGTCGCAGACAGCCGAGTCCCTGAGCCCCCATCCTTTCATGGTCGCAGCGAAACGGCCGACATGCCTGGTAGGTTATCCGGGTCCTTCACAAATCTATGCAACCTTGATTTATCTGCTGGATGCCACTCCTCCGTCCAGCAAATTGTCAGCCAGATTCGCCTTGTGACGTCACCGGGTTTTGAAAGCAGGAGCTGGTGAGCATGCCCCGAGAATGGGCGTCGTGACTTCAGGCGAGCTCGTGGAGGGGGGGGGGTCTCTGCGGCGAGCTTATGGAGAAGGTGGTCCTCATCGATCGTGGCCTTTCTTGACAGTGCAAGTACAGCCGCCTCACGGCGCAGGGTTGGTGGTGCGATGCCGGCGAGAATCGGTAGTTGGTTGATTGGTGTGGCGCGCAAACAGCCAGAGACTGTGCGTAAGGCGGTACTGAGCGTTACTTCCAGCTTCTTGGTGTGGGAGCTCCTGCACCAGGCGTGGGAGCAGTACTCAGCGGCGGAGAAGACCAATGCCTGTGTATTTACGTTAAAAGAGGTCAAGTGCATTACATTCTTCGTAGGAAGTAGTTGTAAAATAAATACTAAGATGCAACATGGTGTTTAATCTTGCTTGACAGTGCGAAACCTATTAGGTTAGATGAGGTGGTTTGCACCTTCTTCTAGAGAGAGAGAGAATAGTGGTGTTGGCCCAGATGTGGCAATAATACTCCATGCATGGGCAAATTGTGGCTATAGGGAGATATAGGATACTAGCAGGTGTGAGAAGTTTCTAGCCGGTAGATGAAGCCCACTTTCTCTGCAGCTGACTTTGCAGTATCTTCTATTGTGTATACAAATTCATTTTGTCTGTCAATGTTAGGTTAGGTCGATAAATTTGAACGTTACACACACTGATAAGATGCTATACGCCATCACAATCTGTGGTTGTAAACGTTTCTTATAATTGATAACGGAAAGCTATTTTGTCTTGATAGCATTGGATGTAACCATACATTGTTGCCCCGATTCTATTACAGACTATGGTTCATTCTTTAAGCACATGCCTTAACTATGTGCGTGTCCAATTTACTCGTATGTTGAGAACAGAACTTGTTGTCATCAGTAAATATACCCATAAAATATAAAACAAACAATAAATAGAGACAGAAACTGTAAACAGATAATTGCACCAACATAGATAAACAAAAATGAAAAACTAAATGAAACGCAAAGAAAACAAAATACTAAAGATAATACAAAATACTTAAACCAACGAGGCAGAACTATTCAAGTCGTCTGGAGGATTTGATAGAAATAAACGACGATTATTAGAATTTGGAAACATATTTCTGTTTGTTTATTTGCTTTGTCAAGACAGATTTATGAGGAGTCGTAATTGTGTGCGTGTGTCTACATGTGTGGGCGTGCTTGCGTAATATAATTATATTTATTGAAAGTGGAAATGGTGCAATGGTTAGTGGCGCGTACCTTTTTTGTGCGAGTCCCATGTAGACAGGCAAAAACAGACAAACATCTTTAACAAACGTAGATTGAATTTAAGAGAGGGATATAAAAAGAAACAAAGTTTATTCAGACCAAGGGAAAATGTCTCTATAAATTGTCTCTACAACATATACACGACCCTTATTATAACTTCCGACGAAAATAATGTTGACTCTCTTTGTAGACCCTACGTCGGATCCTTGTATTCGGTAATATCTACGTGTCAGATCATTCGTATACGTCGTACTTTTTCCTGTTTTCATTTAATTTGAATGTTTAATTCAATTTAATCTTGAAATATTAAGAGTTCGAATGCAAAACGCGATAACTCCAATTTGTTTAAATTGAGACATGAAAGAATAAAAGGACAAATATTTTAAATCTAGCCTATGACTAAACACTTATTTTAATTGAAAACAAAACGAAATGATGCCGGTATCATATTATGTAAAACATGATGTTAGGGTGTTGTCGAGTGTTGAAATGCAATGTTTTTTCTTTAGAGATAGTTTCGTAATTTTGAAAATGGCGTTTATCGCGTTTTGCATTCGAACTCTTCATATATTTTTATATTTTCTTCTACAAAAATAAATTATTCTTTTTTTCGATACTTTACGAGCTGATTTTAATGGTATAAAATATTTGTCATTATTTATGTTATTTATGCAGTTTTGGGGCATAACATATGTCTGTGATGTCCATGATGGCTGCAAACATAAATACATCAAATCCAACTAGAATACGTAGCATGCATTCGTTAGTACTATTCTGATTAGACCGAACGCCTTACAGTGTAAACACGATGTGAACATACATGACCAACAGTGACTGATCAAGTCTCCCTTTATCTGTTTTCGAAAGTGCAAAGTTTCTTCATCCCAAATTAATAGAAACTATGTTCAAATACTCTGTTGCATTTCCCTTTGTCAAATATTAAAACAACACCCGTTCGAATTATGTAAGACTAAAAAAATAAAACACTGTTAATAAAATACAAGTTAAAATACAAGATTAGTCAAATATTTTTAAATATTAGCATTCAAAGCAGTTAAAACCGTGAACGTGTAATACATAAAATGACGTAGACCATATTACAACAGTATAGCCATGAGTTACGTCCCTTGAATTATTATCAATTTATATCCTTTGAAATGACTCTTCAGTTTTGAAGTACAAACATACTGGCATATACCTGGTTAAAGATTCGAAATGGAGGTGTGTTCTCTTGACTGGTTGGGTTCCAAGATGGCTGGAGATTTCAGCATTATTTTTCTCTATTGGCTATTAGATACTAGTAAATAATAGTCATGGATTTTTGTCAGAAGACGGCATGTCATGCAAGGTCACTTCGCGTTTTCATGTCAGCTCCATCTTTACCCGTAGCTTAGATGGTCTCAATATATTTGAAACACTCAACCTCTTCAAGAACATCACCATTGCGGACGTTTAGTGTTTTGTCTGTTTGGAAAAAGCCGACAGCGAGTATTTTTGTCTTCACGGCATTTACTTTCATCCCAATCTGCGATGCTGATACTCATTAATAGTAGACTGGACATCAGAAAACGGTTCACTGATAAGCGATATTAACTGCGTATTCTAAGTCTTTGCCAGCAAGGTTGCATCCAACGGTGACCTGTCAACTTTTCAAAGCATTCGAAGTGACCCAGGCAATGACGTATGTTAAAAGTTTTTTTCGAAAGAACACATCCTTTCCAAACACTAGACCGTATCTCGTAAGGTTCCAGGTGAAGCTAGTGTGGCAGCGCTTGATGTATCCAAAGTATTTTACAATGTATGGCATAAAGGTCTTCTCATGAAAATTAAGTCATATTGTATTACTGGACTAATATTTAATATAATTAAATCCTACCTTACCAAAAGAAAAGGAAATCATCTCCTCCTTGATGGCCGTTAATCCAAACAACATGACACAACTCCAAGTGTACCCCAGGGATCGATCGTCGGACATTATTGTTCCTTATTTTCAAAAACGACCTCCCTGATGACATTGTGTCTTAGATGAGTATATTTGCCGAGGGCACTACACTCCACTCTCGTCATGTGGGTACAACGGATGCGCAAATATCTGAGGCAATAGCTTAACACTTAGAAAGTGACCTCCAATCTGTAGGGGAAAAGGGTGATAAATAAATGCTAACATTTAATGCTGCTAAGACAAATCTCCTTCTCTTCAACAACTACAATAAACCTCTTCACCCACCAATTTTTATGACAAATAAAATCTTACATGAGAGTTTAACGTTCAAAATCATCAGACTTTCATTCAGAGGTAACATTAATTTAAACAAATACACATAATACATTGCAAAAGTGGCTGCATCTCTACAAAACCATTATCTGCCAATGCATGGAGCATTGTTGTCACATCTGGGCTGGTACACCATCCACCAGTATCCGTATTTTAGAAAAGGTCCACAAATTCTTCTTATCTGATAGGTCCTTCACTAACGGCCGACTTTTAGCCCCTGTTCCATCGCTGCAATGTTGCATCATTGTGTTTGCTTTACAAGTACTTCAATGGATTGCGCTCCAATGCACTTGTTTCTCTGGTGCCCTCTCAATGTAAATACACTCGACCAACCCGACAATCAGCTTAATCCAATAAATTTACTGTGGGGTCTCCAGATACTTGAGAGCTTTCTACTCCAATAACTTTCTTCCTTAACATGCCGGCTTTTAGAACACCCTCCATGCTCACTGTTTCCCTAAATGTACCGACATGCAGAAATTTAAAAATAATGTGAACAAGCATCTCGCTACACAGATCATCATTTAAAATGACCTCCTAATTTGTATCTTCAAACAATTTTTTATATTTATTTTGATGAAATGCAAAATATTTTCTTTTACTGTAGGAAAAATATATTATTGAAACGGGCAAATAAATATTTTGAAATAATATAAACCTATCAATTTTAATATTTCCTTAAACAACTACATCAACACAAGTCTAAGAAGGTAAATTATTTAACGAATAATTATTTTTTCAGTTACAAAACGTATAATCTTTTTGAAGAATGTACAACGCAAAAAATAAAAAGGGTAAAACATCATTTAAAAAATTGTTCATTCTGTCTCCAAAATAAAGTAATTCGCTTCTCTTTTGCTCATCCATAAATATTTTACATTTCACATAATAATCTCATGCTTTTGTAAATAATCTCATTCTTTTGTAAATAATCTCATTCTTTTGTAAATAATATCATTCTTTTGTAAATAATAACCCTGATGTAGAAAAAAACCCATAATTTATGCTTATATCTCAAGTTTCTCAGTTCAATAATTTACTCTTTAAATAAACTATTTTAATTTAAAGCAACTTCCTATGAGTATGACTTTATTTTATGGAGATTTCAAACTTAAATAAAGTAGCGCAGATGTATGGATTTCATAAAGAACCCAGAAACTAGTGACGTCACCGATTGTGTGTTATGTTTTTGAAATCCCTAATTGTAACTTTCATTGACGCGTTTAACGAAAGAATGACGAAACAATCCATAGCACTCGCAAGCTTGGGTTCTCACGACCAGATTCAATTTTATCACATATCTCTAATATCGCGCAACTTTAAAAAAATAATAAAACCGTTCCAAACATTAGTTGTTTTTTCTTCTTCATTTCAAGCTGAAAACATTGCTCTGCGACAATAAGTTGCGCGACTGGCTAATCAGCCGTCATGCACATAATGCGTCTATTTAAATTTTAAACAGCATTAAAATTTGGTCAAGTAACTTGTAGCCGTGATCGTCTAGTGGTTAGGACCCCACGTTGTGGCCGTGGTAACCCAGGTTCGAATCCTGGTCACGGCAGGTTGCGTGATTTATAGATTTTTCAGTACTGTGTGATCATTTTCTCCTTTTAATTACACAGTTTAAAATATATACATTGCTTTACTTGTTTGATACGGCATATTATCTATTGCTCGATAATTTTGTATATATATATATATATATATATATATATAGTTATACATATTTAAACAAATTTCTTGTGGTACAATATTTTATTAAAGCAAGGAATATAGACGTTTGTGACATTTTTTGGAGGTGGAATGAAATTGATAAGTGTAAAAACGAGAGGTAAAAAGAACAAAAAATACATACATATACTAAGATGGCTGTCGTCAACACTCATTAGAGTAAATACGTGGAAATAATTCAAGCATTACGACTACACACTTTAATAAGTAGAATGAAGACCAGTGACAAGTTTAGGAAAAAAATAGAGTTATACATGTATATTGATAGGAATGGGGATTGAACGAAAGAGACGAGGATGTAAATACTATGATAGATATGTATGAAGAAATTTATTATTAGCATTGATATTTTTGTTAAAAGAAATACATACTATTATTTTATTCACTTTAATTATCGATCACCACAATTTCCACACACACACACACACACACACACACACATATATATATATATATATATATATATATATATATATATATATATATAACAACAGAAGCTGAAGAGAGCCGGATGGCTAACTCCTTCTGTGCTTGAAACCGACGGTACGAATGTTGTACTAATTTTTCTGTACCAAAGTAAACAAATATATATATATATATATATATATATATATATATATATATATACATACAAAGTACGGTATCAGCATGAAATGGCCGACTAATCGAAAATATACCGTACCAAACAACTAAAACAATGTATAATTGTTTAATTAAAAAGAGCAAATGTTCACATAATATTGCGAAAATAAAAACTCAGCAACCTGCCGTGACCAGGATTCGAACCTGGGTTACCACGGCCACAACGTGGGGTCCTAACCACTAGACGATCACGGCTACAAGTTACTTGACAATTTTGCGAATGGTTTTTTCTAAATTTAAATATACGCATTATGTAGCTGACAGATAATCAGCCAGTCGAACCACTTATTGTCTCAGAGCAATGTTTGCAGCTTAAAATGAGGGAGAAGATCAACTTATGTTTTGAACTGTTTTATTAATTCTCCCCTTTTACTTTCACCAGTGATTCGATTGACAGTTAGAACTGATATATATATATATATATATATATATATATATATATATATATATATATACACCCACGAAGGGCGTTCAATAAGTAATGCCCCTGACCCACTTCCAGTTGTCTGATCTAGATAAAATGTTGCATGTTTAATGATTTATATCTGTATGGGTTATGCTGCAAAGAACAGCTCTGAACTATGTGTGGTTTCCAATTTGCAGGTGTTTGAACTGAATAAGTGTGAAAGGGAGCCAGTTGAATGTCGCACAGTGATCCGTTTTTGTATTTAAAAGGACACACACCAAAGGATACTTTTGATTAAATGAAAGGAACTCATGGTGATGATGCCCCCTCATATGACCTTGTAAAACGCTCGCATCCTGAATTACAAACATGGCCGGAAATCTGTGGTTGTCCATCTTCTCCCATTAATGAGGCATCTGCCCGTTAAGTTGAGGCCGCCATTTTAGAAGATCGACACATTATTATACGCCAAATAGCCCAAAAGGTCTTCATTAGTACAGGGTCTGTGGAATCCATCAATCATGATCATTTGCATATTCATGAGGTGTCTTACAGATGGATTCCCAGGTTGCTCACAGCTTTCCAGAAGCAAGAACGCGTCGAGTGCTCTAGGATGAATTTAGAGATGTGCCAAGAATAAGTTTTCCAAAAGACTGATTACACAGGATTTAACTTGGGTCTATCACTATGATCCAGAGATCAAAGTCCAATCTATGCAGTGGAAGCACTTGGACTCACCACCTCAAAGGTAGGCAAGGGTGCAGCACTCCGCTGGCAAGGTCATGCTCACAGTCTTCTGGGACCAGGACGGAGTAGTGATCACATATTTCCTGGCAAAGGGTACCACAATCACAGGAGCCTATTACGCTTCACTTTTGATGAAATTAAGAGAAGCTATCAAAATCAAGAAGCGGAGCAAGATGAGCAAATAAACTCTCCTCCTGCGGGAAATTCTCCCCCATTCTCCTCACCCGCCAATCCAATATACGTAATCCCAAAGTCTAATCACCCCCCCCATCAGTCATAAAACATATCCCGAATTCTATCGAACGTAGGCTTATCAACAATTCTAGCAACGAAAGTGTTTTTAAAAAAATAATCAACATTTACAATACCGCTCTAAAAATAGTGGTTACCATGATACCGAAATTAAATATAAAAAAGGGCACTAATAATTACAACAAAATTAAAAAGAAAAGAAAAAGAAATATACTTTACTATTCCCCGCCCTATAACCAGATGCTAAAAACTAAACTGGGCAAAACATTCCTAAATCTGATTGAAAAACACTTCCCCGTAACCAATCCCCTGCATAAAATATTCAATAAAAATAACCTAAAACTATCCTACAGCTGCTGCGAAAACCTAGACATGATAATTAAGGCACACAATAACAAAATAATAAAAAAGAAAAACAGAGAGGAAACAAATAACAAATTACATAAAAAAGTGGAAAATATAACAAAACTAAAACTAAGAAGGACAAAAATATAAACAATACTAATATAAATAAACAAAACACTAATAATAACCACCCGAATAGAAATGAAAAAGATAACAATGAAGAGAAAATATGTAACTGCATGAATCGTACACTTTGCCCACTACAAAATAAATGCCGAACCAAAAGTATTGTATACCAAGCAACAATATTAGCCAACTAAAGACCAAATAACAAGAAATACTACATGGGTATGACCTCACTAGATTTTAAAACCAGATATTATGACCACAAAAGCACATTTAAAGCAGAGAACGAGGAATTAAAACAACACTAGCAAACCACTATTGGGAGCTGAAAGAAAATGGACGCTCAACAATAATGTAGAAATTAAGACGACCCGTGTAGATTATGCCTGAATGAAAATTTTAAATTTTAAATTTTAAAAATCCCGAAATCTATTAAACTGTAGATATGAGATAGCAAACAGCTGCTTACACAGAAATAAATTTACCCTAGGCTAACGATAAATAAATAAATAAATAAATAATAAACAAAACCATAAGTAAAACACAAAACTAAACAAAAACTTAACAATTTTAAAATTAAAACCTAAAATAGAAATACAAGGAACAAAGTGTTAAAATAAATTCAACCATTGGATTGACACAACAAAGGAAACAGGATATAGGCAAATCTATAGAAAACAGAATAGAACAGGATATAGGAAGAAACACCAACAAGACCTTTGTTCGCGGGAAGCCCAACGATTGGCTGAGAGAACAACAACGAATCTGATTGGTTAACTAGCTAGCCGTGTATATAAAAAACACGGCAACAATAACTCAATGCATTTTAGCCTGAAGATTTCCACCGGGGATGAAACGCGGGAGCCTCTGTGTAGCTTAATTACCATAAATATATTTTCATAGCTTACTACCTTGCTCTACTTACATATCGAGCACTGTTAAAGTAAATACTGAAAATTGATACATAAAAAATTATATCTCATAAAATGTTATGTGGATACATAAAATACTTACTTATATTTATATATATATATATATATATATATATATATATATATATATATATATATATACATATATATATGTATATATATATATATATATATATATATATTTCATATATAAAGTAAAGACAGTTTTTATGGTGTCATTGTCAGCGACAGATTTCTTCAAAGAAAATCAATATTTAATTCCGATTCGTATGTATTTCGAATGGATCATTGAAGAAGAATCTGGATTAAAAAAAGCATTTGACTTGATTTTGTTTTAGAAAATATTTTCAAACTGCAACCGTGAATACAAATATTGCAGAAAAAAACTAAAGAAAATACATAGAACTTGCCAGAGAACTGAAAGGCATATGGAACAGTTTGAACACTACTATAATATAAATAATAGTAAGAGAACTAGAAATGTTTCTGAAAACCCTAATAAAAGATATGAGTACAAGGCATGAGGAAAATCACTATAATATCAATATGGAATATGGGACATGAGAAAAATCACTTTAATACAAATAATTGTAAGAGAACTAGAAATTGTTCTGAAACCCCATATACAAGACAGGAATATGGGACATCAGAAAAACAACTATAATACAAATAATTATAAAAGAACTAGAAATTGTTCTGAAAACCATAATAAAAGATCCAAGGAAATTGGAATAAAAAGGAAGACTTGGACCATACAACGAACGGCAATGATGAAAACAGCCGACATATAAAGGAAAGTTCTTGAATGCAGAAACCACCCAACGTTGCCAACAAACCCGGACTAGCCACAGATAAATAGAAAGGGGAAGAGAGGAAAACACCATACACATGCGGTGACACCAGCCTCGCCTGATTAAACTATAAATAATCGTTCAAGGTAGAGCAGGATTGAAAGACAGATGAAGAAGAGCACCAACCTTTTCTCGACTAGAAGGTTGAAAGAGTACTACAACCTTAGAGACATTGTCACTTAAATTCTAGAGAATTTGTCAATTTTCCGATGACGCCATGCAATTTGCCATTGTTATTCAAAAAGGTGGAGAATGCTGGAAATCTTAGGAGACTTGTAATGGACTTCCGTGGGAACATCACTAGTTATTGTTAATTGACAATCACTGATAATGACATTTGTTACAACTCCTCGTGAGTAAAATGATGATAATAATAATAATAATAATAATAATAATAATAATAATAATAATAATAATAATAATAATAACAACAATAATAACAATAATAATAATAATAATAATAATAATAATAATAATAACAATGACTAATAATAATAACTAATAATAATAACTAATAATAATTATAAAAGATATAACAATAATCAGAAAAAAGAACAATTGCCCCGCCAAGACGAAGGTTATATTTTCGGCTAAGGTTGTTCGTTTACTTGTTTTTTTTAGTTTAGCCTAGCGTCCAAATAGCTTGACCAATCGTCCATAAACTTGGTAAAAATACTGATCGTGGGTTTAAGAACTGATGTTGCTTTGGCATATCTAGCTAAAAGGTATAGTAACGGTCACGGAAACAGAATACATCCCACTTTTAGCGATAACTTTCTTTCGGTTTATCATAAAGATGTTTTTAGTTGGACTAAAATTGGCTATCATACGACATAATGAATCTTTAGATATGGGGTTGACATTTGCTATTCGCCTTAGATAGGAATTAAAACTTCCGATTTATTTTAAAATCTAATGTATGGATCTGATGCTTTTGAAAAAACAGTAACCACCTTTCAAGATTTTAGCTTGATAGGAGAAATAGTTTTTGAGTAAAACGCTGTTCTATGGTATACGTTCGGGATTGCTTTATACAATATGGTGAAGTATGACACATATAAGATTATGTATTTTACTTACGTTGTCAGTTTAAGGTGTACATTGTAACGACCGACTTTTGTGTTACTTTGATTCACCTCAAACAAGACACATAGCAACATAGAGGTAAGGCGCTACTGTTAATCAGAGGTCATATCTGAAGGGCATCCTAAATGGAGAACTGTGCAGCGAGATGTTTGTTTACATTTACATTTACATTTACATTAAATTTACATTTACATTTACATTACATTTACATTTACATTTACATTAAATTTACATTTATATTTACATTTACATTTACATTTACCTTTACCTTTACATTGACATTACATTCACATTTACATTTGCATTACATTTACATTACATTTACATTTACATTTACATTTACATTTACATTACATGTGCATGCCATTTACATTTACATTTACATTTACATTTACATTTACATTCACCTTCACATTTACATTACATTACATTTACATTTACATTTGCATTTACATTTACATTTACATTTACATTACATTTACATTAAATTTACATTTACATTTACATTTACATTTACATTTACCTTTACCTTTGCATTGACATTACATTCATATTTACATTTACATTACATTTACATTTACATTTACATTTACATTTACATTACATGTGCATGCCATTTACATTTACATTTACATTTACATTAGATTTACATTTACATTTACATTTGCATTACATTTACATTCACATTCACATTTACATTTACATTTACATTTACATTTACATTTACATTTCTGCATGTTGGTGCAGGCTGGCAAATGGCAAGCAGGGAAACATTTCTGCATGTTGGTACAGTCTGGCAAATGGCGAGCAGAAAAACATTTCTGCATGTTGGTACAGTCTTGCAAATGGCGAGCAGGGAAATAATTCTAAAGAAGAACAGGACGAAGAAAAAACATATATTAAAGTAGAAAGCTTTCCGGCATCTGGACATCTCTACAGTGAAGAGGTGGGATTTAGCTTATTTTCGGCTCGGTCGGGAGTAGTTATGTCGAAGACGCACTAGTGCAGCAAGATCGTCGGAGTACATTACATGTAAGCACTTGTAAAACAAGCACAATAATGCAACATTGCGGCGATGGGATACGAGCTTCAGCGTGGTAGATAGTGTGGGATCTAGATTATATACTTTTCTATGGGCCTAGTCTAACAGGGAGATGCTGGTCGTTGGTGCACCTGCTCCAATTTGATAGCAATTCTCCATGTATTAAGAAATTGTGACTTTGTAAATATATATGATACTGGCAGGTGTGAGAATTTTCTAAAACAAGAATTGGAGCCCACTTTCCTTGCAACCGCCTTGGCAATGTGTTTCATGTATTTGTTTCAATTTATGTTACCCGTAAATGTTAGGCCGATGAGTTTAAATGATGGAATCTCATGTAGGCTGCTATAAGGTAGGGGTTACACTATTTTAACCCTGTCTTAAAATAAACTATTTGTGTATTCATTTTAATGATGCTACTCAATTGGTATCAGTTTACAACTCTTGTTTCAATATTGATTTTCCTGCTTGCTGAATAATTCGCCAAACAGACGTTTCGCTAAATACGATGATGTCACAATTGAAATTACGATCTACATGATAACAAATAATAACTTTGTCAAAAAACTATTCCGTTCGTTTTCTCATTTTCTATTGGGTAACACAAACACATCTCACTCATAAAATCGTTAATAAAAATCACAACCCTTCCCGCAAATACATACTATTTAGTGCAAATAAATGTCAGTTCATTCCCGACTTGTCAATCAAGTTTCAGTCATGAATGCCAAAGCATCTTTGTTTATCCACCGTTCATTAATAAGTAAATGATTACAGAAAAGAAAACCTCAAAGACGACACGCCCTCAACCCCGGGATATGTAAAATTATCAACAGAGTAAATAAGATATCTATTTTTATTCCTTATTGATCAGTTTAAGATGTAATATGCCGAGCATAAATGATAGATTGACTGCGCCACCATTCTACATTTCTCTGAATATTAAAACTATAAATTATCTCGTTGTATGTTTTGATGAGTTTTTTCTTGCGATCGACTTGATAGAAGAAGTGTTACGACCAGCTGTTCAGTCATGACCCAAATACTTTAAATCTTTCAAGTGAAAGCAATGGCCGCCATGTTGATCACGTGTTTGTTTTAAAAAAGTTATGAATAATGTAAATGTATTTCCATCAACACCGGATCTAATCAAATGTCAGATCAAAAACATCCATAACTTTATTAATGTAATCACAGATAAACCAACTTAAGAGTACAAAGAATAAAATGAAGTAATAACAATTCAAAACATACGATTGTCAATATCGCCCTGTGAGAATAAGTGGTTCGACTTGTTCATCAGTCATGATGTATATAATGAATAGATTTAATCTAAGACAATGCGAATGCTTTCATGTAGTAACTGGTAGCCGTGATCGTCTAGTGGTTAGGACCCCACGTTGTGGCCGTGGTAACCCAGGTTCGAATCCTGGTCACGGCAGGTTGCTTAATTTTTTTTGTGCTATTATTCATCAAACGGAATTTTAAATAGTAAATTTACATCAAAGAATACTAATTTTAACTTATTTTCCTCCATTCGAAGAAAACATTGAGGAATTTTGTATATGTGCTATGAATTACGAAAAAAAAATATTTTAAAATATTTTAAAATAAATATATTGTCTCTTATCTCGGTAGTTTTTAATAAAGTTCACTCAAACAAGGCAGGAAGCCACTATAAGCGTAAAGGGCTACTGAGAAAAAAAGGTAAAGGTTTGGGGAGGGGGTCAACCGAAATTGGGAGCTGCGCAGCGAGATGTCTGTTTACATTAGTTTAAACTTTCTGCATATCAGTAACGCCAGGAACACAGGGAACAGAGAGGGGGGTCCAGAGTCCAGCAGCCCGAAGAAAGTAGCGTTTAGAGTAGAAAGCCATTCGGCATCTGGGGACCTAAACAGCGAATGGATGGGACTTGGCAGATTGTCGGGTTGATCTAGTGAATTTATTTAGTTGTGCATTTTTGTAATTTTTCCTGCAAGGAAATTATATATATATCTATATATATATATATATATATCTATATATATATATATATATATATATATATATATATATATATATATATATATATATATATATATATATATATATATATATATATACAGGGTGGGCAAAAATAAGGGTCCTATTTTTAAAAATTCATAACTATTTTATTTATTGATTTTTTAAATTTTTTTTTTAGAATAAGTAAAGGACCCCTTCCGAAGCAAGCATGAGCCGTATTAGCCCTAAGGAACGTACCCTCATTTAGAAAACATTATTTTTGCTTAAAAAACTCAAAACAGTGTAAAAAACAATACTTTAGTTTTTGTAAGTTTTAAGAAGTGTTTTTCGGCTAAAATGTGTTTTGTTTATTTCAAAAAATCTCGGAAGGGTCAGTCTACACACACATAAAGTTTGGTGAGTTTAACTTTTATTTTGTGGAAGTTATTCAAATTCAAGTTATTCAAATTTAAAGATAGGACCCTTATTTTGGCCCACCCTGTATATATATATATATATATATATATATATATGTGGGTGTGTGTGTGTATGTATGCGTATTCGTGTGTGTGTTTATTTAGACAACATGTTCCTATTAAATAGCTGTTTATGAGTATTTATTTTATATTTCCAATTTTCCGTAAATACCATTCGGTGTTTTGCTTCAATTAGTTAGGTATTCATAGATTTGTATGTACAGAATTTACTCCTAAAACAATAAACTCATTATCATGCATCTTGAAATGCAGCTGCTAGGCGTAAAGGTGGTAATGTGGGCAATATTTGGTTTAATTACTTCCATGCAAAGAAGACAAAGCGGGGACGCAAGCTATCTGTAAATAATAAAACCCTCCTTATTTTTATAAAATGTCAACATACATCAATGTATAAAGATTCACAAATTAACATTCTTTGAGAGATTTCAAAGGTGTTTAGGGATATAATATGGGAACAATCATTCCATTTCAGACTTGCATTACATTTGATCCATGGCCAACAATAAAACAAGATCCTTTAAATCACACTTTCTTCTAAATACCCCATAGTGCTACCACATTAGGTTGTGTGTAAATAGCAGTTTCCTGACTTGAAATGCACCAAATATTGATGTTATTGTGTTTTCCTTTCTCTTTGCACAACTAAATAATATTCTGCAAAACTAAAAACAAATCAGTATTTTTCCTCTACAGAATAACAAAACCAAACACCATGAATAAATATTTAAAGATATAAAGAAATTGAAGCATACATTTCTTTACCAAACTGACCTGATTCGTCATTAAATAACCCGAAAAAGGGCGGATTTGCCGTAAAAAAAAACAACGAAATAAAACAGTATAAATAAAAGTTTAAATATAAAAAAAACTTTAAGCATAATATCTTTCTAACAAAATGACCTGATTCGGCGTTACCTAACTCGAAAGGGTTGATATGCCGTAAAACAAAACAACGAAACCAAACACCATGAATAAATATTCAAAGATAACAAGAACTTGAAACATAAAATATTTTACCAAAATGACCTGATTCGGAATTAAATGATCCTGAAAACAAAACAACCAAACTAAACACCATGCATAAATATTTGAATATACAAACACACTTGAAGAATTGAAACTTTTTACAAAACTGACCTGATTCGGCATAAATTAACTCGAAAAGGCTTGATATGCTGTAAAACAAAACAACCAAATTATACATCATGAATACACATTTGAAGATATAAAGAACTTGAAGCGTAAAGAATTTTACCAAAATGACCTGATTCAGCATTAAATAACTCGAAAAGGCTTGATATGCTGTAAAACAAAACAACCAAATAAAACATCATGAATACATATTTGAAGATATCAAGAACTTGAAGCGTAAATAATTTTACCAAAATGACCTGATTCAGCATTAAATAACTTGAAAGGAGTTGATATGCTGTAAAACAAAACAACCAATCCAATCTTCTTAAGACACCTTAACTTAAAAAGCTCAAATGCCGTTTTCTATGATTAAAATCATGTAATCGATTTTGATCAAAATTTGAATAAAGATTCTAAACATCAGGTGATTAGCTATATATGTTCAATTGAATGTCCATAAAGATACATAAACGTGGTGAAAAACTTTCCTCTTCGAATTATTCTACTAGTTCGTCAGTTAATGTAGGTGTCGAATTTGTAATAGAAAATGAATTACCTACCACCCAAGAGGAATATATAATCAAGTTTGTTTTCTTTAGTCGACGCAAATATCAAATTTGTTACATTACTTAGACTGCTATAGTCGAGACGATAGATGCTGCCGATATGCTGGCCATCAGTGACTTGGATACTATCCACATAGTGTACATCCTCGACATGTACGTACCAATGTTTTACGTAATCAATGTTAAATTCCATATGTTTGAAATTCATCCGTCAGAATTATTCTGATAAAAATAAAATAATTTTAAATATCTTATCAAAAAAATAAAGATAAAACTGCTACTATACTTTAATAATTAAAATACTTGATCGCAAATTTTGAAAAATAGCCGTAAAAGAAAAATTATCACTACAAATATGTATTCATTGAATTCAGACGTGTTTAGTTACTGGCTAAACTGTAGTCATGTGTAATTATGATAAACCAAAACAGACAATCGGGTTATTGTCGTAGAATATTGTTTTACCACAGCTGAAACAATTAATGTTCATTTGCCTGAGGCTTTTTATTATCTTCATCACATAAATACACTTTATGTGATGAAGATAATTAAAAAGCCTTAATTAAGGATTCAGTTAAGTTTGAAAAACCTTCCATTTTAATTGTTCTATTAAAACGAATTAGTAATTAAATCGACACTCGACTCGTCTTTTACTAGCTGTTTGTATATCGCTCGCATTCTCTGTGATTATACGTAGTTTACCTCGCGTCCGTATATATATATATATATATATATATATATATATATATATATATATATATATATATATATATATATATATGGTGTTCGCCACGCCCTTTTTTTAGTAAGAGTGAAAATAATTGAACTCTCTCTAACCATCTACATTCACAAAGTCTATGACAAAAAAATACTACCATTACTAGCAATACTATTTTAACCTGTAGCTGGGGAGAGAAAGATAAAAACGAGAGGGTAAGAGACAGAGCATGAAGGAGCAATATAGCACAGAGAAACTAAGTTTTTATGATTTTGCATTTTTTATTACAATAAATTAAACTAGCCTCACATTCAGTTTTTTCCTGATTAAGACAATTTTACTCGAACTTATATTTACATAGATATTTAAATAAGTAATATAAAAATTGTGATGTTTAAAAAAATGATGTAAACATAATGAAGTGATATACATTTGCATATTTGTTTGATTAAAGGAAAACAAACGAAAAACAATACATGTTCGAGAAGGAGCCAACGGAATAAGGAACAAAGAGGAAATGGTTGTGCTAAAGGGCGGATGAACGCGATTTGGGTAGCTCATTGGGATATACGTATATACCAAAGTTACTTCTGGTATGGTTTGCTTACTATTATATAGTAGGGTGGGACTGAAAGGTACCAGCTGATAAAGTAGATCGAATAAGATCACGTGGGACAGTAGGAGGGTATATCAAACATGTGCAGTCAGTTAAGCAGTCGATGGAAAACACATAGCGTACAGATAGTCTTATTTCTGAACACCAAGCAAACTAAATGGGCTGTGTATAATCGGAAGAAGTTATGTAGCAACAAACAACCTAGCCGCTTTTTGTTTGTGAATGTTTAGATCCACATTATAAACAGTCCCACATTCGATGAGACACTTCTAAGAATACTCTTTGTTGTATGAACAAAATTCAATATCCACTCAATAATTTCTGGTGGGGGCGGAGCTCTTCTCTACATTATAGGCTCCTTTTAAAGAGGAAACGTGGCTGGTCTCTTCTTTATTGTTATTTCCAAAGTAGGTGCTCATGTAACGGAAAGCGGCCGACTGATGTAAATGCAGACACTTTTCGGGGCCGTTCAAAGAGGCAGCGTCTGGTATGTTGTGTTTGTTGGGCGAACTCGAAAACGCTCGCTGACGACACAAAAAAGAAAGAGGAGTGGGAGGAGAAAAGCGTAAGAAAGTCAAATAAGGTGTTTATTTGAAGATCCGGGCAGCGGCGTCGAGAGAGAGAGATGTATGCAAATTAAGTTGGTTTGCATGCGTCGCATTTTTTTTTAATAAGAGAAGTAAAATGAAGATTCGGTCAGGGATGTGGAGATCGTTCTGAACGTAGAATTGGAAAGCGAACGAAAGGAGAGAATAGTGCTGGATTTTTTATGTTGGACTGGACAACGTTTTTTTTACACTGGAGAGAGATATTAACATTCATTTGGACTTGATCTTGGCGACACCTCTGTTTAACTGTTCCGATACTATTTCTTTATTTTATCTACAGCTCAAGTCGGCTTCAATATTTTCTCATTTTTAGGTTTTAATTTTTAATTATCATCGGTCTGTTAACTAGTTGAACCAACAAATCTTACTCGTTCCAATATTGATTTATTTTCTAAATCATTCCCTTTACCGGCATAATGCTAATTACAATGTCGTTTGCGACTTCCCTGCTGGAATGACGACATACATAAAAAACGGTGCTTGCGAACTGTAGGTCCAATAAAGTATCTTAAAGTTGACGATAGTTAAATAAGGGGGAGATAACTCTAGTGTCAAGTTTCGACCACGATTTATCTGAAAATGGAGTTCAGTAATATGAACTTGCAAGGTGCCACAACTAACCACTTTGAACGAATGTGGAATGAGGCGAAGAAAAGAAACAAGGTTGAATGTGGCATCCACACGCAAATGGTGGAATCGTACCTAGCCGAATTTGTGGAAACAAAAATTCCGAAAAAAACACTGCACTGGGAACTGTTTTTCAACAAATTGCCGACTTTTACCCAGTGTAACCCTAACCCTTACCCTAAACCTAAACCCTAAACCCTAAACTCTTACCCTAACCCATAACCCTCACCCTAACCCTAAATCCTACCCCTAAACTTGACCCTAACTCTATTTTTCAAAATCATTTTATTTTTCATTTTATTTTTTTATCTTTTAATAATTACAATAGTAAAATCTATTTTTAGATTAACCGAGTTCTCTCACCTTGTTTGACTCTCCCCAACTTAAAGATTTTTAAAAATTCGGACCTAGAGTTCAGAAGCACTAACAAAATACTGATAACACTTATAACTCTTCGTTCGTTTTGTACTTTTTGTAATGATTACCTCTTCCCCAATAATTAATCATGTAATAATTAATAAAATTCACAATCATTTCTGCAATCAAACGATATTTGGTGCAGTTTACCAGGTTTCGGCCATCAATATTCAACAGTCTTTATTTTATCGCCGTATAATGAGTAAATGATTACAGTGAGTATCTGTTCCGATGGATACCGCACTTATATACCGGTATCGTCTTGGCCTTCGGGTCCCGATTCCGCCGGTTTGTGGGTTTGTCCTGTGTAGGTCTAGATGGTCCACCCAGCCAGACTTTGCTTCCCCTTTTGGGGATGTAGCTTACTGCATAGGGCGCACCTACCGGGGGATGCCGACGGGGCTGCCCAGGTATTTTTTGTCGGTCAGAGTTCTAACCTTCTCGGGCGCTAGCTTTTCAAATCCCACTTTCCCGACCTTGTGTCACATCTTACCTTGTGGGAGGAAGATAAATACAGTGAGGACTATATAAAATTAACAACACAGTTAATTGGAAGCTAAATTTATATTTCTTTAACCTGTAATAGGCTGAGAAAACATGATGGAGTGATTGTGACATCAATCACCATGTCTGAATAATAAAACCATAAATAATCAAATAAAATACTGTAAATCTTTCGATTGAAATCAATAACCGAGATGTTCATGAACTGTTTTTTTTTAAGTTATGAATAATGTAAAATGTATGTCCATCAGCACCGGATCAAATATAATGCCAGATCCAGAACATTGCAAACTGTCTTACTGCAATCGCTATTGAAGGACGTTAACGAAAAATAAAATGAAATAAATGTAAAATAAACAGTTAATAACATGAGGTTTGATTTGCGCCCTCGTTATGAGCTGTATTCTCCTAAGAGAATAAGTGGTATGACTCGTTGATCAGCCATGATAGACATAATGAGTGGATATAAATTTAAAACAAAGCTGTTTATATCAAGTAGTAACTTGTAGCCGTGATCGTCTAGTGGTTAGGACCCCACGTTGTGGCCGTGGTAACCCAGGTTCGAATCCTGGTCACGGCAAGTTGCTTTATTTCTTATTTTTTGTTTAATAGTAATATGAAAAGCTTAATATTTTATTAACAGTAACTTAATTTAAATCTATTCGCTTCATTTTGGATAAAGGTTGAGTGATCGATTAATGCCGAACTTCACCAAATGTATTTAAACACGTAAATATTTTTTCAAATAATGAATATATTTTCTCTTACACCAGTGAGTTAGCATTAGTAATTGTCTTCCAGAAAACTGCATAAATTAAATTATATATATATATATATATATAAATATATATATACGAAGCATTTTTTCATAAGTTGTATGTTATATTAAGCTATATATATATATATATATATATATATATATAATGTTTCAGAGAAAAGAATTTAACAGCGTGCCCACTTATTTTATAATAAGAGTATCATATTTATTAATAATGTTATATGTTACACGTCGAATCAACATGGCACTATATATATATATATATATATATATATATATATATATATATATATATATATATATATATATATATAGTGTATGTGTCAGGTTGTGTATGAAAAGAAATCAAATAAAGTGCTCTAATTTATTTAGATACTGTATATTACATATTTCATCAATGTACCGCGGTTTCATAAAAAAGGGCAGCTTTAGACATCTTTAGTAAATCTCCGTGCCCAGTGGAATCATCGGCAAGCAGAAACGATTGTAGTCACGCCCGACAGGGAATGGCGTCAACAATGACAGAAAACGGTGTATCTCTGAGGGGGTACCCGAAAAAATCCGGTGTGGGATAGTGATTAACTAAGGCTAAAGGGAGGCCTTCATTTTATTCTCTAGCAAGTTTTATTTATTTATTTATTTATTTATCGGTTAGCAAGTTTTATTTATTTATTCATATGTTCTTTTTGTAATGTTATTGTTATACCTGAAAAATACGAAAGGGGTGGCTATATAGTTTGCCGTTTGGGTTTGTGAAATTAGTGTACTTTTTTGTTGTTGTTTTTGGGAATAAAATTATGTATCGGATTAATTGTTCGATATAGAGCTTAAAGAAATGATGCCAAAATGTTTTTATGGACTTAACGTGTTTGTGTATTTTTGTTTATTGAATTGGTGTTTTCGTATTTTGTGTTCTTTTTGTAAGGTTATTGTTATATCTAGTCTGAAAACATACGAAAGCGGCGACCATATAGTTTGCCGTTTGGTTTGTGGAATGAGGGTGCTTTTTTGTTGTCGTTTTTTCTGAATTAATTAATGTATCGGATTACTTGTTCGATATAGTGTTGGAAAGCATGATGCAATAATGTTTTATGGACTTAACGTGTTTGTTTATTTTTGTTTATTGAATTGGTGGTTTCGTATTTTTTAGATCTTAATCGGAGGAAAGCGGTGTTTCGTTGATATGTCCCGTTTAAAACCAGTAGTGTTGAAAACTAAAACAAAAAAGAACAAAAAAAAGTTATAAACGGAGTGATGGATGCTATCTGTTATTCCCGTTTGAGGGGTATAAGTTTAGTCTCTTTATTAATGGTGTGTTAATAATATTAATATTAATATTTATATTAATATTTATATTTAGTGTAATTCATTAAATTCCTTATATATATATATATATATATATATATATATATATATATATATATATATATACAATAAAGTAACACGGACTCACATTGGATACCTGTACAATGTACATATATATATATATACATATATATACATATATATATATATATATATGTATATATATATACATATATATACATATATACATATATATGCACATATACATATATATATATATACATATATACACATATATATATACATATATATATATATATATATACATATATATATATACATATATATACACATATATATACACATATATATACATATATATATACATATATATATATATATATATATATATATATATATATATATATGCGTTCTAATCACTTCTACAGATACAACTTATTTGCAATGTATTCCCGTATTTGCGGCACGTTACCGTAGGATCTCCCCAGCTGATTATATCATGGTTGTTTAAAAATCAGGTGCCTTAACAATCGTGTGATCTATCGAAAGGTTTGTAATCATATATGTGATCTACCGAGTTGTTTACATTCAGATATGTGATTTATCCAATAATCATAACCTTTAACCTAATTACCCCTAACCCCAACCAACAAACACTAACTAAAACTAAGCCTAACTAAACCAAAATACCCCTAACTTATACACTTAGCTTAAGTTTAGGGTAAGTTAAGGTGTTGGGTAATTTGGCAGGATAAGAGTCAACGATAATTGGTAAATCACATATCGGAATGTACAACACTCGATAGATCACTAATTGAATTAGAAACCAATCGGGAAATGACATATTGAAGAGCATTCTAAATCAAATACCCACAGATTTCAACTATGCCTCATCCCCTTTAGTAATGTTAGCTTGGTCCATACCACCAACCTTTCCCAGTCGTTTCATAATGTCCTGCATCTCTGAACTGTTAATTTTCGACGTGAGTAACCCTTATTATTTAGTGGCGTTTGACTTAGATAAAAGTTTTACCACTACCCAAACCCTAAAAATGTGTACGTCTTTAATGGCCATTAAATAACCCATGTGTGCACATAAAATCATTTGGACGATCACATAAAAAATGTCTAAAATGACTCCAAAATTGTCTGTTATTGGAGCATTCCGATACTAAAACATCCGGTTTTCCTAAATAAATGCTTGGGAGATGAGTTTTAACACTGGCCGAGTGTCCAGGAGATTTGGGGAAACGTACAATATAATGATTACACATTTCCGTAATGATGAAAAGTTCTGTTACAAAATATGAATGACTTTATGATAAACTATAGGCACACTGTATTATTTTCATGTTTCGTGCTTCTATTTTCTATCTTTTTTGTCATATTCACAATGTTTCGACCGAGGAAACCTCTGTCCTTCTTCACATGCATCTTCTCGAACGTGGGACCATTCTAGTCGAACTTGTGGATCTTTATGTCGAACACGAGGATTCCCACATTCGACAAGAAAGCCAAGTGTTACGGGAGTTAGAGTCTGAATAATCCAAATCATCAAAGCGTATTAAAAGAATTCAGAAATATATAATAAAACAGGGCTAGTATAGAGGAGAGCTTAAGAAACGGATAGTTTTTAGAGCTTCCCTAAGCTGAAAACAATACGATATTTGTGGAGAATAGGAATATTCCAAATAATCCGTTTTCTTCTCTTACTAAAATTTCCAAATGATTATTAATTTTATTATCATACTTATTCTTTTTTTTCGTTAAAGATTTCAATTTATTTTCCACTATTTCCCCATTAAGCTTTTCATTTAGTTTCATTTTCATGTTTTATTTTCTTACTTTCCAATTATTGGTTCACTCTTTTCTGTACACTCTGTATTTCCCTCCTGTTGCCTTCTTTATTTTGACTTGATGCTTAGAAACAAAGTTCTCAACTGCAAATAATAATAATAATAAAAAACAGTAAAACAGTAATGCAAATAATAACGTAGATGAAAGCGATTGAAGTAGAAGGCGTAGAAAGAAACGTACGTAGTTGTTGCATTTTTTTCGATTTACGAATTTCACTTTATTTCCTCATGCTTCCTATTCGGCTTTCTTTTTTAATTCTTTTCTTTCGTTGTTTCTATTTTGTATTACTTGTTTTTCTCACTTTCTATTCCTACAAAATAGTTCCCCTTTTTTGTTTTCTTTTTTTCCGTTTAGCTTGGTTGACCAATTCCAATTCAACCCAAACTACCAAACACAAGTACGGACATTGTCAAAACCTACTCATTGAACCTGCGCCTATAGCGACGTTGAGAGCGTGACATACCACTAAACGGACTGTGCGAATAATAGACGTACATCGCATATTAGAGAGATGTATGAACGCCTCAAAACATGTTCAGAGGTGAATAGTTTTTTTTTAAAAGGGTAGACAGACCAACAGATAGATCAGCATGATGCAATTCAACAATAAGGAGATGGATTGACGGATGGACAAAGCATACGGATCCACGGACATAGCCTCTTACGGAGACACATATACACATCTAATAGATTACTTACGGCCATCTTCTCTTCAGTGGTTTATTTCAATACGCGCGTTGAGCTATGGAAATCCCATTTCAAAATCAAGCTTTACCAAACCGAACATTGACGGACAGAGGTTTTTAAAGAGATGTGTGGATGTGTCTTAAAAAAGTAAGAAAGGAGGTGGGAGCGGAGAATGCTAAGAGTGAAAAAATGTAGATGTTCAATGGAAGTGGAGAGTGGGTGGAGATAGAAGTCGGGAGAAATGGTAGGGGGAGAGTGCGGAATTGTTGACCTTTTCCCGAGTGATAATTCCTCACTCGAACGTAAGAACGCCGCACTTGTCCTCACGCCGTATTTACCGGCTGATCCACTTCGAGTTGATATCAAAGAAAGTGAAAGACGACGCCCAACCGAACAAGTGGCAGGACATTGACAGAACCGCTCATCTGCTAAGGTCACATTCTTGTTAATGACTATTGAGCAAGAAGCTCTCAAATAAAATGACATTCTCTTCGCCCGTCATTAAAACAAATAAAAAAAACCTCTAATAAGATGAATGAATCGCTCGTCTTCTGCGATTCGTATCCGTGGTAACCGTAGTGTAAGCATCGTCTCATACGGTTTTGCCGCCGTACAGGCAATTTTGAAAGACTCGAAAGGAATGAAGCGGTAGTGGGGACACGGATCGGAAGCTGATAGGGGTTTCTTTGTGGTGAGAAAGTAGCGGAAGTTTGACAAGTGATTGAGCGATAGATGTAATTTATTGTTAGTCATCTTTTCTTGTCATTCCCCATTTGTGATATCATTTTTTTGCCGTGTTATTTTCTCTGGCTTTTTATCGGCAATGCAAGAGATTGCGTTAAAGTTGGCGGTGGCCGCCTCGAGATAATCCTGCCCTTTTCAATCTACTCGTTGACTGCGGAGTTTCATTTGTTTTGAGGAGTTTTACTGTTACTAAGTTGTATCTTCTTTCTTTCTTTAAGTCGTATTTCTTAAATGGTTTATGTCTTTTTCTTCTTGTTTATATGCTGTTTTTCTCCATCTCTCCTCGTCAATTTTCATGAATTTCCAACGCTTTCCAGTTGATTTACATTGATTCTCTTACCACCAATCACCTCCCGTTTTACTTTTAGCTTTATATGTCCGATTCGCAGTGTTTCTATCCATATTGTACAAATGTAGGTTACTTAAACTATATTTCAACTTCATATTATATATATATATATATATATGTATGTATATATATATATATATATATATATATATATATATATATATATATATATAATACGAAGTTGAAATATAGTTTAAGTAACATACATTTTGACAATATTGATAGAAACACTGTTTTACGTGAAATATTAACAAATTGATTTGAGATTCCATTCTTATTTTCTCTTCTCATTTATTTTTGTTCATCTTTTTCACCTTCTGGTATATATTTCACATTGTTCCTGCCTCAGATTTAAAACTTACACTTATATATATATATATATATATATATTGAAAAGTCACACATTGAAGGGGTGGTGAAATGGCAAGAATAATATTCACGTAACCGTGTGCTACACACAGCGGCATATCAACATTAATCGTCGATAAGATCAAGACGAAGTTCAACTTGACAGCGATAAATATGTGTCAATCAAGGAGGATTAAGCAAAAAAAGAACAAAATATGCTTATACTTCAGACAACAGTGTATATCACCGAAAGTACCCAAGTTTTGAAAGTTAATAAATAATTTATTTTTAAAAACATGAATACATTGCGTTGTCTAAGTTTTCAAAATAATTTTTCCAAGTATTCTCCTGATAATATATACATATATGTATATATGTTTCGAAGAAAGGAATTAACAACGTGCCTACTTATTTAATAATAATAGTAGTATAGTTATTTCCAATGTTACATGCTACACGTCCAATCAATATGGTACTATATATATATATATATATATATATATATATATATATATATGATTCCGAATATGTCACTTTCGTCGGCGCCTAATACTTAGGACACCAAGAGAAAACTGAGTGAAAACATAAACATCTTTTACATAATTCACAAACATTAAAAATAATTATAACAGAAAACACATGGAAAATATATGATGTTGATTCGACCATTACTTAATATTAATAATACTAATCCTCTTACTACTACTACTACTACTGCTGCTACTACTACTACTAATACTGATGCTAATACTACTGATGATGATAATCTTTAGTAAATAAAATAACCATAGTTATAGTAGTAGATACACTAGTAATTATAGCAATACGTACAATGATGATAGTAATGAAATCAGTAATAATAATCGAAAGTAATAAGAAATACTAATCACATTAACAATTACAATAATTATTGTATTAATTATATTATTAATAATAAGATAAAAGTAAAATGATATTATAAATAATAAGATAAAAGTAATAATAAAACATTTGATAAATATGATAATTCTAATAGTAGTCATAATCTTATCAGTGAAAATAATACATATCGAATAGATAAGGTGTATATTCGATATGAATATAAAATATACTATTTTGGATAAGAAAAAATAATAGTAATATGAAATAGAATATTTTGGGATTAAAAAATAATAGTAATATGAAATAGAATATTTTGGGATTAAAAAATAATAGTAATATGAAATAGAATATTTGGGGATGAGAAAAAATGATAGTAATATGAAATAGAATAGTTGGGGATAAGAAAAAATAATAGTAATATAAAATAGAATATTGTGGGATAAGAAAAAATAATAGTAATATAAAATAGAATATTTTGGGATGAAAAAATAATAGTAATATGAAATAGAATATTTGGGGATAAAAAAATAATAGTAATATTAAATAGAATAGTTGGGGATGAGAAAAAATTATAGTAATATGAAATAGAATAGTTGGGGATAAGAAAAAAATAATAGTAATATAAAATAGAATATTTGAGGATAAGAAACATTAATAGTAATATAAAATAGAATAGTTGGGGATAAGGAAAACTAATAATTATATAAAATAGAATATTTTGAGATAAGAAAAAATAATATTAATATAAAATAGAATATTTGGGGATAGGACAAAATACTAGTAATATAAAATAGAATATTTGTGTAAAAGGAAAAATAATAGTAATATAACATTATAAAGATTTGTACTTACAAAGAAAATATTTAAATACTTCAAGACTAGGTACACACTCGAATTAATCAGTAGATTAAATTCTCTACTTCAGATTAAAAGTAAATGAAGAACTGTTCGCGCTAACGAGACTTTCCTCCATTCGTGCTTGAGTAATAAATTGTGTCCCCATTTTATTTTATTTAGAATTAAGGGGGAAAAATTACATCCTGGACAAAAAATTGAAAATGCTTTTATTTCTAATTTTTGTCAAAACTTTCTAGCGACATTGCACAACTCACTAAAAAATACCACGAATAATGGAAGGAATCTATAGGCATCTTTTCGGTCTTTGACAAAATCAGATGTATGCGATATGTTGCGGTTATTCACGAACGTAGCCTTTCTAGGTTAACGTTAAAACATCAGAATAAACTGAAACATTTAATTTTAAGAATGTTTGGCTGTTCGACGAACCCGAGTTCTAGTCAGAACGTCTTTAATATATTTCTTCCACTCAGTTGTCCTCACTCGAACTTTACATTCTTTCCCATCGTTTGGACTTCTCTATTCCCCCTACAAATACTAAACGAGAAGAAATATATTCTGAATTTGAAGTCCTTTTTGCTCAACTAGCAATACTTCAACCTACATCCGACTCTAAGGACAGTGATCTTAAGGCAAAGTTGAATGACTTCGCACATTCGTATGCGGGCACACCTATTTCGTTTTGTGAATCAAAATGGCGAAGTGAACATTTCCGTACCATCAAAGCACTTCGCAAGAATAAATCTTTGGTTATCACAAAACCTGATAAAGGTTCAGGGGTCGTTATACTTTATCATTTTGATTATGTCAATAAAATGACGACCATTATTGAAGACACCTCTAAATTTATTCAGTTAGGTCCGGTAGATACACATGACTCCACTGTATCTATCGAGACTAAGTTCCAAAAACGTTTGGTTTAGTGGGTTAAGAGTGGAGCTCTTACAACTAATATTTCTAAAATAATTAGACCCACGGGTTCTATTTCACCCCGTCTGTATAGTTTACCAAACACCCACAAAACTGGGGTACCATTAAGACCCATATTATCCATGATAGGGTCTTCAAAACACAAGGTTGCCAAATGGTTTGCCACTATTTTAGAACCATTTTGGAACACTACAGTTCATTTTGCATTAAAGATTATGTTTCATGTTTAAACTTTATGCAAAATGATTCAGATACTGATAAATGTATGTGTTCTTTTGACATATCTAGCCTGTTTACCTGTGTTACCCTTCTTGAAAGGATTACTACATGTGCCGATGCCTTGTATCGCGGTCAACTGCCCTTTCCTCCTATTCCTGAAAATGTTTTCGTGTAGTTTATGAAATTTTCTACGATGTCGGTAGAATTCAGTTTTGACGACATTATGTACAGACAGATTGATGGTTGCTCTATGGGCTGTCCCTTAGGGCCAGCATTGGCCAATATTATTGTTGGTGTCCATGAAGAAGGGCTACTATCTGGTCCAAATATACCAGATATTTACTTTCGTTATGTTGACGACACCTTTTGTCGGTTCAACAATGAAACGGAAGCGGACGTTTTTTTATGTCCCTTAACAATATTCATCCAACTCTTCAATTCACAATTGATAAGGAAGCCAATTCTTCACTTCCATTTCTTGGTGTATTGGTTAATAAAGCTTCCTCTGGTTTCTTGACGTCAGTATATCGGAAACCTTCCTTTACTGGTTTTTACACTATTTGGGACTCATTGTGTTCCACAAAACAAAAGTTAAAATCTTATTAAGACCCTTACCCATAGGGCCTTAATGAGTTGTTTGAAGACCAAGCTGGATGAAGAAATGGAATGTATCACTAAGACCCTCTGCAACAATGTCTATCCTTTAGACATCGTAAAATCTACCATTAGAACAAAAATATCATTTCTTTACAAAAGCAAATCAGCTTCTGTAGACAGATGCCCCATTTACCTTCGCCTACCTTGGCTTGGTAACATTAGCGATAGATTCGCCTAACACCTCTCTTTGTCTGTACAACAATGTTATTTTTCTGCGAATACACGAGTTGATTTTTCCTCCCGACTCATCTTGACTTCTATTCACCAAGATGACCTTCCTTTACATCACAATAATTCTATGATTTATTTATTTAAATGTAGTTGCAGTATGCACTACGTTGGGATGACGTCACAAAGATTAGACATCCGGGTCAAACAACACGTGCCCACAAAAATTCGCAATGCAAATTTTTCAGCAACGGACGTTTTGCATAATACTTATAGTTCGTCGATAGCCGAACATCTTATAAATAACCGCATGTGTGCCTCTAATTTCAGTGTCGGCTTATTCTCCATTCTTAGTAAGCTGCACTCTCCCTATAATCTCAAAATCCTAGAAACAATCTATATTACATTCTTGAGACCTTCTCTTTGCAAGCAAAGAGAAAATTACCTCGGGCTTAATGTTGTTTCTAGTTGATTGAACTTTTTTCTTTTTTATTTCGTTTTTTACCCCTTTCACTCGTTATAATTCTCATAGCATCTTTATTATATTTTCTATACGATACCTCGATATGTGGCTCTGTTGAGCGAGGAACGCAACCGGTCAGCTGCCATTTCATCTCTTTAATTCTTAATTCATCATGATTATTAAATATTGTCTCTTTCATGCCATTATAAAGTTGTGTACTACAAAGAAAATATTTAAATATATATATATATATATATATATATATATATAATTATCCACAGACATGTGTTCATCCGGTAGATTAGAAATCGGTATTACAGTCTCTGTAAACCTCGATAGATTTAGAGGATATATCGCACATAAATTATAGCATGTGTTTCTGTTTTTTTGGTATTAGTTAATTGACATATTAAAATATTTTTTTTAATGAGAAGGATAACCTAAATGCCAAGATAAGTGACTTTGATCTTTTTCACCAATATGAGTCCCCATATCGGTATATGTAAATATCAACGATGACGTGTTTCTCTAATCAGCGTGGCTGATACTTGTGAAATTCGAAACCGGAAAGATAGAGAAAGTAGTCCATCTTTGTAACCACTGAGCCACCAAACCGCAGTATGTGCTAGGGAATTTTCTATCTATGATATCTAAAGTAAATATAAATATAGATAAGTATATAAGAATATCTAAAAATGTGTTTAGCTAAAAATGTATTTTAAATGTATTTAGTAGAGTCTTCAAACAAAAAAATAAAATATGACTTACCTGAAAATTATTAATTTTTTAATAAATCATTCACATACTGTTTCTGTAAAATGCTCCCTTTTTGTAAATAATATCCAAGATAGTGGACAATAACTTTGATATTTCGGTAGAAAAAAATCCTATTTAAAAAAAATCCTTCCCGTTTACAGAAAAAAAAACGATTTAAAGTATTCTCTTTCTACAGCCTAATGAAATACATACATTCTTATTTACCGGCAATGTTTCAAATAAACTACTCCCCCTGCCGCTATTGTTATTATAGATGTTAACCGAAAGCTGTGCATGCTAATTTGTTCAACTAACACTTTACATCACTTCCTAATGCGCGTTCCCAGAAAATATGAATAGCTTTCGTCTTCTTTATAAAATATCTTACATTTATTCACGATCAGTTGCTTCTCTCAATTACGTATTCCACAAAGACATATTCACACTTCTACAATCATAAACTCTCACGTCCCTCAGATAAACCGGGCCATTTTCATAATAAAAATATTTACGATTAAAACACCGTCATTAATTCATCTTTTAATTCTTACTATTTTTAATATTAATTACAATTTTTTTTTCAATTTTCTTTTCATTCTTCCAGGTGTTTTGACTGAATTCGAGGACACAAGCAATATCGGATGGTATGTCAAATACACTGTCCGTTATTCGTAGTCAGCACAACCTTTATTCGACTATGAATATGAATATGATTAATGAAATAAGAAAACATGAGTCTTCTTATTGCATGTATCTATGTATAACATTTTTATCATCATATTCTTCATGAGAAACAAAGAACATTCACTATTTATTCAGATTTATAAACTAAATTCTGTCCGCTGTTCTAACAGACTATTCAATATACATGTTTTCACATTTCTAATGTCCGGATTCAATTAACAAATAGCTATCAGAGTACGTCAAGCTAGTCACATGCCGCCTTTGACTAATACCTTTTTTATTTTGTTTATCTATTCAACGCGAGTAGCTTTAACGTAACTTGTGTATTTTTTTTCATTTTGGGGCTTTCCTTATTATTACATTCATATTGTATTATTCGCATTATCCGCATTTCGCTTTCTAATTATAATTTATTTTGTTCTTACAAGTGCCAATTATCGTTCCACTATTGTATTTCAATGTTGTTGTCAACAATTCTGGATAAAAAATAAAACAAAATAATCGACGACGAAGTTTCGCTTACAACATGACCGTAAAAAGTAGTCGTTATCGAACTATTTACGACTTGTTTTAATTACTTACAAACGATTCAAGATGAAAACAAAACAACAGATAGGCGAATAAATGTCAATAAATCTTATTTCATTCACTTCAATTAGTTACAGGGTTTTTTCTGATTTTTCTATATCAATTGATAACATACACATAAATTACTTACAATTAAATGTTTTTCCAGATTTTTTTCCAAGAATACATTCTAATACTGTTTTGAATTAAAGCATTATTTTATATTTCTAATGGGTAATGCTGGAGCACGGCCCCTGCTAGTTATGAGATTAAATCGTCCGGAATTGCAGTTAAAACATTTAGAGGAAGTGCGACTGATTTTCGGTGACAGACAAACACATAATCTGTATAATAATAAATATATTTTATAGTGTTTTCCTTTTGTGGTTCTCAATATGACTGTACATGTTTTTTGCCTTCAGTGTAGACCGCCGATTGCACATCATATAACTATTAGACAAGTGACTTTTTTTTACATCGACTTAAAAAAGGCGTAGACACTGAAAATGAACCACATGCACCATGACATTTTTCTGGGTCCTCTCAAAATACGATGAAAATCCATCGTTTTGTAATTCAGCAAAAAATAGTGGTATCATCAAGTCACATCCGGCTTTGAAAAATTTATAAAAAATTTTGAAAAAACGTTGTTTCATTCTCGGAAATGGATCAAATGTAACGTAAGTTTATCAAACCTGACGGCTCTATGGAAGGAGCCGGGTTTTGTTTTGTGAAGTAACTTAAACCTTTTGGTGTCTACCCTTTTACAATTTTATCTGAACTCCACATCGTATTCTAACGCAAACTTTAATATATAAGTTCATTAATTTATTACTTCTATTATTAATGTTTTCTACAAAAAAACCCAGATTATGTTGTATATTGTATTTTCTATGTATTTAATTTATGTAGTTCATATCTACGTATGAAATGCAATCTAACCTAACAAGAGTAGGACAAAGAATATGAACATATTTGGAATTAAAACGGAACCAAATTGCCAAAGTGGGTGAAGCTGAGTCGATTGTCTGCTTAAGTGGCGTCAAATTTCGTTAAACTAGTTGATGTTGTTTATGAAAAAATCTATTTCTCTATAAAAGATTATAACAAATTTATAAAAATACTTCAAAGTGACAGAAGAATAACATTTTCTTCACAGCACCACCGCAGAGAAGGGATTCGTGGAGACTCACAGAATCTGTACCTGAGAGGATTTCGGTGAAATCTTTGGAGGGACTTTTTCGGCTCAGGCCGCTGCATCGTGGAACAGGATGCCAGAAGCTGTGGTAACCCTAACCCTAATCAAACGGTTAAATTCAACGCTGGTGAATTAGTAATATCTCACGATATTTACCCCTTACATTTACCTTACCAGCGGGGTGCGTGAGGACGCGATTCTTGCGTAAAATCATGAATAAGAATTTAAATACGCATTTCCAGTTTTTTTCCCCCAGCGTTAAGTCGTGGTGTTCACAAGACACAGCAATATATACCATAATAATTTTAGTCTCATTTGAGGAAATACAGTATTATCGTTCCCTGCGTCGAACAACCTACAAGAGGTAGTTACGATGTCTATCATATTGAGGTTGAAATTGCATTGGACAAGTCATCTGATAAATGTATTTGTACATGGCTTGTTTCACTTTGTGATTTTTGCCTATAATTTAGTTTTGATTGATTGATCTTGATACAATACCTTAACCATCCGAAACAAGCTGACGTGGATAACTCCCTGGTTACTTGATGCAGAATTACAGGCTAAAAATAACTGTAGTCTTGTTTAAGAAAACCAATGATTACAAACTAGATATTTTCAATGCGACATATTAAATGTAGATTATGTGATCAAAAAACAAAAACAATTAATCATTTTCTATCAGCCATCAATTATTAGACGCATTGGTCAATATCTGCACTGGTAAATTTTAATTATTTTGTGGGGAAGAAAACTTCAATCAATGTCTAGTATCCTGTATGAAGCAGCGGAGCTGTACTCATTTTATGTTACTTTACTCACAACAATAGAAACTAACTACTAAGACATAGTAAGCTACGATCATAAACAGTTTGAAGTACTTTTTGTAGATATGGGAATCCCTGTGTTGCGTGATCGCAATTCGAAAGGCTACCTCCAATTTATCGGTGTGTTTGCTTTCGTTTATATAGCCTGCTGCTACTGTTGTTGTTTGTCTGTTGTTAGCGTTGTTGTGAGGTAGTTTCTGGTTAAACTACTTTGGTGACGGTTGGTAGTTCGTACAAGACTCGAAAAAGAAAACATGTACAACATTGTGTTCAGTAATAAAAAGAGATTATTTCCTGTTTCATTTATGTGAATAATTCGAAGCAAAATTACGTTTACACTGTATTCATACCTTATTTAAAGACTACTATGCTTGCTCTGTCTATTTGCAGTTACCTGGCTTACGACGAACGAGTTTGCTTTAAACTATTTCTATTAGCGTTCTGCCTATTCTCCATCGTTTGCTTTTGTATTTATTTCATTGTATCTTTTGCATTTAAGTTTTACGCCATCCACATTCTCCGTATCTGTACCGCTTCGGATATTTTTGCGAATATATTTTACTTACTACGAACGAGTTGGCTTTACACTCTTTGTACTAGCGTTCCGCGTATTCTCTATCGTATCTGTATCGCTTCGATATTTTTGCGAATATATTTTGTTAAAAACTTCATAATAAGTGACTACTTACATGACCCCATTTTTACTTACGTCATAACATGAATTTGGATTTCATAAATTGATAACCAAATTCGTATTGCTAATTCTTCTTTTTTATCTCTTAGAGTTTTCGACAGTAACTTATGCTTTATTGTGCGTCTTCCGTCTATGGTATTACATCTTCAGACAACAATGTAGCTTATCCGATTATGAACATATGTGAATATATAAAAATATTTCTCTGAAATCGGAATACTTAGAATGTGGAATATGAAAGTATAATTAATTCCAGTGATTATAACGTATAGCCTAAGACAGATAATACTTTGATAAAAATAGAAAATAAGTGTTCTTAGTAGTGGATAGGATATTCCAAGAAAGACAACTCTTTGTGGGCTGTGTGTTGAATTGTACAGTGTAAATAAAATGGCGTCATTTGTGAACAGGTCGCGGAAAGTGATACATACAAAAATGAGTAACAAGCGAAAGTCAAATGTATATTTATAATCATAGTATAGCTATTATTATAGACGTTAGTATAATATTAAGTGATATTACTATAATGACATAGAAAACAGAAGCTATAACAAGAATTCCTTTCAACATTGTTATACATTTCTGACTGTATGTTATAATTAAACATAAAACATGTAACTAAACTAGAAGCATAGCCATCTCAGCAATAATAAAATTAATTACCCGAATACGTCAGTTTTCGCCACATTTATGTCTTCTTATGAAGATTAAAATCAATATATAATGATACTAACTTATGTCTATAACCCTTATTCTAATTATGATCAAAATCAATCACATATATTTTATTCTAATTAATTTCTCAAATTTAAGGTTCAAGCTTTAAGTGATTGAAGACAAATTGACATATACGTAATATTCGTCAATTGGAGTGTAATTACTATACATCACATTACATCACAATATTATATATTTGAATTTTCGAATGGTGGTTGTGTCAATATAATGCCTGCTTAAATCTACTTAAAATACTCCAAAGAAACTGAAATTTAGGTAATATTTATTAATTTATATTGTTACGATCGAGTCAGTAACTCGATCGGTCAATTGGAGTAAACGCGGGGCGAGTTAGCCCATCCCGCCTTACTGCTACTAAGAGAGGTGGAACGCAGGGCACATATCCGAAGAACAGTGAACATGGCATAATTGGCCTTTTCCTTCTCTTTTCGTCTCACGCCCGTATGACTGCTACGAAGAAAAGAGGTAGGCGCACGGTAACACCAGTGACCACGGCGTGCTTCGTCCTCTCCCTTACTTTTCATCCTATTCCCCATTGTTTCAGCTAGCGCCCTGAAATTAAAATAAGGAAACAATAATAATGGATACAATTGATCATATTGTATTAAATGCTAGTTCCGGATCACGCACCACGGGGGGGGGGGGATAAAATGTTTTTTTGGATAATAAATCAGTTAGGGAAAGTATTTGGAAGCGTTCGCCCGGTCCGGAGCAACCACTCTTACAAAAAACTTAAAGTCCTTTACAACCTGAATTGAAGACGGAATCATTTTTTTTTTGTTTACTAACATGGGATTTAATAACGACAAAGTGTAATACCATAATATTGACTCAGCTAAGTAAAAACGCCCCTTTCCTCTCTCTCTCTCTCTTTCTCTCTCTCTCTCTCTCTCTCTCTATAAACACACATTGTCTAACGAAATTTTCTTCCATTAATTTTATATCGACACACATACATCTCATCACATTTCTCTAAAATAATAGTGCGTCTATCTTCTATCCTACGAGAACCACCTTTCAGAAATAAAATGTTCTTCAGTTAAATATATATATATATATATATATATATATAATTGTCTGTATTTTTCTTTCACCGTTTATTGTGTTTTGTGTTTTTAGCCCACCAGTTTTCGTCCGACAGACATCTCTTCTAGCCAACAAAACATCGTTAGCTATACTGGCAATGGTGCAAGTGGGTTAAAAAATATGAATATCTTTAGTCACGAATACGGGTCGTTACGATATCAAATACATATTGTTAAAATTTCACAAAAATCAGCGATATTTTACCCCCGTTTTTCCAATTTGCATGAGAGTAAAAACTAAATCTATTCCAACCCTTTACGTCCAGTAGCTGTTTAGAAAGAAAAAATCGGTTATTTTTTTTAGAAGTGAATCATGTACGTACAAACCAACCTCGATTCATATAGATATACATACACAATGTACATCAATATTGATATTCTAATTGAGGTTTCATAATAAAAGAATACTTGAAAATAACTATTGTGCTAGCAAAATGCGTCAAGTGAATATTTACTTGATATAGTTTCGAAGACAGTTTTAATAGAAGCCAACCCTTGTTTCTCGTTTTTAAGGAAACGTGAATGAAAAGATGGTTCGCTGATTGTCTGACGTTAATGCATGCCAACAATAGTTGGTCATGTTATGCTAATACCGTACATATTTTTGTCTATGCTTGGTTTATACATTTTTGTAATGTGTGCATATATTTTTAATAAGATAATTTGTTAAAAAATATTTTTAATCCATAGATGAAGTTCTAATAGGTACTAGAACTGCAAGCCAGCGTGGGGCTGGCAGTAGTGGTAACTAAGAGATGACTTATCACGTATTAGTATTATTATTATAATACACGAAATAATAATAATAATAATAATAATAATAATAATAATACTACTAATAATAATAATAATGATAATAATAATAATAATAATAATAATAATAATGATAATAATAATTATAATAATGATAATAATAATAATAGTAATAATAATGATAATAATAATAATAATAATAATAACAATAATAATAATGATAATAATAATAATAATAATAATAATAATAATAATAATAATAATAATAATAATAATAATAATAATAATAATAATAATAATAAAACGTGTTATAATAGTAATAATCCTGACTTTTCATATAGTCATACCCCACAAACTTGAGGTTAAAGTTTTATTTGTAAATATTGTTGGGGAATAGGGTTAGCATACAAAGAAGTTAGAAAGGGCTGGCAATGACAGAGTTAGAATTAATGGTTTAAAAATTAGCGGAACTAATACCCAATAATGTCCGACTCAGTTTGTGTTATGCTGGAGAGACATTCTGTAAACTTTTATACTCGAATGCACGACTTATCCACGATGAAGTTAACATGACCCTAGTGCTTACTAAGGGGCAACTCAGCATCTCGAAACGCTTCCAGATAAAATGCTCACCACTGGATGTTCATTAAGGCTATACACGGCACCGTATAAAAAGGAGAGTGCAACCAAACATAACATAACACTTGGTCCCTTAATAATCGATAATTAAAGTAAACTTTTTCTATTATGATAAAAAATGATATATATGTTATCATTCATAGCATGAAGTAGGCCTACTGCTTCATCTAAGGGTTCACTTATATAATATATAAAAAATAACTATGAAAATCGGTTAATAAAAGTTAATTAATTTATAGTTTACCAAACGCCAAATAATTATTACAGAAATGTTCGATTTTCAGAAATTATGGAAGGAAATTAAGTCGACTCTATTTCAAAATACTTCAAATAACATTTTAGCCTAATTAAATGGGGTTATGATAATAATCTACATGAATGTAAATACATATATTGTAATAAATTTAGTATTTAAATAAATAAACATTAATTGAAATGTATGGTAAAAATATGATGCACATAATGTCGAAACAGAAGCATGAACACACATATGTATTTAATATTTTCAGGTATTTAATAAAAAAAACAAAGTTCGGTTCAAATTGTCATTAAACTGGCGGGTTCAAATATAGAACGATATTGTTTAGCAAACGGAGTAGTTCATAATTAAACTAGATTTGAACTCAGCTTTATAGTAGAAAAACAGATCACATTTTTTTCTTTAAAAGATGAACAAAGAAGAATAATGTGAAATCACATCGAATGTGATATTTGTATGGTTTATTTTATTTTATCTGCCTTGAGCCTTCACAACCCGTTTTTTTATTATAATTCAACGCCATGAACATAATGTTTATTGAATAGCATTTGCTATTTCACCCGTAACGAGAGAAAGAGGTTCACACTTCCCCCAACGGTCCTATTATGAACAAACAACGTCAACATACGAAGCTCTCAACGAGAATCCGACAGAAACACTTTGCTATTTACACAAGGCGGCAACAAAGTACATCGCCTAAGAAATGGCGACTGATAAGATAGAATCTTACAATAATGTCCGACTATTGGTATTGATGAGACACCGTGATTTCAGATCCGATTTCAAGGTAAATCTTCTGGAATTATTACAATCTTTAGGAAAATGTCTTAAACAATATTTGCTCAGCGTTATTCGAATCTCAAAATATTTATCGTGACAGTCAACATAATACGACAGGAAGTCATGTTGGTAAAACGAAGAATATTGTAATTTGGTCGGTTTTCTCTATCTCTATCATAATTCAGAATGGAAGGTTGTTATGTTTTACACTAAATAAATACTACGATAGATAGAATTGCAAAAAAAGTTATCATGACATATCCTTGTAATAGTAGCGGAACGTGTGATACAATTACTATAACAAACACATCTACTACAACTACTACTGTTACTACTACTACTACTACTACTACTACTACTACTACTAATAATAATAATAATAATAAACTCGGTAGGACCGAAACTAGAAACACAAATACAAGAAAAGATAGGTGGCAAGAAAAACATCTACATGGTCGCGTCATAAGAATAACACAAAAATACCCACTAACAGTTCTGCGCATGGTAAAGAAAGAAGTTTTCTTGAAAAGAGAAACTAAATCACTACTAATAAATGCACAGAACAATGAAATAAAGACTAACTGCCTTAAAGCTAAAATAGATAAGAACCAGGAAAACAGTAAATGTAGAGTCTCTGAACAAAGAGACGAAACAGTAAATCGTATAATAAGTGAATGCAGCATACTAGCACAAATATAATACAAAAATAGACAACACTGCGTGGGGCAAGCAATACACTGAAGACTATGCAAACGACTGCATTTCTAACACGCGGACAAATGGTACAATCATAAACACTGAAGACTATGCAAACGGACAAATAGTACACTCATAAACACTGAAGACTATGCAAACGGACAAATAGTCCAATCTTAAACACTGAAGACTATTCAAACGGACAAATAGTACAATCATAAACACTGAAGACTATGCAAACGGACAAATAGTACAATCATAAACACTGAAGACTATGCAAACGGACAAATAGTACAATCATACACACTGAAGACTATGCAAACGGACAAATAGTACAATCATACACACTGAAGACTATGCAAACGGACAAATAGTACAATCATACACACTGAAGATTATGCAAACGGACAAATAGTACAATCATACACACTGAAGACTATGCAAACGGACAAATAGTACAATCATAAACACTGAAGACTATGCAAACGGACAAATAGTACAATCATAAACACTGAAGACTATGCAAACGGACAAATAGTACAATCATACACACTGAAGACTATGCAAACGGACAAATAGTACAATCATAAACACTGAAGACTAGGTAAACGGACAAATAGTACAACCATAAACACTGAAGACTATGCAAACGGACAAATAGCACAATCATAAACACTGAAGACTATGCAAACGGACAAATAGTACAACCATAAACACTGAAGACTATGCAAACGAACAAATAGTACAATCATAAACCAGATGGATAACTGGAAAACTAAACTCCAAAAATCGTCTGTGGTATGGAGGTGCACACAGATAAACTTATAAAAGCAAGAAGACCGGATGGCATAATAGTCAACAGGAAAGAAAAATCTTGCCAATCGTAGATTTTGCCATTCCAGCAGACCACAGAGTGAAAATCAAGGAGACGAAAAGGGAAGCAAATACACAGAACTTGACAGCTAATTAAAAGGGATATGGACCATGAAAAAATGTCAATGTAGTACCAATAAGTTTAGGGGCCCTAGAAATAGTCGCAAAAATTGGAGAAAAGACTGGGAGAAATTGGAATTGAAGTGATGATTGGGACCATACAAAGAACGGCAATGATCAAAAAAGTTGCAATCTTTAGGAAAATTCGCTAATCTTGAAACCAACCCACATAAGATACGAACGGTAACAAGTCACATGGATTTTGCAACAGGAAGAAAACCAAACCACAGGAAAAACACTTCCATATGAACCCAAGGAATAGAAACTGCAAGAAACTTCATGTACTGCCTGCCCCCCCCCCCCCAAAAAAAATGATGGGACCAGCCTCGTCATGAAGGGTCAAGGAGAATGGGAAGACAGAGGAGGGGCAGCACTAACCAGACATCCACTGGAAGAACGCAGAGAGTGATGGGACCTTGGAGAGGCTTATTGCCGCTCGGATCCGAGAGGACACCAATGGTCGTTACCAACAGTAAATCAAGTGTAAACAGCTGTTGTGATTCCGCAAGTTCATTTGCCATGGTTATCGAAAAGTGGTGGAGAGCACTGGAAATCCGGGGAGGCTTGTTGTCACTCAGACTTCAGGGAACACCACCGGTTATTATCAGTGAGCAATCACTGAAGATAACTTGTGTGAGAACCTTTTTGTGAGTGCAAATACTAATCGATATATGTGATGGATAACGCAATGTATTTGGGTGTTTGTGGGATCCATATCGAAAGAATGTTAGAGAATCTGCATAACATCTAAAAGTAGATTCTTATTTTAAATTTACCGGGGAAGACAATGGAAGTACTCTCGAATTTCTAAGTGCATCCACAGGGCTCTATGAGAGAATAACCCTCTTACAACTAAAAATATATTTAATTTTAATGAAATTTAAATCCTATGTATGAAGTTTTCTGTGGAAGACAATGGAAGCGATCCCAAATGTCTAAGTGGCCTTCCCAACCTAAGTGAGCTATGAGGGCGAAACCTCCCTTAAAACTTAAAGTATGTCCCATTTTGATGAAATTTATATCGTATGTATAAAATACTACGGGGAAGGCAATTTAAATGGTTCTGAATTCCTATTTCCCTCTATGCGTCGACTATTTACGTGTGCTCACCTCTAAGTGAGCCATGGAGAGAGAAAACCCTTAACACTTCAAATAAGTATATCAATTTTTTCTTATGGCTGTTGTTCTAAATATTGACTTAACAAATGCCTGAATTTGTTAGCTTTTGATCTTTTTTGTTTAACATATTTCCCACCAAACTAGGCAAGCCGCCTCTGTAGACATAAGGGACTACTGAGAATTATGGTGTATGTTTTGGGTGTCATCATAAGAAGTGAGCTGTGTAGCGGAATGTATGTTACATTAGTTTTAAACCTCTGCATGTCAGTAATGTCGAGGAAGCACGGAGCAGGGAGCAGGGAGCGAGTTCCAGAGGCCGGCAGCACGAGTAAGCAAGTTATTGAAGTAGTAGGCTCTCCGGCATCTGAGGCCCTCGACAAAGAATTGATGGGGAAGTATCAGATTGAAAACATTTTAGACCGCCCCTGACAATTTTTCAACAATATAAGTGTATTCACATGCACAATTGGCATGTGAACATAATGCAAGTAGTTCTGCTACTCTAACTGCTCCTTAAATTAGCTAATGACACTTTTCTAACATGTTCCACAATAGAAGTAATCTATTTATATGTGTAAGGTGAAGAGTATTAATATAAATCTGAATAGATCACTGGGTAATTAAGTATTACAATAGTTTGCAGGATAAGAAAGTTGTTGGTGATATGAGACTGCATACGCCAGTCGCCTAATTAAGAAATTTAGTGTTAAACAGTTATATAAAGATATAAAGAAACTGTAGCAATATTTACAAAATGTGTTCAAAAGTTAAAATTGAGCAGAGGAATAAAAATGTGATTAGAAGTTAACAATTAGAGACGCCTGTTAAAATAACTCGTGACAGATAAGGTAGTCCAAAATGAGACATGACGAAGAAGAGAAAAAGAATCTTCTCTTTGGCTCGTTAGCTAACTGTGTTCGGACGTTTTTTTGTTTAGTTGCCCTTGTTGAATAATCGGGGAGCGAGCGATTTGAAGTTCACGTAATTATGTTAAAGAATCGAGAGAAAAAAACATACGCCATTGAAGAAAAGAATTGGCGTTTTTTTTATTTTGTAACATTAGGGAGAAAGGCGAACATATAAACATTTACTACAGAATAACCATCTCTCGAAATAGACTTCACTATCCAATGACTCAAGGAAAAACGTCAGAGAGACGAACAGCTGTTTCTGTTGAGAAAGTAAACGACGAGAAATCTGTGGGAACGAATAATCCTACACTCTATACTGGACATATTAACGGCCGGTTATTTTGTGTCTGATTTGTAAATACAAATATATTTAATCTTAAACATTGTTTGTAGTTATTAATAACTTTCCAAGTTCATCCCAGCTATGAAAAAGACCCCACTTTTGCTGCTACAAAAGGGTATACTCGTCGGAATCCAAAATAGAGTTAATAGAGTGTATCTTACTTTACTCAGTAGACTAAAAACGCTCAAAAAACAAATATACAACAAATAAAAGTAACTGTAGGCGATAAAAGTTATTTTCAAACTTACCTGTGGCATTTGTTTGTATTTTAACCCGTTCGAAGTGCTATTTATTAGAAATTAAATTATTCGTCACACCAACGGCGCAAGATCCAAGATGGCGATCGTAGGGGGGTATGTAAGAGAATAAGGATCGTCCGCCATTTTCTTTTTGTGCAAAATAAACACAAGAATTTTTTTTACATCTAATAAAAACCCATGTATACTACGTAAAATACAAACAAATGCCATAGCTACGTAGGAAAATATCTATTCTCGACGTAGGTTGCCTTTACTTGTTGCATATTTATGTTTTTAAACACTTTCTCGTTCGTTTTTTTGACCCCGTTCACGAGTCGGCGGAGTAAAGTAAAAGATACCCAGTTAATATAATCAAGTGGCTACGAAAATGTTACATAAGTTTGCATGTGAATTTTGTGTATCTGTTGATCTTTGAACTGTTAACTACAGTTCAACTACCGTCGGTAGGAATATGCGCCTCTCTGTCCATCAGTCTAATGTGTAGCACTTTGTAAAATAAACGGTTTTGATTGACAAGCAGATAACTAAGTTCACTCGCCGAAACATTAGAAACAATAAACAAAATATTAAAAAAAAACATGTCAAAAAGAGAGAACGTGGGAGGCTTAACAGCAAACGTAAACAGCTCATATTTCATTTCTTGGGAAGGAAAAAAAATTGTGATTTTTTTTCTAGAGATTTGATTTGTGTTATTATGCAAACATAACAGCGTGTGTATTTAATATTGAATTAAGTTCACGATAATCTTTAGAGGATAGAGTTATCGGCCCCTCGACTCTTCCCTACAAAATCATATTGTTCGTATTAAACACCTACATATTGAGGTATGATATTAAACAAGGTGAGATAATGGATTATACGCTTTTCGGGAGGCACGTGTATTTTTCAATATGTCGTCTATAACTTCCACATTCTTGTCCCCTATTTTAGGAGATGCCTGAAGAAACGGGTTAACTTTTATTATTACAAACAATGTTTAAAATAAACGAGTTAAAAATAATGGTGAAATATTAATTTACAGTTAGATATAAAAGACCTACCTACTCGAATATTCATGTTATTTTATTTGAATCTCTATATTCATGTCAGACATGTTTTAAAAATACATATTATTATCATGTTTATTCACTAGGAGTTCTCACACAGGCCGTCATCATGTTTGCTCATTGATAATTACCAGTGCTGTTCCCCGGAGTCTGAGTGAAACAAGTCTCCCCAGATTTCTAGTTCTCTCCACATTTTTCGATGAATACTGCAAATGAATTTGCGTTATTACAACATACGCTAAGCATTGATTTCTCGTTAGCAACAACTCTTGGTCTTCTAAGGGGTTTGGATGGCAATAAGCCTTCCCAATGTCCCAGTGATCTCCGCACTCTTCCAGCGGAGGTTTGGTTAGTGCTATCCCTCCTCGGTCTTTCAACCATCTTTGACTGTTCACGACTGCTTTGTGTAGTATCAGTCGGGGCTTGTGCCAAAACATTTGGGAAGGGTTTTAGTTTATGATTTTTTTTTTGCAGTCTCTGTTCCTTTGGGTTCTCCTGGTGCTCTTTATTTAATTTTATTTTTTCCTATTGCACCGTGCATAATCTTCATAACTTATGTGGGAAGGTTTCCGCATTCGATGATTTTCCTTAAGATTTAAGCTGCTTTTATCATCAACGTGCTTTGTATGGTTCCAGTCTTCCCTTTGGTTCCAATTTCTCCCAGTCTTTTCTTCCAGGTTATTCGGAACTGTTCCTAGTACCCCTACGATTATCGTTATTATATTTACTTTCTTCATACTTCATATCCCTTTAAATTTTCTGGTAAGTTCGGTATATTTGCCTCGTTTTTTCTGTCTCCTTGGTCTTCACCCTATGGTTGGCTGAGACGGCGAAATCTACGAGTTAACAAAATATTTAATTCTTGTTGACTATTATGACATCTGTTTTTACTTCCATATCCCAGATAATTTTGTGTTTATCGTGTTCGAGTACTGTCTCTGGTTTGTTTTTGTACCATTTGTCCGAGTGTTCGAAATGACTTTGCATAGTTTCCAATGTACTTATTTCCCCATGGTGTCATGTCTATTTTTGTATTCTTTTGGGGCTAGTTTTGGGCATGCACTTATAATATAATTTACTGTTTCGTCTTTTTGTTCGCAATTTCTGCATTTACTGTTTTCCTGGGTTTAATCTATTTTAGCTTCAATGTAGTTTGTCTTAATCGCATTGGTTTGTGCAGCTGTCAGTACGGATTCCGTGTCACTATTTAGGTGTCCTCGATTATGCCCAAATATTTTCGTGCATCTCTTCTATTGTACTTCTTATGAAACGTCTATGTAGTTTTATTTTCCCACTTGTTCTATATTTACCGACCCTCTTCACCTTCGTTGCTCTTCGAGCAGAGTATCTATGTATCGTCTTTTGCATGTAGTGCGTTGTCCATGGTCATTAATTTTCTAGTCCTCTAGTCAAGAATAAAATAGCATTACGTTAAGCATTACATAAAAACACAGACACCTACAATTAACAACATCACATATGAAACCAGTGGTAACATTTTAACATGCTTAACGTAATGAGACCTTGTTTTGTGATGCAATCCAGCGTTGCTAAATTTAAAATCGTCAACGACTTCCTAGAACAATGCGGAAAACATTCTATGCGCGTTTTTCCAACGTCTTTTTAAAAATTTTCTTCTTTCTTCAGATTTTTGTTCATTTGTTTTTGACACCTGAGGATGATTCAATGAAGAATCGAAAACGTTCGTGAAACTGTGAAACATATGGAACATTTATTAATTTATTTTGATTTGAATACAAAAAATACAATCAGACAAATTTAAAGAAATAAAATAGGTATAATCAAATAAATGAATTCTTTTATTCTATCAATGTTTGCATGAATGAGAAAATGCTGCCTAAATGCACACACACAATATATATATATATATATATATATATATATATACATATATATATTTACATATATATATATATATTTATGTAAATGTATATATATACATATATATATATATTTACATACATATATATATATTGACATTTATATATACATATATATATATACATACATATACATACATACTTACATACATATATATATACACACATACATACACACACACACATATATATACATATATGTATATATACATATATATATATTTATATATATATACATATATATATATATATATATATATATATATATATATATATAATTTTGTTTTTTCTATCGTTTTATAATTTGCATTCAACCTGAATACACTTTTCACTCTCATCTACTTCATCGATAGCAATAACATTTGCCGCCTGGATAACTTTTTTCGTTTTTGGACTACGATTCACTACATGGATTGTGTTTTAATCGACTTCTTTTACATCTTTCTTTAAATTGTTTTAAACATCATGACTTGGATGAACTGTATAAGTTGTTTTTTTTAAGTGTGTTTTGACCAATATATTTGATGTTTTATATACTTTTATGTATTTTTAACTATATTTTTATATACTTTCAAAGCTTAATGTTATTACCTGCGGTAATGTCATTGCGGTAATGGTCTTCAGACGAGAAGATTTTCTTTGAATACTCATGTGTGAAGGACGCAGTATCACTCCTTGTTTTGGAACTTTAATTAAATTTGATTAATTTCTCATTTTGTTATGTCATTTAATTAATAGTGTTGCTCAATACACTATATTGCGATTTGTTTTTATCCTGATAGTCTACTGGTTAAACATATTATTTATATCTTTAAAGTATTATCTGACTCTCTCTCTCTCTCTCTCTCTCTCTCTCTCTCTATATATATATATATATATATATATATATATATATATATATATATATATATATATATAATGAGAGAGAGGGGGAGAAAGAGAGAAAGAAAGAAACTGACGGTGTAAAGAAAACACATCATCTGAACTTGTTAAATGCATTTAAAATAAAATGAAATATCATTTATAAAAAGAACGCGTTTTTTTTTCTGATATTCAACGCCGATTTAATTCCTCGTTTTGTGCACAATTTCATCGACTTGATCTGAACTTGTGATCTGAACCTTGGCCTTTGCAAACTCCCTTCCCCTTGCGAATACGGTGTCATAGACAGTCTCATTGCTAAACACTACACCTTTCTTGTTTGCTTACGTTCCACCCTTCTTATATTCACCCGGGTATTAAATAGTCATGTTTTTAAACACACAATATGCCGTGACATCACTTCAATTCGTCCAGTGAGAATAGAAATGTATACAATCTTCAAATCTGCTATGTCAAAATTCTAGAAATTCACAACAAGCAAAAGCCATCACGAACGTAAATAACATTAATCCCTGAAAACGAACACTTTGAAAACGAACTGTTAAGTCAATCAAATGAACCGATAACAAAAACGAATGTGTTTAACATGTGTCCATTCTATCAACGCGTTTAGCGACAAAAAAAAACACAGTTATTTAAACCTAAAGGATGACTAACGAACATACATTGTCTAATTTAGAGATGATTCGGCGCATCTTGAAATGTTCTTTTAAACTTAATATAATTAAGTATATGCTGTTTGATCTTGGGTAGAACGGATGCCCGACAGACAAAGCCTCATTAAATAAGATGTGTCATTTCAATCTCCGCGTTTCTTGATCAAAATGGTATCATGTAACCGTGTACCAAAAGGCTTTTGACTGCGCCTATATACTACTTGTAGAATTCTACCTTCACTACTGAATAGCTATTTATTTATACTTCGTTACATTATGACACCATGATTGGTGTCATACGGTGGCTGACGTTTGAAAGATCCTTTGATGTTAACACGAACGTACGAAATAAAAGTGTATACTTGTATCTTACGAGTGAATGTCATAAGCAACGTTCGTGCATACGTGTCGGCGTTGATATGTAATATTTCAGCATAATTAAACTGAGTAAACTTTATTTGAAAACAAGTTATTGGGTGTGACATGTGACGTGGAGTACGGGTGTGTTCAGCATGAACAATATTTTCTGAGTGGGGGAAATCGGAACGGGATAAAGGAAAGACAATTTAAAAAATGTTTGAGGCTGCGGTCTATTCTTACAACATAGTTAAAGAATAGACTCACACACTTAGTTAAGTATAATGAAGTATATTTTCAAAAAAACAAAAAGTATCTTTGTCATTTTTGTATTAAAATAATTTTCCAGTCCGCTTAATTACCGCATGTCGGACACAGCGCAACGAAGATGCTCGTCATCGGATTCAACCAACGATTACTTGGGCCAAAGAAGAGATGAATTCCCGATCGGTAACTATATCTCCAATATCAAAGTTTTGCAGAATTTTAGACAGCGTTGAAACAGCAACAAGTCGGAACGCATGCGATACACGTAGCACTAAACTATACTTAGAAATAAATACTGAGTGTCTACTCCGTACCAGTATAGCTTCACATACAATCTGAAATCAAATCTTATTCTTTCTTAATGGCATGCGTTACTCAGCACGTCTTAACTATTTAACCTTATTTTCATCCGTGCAATTTGACTATTAGTTAATTGAATTCGACCAAGTACTATGACTTCATTTTAAAATTGTTATCCAGTTCCCATTTCTTTCTTTATTTATTTATTGATTGATTTACAAAATTCCGATTTGCAGTTATTCACTAATTTAACTTATATTTTAGACGCAAACAGTAACAGTGACATATCACCAGTTTGTTATTGTTTGTCAACTTAGTGATTTGTTAACATCGCCTTCTAATTTAACACGTAACATATTTATAAATTACTATTATTTACTATAAATGTCTATTAAACAGAAAACGCTGCTTTGGTAATAAGAAAACGAAATACATCGAAAGGACTGTTTTTTTTACCGTGACTCATAACCCATACAGCAGTATTAGAATTAAAGTTATTTCGAAAAAGAGATAATTCGATGCGGTTAACACACGCACATGCGAAAGTCGTACCTTTATGAGTTTATGCGACAGCAGCAATTTAGAAATACGGTTTCTGAATTGTACACCCTTTACAACTTTTTTTCAGGTATTTCATTAGCTGAAATTTACACACTTTACAACTTTTTTCGCATATTTCATTAGCTGAATTGTACACACTTTACAACTTTTTAAAGATATTTCATTAGCTGAATTGTACACACATTACAACTTTTGCGCACATATTTATTTAGCTGAATTGTACACACTTTACCATTTTTTTTCACATATTTAATTAGCTACATTGTACACACTACCACTTTTTTCAGATATTTTATTAGCTGAATTGTACACACTTTACAAATATCTTCACATATTTCATAAGTTGAATTGTACACACTTTACTACTTTTTTCAGATATTTCATTAGATGAATTGTACACACTTTACAACTTTTTTTAAATATTTTATTAGCTGAATCGTACACACTTTACAACTTTTTTTCACATATTTCATTAGCTGAATTGTACACACTTTACAACTTTTTTCACATATAAGTTGAATTGTACACACTTTACAACTTTTTTCATATATTTCATAAGCTGAATTGTACACGCTATACAACTTTTTTCACATATTTCATTAGCAGAATTGTACACACTTTCCAACATTTTTCAGATATTTCATTAGCTGAATTGTACACACTTTACAACTTTTCACATATTTCATTAACTGAATTGTACAAACTATACAACTTTTTTTCAGATATTTCATTAGCTAAATTGTACACCCTTTCAAACTTATTGTCATATATTTCATTAGCTGAATGTACACATTTTAAAATATTTTTCATATATTTCATAAGCTGAATTGTACACACGTTGCAACTTATTTTACAGATATTTCATTACCTAAATTGTACACACTTTACCACTTTTTTCACATATTTCATTAGCTGAATTGTACACACTTTACAACTTTTTTCACATATTTCATTAGTTTAATTGTACACACTTTACCACTTTTTTCAGATATTTTATTAGCTGAGTTGTACACACTTTACAACCTTTTTTCACATATTTCATAAGTTGAATTGTACAAAATTTACCACTTTTTTCAGATATTTAATTAGCTGAATTGTACACACTTTACAACATTTTCACATATTTTATAAGTTGAATTGTACATGCTTTACAACTTATTTCACATATTTAATTAGCTGAATTGTACACACTTTACAACCTTTTTCAGATATTTCCTTAGCTGAATTGTACACACTTTACAACTTATTTTCAGATATTTCATTCGCTGAATTGTACACACTTTACAACTATTTTCACATATTTCATTCGCTGAATTGTACACACCTTACCACTTTTTTCAGGTATTTCATTAGTTGGATTGTACAGACTTTACAACTTTTTTCACATATTTCATGTGTTGAATAGTACAGACTTTACAACTATTTTCAGATACTTTATTAGCTGAATTGTACACACGTTCAAACTTATTTGCAGATATTTCATTAGCTTAATATACACATTTTAAAATGTTTTTCAGATATTTCATAAGCTTAATTGTACACACTTTGCAACTTATTTTCAGATATTTCATTAGCTTAATTGTACACACTTTACAACTTTTGTTCACATATTTCATTAGTTGAATTGTACACACTTTACCACTTTTTTCATATATTTCATTAGCTGAATTGCACACACTGTACCAGTTTTTTCACATATTTCATAAGCTGAATTGTACACACTTTACAACTTTTTTCACATGTTTCATTAGCTGAATTGTACACACTTTACAACTTTTTTCACATATTTCATGAATTGAATTGTACACGCTTTCAAACTTATTTTCAGATATTTGATTAGCTGAATGTACACATTTAAAAATGTTTTTCAGATATTTCATAAGCTAGATTTTTACACACTGTGCAACTTTTTTTCAGATATCTCATTAGCTGAATTGTACACACTTTCAACTTTTTTCACATATTTCATTAGCTTAATTGTACAGACTTTACTACTTTTACAGATATTTTATAAGTGTAATTGTATACGCTTTACAGCTTTTTCACATATTTCATTAGCTGAATTGTACACACTTTACAACTTTTTCAGATATTTCATTAGCTAAATTGTATACACTTTACAACTTGTTCACATATTTCATTAGCTGAATTGTACACACGTTACCACTTTTTTCAAATATTTCATTCGCTGAATTTTACACATTTTACCACTTTTTTCAGATATTTCATTAGTTGAATTGTGCACACTTTACAACTTTTTGCCCATATTTCATTAGCTGAATTGTACCGCGTTAAAAATTTTGTTTCATATATTTATATCATGTATTTCTAGATTTTTATATTTTATTCGATGTTTAAGTTATTTAAATACATTTCCATATTTTTATTAAGTATATCACCGTATTTTGATATTTTATGTAATGTTTAAGTTTTCTTTTACGTTCCGAAGGCTCACAAAGTAATTAATTCTTTTTTAACTTGGTTTACGAAATATTACTTTGATCTACCATCCCTTAATCTGCAATGGGTTATGAGTGATGGTAAAAAATAAGCCCTTTCGATTTATGTCGTGACTATATTGCAGAAGCACCTATAAAATACGAAACATGTCTCATTCAGTCTACTCGAACATCTTCACTGTACAAGTAATGTTTCGTTATTAGTTTAATTTTTTCTAGTCATGCAACCATACCGTCTTAAATTTAGTGTTAGTGGTAAAAATAAACTTTACTTTTTCGACCTTCTCCTTATTTTTCCAGGTTCATTTAGTCAGTTTCCAGGTGTTTTGTAAGTTATCGTACAATCATACGAACTTAGTGTACGTGGTTATGGTAGTGGTAAAATAATAGTTTCCAGTGAGATAATATAAACCCACCAATTGAATAAAACATAACAGATCCGACATACACACTTAGTGTTACTAGTAGTTGTAAAAATTAAAATTTACCGCCACAACTACAAAAAAATAAACGTATTCAGAATCGAACCAACCTACACACGATCATTACATAGTTGTAAAATTTAAAATTTACCGCAACAACTACAAAAAAATAAACGTATTCAGAATCGAACCAACCTACACACTATCATTACATAGTTGTAAAATTTAAAATTCACATCAACAACTACAAAAAACTAAACGTATTCAGAATCGAACCAACCTACAAACAGTCATTACAATTATAAACACTTCAAGAAATTAATGCGCTCACTAATCCCAAAACAGCAAAACAATTATCATTACAGTCAATTACATCCTAACATGCTTCAGGTAAGTACATAATACACTTTATTTAGATATAATTATGTATTTTATCGTGAAACTATATCCAGTTCGGGTTTGCAGTAGTAGAAAAAACGTTTCAATTAATATAATATAAACCCACTAACTAGATGTGATAAGAAATATATACTCCCCTCCACCAATCTCTCAAATAATATTTTTTGTATTTCACGCAGTTTGCAAAAAAAAAATGTTCAAGCGATTAGCAATAACCTTTTTCTCAAGTAAATAACAATAAACAAATTCATTCTAAAATTGGGATCAGGTAAAGCTTGGGAGATTTGCCCTCTTACTGCTGCATAAAAGCTGCACATGACAGTACTTCGGTTCAAAAGGATCAAAATCACATATTCAACAAGTGTGTAATACTTAAGTATTTCTACACAACTAGAATAACTTGTTTTTCTTACATATTCTCACGTAAAGATGTCAAATAAAAAAAGAAAGTTATTTGTATTTCATACATTTGTTACAATCTCGAGCAAAAGGAATATTTTTTTAATTGCATAAATTCAAACTGCGTGTTTGTCACTGAAAATTCTATAGCAGACTACGGCGTAACAACTTGATGGACAGAACACCATCTACATCTGCTAAGGCGAATCTAAATCTGAAAAATGAAGATATTTTATAAATAAGTCAACACTTCTAAATCAATGTGCAACTCCGGGATCAGAGTTTATAATGATGATGAATATCATTGGTCAGTGTAACATAATAAAAGAATAACACATTTTCTTTACTTTACGGTTTATACAAAGTGTTTTCCTAAATAAGATTTGAAGATCATCAAGTTGTAGTTCGCAGAGTAGAAATCTCGTGACAAAACAAGCATATTGTTCAAAACTGCCTGCCTAGTATTCCCTCTTGGGCATCTAGCCCCTGCCAGAGTAGCCGTTGATCCTTCCTTGTTTGAGGCGAACACAACTTTTAAAAGTAAGTGTTCCGAAGATAAGTTGATCTTTGAATGTTGTGTTTTAACTTTTGAATGTTGTGTTTAATAACAATCAATATAGTGGAAACAAGTCAAGAAACCACTCGGTGATAAAACTACATAATGATAACGAATATTATGAGTTGATTGAAAATAGTGAGTAGAAACAACTTTCTTTACTTCTGAATACGATTTATAACAAGTGTTTGTTGACATTAGATTTAAAGATGATAAAGTTGTAGCTCACAGGATAGCAATCTCGTGGCAAAACAATCATATATTTCTTAACTGCCTTCCTTATTTGCCCTCTTGTAGATCGAGCCCATGCCATAGTAGCCTTTCATCTTACCTTGTTTAGGGCTAACGCAGCATTTAAATGTTAGTGTTGTGATGATAACGAGATCTTTGACTGTTCTGTTTTAACACAGCCACACAAAGTAAGAAGGGCATAGTACATGCAACAGTGGTACAACAACAATCAATATATTTAATGTGGAAACAATGTATGCAAAAAGGCAGTGGCTAACATTTGACAGTTCCATTAAATAAGTTTCCAGGGAGTTCGTATTTCCTCGTGAAACCATAAGGACTACGGGTTGGTGGTAGTGGTAGTGCGACAGATAAACGTTTTCAGTTTGATAATAATAATCCAACTGGATTGGATGTGAAACTATTTTCCCCGTCCAATAACTTCTAAAATAATATTTTGGATGTTTTCACGCGGTTAGCAATATCCTTTTTTATAGCGATTAGCAATAGACTAATCCATTCTAAAACTGTTATAAGATAACGCCTGGGAGAGATGGCCTTCTACAGTTGCATTAGAGCTGCACAAGACAATACTTCGGCTCAGCACGGTCAACATCACTTATTAAAAAAAATGGCTCACACTTTGCCGGATTCATTGTCGAGAACGTATCCCCGACTTGGTATGAATACACCAGAAATACTTCGCTTTCGCTTGGCTAGTCACAAAATCTCAATAGTTTATCCATTATACCGGACAATGACGGGGCACAGGTCATGCTAGTGAAATGTAAAGATTACAAGAAGAACAAGATTTGAATATTCCTTCAGCTTTTTGCTTATGTTAGTAACGTATATTATCAGCAGTAAGCCATTGGCGTATAATATGTAGGCTAGGCGTAAGTAGAGTATTTACATAGTTCATTTGAGTAGTCGTTGACTGCTGGCTGTGATCGTCTAGTGGTTAAAAACCCCACGTTGTGGCCGTGGTAACACAGCTTGAATCCTGGTCACGGTTAGTCAGCGAGTTTACCTTTCATATTTAAAGCGGCAATATTAGTTTACTTGTTCATCATAATAAGGTATTTCTACACAACTAGAATAACTTGTTTTACTTACATGTTTCCACGTAAAGATGTCCAAATAATTCAAAGAAGTTATTTAGCTGTCATAGTTTGATTACGATCTCGAGCAACACGAATATTTTTAATTGCATTAATTCAAACTGTTTGATTGTGTATTAAAATTAAATTGCAAACTTAAGCGTAACAAAATGATTTACAGAACAGCATCTACAGATGCTGAGGCGAATCTAAATATTTAACAGTGACATGTTATATTAAAAAGCCACCACTTATTAAGTCAAGAAGCCACTCGGGTATAAAAGTTAATAATGATGATGAGTATTATAAGTGAATAGAGCATAATAAGTAGAACAACTTTCTTTATTCCTGATGACGATTTTTTACAAGTGTTTATTGACATTAGACTTTAAGATGATCAAGGTGATGCTCACAGAGTAGAATTCTCTAGACAAAATAAGTATATAGGCTGTGATCGTCTAGTGGTTAGAACCCTAAGTTGGGGGTTTTGTAACCCAGTGTCAAATCCTTGTCACGGTAAGTCGGCGAGTGTCTGCTTTTCATTTTATTCGGCAACACTATTCTACTTGCTAGTGATTATTAAGAATTTCTACACGACTAATTTCTTCGTATCCCATGTTTTCAGTGAAAGTGTCCAAATAATTCAAGACAGTTATTTGAATTTGATAGTCGTAGAACATTGGTCCACTCCTAGGGAAATACAATAAGAACAAGTCTAGTAGAAGTAGAAGTGTTTGTTTTTGTTTCTGATCCTGAATATCATTCTATTAGTCGAGAACAGGAAATTAGGTATGACAGTGAAATTGTCTAAGCAAACGCAAATTGAGATATGACGACTAAGAAGACAAACCTAATTAACAAAAATAATATTACTAAAAGATTAAGTGTTCGTTTGCTGTGAAATATAAGAAAAAAGTTAAAGAAGAAAAGGACAATGAAGAAAATACGTAGCCGCTATGTTATATGGTTTGGTTCGTTAATCGTGTTCTTGTATTCTAGAATAGGAAATCATATATGACCGGAAAAGTGCGAAAATAAATGCAAATGGAGATTTGAAAATACAAAGGTAAGGTATCGAATGTACCCGGCGTGAGCCAAGAACGAAAGGTTATGTTGTTACAGAACTTGTATAGGAAAGAAAAAACGAAAAGAAAGTTAAAAAAATTATGCGAACAGTAACGAATAATGAATAATCAGACAACCATGTAATTTGCTTAATTCTGGAAAATATAACAAATATCTGGAATAGCAAATGAAATCACCGCAAGAGCAAAAGTGAGCGACCTGTATTGAGGTCGCAAAAGGGTAACAGGAAAAACTCAATAGTAAGTCAGAAACATTTAAATAATGACGGCAGTATTGAAGAATATAATTCTATGAAAAGTACGTCCATGTGTAAGGTGGCGGTGACAGTAGATGATGGCGTGTAAGTAAAAGTTAATCCGACTACATGTATGTATGACTATTTTAGGAGAATTAGGAACATCGGAAAAATATAGAAATTACTGAAAGCGAACGAAACTGGCGCATATTTTCTGAAAACACACATCAGGTATCGGCCTAAGGCGTGAGTGTAGTCGGATTCTATATATTGACTTTACTTTATTATATCGATTTGCCATGAAAATACAACAACAACATAAATAATACGTAATAATAAACGAATAATACGACCTCCTTTGATTCAGTTTTATATAGATTCCACTAGTTTCGAACATTCTTGAACGATTTTTGGATATCGGTACCACATCGTAATTATAGTCATAAGAATATTATTTTTTGTGTAGTGCAGAATTTGCCACAAACACGTTCCTTACAAATCGATCAAGGATGTATCGGCAGAAGTCAATTCGACGAAGTTTCCCGGTCAGCCAAATATGTTTTATTTGATTCCATACACTTAATATTTTTAACTAGTATCGCAGTATTGTACGCGTCTCTGTATTGCTGAAAACATTACTGATCTATCTGGTAATGTCTTCGAAGTTGTGGAATCACTCGGCACGCTGGTAAATAACATAGGCACTTTCTTTGTTGGTACACGTCACCATTTTATGGGTGCGTCCACCCAAACTCGCCCTCAAAAAACGTTTATTCTCCTGAACTAATGAACGGATCATTACGAATTTTGGAATATATATTCAGAAATATAGTTTGTAAAATAGAAAGATTATCATTTTATAAAGCTTAAAATTCAAAGTGCGCATATATATGAAGATTATTTAACCTGTTCTTTATTCGTGTTATTTTATAACCAGATCATTATGAATTTTGGAATATATATTCTAGGCAACCCGCTGAGTAACATGTTGACACTATTTTTTGTGAAGTTTCCAATTTAAAATAAGTTAGATACAAAACATTTAATTCTGAAAATGGGAATAACAACTTGTATTAATATTAAGTTACACATTGTAAAAATAGGGTTGTATCATGGCAACAGAACAGATTCTACATGACTTTCTCCAAAATAAAGAAAGTAATACCTGGGAGGATCTCGTAATAAAAAGTGAAGGTAATGCTTGCAAGTATAGTATCATGGAAACAGAAAAAGATTCTAGCCCATCCCTTACTCACAAAAGATAAGGTAGTCCCTGGGAATATGCTCTAATGTCAATAGAAGAGATACTACATCAACCCCTCCCTCAAAAAACGATGTTATACATTGGATGCTTAGCCAAACCCTTTTAAAAGGAAGTAGTCATTTCTCTGAGAACGGTCTTATGACAACAGACCCTAATATGATACAATAATAGATGAACTCATTTTTTTTAATTATGATTTATTCGTTTGAAAAGGCCTACTCTAAGAACATCATGTTTTAAAGTTCCTTCAGGTTTTGGCTACGATTAAGGTGTTTTCCGCATCCCAGTAACATAACACGTTTACTATCGACGAAACTATTGCATATATATATAAGAAAATATATAACAATGTAAATTGCAAATTACGAATACCTAAAAGTGTTTTGTGGGATTTTGCATATTACTATACATACGGTATTACAAAAAGGTTATATAAATAAAAAATAACCTGGTTTGATGTCAATATAGTTAAGTAAGGTGCGAACACTTTAGCATTTATTAATTGCGATGTGTATATATATATATATATATATATATATATATATATATAAATGCAAAAGTGTTCGCATCTCTATCTCTCTCTCTCTCTCTCTCTCTCTCTATATATATATATATATATATATATATATATATATATATATACATAGATAGAGAGAGAGAGAGAGATGGATACGTATATATATTTATGTATCTATATATGGGTGTGTATGCGCGTGTTTGTGACTGTGTGATTGTAAAAGTGGGCAAGAGCTCTTTTCAAATCTAGTGCCCCATGCGTATATAAACACTTACGCCGAACACGGGTCCCGGCGCATGCGGTAACAATTGTGCCCAATACTAACCTCCACGCTTACAGACCATGTACTGTTTTTTTTTTATAAAAAGAAACAAGTAATTGTTACCTTAAAGTACTTTCCACTCTGGTTTGAATTAATCCGACATGGTAACAAGCACCCGAGGCAAAAATAATAATAGTCCACACATCCCAACCCAACCGTTTTCACATCCGGTTGACAAAGTAAACCCACTCCCTTGCCAAGTCTCCGCCTTCGGTCAACAGACCACTCCAATGTACACACACATGGATGTCGTCCACGCGTCGGCTTGTCATCACAACAACCAACTGCAGCTGGAACCGCCCGTGTAGGAAAAACGAAATACACATGATTTGTCGTATATTCAAGACCTTGACATAATCTAATAGACTGCTTGGTTCGCACTAACAGCTAGACTGTGAAAGAACCACCACAGATCATAAAAGATATCTCACGTTTCCAAGGACATATCACCTACATAGAAAGAAACATATAAACAATAGACACACAATATATATATATATATATATATATATATATATATATATATATATATATATATATATATATATATATATATTAGTACTTCATGTATCCACATAAAATATTATATGGAGATATAATTTTTTATGTATCAGTTTTCACTATTTACTTCAACAGTGCTCGATACGTAAGTAGAGCTAGGTAGTAAGCAGTGAAAATATATATGGCAATCAAGCTACACAGAGGCTCCCGTCTTTCATCCCCGGGGATGAAACACGGGAGCCTCTGTGTAGCTTGATTGCCATATATATGTCTCTATTTGTCTAGAATCCTTATTCCAATATTGGGATCTTTAAAAAAGATGGGTGCTTGTATAATAAAAAGCCGAAAAAAAGATTTTGTTTGTCTTTTAGTGTAAAGACAACAGAAGCTGAAGAGAGCCGGATTGCTAAGACTTTCCGTGCTTGAAACCGACGGTACAAATGTTGTACTAATTTTTCTGTACCAAAATAAATATATTATGCTCTTAATTTTTAACTTTAATTCTTTATTAATCGAGCACTCTCTTGGGATTTTTCCAATGTATTACAAAGAAGTTATATATATATATATATATATATATATATATATATATATATATATATATTAACATAGTTCACCCCAAACAAGGCAGGCCACCACTGTAGACGTAAGGGGCTACTGAATATATATATATATATATATATATATATATATATATATATATATAAACAATTATTGAGAGAAAATATATTGAGAATGGAAACTCGTTTAAGGCTAATGTTTGTTATTGTAGCCTCCAAACAGTTTTCGGGTAGCTTATGGCAAGGTAGCAATCACAGATTTCTTTATACGATTAAGGGTATCGGACTTGAATTTGACTAACATTTGATAGTTTAGATTTACTTCTTTTACGTTGCGGAACATTGTTATAGTTTCGTTGCATGCACTGTTTTTAGATAGGTTCTAGCATTTCTATGAAATGCTCTGTGTTGGTCAGTTAATCGCTATGTAACGCGTATATTTGAATGTCTGAATGTGTTCTTGTGTAGCATATACCTGGGTGTAAGTATCTGTCGATTAAGAAATAAATACTCCGAATAAAATAAAAGATAAATTGCACACAAAAATGATCATACGGCATAACAGCCAAACAAATGTACTTTCATTGAAACGTGTTACTTCTCTTCGACATAGATTTTTCCTATTTTCGGCTTTTTCGAGGCTGATGTTATTATATCAGGTTGTCTGAATATGTTGGCTTCCTGATTCAAAATGCACCAAACATTGATGTTTTTCTCTTTGCAAAACTAAATCATGTTCTGCAAAATCAAAAACCAGAAACAACAATTTCCACCAACCCCTGCCTACTTTCCCTACCTTCCCTTCACTCAACCAAACATCATGAATTTCGGTACGTTGATATTAACATGACAAATACTTTACTAAGTGCATTACTTAGTTGTTCATTGAGTTTTCTAATGTATTACTTGGTTGTGTAATTAGTTTTCTAATGCATCAATTGGCTGTTTAATTAGTTTTCTAATGAATTACTTGATTTTTAATTAGTTTTCTAATGTATTACTTGGTTTTTAATTAGTTTTCTAATGCATTACTTGGTTGTTTAATTAGTTTTCTAATGCATTATTTGGTTTTTAATTAGTTTTCTAATGCATTACTTGGTTTTTAATAATTTTCTAATGCATTATTTGGTTGTTTAATTAGTTTTCTAATGCATTACTTGGTTGTTTAATTACTTTTCTAATGCATTATTTGGTTTTTAATTAGTTTTCTAATGTATTACTTGGTTGTTTAATTACTTTTCTAATGCATTATTTGGTTTTAAATTAGTGTTCTAATGCATTACTTGGTTTTTAATTAGTTTCTAATGCATTACTTGGTTTTTAATTAGTTTTCTAATGCATTAATTGGTTGTTTAATTACTTTTCCAATGCATTACTTGGTTTTTAATTAGTTTTCTAATGTATTACTTGGTTTTTAATTAGTTTTCTAATGCATTACGTGGTTGTTTAATTAGTTTTCTAATGCATTATTTGGTTTTTAATTAGTTTTCTAATGCATTACTTGGTTTTTAATTAGTTTTCTAATGCATTACTTGGTTTTTAATTAGTTTTCTAATGCATTATTTGGTTTTTAATTAGTTTTCTAATGCATTATTTGGTTTTTAATTAGTTTTCTAATGCATTACTTGGTTTTTAATAATTTTCTAATGCATTACTTGGTTGTTTAATTAGTTTTCTAATGCATTACTTGGTTGTTTAATTAGTTTTCTAATGAATTATTTGGTTTTTAATTAGTTTTCTAATGCATCACTTGGTTGTTTAATTACTTTTCTAATGCATTATTTGGGTTTTAATTAGTGTTCTAATGCATTACTTGGTCTTTAATTAGTTTTCTAATGCATTACTTGGTATTTAATTAGTTTTCTAATGCATTACTTCGTTGTTTAATAAGTTTTCTAATGCATTAATTAGTTGCTTAATTAGTTTTCTAATGTATTACCTAGTTGTTTAATTAGTTTTCCAGCATGTTACTGTTTTTTTTTTATTAATGGTCTCTTATAAAAGAAATCAATAGGTCTCTTTATAATGAAACAGTCTCCCGCTCGAACATATTTATGTACATATGTATGAAAAGAGGAAACACAAACAACAAAATAAAAAATAAACCCAAAACAACCAAACGAGAGAAGAGCGAATGTAAGGAGAGATAATTACAGTATAAACCGAGTGAAAAATTAAAAGTTACAAATCTGTTTTCCTGAAACGGTGTTTGTCTTTATTTTTTAAATGCCCTCGTAAAATATATTTCATATATATATATATATATATATATATATATATATATATATATATATATATGAAATACACAACTTAAACTTTTGGCAAAGAAAACTTTACTTCGGTTGTTAGTCCCATCTGTTTTCAGAGCATTTGTTTTAGAGTATCATGACCCTCACCCATTCCGTCCCTCTTGCAGAATGCCAACAACGTAATGGAGATTATTATTTGCAGAACGTTTGTTTTTTGTATTCTTCTAATTTCCTTATGTCTTTCTCTGTTTAACCCAGAGTCTCAGTGGCAATAAAGCAGTTGGAAATGATGCGCTATTTGACTAGCTCTCAACGATAATGTGGTCAAAAGATTAGTTTTAGAAATGGAATTTAAAATCTGTCGACTCTCTGCGTCTTCTGCGTCTCTTGAGATCTGTTCTGCGTGTATTTGGGACAGGGATGATCGGGGTGAATAGTGAATGTTCAATTTAACGTATGCAGACTTGAAGGAATAATAAACAGCTTCATGATTTGTGAGAAAGAATGTCTTCTAGACAAACTGGATCTACACATACACATATACACATACACTAGCTACAAATCCTTGACAGAAGGACACCATCTCATCGGTTTGGTGTTAAGTTGAGCCTACGCGCGTGTATTTTAATGCAATCTGCACTGCTGTACATGTTTTTTTAACATCTGGCTAAAAAAAGTAACATAGATAATTTTAAAAGGTTCCAGGTCCTGGTACAATGTCTAAATATGAACATTTTATCACACAGATGACACAAGTGTCTGGAATGTCTTTTGGAGATGCATTTTTGGAGTTAGTGTGTCACTGACTGTTTCCGTCACCTCATATAAAATGACGTGCAACTATATATATATATATATATATCTATATATCTCTCTCTCTCTCTCTCTCTCTCTCTCTATATATATATATATATATATATATATATATATATATATATATATATATATATATATATATATATATCGAGGCAGCATTTTTTCTCTAAGACACGTATTATTAAAAATAACCGACAACTCACGTTTGGATATTTTTGTATGAATCCCTTCAATTTTCCGGATTAAAGTCTTAATCTCGGATGAGAATTGGCCGATGAATCTGCCATAATTTTCTTTGAAGTCCAGAGTACTTTCTGACCCATCCGGGTTCATCTTCAGTGGAATTATGTCAATCAGGTAAAGACCTGGAGTGGGTTTATAGTGATTTATAGCGGGAAAATTTAAATACGAAACTATATTTATTTAGTATTATAAACATTTAAGTATATTAGTACTAGTGTTAAAATTAATCCTGTTAATACCCGTTTTTTTGTTTTAATGTGTAAAGCTTCTAGTATGTGGAGTTTTTGTATATTAGTATTGTGTTCTAGGATGTTAGTGTTGTCTACGAGAAGTTTTCGGATTTGCGAACGGGGACAGGAATGTTCGTTAATGAGGTGTATGGCTATGACACTATTATCGGATAGATGCATGGTCAACCTCCTGGACAAAGTCGTGGTAGTCGAGCTAATATATACGGTTTTTTCTTGGTTGATGGGTCAGAAAGTACTCTGGACTTAAGAGAAAACTACGGCAGATTCATCAGCCAATTCTCATCCGAGATTAAGACTTTAATCCGGGAAATTGAAGGGATTGATACAAAAATACCCAGACATGAGTTGTCGGTTATTTTTAATAATAATAATAATAATAATAATAATATATATATGTATATATATATGTATATATATATGTATATATATATATATATATATATATATATATATATATATATATTGTTGTTCGTCTCATCGCAAGCGTGAAGATGACGAAACGGTTTCAACGACGACGACCTTCGATCGAGTACGTCATGGTGTCTGTTTGGCATTGCGCTTCATTCTCTTTTCACGGGTCATTGTCGCTTAAGCGGCTTCGGCGAGTCAACACCTCTTTTGATTTCTGTCCTCCTACCAGTCCGACTTGAAGCAGTCTCTTCCCACGTTCGGTGGTCTTTTTCGAAGCTAGTTAGCGTGTTTTTAGGCTATCCTTGTACCTCTCTTTAGGTCGGCCAACGTTTCGTTTGCAGCGGCTGAATGATCAACACTTTTCTCCAGCAATCTTAGACAAATATTCTTTACGTCTTCGATTTTAGATCTGCGTTAAAAAGAGGATTTTAAGAAAAGAAGAAAGTGGCTTTCGGTTTACTTTCAGCAGCCTCGTACCCCTTGCTTCCTTTTGTTACCATTTTAGTTCTCACATTCCATGAGGGATGTTTCTGAGTAAGGAGACATAATTGTAGTCTTCTGGGTCATAATATATCCATATAACATTTATCTTTGACTAGTTTTTGACCTTGAAGTAGTATTTAGTAGCTCTTTAAATCAAGTGGTTTCATGCCTTGTCTGGAGCAATTTCCATGAAAAAAGTATGATCTAGGTACTTATCAAACACGACCGATCATCTGCACAAATGTAATTCAAGAATTCATATTTTTTTGCTGTTTTCTATAAATCTGCATTTTATTTTATTTCATGTTTTCTTTAAAACAACACAGAACCGGAAATACGTAATTGTAGAAACGTGGACATCGGCTTTACACATCCGGTTAATGTCCCCCTTTTTAACGGCAACCATATAGCACGCACTAGCTTCAGATTTCACTGTTACAAACTAATAAACATTAACAAGTCTTTTTCGAAAGGTCGGGAAGAAAAACAGTCCGGTTCTAACATAATAAAAAAATACATTTTCATTTTTTCTATTTTTCTCATACATAATCTCACAGAAATGTAATTTTAAAGAATTATATATATATATATATATATATATATATATATATATATATATATATATATATATGTAGGCAGCATTTTCTATTGCAGGAAAGTATTGTTGAATATAAGAGACAATTCATGTCAAGATATCCTTTGGTAGACCCTTTCAATAGTCCGAATCGGGATCTTAGTTTCGGAGGGGAATTAACTGATAAATTTGCCATAGTTTCGATTTGTGTCCTAAAACCTTCTATAATACTAATTTGTGTCGCCACAGTCTTCTATAATACTAACACATAATCTGTACCTGATTAACCTCATTCCTCTGAAGAATGACCCGGGTGTGTCTGAGATTACTTGGGATACCAATCTAAACTATAACGAATTCATCAGTCAATTCCCCTGCCAAACTAAGATCCTGATTCCGACTATTGAAAGGATCTACCAAAGGATATCTAGACATAAGTTGTATCTTATATTCAATATATATATATATATATATATATATATATATATATATATATATATATATATATATATATATATATACATGTTATCTTACTACGGAGTTACGAATTATCAAAGCTAAATCCACGCTAGTATGAGTGTTTATATTGTGATTGGAGTGTCGTTTGAACTATGAAAAATATCATGAGAGGGTTAAAAATGATGAATGTAGTGAAAACAGTTTCATTATTTATTTATATAGGTACACGGAGACAAGAAAACTGATTTTCAGTTGTTGTAGGAACCGGGTAACGTTTGTGTATATTTAACAGGGGTTAGGGATTGATCAAAGTCTAGCAACTTTCAAAGATCCTATTCAGTAACATATTCAGTAACATTAAAAATGTCATTACAATTAAATCTTTACTTTAATCCAGAAGTCATGTATGTATATTTCTGATTAACATAAGTACACTATTTAATAAGACATTAAAGTATCTATATAAAAGAGCTGATTGAATCTCAATTTAACGTATTGCGAGCTTTACGTAAAAAATAAATCATACATATGTGAATCTGTGACTATATAACGAATGATGGAATTATGAATCAGGATTACACCCACAGTGATCAAAATCCCATTGTTTATTTTCAGTGCCGTAGGTAAATTCAAAGCAAACCTATAATTTAGTGCCCGAATGATAATACCAATGCACGGGATATCTCTATTTACGTTACGTCAGGCGGGTATAGTTTTGACGCGTAAGGTCATCAACGCCCAAATTAAACGCGTTTCAAAAGCAACATTTCAAACTGCGTAGCTGAAGATAAGTCGGTTGGTTTTTACTGTGTACGTTGGAAAAAGCTGCGTGTAGCACTGAATGGGGCAGTATCGAATTAACCGCGGAAAATTGTGTGCAAACTGTTTGGAGACTGATGAAGACAGTCTATGGCGGGTGCTAATACAAATAACATCGCTCACTTCATTTAAATACATCGGCACATTTTGATAATGGTGCTTGTGTGTCTGTCTGTCTGTCTATAAATAAAACCACACCACTACATTGACCTAATCAACTTTCATTCAATATGAAATTCAAAGTGCATATATATATATATATATATATATATATATATATATATATATATATATATATATATATATATATATATGCATGTTTGGTTAAACAGTAGCGAAAGCTTCTATTTATTTATTTTTTGATTCGTTTTTTCGATTCGTCGCACGACCGATTTAGTATTGTCGTCCATGTTGTATAAAAAATGTTTTTTTAAAAGCGTCTTCTTAATAAATTCACCAATCTTTTATTTTGCATCCTTGTTCATCCGCCTGAATATGGTCGACGTCGGTCGAAAACGTTCGCGAAAATATGGCGATTTTTTATACAACATGGACGACAATACCAAATCGGTCGTGCGACGAATCGAAGACACGAATAAAAAATAAATAAACAGAAGCTGTCGCTATTGTTTAACCAAACATGCATGAGAGAAGGAATGCTGTCTAATTACACAAATATATATATATATATATATATATATATATATATATATAAGAAACATTTTTTTTAACAAAACAGATAAGATACTTAAAATCTAGAGATGGGGATTGTATATTATGACTGTTGTGCAACGGCCTTCTACAAAGATTTTATTTAAAACAAGGAGTACATATCAAAACTGCAGAAAAGGCGAGTCTGGGTCGACTAAGGATCTCACAAGGCGTGAACCCACTTCTCCTTACTGATTAAAAGACACGTAATTGCTTTATATATATACATATATATATATATATATATATATATATATATATATATATATATATATATATATATATACATTCATATATATATATATATATATATATATATATATATATATATATATATATCATTATTGTTATCATTGTTATTATTATTATTATTATTATTATTATTTCATGTATTCAGATAAAATTTTATAAGGAGATATCATTTTTTATGTATCAATTTTCAGTATTTACTTCAACAGTGCTCGATACGTAAGTAGAGCTAGGTAGTAAGCTATGCAAATATATTTATGCCACTTAAGTTACACAGTAGCTCCCGCGTTTATCCCCAAGTACATAATTCATGAGATATTTTTAAAACATATGTAGATGATTGTAAAATACGTGACAACGGCATATGTGACACACAGGAAAACAATTACAAACAGTTTAACGGTATAGAATTACGGTAAGATCACATTTAAAACTCACCCAGGCACGCATTTTTAAAGGACGCGCTTGCTCGACGGAAAAGTAAAGAAAGAAGACACAAAAATAGATTGGCAGTTTTAAGGCTTTTTATTAAAACGCAAGGACTTGTTAAAACGTTTCAGAGATTTTCGCCTTACGGGAAACGTTTACGTGACCTGTATAATAACGATTTAGTAACGAATGTTTCATTCATATCGTAACATTTTCACTAAGAACAATTTAGTAACGATTGTTTCATTTATATTGTTAAACTCCTTGTGTCTACAAATAATAATAATAATAATAATAATAATAATAATAATAATAATAATAATAATAATAATAATAATAATAATAATAATAATAAGAAGAAGAAGAAGAAGAAGAAGAAGAAGAAGAAGAATCTTTAGCCAGGACATTCACATGGAATTCGGAAAGGAAAAGTGGGCACTGCTTTAGATAAACAGGGAAACTAGAATAGGCTTATAGCATGGAACAGCCCAACAATTAAAGAATGAAGGCGCTTGCCCACAAGATAAACATTTGGGAGTTGTGGAAGCAGACACCATCAAATCAACTGAAATGAAAGATTAGATTGGAAAAGAATACCTGATATGAACGAAAACACTCTTATAAACTAAATGATATAGTAGAAATGTAGGGAAACTAAACGATATAGTAGACATGTAGGGAAACGAATACCCACATGAGCAGTATCACTAATAAGATATAATGGACCATCTATAGGCTGAATAAAAGAAAAATATAGGCATATTGACAAGAAGACGAGGAAACATATGCGAATGTAAAATTACCAACACCCTAAGTATGATACGAAAATAGGCAAACATTTTAAGTACAACTGCTCTCATTACAGCCTAACACCAAAGGGTAAACACCCACCCTACACCCAAAATGGAACTTTGAACAAACTCATATATTTATTACGATTGTGTTTCTCCACTGTTAACATCTATCTGCGCCTTCTATATAGGTACTTATCGCCACCCCGGTGCACATACAATATACGTACCTATCTCTACCCCGGGGCAGATGCTATATAAGTACCTATTGCCGCCCCGGTATGCATACTACATAAGTACCTATCGCTGCTCCGGTGCAAATGCTACATACGTACCTATCGCCGCCCCCAGTGTGAATGCTGCATACGTACCTATCCCCACCCCGTTGCGAATGATAAATACGTACCTATCGCCGCCCCTGTGCAAATGCTACACACGTCCATATCGCCGTCCTGATGCGAATGCTAAATATGTTCCTATCGCCGCCGAGGTGCGCGTGCTAAATACGTACCTATCGCCGCCCTGGTGTGCGTGCTATATACGTACTGATCACCGCCCCGGAGCGCATGCTAAATATATAGCTATCACAGCCCTGGCGCGCATTCAATTTACATGCTTACTGCCATCCCTGTCCACAGGCTATATAGTACCTATCGCCACCTCTATGCACTACTATACACGTACCTATTGCCACCCCTGTGCACATACTATATATATACCTATCGCCGCCACGGTGCACATACTATATTTGTATCTATCGCCACCCCGGTGTGCATACTATTTACTTACCTACGAAATATTTATGTTAAAAAAAAAATGTCGCCCGACCCCATAAAAAGTTTGGCCCGACCCCTACAATTTTAACCGACCCCTAATATCTCAAGCCGAACCCCAAATTTTGTTTTACTCTCCCCTAACCCTGAAAAATATTTTGAGGTCAAAACAAAAAAAAAGAAAACAAATTGGCCTGACCCTTAAAAAGTTCGGTCTGACCCCTAAAATTCTCCCGGACCCCTCAATCTCTCCAGGCCCCCCTCCTAACTTGTTTTCATTCTGCCCCAACCCTGAGAAATATTTTGAGTTCAAAAAAATAAAAAAATAAAAATTGGCCTGACCCCTTAAAAGTTCGCCCTGACCCCTAAAATGTTCCCCGACCCCTCAATCTCTCTAGCCCCCCTCCCAAATAATTTTTCACTCTCCCCCAACCCTGAGAAATATTTTGAGTTCAAAACAACAACAAAAGAAAACAATTTGGCCTGACCCCTAAAAAGTTCGGCCTGGCCCCAAATATTTTCCCCGACCCCTCAATCTTTCCAGACCCTCATCCCAACTTTTTTTTCACTGTCCCCCAACCCTGAGAAATATTTTGAGTTAAAGAATTTTTTTTTTTAATTTGGCCTGACCCCTAAAAAGTTCGACCTGACCCCTAAAATTTTCCCGGACCCCTCAATCTCTCCAGCCCCCCGTCCTAACTTGTTTTTCACTCTCCCCCAACCCTGAGAAATATTTTGAGTTCAAAACAAAAAAAGAACAAAATGTGGCCTGACCCCTAAAACATTCGGCCTGACCCCTAAAATTTTCCCCGACCCCTCAATCTCTCCAGCCCCTCATCCGAACTAATTTTTCACTCTCCCTCAACCCTGAGAAATATTTTGAGTTGAAAACAAAATAAAAGAATACAATTTGGCCTGACCCCTAAAAAGTACAACCTGACCCCTAAAAGTTTCCCCGACCACTCAATCTCTCCAGCCCCCCAAACGTGAGTTATCGCTCTTCCTTAGCTATTCTTTAACAACATTCCTGGGGGACCGTTATACTTTGGAAGCAGCAATATTTCTAGGGAACGTTATACTTTAGAAGCACCAATATTTCTAGGGACCGTTATACTTCAGAAGCACCAACATTCCTTTGAAAATCAAGGAGGCCTCCTGAGCACTACGGAAATCACTCTTACCGATTTTCAGGTGCGGATGTGATTGAGCAACCCTTGTTTCACTACACACTATTAACGTAGCCTTCCTATGATGTTATTGATGAATCCGGGCAGAACTTATGGGATGACCTGATACAACCGGACAGAATTTAGGGCAAGATTTACGGATTTACGGACGGACGTATCTAGACGGACGGACGTATCTAAACCGACAGATGTTACTGAAATGACAGACGGACGGACGGACGGACGGACGGACGGACGGACGGACGGACGGACGGACGTAGCTTGAGAGATGGGCTGAGATAGCTGGGACGTATCTAAACGGACGGACGTAGCTGGCCAGACAGACAGACGGACGGACAGACGTAGGTTGAGAGATGGACTGACAGTAGGACAGACAGACGGACGGACGGACAGACGTAGGTTGACAGATGAACGGAAGTATGTTGACGTAGCTAGACATACAGACAAACGAACAGACGTAGGTGGAGATATAAACTCACGTAGCTGGACATACAGACGGACGCACGTAATTCGACAGATGGACGGCCGTTAGTGGACGGATTTACGGACGGACGTATCTAGACGGACAGACGTAGCTCGACAGACAGACGGACAGACGTATGTGGAGAGATGGAGTGACGTAGCTGGATAGACAGACGGACAAACAAAGTTGACGGACAGACGTATGTAGACGGACGGACGTATATAGACCGACGGTCGTTGCTGGAATGACAGACAGACGGACGGACAGACGGACGGCGGACGTAGCTTGAGAGATGAACTGACGTAGCTAGGACGTATCTAGACTGACGGACGTAGCTGGACAGATAGACGTACGGACAGACGTAGGTTGACAGATGGACGGAAGTATGTTGACGTAGCTAGACAGACAAACAAACGGACAAACGTAGGTGGAGAGATGGACTCATGTAGCTGGACATACAGATGGACGCACGTAGGTCGTCTGATGGACGGCCGTTAGTAGACCAGTTTACGGACGGACGTATCTAAACGGACGGACGTATCTGGATAGACAGACGGACGGACGGACAGACAGACGTAGCTGGACAGACGGACGGACGTAGGTCGACGGATCGATGTTTGTTCAAAGAAAATAATACTTACTATTACTTGCTCCGTTGCAGATACTATATAAGTACCAATCGCCACCCCAGTGCGCATACTACATAAGTACCAATCGCCACCCGGTGCGCATACTACATAACTACCTATCACTGCTCCAGTGTGGATACTACATAAGTACCTCTCGCCGCCCCGGTACGCATACTTCATAAGTACCTATCACCACCCTGGTCTGCATACTACATAAGTACCTATTGCCGCCCCGGTGCAAATGCTTAATACGTACCTATCACCACCCGGGTGTGCATGCTATATACGTACCTACTGCCGTCCCGGTGCACATGCTATATACATAACTATCGCCGTCGTGGTGCGCCTACTATATACGTACCTATCTCCACTCCAAGGCGCATGCTATATACGTACCTATTGCTGCCCCGGTCCACATGCTATATATGTTCCTATGGAAAACCCTATGCAATAGTATATACGTGTCTATTGCCGCCCCGATGCATATTATATACATACCTATTGCCGCCCCGGTGCGAATACTATATATGTATCTATCGCCGCACCGGTGTGCATACTATATACTTACTTATCTCTGCAAGGGTGTGTATACAATATATGCACCTATCACCAGCCTAGTTCGCATACGTAAGAACCTATATTAATGTGCTCTGTCGTATCCAAGAACAAAATTCAAGTTCATTCATGTAGTGTCACTATCATAAAAAAGAACTCATATTAATCAGGTCTATTTAAGTTTAACTAAAATAATAATTTTGCCCCATTCCACACAAAAACATTTTATTCTCCACCCCCCCCCCAAAAAAAAAAATTGCTACACTCCCCCAACCCTGAGAAATATTTTCAGTTTAAAAAAAAATTTCCCCGACCCCCCAAAAATGTTACTCTCTTCCTATCCTAAGAAGTATTTTAAGTTCAAGAGAGAAAAAAATTGGACCCACCCGCCAAAAATATGTTTGTTTACTAACAGTGTTTTTTATTCATTCGCCACTAATAACCATTTTAATTGTCAGCGGGGGTCTTGATACATTTACAGAGTCTCAACTGCGATGTATATCGCATCACAATAGGATCAACGCTAAATAGTTAGAATCAATAAAATGTGAAAGATCAGGTGCTGTTCTAAGTTTTGATTTTGGCAGAGTGTATGTTTACAGTTTATTGTGTGTGTCTGTGTCTCTTTCGTTTCAATTTACTTCTGTCGAAGTTATCAAAAATCAAAGAGGCTTCTTTTCTATGGCTAACACTTTATCTCTATATGAGATACATAGATATTCGATTATTCCATCAAAGTTCTCTTTTACCTGTCAAACGTTGATTTTGTTAAGAAGTTAAGTATATTAGTTTTCCTATCCCCAATTGACCAGCTATGTTAAAGTATATATTTATTGTGGTGTTTTAGTTGTACCTGATTCCAGGACACGTATTCATCTAGTCTGGTGGAGTTTCCAGCTTAGTGCCGTTACTAAAGACAGCATCACTTACAGAAGATATACCATTCCTGATATAAGCCAGTGTTTGTTAGGGATACTGAAAGGGATCTTATTTAGACTTCGAACACAATGTTAATGTGAATATTTAGTCATGATTTACTTGTAGGAGGAAGTATCCCTATAGCAGGTTGTTCTGACAAATCACTGTACATAGAGACCTTAGAGACTCGTGGTAATTGTTTAGTAGTTCTCTTCTTGTGTTGTGTGTGTGTGTGTGGACAAATCAGTTATTTCTCAAGGTAACATTTAGCGTGTCCAAATGAGTTGAGTATTGATTTACTCCTCTCCAGGAGTTAGGAACAAGGCCAGATTTTATCTTACTCCCACAAGTATGATGTGACCCAAGGTCGGGTCGGGAAAGTGGGGTTTAAAAATTGCCTGGGCAGCCCCGTCGGCATTCCCCGGTAGGGGCGCCTCAGGCAGTAAGCAATAAACTTACTCCTCCCCAAAGAGAGGAGGCAAAGCCTGGGAAGGTGGACCCCCCAGAACTGCACAGGACAGACCCATTGACCGGCGTAAATCAAGACCCGAAGGCCAAGACAACACCAGTCTATGGAGTGCAGTATTCATCGGAACAGATTCTACACTTTGAGTAATCAGAGTGTAATGCGACGTCGAGATAATACACCGTCAATATTATTTAACTCCAAAAATGAATAAGTGCTATGAATTCAACACACACAACATTTACATATAGACTTGGAAGCAAATAGAAAAATGTTCAGTGTTTAATTCCTTGCTATTACCAAGTTCGATGATAATTTGGGGTTCGATGGATATGAATCTGAGTATGTGGTAATTTGTATGTGTGGGTGTAACTGTCTATGGCGAGACGTAAGTGAACCTGGCTATACTCAGCCGTATGTGCGTCTTATAAATACTGCAGATATCATTTAGATTGAACAGTTCTCAAGTATCTGGTGGATTTTTTCAATCATGGATATTCATTTTTTGGTTAAATAACAACTTACTTAAACTTTCATTTCCAATCACTGTGTGTATTATTATTATTAGTAGTAGTAGTAGGAGTAGTAGTAGCAGGAGTAGTAGTATTTACTAAGCAATTTAAAAGACGTTCAGTACAAGTTAATAATAACATGTAGTTAACAGTCAGTCATATTCTTCTTTCTTTTCCTTCTTCTTCTTCTTCTTCTTCTTCTTCTTCAATTTGTTCTCCTACTTCTTATTTTTCTTGTTCTTGAGCATTCGGAAATTGAACCGCGTTCGATTGTCGGCAGAAGTTAGTTTATTGTATTTCCATTATATCGTATTGTTTATATGGCCATCAACGAGTACCTTTAAAAATACAAATTACTTTAACTTCCATTTCCAATTCCTGTGTTTATTATTTTTATTATTATTATTATTAGTAGTAGTAGTAGTAATAGCAGTAGTATCAGTAGTAGTAATAGTAATTAGTGACCCTACTACAAGTACATAAAAAGTAGTTAACATTACAATGTATTGCTCTTCAAAAAATGTATGCATATTCATAAAAGATAGCGCTAAAGAAACAAGTCAAGAGAATATTTTTACCGTTCGCTCTCACACGTTCGAGACTATGAAACGCTTATTTGAATAGGCTAAAAGTAAATAGCGGACACACAAACAAACTGCCACGCGTCTTTGTGGGTGCGCCTTGATCTCTCCGGCTGGTGAGCCAATGTAATATAAACATATAAATCTCTTCTAATGATCTTAATGCTACATACATGTCGCGTTAAATGGAGCTGACTGTTGGCCGTGATCGTCTAGTGGTTAGGACCCCACGTTGTGGCCGTGGTAACCCAGGTTCGAATCCTGGTCACGGCATGTCGGTTTACATTTTATCTGAGATATGTTTTGGGTGTTTTATTCTGCAATAGCTAACACGTTCACTTTCCGTGCTAAATCGCATACATGTAATATTTAGGGATTCCCGGTCTGATCAGCGTTTTGCTATGAGAACATCTGACCCGACCAATTTAAATGCAGGAACATTTATCAGGTTCGCATTAGATTGTTCGTAATGTAGTCAAATGCATAATGTATTCTATTGTCAGTCCCAAGTTGATGTTTATGTTTAAATTGTAATGTATATCTTTTTAAATTATGGGTTTACATTCGCAAATTTACTGTACGAAATACGTACAGTATACATGCACAAACGTCATCAAATACTTTCTCCAAATCCTGCAGCTTTTGGCCAAGATCAAAGTGTAGTATCTGTTCCGATGGATAGCGCACCCTCTAGACCGATATCGTCTTAGCCTTTGGATCTTTATTCCGCCGGTCTTTGGGTTTGTCCTGTGCAGTTCTAGGAGGTCCACCTTCCCAGGCTTTGCCTCCCCGCTTACTGCCTGAAGCGCTCCTACCGAGGAATGCCGACGGGGCTACCCAGGCATTTTTTGTAGGCTGAAATGCTCACCTTCTCGGGCGCTGGCTATTCAAATCCCGCTTTCCCGACCTTGTGTCACGTCTTACCTTGGGGGAGGAAGATAAATAAAACAATCTTGAATGTATGAACGGAAGCCAAGTGTTCTTGCCTTTCATTACATTATTTAGTTGACCTATTGATCTCAAAGACCAGAAAGATACCTTATCATCGCATATTCTCCGTGGTGTCTTTTACTGTTCTCTTCGGAAATTCTTCCAGATTGAACTTATTCACTCTGACTGTTGAACTATTTTCTGTGTGTTGGTGATGTTAACATATCATTAGAATAACGGTATTATAGAAATGACGAAACTCGCGCTCATATATTTTGTCGTTTCACCGCCCCCCCCCCCACATATATATATATAATAAACAATAACAAATATGTATTATATATATATGTATATATATATATATATATCAAGTAATTTCAGCGAACAAAATTTAGAACTTGATATATATCAGTTCCGAGAATTTAAACACAACGCATATTTGGTGTACGATCGTTTCCAAGACAATTTTGAAAATATATGTTGTGTTATACTTCTGATGACTTTAAATAGGTCTTGTCATCAGCGATTTATATATATATATATATATATATATATATATATATATATATATATATATATTTAACACACAAATGACTCGATCTCTTCTCAGGCAATACTAATCATGTCAATTAGTAATAATTGTCATATATATATGTATGTATATATATATATATATGTATATATATATATATATATATATATATATATATATATATATATATATATATATATAACTTCTTTGTAATGTAGCAGGAAAAATGTCAGCAGAGTGCTCGATTAATTAAGAATTAAAGTGAACAATTAAAAATTAAGAGCGTAATATTTAATTATTTTGGTACAGAAAAATTAGTACAACATTCGTATCGTCAGTTTCAAGCACGGAAGGACTTAGCCATCCGGCTCTCTTCAGCTTCTGTTGTCATTGAAGAGAACCGATGGCTAAGTCTTTCCGTGCTTGAAACCGACGCTACGAATGTTGTACTAATTTTTCTGTACCATATATATATATATATATATATATATATATATATATATATATATATATATATATATATATGTTGCGTACAATAAAATCGTAGGATAAATTTAAGAGGAAACATTTTTTTAATCAATGAAACGGACGGGTGGAAAAAAAACATTGCTAAAATGTTCCTTAAGGCTTTATCGGCTGACTCTCTAAGAAGAAACGTTAGAATGATAAATTAAAAACAAAGAAAATCGAATGAGATATGAGGGAAAAAAATGTTTAAGTTGGAGAAAACGATTTAGAGAGAGAAACAAAAGTAAATCTCTCAAAGTTATGGTGGATTTGAATCATTACAGATCTCTAACTAATGCTTCAAAATCTTTTTGTCTACACAGGCTAGGTACATACTTGTTAATAACTAACGCCTCGATAATATTGAGATGGTAGTTCGACCTGGGACTGTGTTAAACAGAAAACCACCCATCGGAATGCTTGTACGAACAACTATTTGTACTAACCAGGTGATTACCGATGGCTGATTCCTGTGCCTGAAAGTTCCCGGATGATCTCGTAACCTTGTGTAAACGAATATCACGTGGTATGTGTTGGGATATTCTAATTTCTAATCTTTGGGGTGTCTTGTCCACGTAGTCAGCACCACACTGACACAGGAATTTATAAACAACAGAATTCTTTTGAATGGCTAGCAACACATCCTTACGAAAAGAAGAGAAAACGGTTCGAGTCCTGTGAACTACTCTCAGCATGTTTACTGAAAAACAACGTTGAGTAGAAAAAGAAACCTTTTGACAATGTCAAGGCCGTCAGAACCTACACATGGAAGTTTTAAAATATAGGGCAACGTGACGGGCCAATAAATTTAGCACCATTAAATATAGAAAATTTGCGTGCAATGGTGCATTTTATGATATTGATGGGATATCAATTAGCAAGAGAAATATGAGTAATCTCCCCAAGTTCTGCACCGAGTAGTGATGGTGAACAAATCATAAGTGCTCGATGAGTGAGAGTACCAATAAGATTTATTTTTCTTGATCTTGGGGCGAAGGAAAACCAATTTAGATAAAGACCTGTAAACGTTGGTTTTCTATACACACAGGTTTATTTTTCTCTCTCAATCGTTTTCTCCAACTTAAACAATTTTTCTCGTCATATCTCATACGATGTTCTTAGTTTTTAATTTATCATTCTGACGTTTCCTCTTAGAGGGTCAGACGATAAGGCCTTAAAAAAATGTAAGCAATTTTCTTTTTTTTCCCACCCGCCCGTTTCATTGATTAAAAAATGTTTCCTCTGAAATATATATATATATATATTGGTACAGAAAAATTAGTACAACCTTCGTACCGTCGGTTTCAAGCCCGGAAAGACGTAGCCATCCGGCTCTCTTCAATGACAACAGAAGCTGAAGAGAGCCGGATGGCTAAGTCCTTCCGTGCTTGACACCGACGGTACGAATGTTGTACTAATTTTTCTGTACCAAAATAATTAAATATTACGCTCTTAATTTTAATTTTTTTACTTTAATTCTTAATTAATCGAGTACTCTGCTGAGATTGTTCCTGCTATATTACAATAATGATATATATATATATATATACATATATATATACATATATATATATATATATATATATATATATATATATATATATATATAACAATTATTACTAATTGACATAAGTAGTATTGGCTGAAAAGAGATCGAGTCATTTGTGTGTTATAATAAACAATAACAAATATATATATATATATATATATATATATATATATATATATATATATATATATATATATATATATATATATCGGTGATGAAAAACCTATTTAAAGTCATCAGAAGTATAACACAAAATACATTTTCAAAATTGTCTTCGAAACGATCGTACGCCAAATATGCGTTGTGTTTGAATTCTCGGAACTGATATATATCATGTTCTAAATTGTATTAGCTGAAATTACTTGATATATATATATATATATATATATATATATATATATATATATATATATATATGTGTGTGTGTGTGTGTGTGTGTATATACCAGACTTCTAAAAAAAATTCTAACTACAACAGATGTAATAAACAAACGATGAGTTGCAGCGATCTATAATTGACTTGCTTTTATTTATTTCCTACAATAACATATATATCCTACATATAACATATATATATATATATATATAATTATTCATAAATAATATGTTAAAATTAACCCATATGCACATAGGTTTCATGCCAAACCTGCAATCATCAGTAATGGAAGAGACAACCATTGCCGCTCACACGGTTCGAACCCTAATACATTTGTCATATAGTAATATATTAGGATATAATGGATTAAGGATGCTAATGTTCCCATACCGTCAGGAACTTAAGTTTAAAATTTGTGACAAAGAAATTCTTGGACAAAATTTTGTAAGCATTTTATTTTCAGACTTTTAAATATTTTATTCATAATTATCTCCGCGCCAATGGGCCTTTACTTTAAACGATGCTTATATTTTACGTACTAGTTTAGTCGGCGCTAAATTATGTATGTTTTAATGCTCTACGTATGTTATTAAACTATATAACTCATTGTTGAACACACAGGTTTACACGGCAACAGCGTGAGGTCCTAAGCACTAGACGATCACGGCTACAAGTTACACTCACCGACGTTAGGTACATTGTTTTAAATTAAAATATATTCATTGTGTAGATCATGCTTCATAAGCCAACCGAATTACTTATTTAATCAGGACATGAAAAAGAACTTACACCCATGTGTGCACTCTTTTGTTCATTATTTTCTTTTCTTTTCTTATGTTCTATAAATAGCGAGTTGACTGACATAAGCTTGAATGTCCTGATTATGTCATGGAACTGCATTAGATGAGTAACCATTTGTAAAATAATGTGGAAGACATGTTGAGTAATAACGTTTAAGACGTCACGAGGATCCTAAGGGCATGACCCTACAATAATGAAGAAAATCCGAAGACTAGATAGATTGTCAATTAGGCTAAAAGACAAACGGAAATGAAACGGTGACATTTGAACAAGCCTAGGTATGTATGGTCGACTAGTTCATTTCGGAGTATTACGTCCTAAAAAAACGACTCGGTAACCTTTAAAAGAATCAGGTGCACGAAGTCAGAAGAAGAAGACCCCCCGTAGTGCAAAGTCAGAAATTAAAACGGCGGTTTTAAACGAAGGAAGAACGAGCGCTTACGTAACAGAGATCGAGTTGGGAGGATATAGAGAAAAACTTGTCGTGAGTCAGCCCCGAACTACCTTTAACAACTGGCGTGGGGATCAGAAGCCTTTCTTAGATTCCGGGAGCAAACTGCTACAGAACGTATTGTCGTGTTTCCCTCTAGGTTACAAGATAAATCACTCTGCCTGGTGTTCGTAAACATAACCTACGTTGGGTAGAGTCGAAAATCAACCGCCGTCAAGGTAAAGAAAGAGTTGTCTTCGTAAGACAAGGGAAATAACAATAATGCCAAAGGATATTTGCTAACAAAAACATTTAATTATATGTATATATGTGTATACCAAACCTAAACCAGCTGATGGGGAAGAATAAAGAAACAGAGTTTCTCGAGCACGTCCTTGTCTCAATCGTTGTGTGATGGTTAGTGCTAGCGTGCCCCCCCCCACGAAGGAACGGGTATTGCGACACATTTACATCATGCATTACTTTTTAAGAGAAACACTTGATGCACGTTGCGTTTATTATTGCTACTTTTTAAAAAAAGTGTTTAGGTCATGACTGAACAGCTGGTCTATGCTATTTATTCCCGGCATTTATATGTACAGGCTGATCAGTAAGAAATATAAATTAAATACCTGGTGTTAATTTTACATATTCCTGGGTAGAGGTGGTCGTCTTTGAGTTGACCTCGCTGTGATCCTATTACTTATCGTTGAACAATGATAAAACAAAGACTGTTGGATTTTCATGACTGACAAGGCAGGCATAAACTGAAGTATATTTGCACCGAATATAGTTTGATTGCAGACGATTCAATGGGTGAAATCTTGGGAGGTCACCAATGAACAAATGACAAAACACACCAGAAGTTCGTTGACAAAGTTATCAGCTTCGTTTTGGTTGGGAAGTTGTAATTCATACACTGGCAAATATCCCCGTACTTAGGGAGATGTCGGGTAGACGAATGAACTTGGAATTCATTATTGAAACAACGTAATTTTTGTAGGCTATTCAAGACAACAGTTCGAGAATGCTTTGAGTGCAATAAACTGAAAATGAATGGTACAAAGTTTCGCTTTCCTTATTTTGTCCTTTAGTCCTCACATTCATTAGTGAGGCTTCTGATAAAGGAGGAAGGGCTTCTGTTTTCTGGGGCAGAATCTATCCATCTAACATTTACGGTTGATTAGTTTTTGACCTTGAAGTAGTATTGTTTAGCTCCTTACATCAAGTAGCTTCATGCCTTGTCTGGAGCGATTTCCATAAAATATATGCAACAACATAGTTTATTTTAAGAGATAGTTTTTAAATTTTCATAATGAATTTGGATAGAATTTCCACTTCCGTTGATTTTCCAAATCTAACGTATAAATCTGATGCCCTTTAATAACAATTATCACCGGCAAAAGGTCAACCTGCTCAGATAAATATTTTGTTGATTACCAAAAATTAAAAGGTATCACCTAGTTAACACTTCATACAATATGTAGAAGTATGACCAAGATTATACGTTGTCATGCGGAGGTATGCAGTCCAAGTGCTGACTTATATTTCTGTTCTTTTTAACAAAATTCTGCAACAATCCACGAGAAAAACGATCAACTAGAATCAAATATTGAACTTGTAGGAACAAATCTATCGATGACAAAGACTGGGTTTACTCCACATATTAAATGTGTTCATCTTTCTTTTTACTTCGTGTATTAGATTTATTCATATTGATTTGTAATTAAAAGAACATACTTCTATTATTTTATTTTAATTATCGATGGCAATAAGTCAATCAGGTAATAACATTAGTTTTAAAAAAACAGTTCCACATAATTCATTAGGTGTCTAAAAGAACTCGATAATTTCTCATCACTGCCAGTACAAGTGGAAACAATAAAATCTGTTTTATTAATTACATACAGATACGACGTTCATCTTCGTTTTACTATGACAACACGTGGTGGCAAAAGTGATGATTTTCGTTTCGGAAAGAACATTCCGTGACACAAGGAATAACACCGTTGACGACCAATTTGTTCTAAGTTACAGTTTTCTGGAGGTTAGAGGTTTATATCCACACTTAAAGCTTTACTCACTAAGAATATAATGAACATTATTTAACACTTCTACCCGGTCATGGCTGATTGAACGAGAACAATTGTGGATTTAATAAATGGTTCCGTTCGAAATTGGCGAGTTACATAAAGATGCACAATAAGAAAACCGACGGTTTCATCGGCTGGAAAGTTGCGAAAATACCAACCAGGATTAGAATAGGAACCCGAAAACTCCAAATAATTGAACTTATCTTATTTCATGATTTAATTTTCGTTTTAGTGATTTTAATTGATTTCACGTTCAAACCCTAGTTTACATTTTATACGGACTTGTTAAATGCTGTCAATAGTGACTGAATTCCGGCTATTTTTGTCTGAATTGGGTGCAGGTCGTTCTTTGGGGGTCATCGTCTTAGGCATGATATTACCATTCGGAGGGGGATATTGACGATCGCCTTAGACGCCCTTTCCAAGCAATGCCGACTCGTCGGTTAACCACTATTTTTGTACCTTTTCCACCAGTCATGTATGGGAAAAATAATCTCCTTATGTTAAACTGACATCTTATGTTAACCTTGCTGCAAGTAGTAAGCAGGTAAACACCCTTAGTAAATTCGTCGTTTCCCAGCCAAACTCGCGGACAATTAATGGTCTGCTTTTTCTTATTTTCCCGACCAAACAAATGTGTAAGTAAACCCAAATAAATTATTTGGGACCAATTTCCGAACTCTATTTCTTTAAAATAAGTTAACGTAACTTTGAAATTAGTCTAACACAATTTATTTTGGTTTATTTACTCATTTGTGAGGTCGGAAAATGCAGACGATTCAATGTTCGGCTGGGTAACGACTAATTTACCAAACAGAACAATATAAATTGGTAATCTATAGCGGATTTTTAGTTAGAACGATGCCCAATTGGGACTTGCCTACATTCTCGCCGTACCATTTATATTAGAAAGAATAACATCGATGCATTAGTAAATCATATATACATTGCGAGCAAGTCTTATAAACATATATGTAGTGTTAATAGTTTTTTTTAATAAAAAGGTAAATATTTAATTCTGTTTCGCAAGTCAATTATCGTAAATATAATTGTGAAATACAAAAAAGTCATTTCTGGCTTTAAATTTTTATTGAATGTTTTGGTAAATTAATTTATAAAGGAAGATTAAAACATTATCTTGCAAAAATTGGTTATAAACTTAGAACAATTTTATTCAGCACTTCTGCAGATAAGGGACGGACTGAAATTTATTTGTTTTAATTTTAGAAGAGCGCCAATAGTGTAAGGGACTGACAACTCTCTTTTCCCACTACCCCCCTGCAGAGTCTTTTTGAACAAATTTCTGAATGGCATCTCGTTTCAAAAACCAAAACCAGAGAACAAAAAATATAAATTAAGCATACAATGCAATTCGCTGTGGAGGTCCCCAGATGCCGCCGAGCCTTCTACTCCAATATCTACTTTCGTCGTGCTGCTGGCCTCTGGAACTACCTCCATGCTCCCTGTTTCCCGGACAGTACCGACGTGCAGAGGTGTAAAACTAATGTAAACATATATCTCGCTACACTGCTCCAGACTTGGGGTGACACTTAAAATCTACACACAAATTTACAGTAACGCTTTACGTCTACAGTGGCGGCCTGTCATGTTTGGGGTGAAATATGTTTTAAAAAAAAAACAATAAAAACCTGTATTTAACATAGTAAATAAAATTAGAATTCAAAATAATGATTAAACAAATTGCTAATATTCCATATTATATTGAGGCATAAAGAACAGTTATCTCTGAGTTGTTTTGCTATGCATTCACCATAAAATTCGCAACCAGTGGAATGACTTGCATTTACATCTTATATATAAAGTAAAGACGTTTTTTCCCCTGTACCTTCGTGTCGAATAGGAAAATAACCACATACATCACAGGCTACTAAACTCACCGCTATACTACACTTATTCACTCGAGCGTGTTTTAGTAAAGTTGTTATTATTTTTACCAACCTAACACTAAATATTATATTTGGCCCACCATCAACGTCTCTCCGAAAAACCAACTCCATATAGGTGGTAGCAAATACTTTTCCCCCTAACAATTGTGTACTGTGACTACACTCATCGACACCGGGTACTCATAAACACAGTTTACTTTTCACAAAACAGTCCGTCCTTATTTTTTATTTGCCTGGTATTAATTTACTACATAATATAAAGCAATACGCAAACAAATAATGACCGCTCCCGTTCAATCCGATGATATTCCGCAAATATCAGATTACGTTTTTCCTATTTCTAACTATGATTTCAACATTTACATTCATTCCGGAATTAAGCGAATGACATTAACGAACACAGTACCGGCTAAAATTCCTACATTAAATCGACTTCCTACTTAATTCAATAGCCGCCAAAATACTACATAATCATATATAAAACCATAACAATCGAAAGCCGAATTATCAGACAATTATATATCATGCTCGTTAAACAAATATATAAATTAAGCATACAATTTAATTCTAGAAGCGCCTGTTCATTCTATTAATATAATTAGTATTATGTTACGTGTTTTAGGCAGTCTATTTTAAAATAAATATATCCCTTAATTTACTAGTAAATAACACAACATTAATTATTATTTATTTCTTCTTTATCTTTTGCATAGCTTATAGAATATCAAGTCATCTTTATGCGAGATGTGATGGTAACAAACATAATTATAATTAACGTCGTAATAAGTCTAATATCAGCGGTGATTAGCTGTATTACATATGGGACCTAAAGTTTGTTTTTCGCTATCAATGAAGGGGCATAATTGAATCCTGTTCAAGTATAATACGAATGAAAGCCATGTTTTATGAGTACATACAATAATGTACTTATTTACACGGATACACTTGATCGGTATGAGGAGTATTGATTTACTCCTCCCCAGAAGTTAGGCGCAAGGCCAGCTTTTATCTTACTCCCACAAGTAAGATGTGACCCAAGGTAGGGAAAGTGGGGTTTAAAAATTGCCTGGGCAGCCCCGTCGGCATTCCCCGGTAGGGGCGCCTCAGACAGTAAGCAATAAACTTACTCCTCCCCAAAGAGGGGAGGCAAAGCTTTAGTAGTTCTCCTCTTGTGTTGTGTGTGTGTGTGTGTCGACAAATCAGTTATTTCTCAAGGTAACATTTAGCGTGTTCAAATGAGTTGAGTATTGATTTACTCCTCTCCAGGAGTAAGGCACAAGGCCAGCTTTTATCTTACTCCCACAAGTAAGATGTGACCCAAGGTAGGGAAAGTGGGGTTTAAAAATTGCCTGGGTAGCCTCGTCGGCATTCCCCGGTAGGGGCGCCTCAGACAGTAAGCAATAAACTTACTCCTCCCCAAAGAGGGGAGGCAGAGCCTGGGAAAGTGGACCTCCTAGAACTGCACATAAAATTTGAGAAAAATTTATATTTTAAACTGTAAAAAAAAATGTGTGAAACCAAACACGATGACTGTTCTAATTTAAATTTTTTAACTGTTTGTTTTAAAATGAAATATACTGTTAATTTTCCCAAATGTTCTTTTCCTCAATAAATGTTCTTTTATATACTGTTGATTTTCACAAATTGTGATTTGTTCGATACATTTTCTATTAATTAATTTAATTTGCATTACTTTTTTATTTAACAACAACCATGTTTCCACTGTTCGGAATATTTATGTACTTTAAATTTAAACTAAAACAGAGTTGTCTGCCCCTTAAACTTTACGATCTCTTCCAAAATGAAAACAAATAAATTCCGTTCCTCCCTAATCTGCAGAAGTGCTTTTAATTCACTTAATAATTTTACGGCCAAACGATACCGTTATAATTAAATTAAACTTTCAAAATTATATTTAAAAACTCATTATAATGTTGTGAGAAAATCGACATAGTATAAAAAACACTTAAATATTTATGAAACATTTCGTAAAGTATACGACCGATTTTTAAAAAAATAGATATATTTATCCAGTCATTGAATTATCTTTCTAAAAATGTAAATCTTCTATTATGAAAAAAGCAATAATTAAAAAAATTATAGTAAAATTATTATTGTAAACGCCGGGTAAGTAGAGCGAATGGGTGAACTCAGAATACGGCAAAACAAATATTTCCGGTGCGTGTGTACTGTAGCCCCCCCCCCCCCAAATAAATTTTAGGAGAGTCACACAAGGGGGAGATAACTCTAGTTTAAAGTTTTAACCACGATGTATCTTACATGGAGTTTACCATTGTAATTATTCTAAAATAAAGTTTTAAAAAATGTATACGTAAAGGGGTACTTTAGGAATAAAACAATGAGACCGCATTCGGCACTAATGAAAAATGAAATGATTTTGAAAAATCAAATGATTTTGAAAAATGAAATGATTTTGAAAAATCAAATGATTTTGAAAAATGAAATGATTTTGAAAAATCAAATGATTTATTAAAATGAAATGATTTTGAAAAATAAAATGATTTTTTTAAATAAATTATCACAGAATGAGGAAAAATAGAAAAAAATAATATGTAAATGGAAGGGACCAACACATGAAACACGGAAAATAAAGTTTTTGAAATAAATAAGTTTTACACTGGGTAAAATTCGGCAATTTGTTTAAAACAGTTCATTTTACGTATACATTTTGAAAACTTTATTTTAGAATAATTACAATAGTAAAATCCATTTTCAGATACATCGTGGTTGAAACTTAAAACTAGAGTTATATCCCCTTTATTTGACTTACCCTAAATTAAAGGGTTGTTTTACCTACAGTCCACAAGATCCATATTTCCTATAAACACTTGGGTTAAGCTAATTAAAAAAAAAACGACGACAAATTTCTCGAGACTGGAGCTTTTAGGAAATACACAGGAAATATTTCTTGGGTATTATCTGTTCATGGCATTGTGTGCCAATGTGTAAGTTATATGATGTGTGGTTATGTGTAAGTTATATGACGTGTGGTTATGTGTAAGTGATATGATGTGTGGTTATGTGTAAGTTATATGACGTGTGGTTATGTGTAAGTTATATGATGTGTGGTTATGTGTAAGTTATATGACGTGTGGTTATGTGTAAGTGATATGACGTGTGGTTATGTGTAAGTGATATGACGGGTGGTTATGTGTAAGTTATATGACGTGTGGTTATGTGTAAGTGATATGATGTGTGGTTATGTGTAAGTTATATGACGTGTGGTTATGTGTAAGTGATATGACGGGTGGTTATGTGTAAGTTATATGACGTGTGGTTATGTGTAAGTTATATGATGTGTGGTTATGTGTAAGTTATATGACGTGTGGTTATGTGTAAGTGATATGACGTGTGGTTATGTGTAAGTGATATGACGTGTGGTTATGTGTAAGTTATATGATGTGTGGTTATGTGTAAGTGATATGACGTGTGGTTATGTGTAAGTGATATGACGTGTGGTTATGTGTAAGTTATATAATGTGTGGTTATGTGTAAGTTATATGACGTGTGGTTATGTGTAAGTTATATGACGTGTGGTTATGTGTAAGTGATATGATGTGTGGTTATGTGTAAGTGATATGACGTGTGGTTATGTGTAAGTGATATGACGTGTGGTTATGTGTAAGTGATATGATGTGTGGTTATGTGTAAGTTATATGATGTGTGGTTATGTGTAAGTGATATGACGTGTGGTTATGTGTAAGTTATATGACGTGTGGTTATGTGTAAGTGATATGACGTGTGGTTATGTGTAAGTGATATGATGTGTGGTTATGTGTAAGTTATATGACGTGTGGTTATGTGTAAGTTATATGACGTGTGGTTATGTGTAAGTGATATGACGTGTGGTTATGTGTAAGTGATATGACGTGTGGTTATGTGTAAGTTATATGATGTGTGGTTATGTGTAAGTGATATGACGTGTGGTTATGTGTAAGTGATATGACGTGTGGTTATGTGTAAGTGATATGACGTGTGGTTATGTGTAAGTTATATGATGTGTGGTTATGTGTAAGTGATATGACGTGTGGTTATGTGTAAGTTATATGATGTGTGGTTATGTGTAAGTGATATGACGTGTGGTTATGTGTAAGGTATATGACGTGTGGTTATGTGTAAGTGATATGACGTGTGGTTATGTGTAAGTTATATGATGTGTGGTTATTTGTAAGTTATATGACGTGTGGTTATGTGTAAGTTATATGACGTGTGGTTATGTGTAAGTGATATGACGTGTGGTTATGTGTAAGTTATATGATGTGTGGTTATGTGTAAGTGATATGATGTGTGGTTATGTGTAAGTGATATGACGTGTGGTTATGTGTAAGTGATATGACGGGTGGTTATGTGTAAGTTATATGATGTGTGGTTATGTGTAAGTGATATGACGTGTGGTTATGTGTAAGTGATATGACGTGTGGTTATGTGTAAGTTATATGACGTGTGGTTATGTGTAAGTTATATGATGTGTAGTTATGTGTAAGTGATATGACGTGTGGTTATGTGTAAGTGATATGACGGGTGGTTATGTGTAAGTTATATGATGTGTGGGTATGTGTAAGTTATATGACGTGTGGTTATGTGTAAGTTATATGACGTGTGGTTATGTGTAAGTTATATGACGTGTGGTTATGTGTAAGTTATATGATGTGTGGTTATATGTAACAGAATGTGCGTGCCTACGTGTCGCTTTGTGTTTACACGTTTGTGCGTATCTAATTCATCTCATGGGAAAATATCTAGTACATAAGTCTGATAAGGCATGACCTACTAAGATATAGAGCTTTCAAATTCTAAATAGAATAATACGGTGGAGCGAGCTGACAGTCGGCCGTGATCGTCTAGTGGTTAGGACCCCACGTTGTGGCCGTGGTAACCCAGGTTCGAATCCTGGTCACGGCATGTCAATATATTTTTATTTATTTAATCTATGATGTATTTTTAAATTTACAATCGCTTACATGGTATTAGACGGACTACTTTTTAGTAAACTACTTTATTCACAGGAGTTTATGTTATAAAATTACAAGTTAGATCTAATCCATCTCTTTATAAAACGTTACTGATTCTTACCCCACGAGTTTTTAAAATCAAATGATATGAAATCAGTGAATATAATTTTCCTTTTTTTAGTATAATAAACTGTGAGTGAAGAATGTTGGTAAATTTAGCACGTAACGCCTCTTTGTCTGTCTGTGTGTGTGTCTGTCCTTCTGTCTGCCTATCCCCTCTTGTCTCCATATATTGCTTTCTATAAAACCTATTTTAATTGCAGACATTGACGTGTGTTTTTTTAAGAACACGCGCGACCAAAGTAAAAATAAAAGTAGTTAACAAAAAAATAAGAATTACCATGAAACAACTGTGATGTTTTTGTGTAACTTGAAGTTTTAATGGAGCAATGACGGATTAACATTACGTGTAATAACTTATCCGATAACAAATCTGCATTGCAATTCAACAGTGCAACAAGGCCAGGAATTTATGGTTATTTAATAACAATACTAATCCTTTAAAGTGAAAAAATAAATAATCTCCGAGCCCATATGATTTGGCTCCTTGTTTACTGTAGGGAAACTAATAACAAACATTAAGAAAAAAGAACTAGTTTCAGACTAGATTTGTCCATGTTTTAAAAAAGGTGCATTTATAATATGTATATGAACAAGCGTAACCATGGACAACTACTTTGTTTGGCATAAGTTGCATTTCTCTGTCACTAAACGCCTCTCCTTTCTCTCTCTCTCTCTTTATACAATATTATTTAATAAAATACATTTAGTTGCTAAATTGAGCATTACAATATAGTACAATAATACAAGTAAACTAGTAATAGTATAATTTCGACTTTAGACAGATAGATACCAGATCTACAATTGAAATATATATATATATATATATATATATATATATATATATATATATATATATATATATACAGGGTGGGCAAAAATAAGGGTCCTATTTTTTAAAATTCATAACTTTTTTATTTATTGATTTTTTTTTTTTTTTTTTAGAATAAGTAAAGGACCCCTTCCGAAGCAAGCATGAGCCGTATTAGCCCTAAGGAACGTACCCTCATTTAGAAAACATTATTTTTGCTTAAAAAACTCAAAACAGTGTAAAAAAACAATACTTTAGTTTTTGTAAGTTTTAAGAAGTGTTTTTCGGCTAAAATTTGTTTTGTTTATTTCAAAAAATCTCGGAAGGGTCAGTCTACACACACATAAAGTTTGGTGAGTTTAACTTTTATTTTGTGGAAGTTATTCAAATTCAAGTTATTCAAATTTAAAGATAGGACCCTTATTTTGGCCCACCCTGTATATATATATATATAGAGAAAGAGAGATGAAAGATGAGAATACAAAATTGTAAAAATACAATATTTATTAGAACATCAAAAGTTAAGAGCAAGGAGCTTCATATCCTTAATCAGAGGATAGAGAAAAACCGACAATGTAATTGCAAATTACATTGTCGGTTTTTCCCTATCCTATCATGAAAATGGTTTATCTTTGAAAATCCATGGATTAAAGATATCAAGCTCCTTGCTCTAATCATTTGATGTCCTAATAAATATTGTATCTTTACAATTTTTTATTCTCATCTTTCATCTCTAGAATTGATTGCTCTATAAAATATAGTGAGCTTCATATTATCACGATAGATTATTATTAAATGATAATTCAATTATCTTTTATTTAATTCAACATTTAAATATATATATATATATATATATATATATATATATATATATATATATATATATATATATATATATATACTAGCAGTGTTACCCGGCGTTGTCCGGTTTAGAATGGAGGATAGCATCATATGCAAGGTCATATTAAAGAAAGTAAAGTTTTCAGTCTGCTACTTTCGCAACTAAACACTTCAGATATTTCTTACATCGACTTTTAAAACAGCACTCATAAGTCAGGTATATTCATTTTAAGTCTTAAGGCAGTTCTCTCCCAATGGCTCACTTAGAGGTGGGGACGCGTAGATATTCGGAAAATAGAGAGTTCACTAAAAATCAAAATCGGATATATTTGACGTTTTACAGTTCAGCCTCCATATATCTCTTAGGTCCGGAAGGAACTTAGAGATTTTAGACCACTTCTATTGTATTTTACATAAAATGTTATACATGTGCTTTTATGGAGGTTATGACCTGATAGCCCCCTTTTAAGGTTGGACTTAAAGATTCTAGAACACCTACATTGTCTTTCCCAGTTATTTAAAAATAAAAATACACTTTTGTCATATAGATTCTCTAACCTTTCTTTCTACATGAACACTCACACATCACACATCACACACACGACCATACACACACGCACATACACACATATTGAGGTATATATATATATATATATATATATATATATATATATATATATATATATATATATAGGATACTTTTTTTATTCACACAGACATGTACAAAATCTGCGACACTGGCATGTCGATGTTATCTATCAACAATTACTATAAACTGAGATCTCATCAGGAGAGTTAGAATCCGATATTTACCTCAGATCATATTTTAAGACTACGACCCCCCAATTTTTTGAAATGTTAAATTTCTTTTCTTCTTCTTCTCTTTCTTTATCTCTCCATTACATTCTCTCCATGCCAGTGTCGCAGATTTAGTACATGTCTGTGTAAATAAATAAAATATCATATATAAAGCTCTATTTTGATATTGAGCATTTTTTATAAACCCGGTTAAAATTCTCTGGATTACCACCCTGTGGATATTTTTTACCTGGATTATTACCATTATTATATATATATATATATATTGATATATATATATATATATATATATATATATATATATATATATAGAGAGAGAGAGAGAGAGAGAGAGAGATGTGCAGGTGTACATGCGCGTGTGGGTGTGTGTGTGTGATGAGTGTGTATATATATACCTCAATCTCTGTGTGATGTGTGTGTGTTCATATAGAAACTTAAAGCATCTATATGAAATCAAAATGTGTATTCTTATATATATATATATATATATATATATATATATATATATATACTGGCATGGTTACTCGACGTTGCTCGGATTATAGTGTAAGGCAGCATCATATGTAATATCATACTGCGGTGAGTTTACTTTAACAGCAACCTTTATTTTGTCAGCTCGATATCTTACAAACTAAGCTATTGAGGTATATGTTAATACTCTTGAACGAACGCTTGTGACTAGATTAATATCATTGTGTCATTAGCTCATTTTGAGACGCATAACTACTTCCATTAGCTTCACATGTGAATACAATTATATTTAAGGTACACTCTTGTTTTTAGGGGCAGACATGCACCCAAACAGAGAGGTTGACTACTTTATATATTTTATATATATATATATATATATATATATATATATACAGACTGAGCCAAAAGTAGGTGGACAGTAAAACTATTTTATTTCTTTATTTATACAGCTTTGAAGTCTGCCTCATACCCTTCCACACACAAATCTCTTTTACTGTCGTCGTACTTTTGGCTCACCCTATATATATATATATACATATATATATATATATATATATATATATATATATATATACATTTATATATATATATATATATATATATATATATATATATATGTATATATATATGTATATGTATATATATATATATATATATATATAGAGAGAGAGAGAGAGAGAGAGATCTAGGTTTTTAGAAAGCAATATATAGAGACAAGAGGGGATAGGCAGACAGAAGGACAGACACACACACACACAGACAGACAAAGAGGCGTTACTTGCTAAATATACCAACATTCTTCACTCACAGTTTATTATACTAAAAAAAGGAAAATTATATTCACTGATTTCATATCATTTGATTTTAAAAAAACTCGTGGGGTAAGAATCAGTATTGCAGATTCAATGTTTGCAGTCTTATACTTTCGCAACGGGATAATTCATACATTTGTTAAGTCGCCTTTTAACACTTTTAAACTCATAATAAAACACGGGCATAGGTATTTTACATTTTAAGGCGATTCTGTTTCCTGGGTTATTTAGATAACGGAAGCACATAGGTTACTGGGAAGTAAAGGGTAAGATGCGCAAGAGACGTTCTTGGCCTTTTGGTCAAGATCAAATTGTAGTATCTGTTCCGATGGATACTGCACCCCATAGATTGGTATTGTCTGTGCCTTCGGGGCTTGATTTACGCCGATCTATGGGTCTGCCCTGTACAGTTCTAGGAGACCCACCCTCCCGGGCTTCGCCTCCCCTCTTTGGGGAGGAGTAAGTTTATTGCTTACTGCTGACGCACCCCTAACGGTGAATGCCGAGGGGGCTTCCCAGGCAATTCTTAAACCCCACTTTCCTGACCCGACCTTGGGTCACATCTTACTTGTGGGAGTAAGATAAAAACAGGCCTTGTGCCTAACTCCTGGAGAGGAGTAAATCAATACTTTTTCCGTGAGAATATTATACATATACTATTAATTTCAACAAAATTCATTTGAAGATTAAAAGGAAGGTCCGCCTCTATAGCTCCCTTAGAAAAAATACATTTAGAGATATGAAACAATTTCAATTGTCTTTTCCAAAAAAGTATATTCATAGGATTTGTAATTTAAGAGGTTTGGATCTTATAGCCATCTTAGGGTGTACTTAGAGATTCGAGAGCACTTCCATTGTCTTTCATGGTAGATTTTACATAATGATACACTTTTGGATGTTATGAACATTTTCTAAGCTTCCTTTCTATGGAAACACACAACATGACACACTGATTTGAGTTGTATGTATATATATATATAAAGACAGAGAGAGAGAGATAGAAGAGTTAGAATAGATACATAGAACTAGAGATATAGATAGCGATAAAGAGAAAGAGAAAGATAGAGGGAGGGTCAGAAGGACAGACAGGGACACTAAATATAGTAACAAATAATTCACATACATTAAATTATATTAGAAATAGCAAAAGAATTATTGTTTGATTTTATTGCATTTTATTTTTTTAATCAACGGCGGGTAAAATCGAACCCACACACTACATATATTCAGTGTAATACTTCCCCAACTAAACAATGTAGATATTTGTTAAGTCAACTTTTAGAATAACACTAATGAGAACAATCGGATATATTTATATGAAGTGTTTAGGTGTTCCTTTACTCATGGGTAAATTAGAGGTGGATATTCGGTACATAGAAACATAGATAACGCAAGGATATATATATATATATATATATATATATATATATATATATATATATATATATATATATATATATATACATGCAATAAATTTAATCAAAATAGAATATATTTGAAGTGTTCAGGTAGTCCCCCTTAGATTGACAGGACATAAAGACATTTGCGACCACTTCCATCGTCTTCCCTAGAAAACTTTAGACATAGGATATAACTTTCATACAAATTGGATATATTTGAAGGTTTAAAGATGTTATTACTTCATAGCCCTCTCAGGGTTACACTTATAGATTCTGGAAAACTATCATTTTCTCCCACGGTAGATAAGACTACACTTATTGATTTTATGTGGATTTTCTAAGCTTTCATTATATAGGGAACACACGAACACCCCACATACATTGACTTTTATAGAGAGAGAGATTCAGAGTTGAAAGTTAAAAGGTTACTTGAGTCCGGGCTGTTGATCGTTCGACCGGCACAACAGTCATCAACTCACTTATGATTCTTGGAACATGATACACCACATGTCTATGTGGATAAAAATTAAACATCTTTATCATCATATATATATATATATATATATAAATATATATATATTTAACGTAGTTCACCCCAAACAAGGCAGGCCGCCACTGTAGACGTAAGGGGCTACTGAGAAAGGAAAAAGGGAGAAGAAAGCGGGTCAATCTAACTTGGGATTTGCGCAGCGAGATGTCTGTTTACATTAGTTTTAAATTTCTGCATGTCTGTTCTGTCGGGGAAACAGGGGGCAGGGAGAGAGTTTCAGAGGCCAGCAGTACGAGGAAAGAAGCTACTTGAGTAGAAGGCTCTCCGACATCTCGGGACCTCCACAGTGAATGAATGAGATTTAGTAGATTGTCGAGTTGGTCTAGTGAATTTACGTCGAGGGGGCACCAGAGTAGCCAACTCATCGGAGCATAATCCATTGAATTATTTGTAAAACAACATAAGGATGCTACATTGCGGCGATGGGCCAGAGGCTGAAGCTTGGTTGACAGTGAGGGTCCTATTAGGGTGGCGATTCTTTTTTGGACCTTGTCAAGAAGGGAGAGACTAGTAGATGATGCACCAGCCCAGATGTGACAACAATACTCCATGCATGGGCGGATGGTGGCTTTGTAGAGATACAGGATTATGTCAGGTGTGAGGAGTTTACTAGCACGGTAAAGGGAGCCAACCTTCTTTGCGGCAGCCTTGGCAATGTCTTAAATGTATTTGTTCCAACTCATGTTACCTGTGAAGGTCAGACCGAGGAGTTTGAATGATGAACTCTCAGGTAGGGTGCTATTTGCCATGACAATCGGTGGTTGAAAAGGTTCCCTGTAGTTATTGAAAGAAAAGGAGCTTTGTCTTTGCGGCATTAAAAGTTACCAACCATTTATGACCACAATCCACCACAGCCTGGAGGTAATTTTCTAAAAAGTCAGCCATTGCCTCGGATATGATCGCGTCGGTTTTGCCAACATGGCCAGAGTAAAGGGTGGTGTCACCAGCAAATAAACCAATCTCAGACTATATGTCATCAGGGAGATCGTTTATATAGATCAGGAACAACAAGGGTCCAAGGATAGATCCCTGGGGTACACCAGCATTTATGTCATGTTGCTTGGATGAACGGCGATCGAGGACAACCTGAATTTTTCTTTTGTCTAGGAAGGATCAAATTATATTTAGTAATCGCCCAGTAATACCGTATGAGCGTATTTTCAGGAGAAGCCCTTTATGCCATACCTTGTCAAAGGCCTTGGATATATCAAGCGCTACTGCCCTAGCTTCTCCTGCCTTGTCGAGTGTATGATACATGCGTTCCGAGATGACCGTTAAGATGTCTGCAGTAGATCGTGCTTGTCTAAATCGATACTGGTGGTCAGAAAGAAGTTTAGCATTAACTAAGTGCCGTACTATCGCTAGATTGATTATGGATTCAAAGATTTTAGCACAAATCAGCAGTAGGCTGATTGGGCGATAGTTCTGAGGATCGGTTCTATTCCCAGAAATCTTGTAGACTGGTGCCACAGAGGCAATTTTCCAGCTATCGGGGAAGCAAGATTCAGCTAGACATTTATTGTATAGTTTGGAGAGGACAGGGCCCAGTTCAGCAGAGCATTTCTTTATTACTATTACAGGTATAGGATCAGACCCATATATATATATATATATATATATATATATATATATATATATATATATATATATATTAGTGTTGATTGGTGTGTGAGTACCTTAATCTACGGTATTCATGAGATAAATCTCAATAACAAGTAGAGCTGTATTTATACAAACATATTTGGTTAAATATGTGCATACATCTTTAATCTACGATCGAATCTAATGTCGAGTTTCACCAGGTCACTGTTACATAATATTATGAAAATATGATTCAATTT